>CM063313.1:48999585-50209291 GCA_032173965.1 Sitta carolinensis
TTGATTTCTGCCGTTTTGTTGTATCTTGACTTTTCTTGCTTCTGGTACAGAAGGACTTGAGCTGCTGCAGCTGTCCTCAAAGGAATGGAGACCACTGCTGTCCCTCACAGCACCAAGGTGGAGGCCCACTCTCTAGGTGGGGGACTTCAGGTGGTTCTTGTGTGAGTTCTCCCTCATGTACTATGTACAGTGATAGGATGCAGGTCTGAGTGGGGAAAGATGTTTCTTGTGGAGAAGTCTGAGCTGTCAAGGAGCAGCCTGTAGTCCTCCATGATGAAAACAGCCAATACATTGCTGCACAAACCACCAATATGACCATGGAGTCCAAGGCAGGCTGCTGGCTACAGGCAGTTGTGGTTAGGATAGGTTGTAGGAGTCTGGAGCAGTGAGCTGGGACACTTTTTCCTTTGAGATGAAACATGAACAACCTCATTGTAAAGTGTCTTTTGTGCTTTTCCATTTGGGCAGGTAAGCCCTTTAGCTGCTGCCATCCTGAAATTTTTTCATACGTCCAGTATCAACTATTAGACCTCCGAACAGACAGGTGTTCTCTTAGCAAAGGCCATAGAGCTGCCAAAGCTGCCTCACTGGGGCAGTTTTTGTCATGCTATCAATAAGATTAAAGATGTGGAGGAAGAGGGGGTGAGTTGCCTCTGTTCCTGTGAAATGTGTGCAGTGATCCTCTATAACTGTAGGTCATCATTGAAATTTATGCTGTCCTTTTGATCAGATTTATGTAGCTCTTTGCAGCTTACTGTGTGATCACAGGAAGGAGGATGTATGATTTGGCCTGGCTGCTGCAGTCCAGGCCTGGTCTGTTTGGAGACAAGACTGAATCTATTTCACCTGAAGCACATTGCAAGGGAGGGGGGAAGAGATCTGTATAGACCTGAGGGTAGCATAGTGACAAGCAGGAGTGCAGGCTGCAGGGGTACAGCAGAGTGAAGAAGACTGGCATTTTTCTCACCCAGCAGCTGATGTTTTCTTCCCAGAAGCGAGTAACTCTCTGCTGGTTTGTGTTTGGATGAAAATCAAACAGTAAAGATTGCAAAGCCTCTTTGATGTGCTTAGTCTACATTGAGGCAGAGCTACCTGACCAGCTTGGGAGGCTGTTACATTTCCTGGCTGCTATCTGGACAGGCGCTGTCTGGTCATTGTTTCAAAATGTGGAAGAGGGCATACTGCTTTAATGGTAAATAATCAAGCAGATGGTGTCCAATAGCTTAAAAATAGGCCATTCCCATGGAAATGCTTTTGGCTGGATTGATTGTACATATGATATTTTCCTGGCATGACCTAGCAGTCATGGCTGTAGAAATCCCCTATTTTCAGCAAGGATTTGGCTTGTCTCTCAGTGAATGTTGTCTGGTAATTAGCATCCACTAGGAGTTCTCTGAAGCCAAACAAATGGAAAATGATGACTTTGGAGTATGATAAACCCCACCCTGCCTGCAAACCTTTGTTCAGACATAAAGTGGTTTCAATTTGGTTTTGTTCAATTTATTTTGGAATCTCAGAGAGTTCCTTTGCAAGATGGCCACTGCTTAGTTTGATGGCCACTTGTCTGACTGTCTGCGTTATTTTACTTTAATGCAGTTTGTACCAACAAAGTGAATTCGTTCCCTTTTTGCAAACATGAAATGTGAGCGAATGTTGCTATTCACCCTCCTAGAATTAATGCTATGTTACGTGCTTTCATATTGAGTTACATACACAATGATTTGGATCCAAAAGAGGTAAGCCTAACTGTAGTGGGGACAGCATGATTTCAAGTCTGGTGGAATTTGCACCTTTCTGTGTAAGACAGATGGTTGTGCTGGGGAGGGAAGTTGAACCTGTTTGTTTCCACATCTGCTCTGTAATCCCAAAATTTGGTTCACATAGTCTCAGTACACTGAGTATGCTTACTCATCTGTGAATTTCATAGTGTTGGCAAATACTTTCAGTTCTAGAGTGCCTTTCATGGTGTTTGAGGTAAATGTCCAGGAAGAGTTAATTACACAGAGAGTAACCAGAGCTTAGAAAATAACACTCTCATGAGTATTTTTTGGAAAAATGTAAAGCCATATATCTGAGCTTACTTCCTTCAAAAATAAAAATAATAAACCAGTAGGCAGCTGGAAGGCTTGTTACAGTTGTTCAGTTTTGGTGCAAAGATCAGAGGCTGCATGAAGAGATGTACTTAGAAGAGATGGTAGTGTTTCACTTGCCAAGTGCTGACAGAGGACTGCTCCCTTCTCAGGGGGCTATACAGCTCCATGCCTCACCAGAGTGCCCACAAGCATCCCATGTTCAGCCTGGGGAGTTTCTACCCCAAGTCTTTCCTTGGCTTCCTGTGTTTCTGGGGCTTGGTGGCTGATGTCTGCAGTGGCTTGAGCAGCTAACTAGAGGTGCAGAGATTCTTCTGTCTGTTTGGCTTCAGTCAAATGGTCCAAATGTGCTTCAGTCTGTAGGTCTAAAGTACTCTCTTGCCCCTTTTAAGTGCCTGCCATCCTCATGGGCTGTGCAATGCCCGAGGCAGGGGGCAGCTGGATTGGCACATCTGGAGGGTGATCTTTTCTGATCTTTTCTCTTTATGGCAACAGGAAGGTCCCTGGGGGTAGAAGCTGTGGCAGACAGATAGTTTTCCTTGCAGCAAAGGGGATGGGAATGTTTCCCAGGGGAAAGCTGAGGAGGAAGGAATGATGACAGCACCCTGGCTGCAGAGGCAGTCAGCTGGGAGAGACTTGAGTGCTGAGCGGCTGCAGGGAGAGCAGCCTCCTGCATCCCTGGCCTGCTCTGGAGAGCCATTCCTGCCTGAAGGAGATGTGGGGTTTGAGAGGAGACACAAAGCAGGAAACCACTGTGTTTGACTGTTATTGCTGAAGAAGAAGGAAGGGCAGACAATGAGAAGTCATGCTTAATTTAGGTAGGTGGCTGAGAAGCTGCGGGGATAGGAGCCTCTCAGGTCCTGGTGCTCTGTGGTGGTCAGGCAAACTGTCATCTAAGGGAGCAAGATTGCCCCTGCTTCAGCCCGACTATTAATCAAGTCACAGGCAAAACCCCATTGAGTTTAATGTGGTGAGTCCATTCCCTCTGAGCAGCTAGGATCTAAGGTGAGTACTGTGAGCTGCAGGAGACATGGGTTGGTGAAGTCTAGACTGGCAGGCTCAGAGCAGGAGCAGCTTCAGAGAGCCTTCAGCAGGTAGCTGTGTCTGTGACCATCTCATGGGATGAAAAGAGAACTTACCAGGAACTCTCTCTTTTCCTCCCTTCTCCCCCTCCCACAGGTGGTCTTTGCTTTGAATCAGACTCTCTTGCAGCAGGAGAGCCTCCGAGCAGGCAGTTTCCAGATCCCCTATACGACAGAAGACCTTATCAAGCATTACAACTGTGGGGACCTCAGCTCCATCATCTTCAACCATGACACTTCTCAAGTGAGTCTTGCCACTGCAGCCCTTGTACTACACACATCTCCCAGTAGTGCTAACCCTGGTAACATGTGTGCTTGTGTCTCCTCAGACAGGCCCTTTCTGGGTGAGGGCCAGGGGCATGTTGCTGGCTCCCTGGCACATCTGCTTTCCTGAACCTTCTGTTCCAGGAGACTGCACTACCACAAACCCCTCTCTTGCACACAAACAGCAAAGGTGCACCTGGCTTTCCCTTTTGGATGAGTGCTGTGTTCACTTTAGCATCAAAACTCTATGAGTTAATCATTTACTTTCTTAAGGGTCCTGTGTAGCTTAGATATGAGCAAACCTAACGCAAATAGAGAGCAACAGCAGGCTCTTGTGCCAATAGGAACAGAGAAATGCACTCGCGACTTGGTAACTGTGTTAGGCTGGGCGAGTTACAAGATTTTTAATGTCCCCTATTAGTATGATTGTGTGCTGTGGACTGGGCCCAAAGAAGAGAAATGGAGTGAAACAAAGAAAAGATAGATTCAGGCTGAATATGAAGGAAAAGAGACCTTCTGAGACCTCACTGACTTGGGTTTATGGAGATGGTTTCCTAAGCAGCACAATGGAATGCAACTCTGATCTTTAAACCAAGGGAAAATGCCCAGCAGGAACCAATTTGGCCTGTTTGGGCTGTTAGATTAACTAACCTCAGGCTGAGACATCGGGCCTCTCTATTCTTGCCTGTGAGGTATTCCCTGGCAATTTGTGCACATCAGTGAAAACACAGGCTCTATCCTTAGAGTGCTGAAAAGCCAGGTGTTGATACCTGAGCTTTCTGTGCTGAATAACCCTTGTGCTATGACCTTTGATACGAACAGTACAGAGCTGCAGAGTCAACCCTTGCTTCTCTGGTGCTGAGCTTTGCATGTGTGCTGCTGCCTTATTGTCCTGCACACCTGCCCTCCTGCAGGTGCCCACATCCTGATCATTTAATTCTGCCTTGCTTTTACACAGTGCACTCCATGCATAGGTTTCAAAGGATTTCCCAGAGGAGATCAGCATTTTAAGAGGATGCAGATGCTCCATTACTATCCTGTGGAGATGTGACGGACTGCAGACATTGACCCCCTCGGTCCTTGGAGAGAGCAGCTTTTTCTGGCAAAATGTGCATGTTGCCAAGGGAACAACTGTCCTTTACTTAATGTGAAGGGCTCCAACTCAAGGCACTCTCCTTGGCAGCAGAGCTGCATACTGATAGTTTGCAACACTATTACTTTATGTTTTAAACAGAACTTCTCAGTAAATTGTATTTGACTCTGTGCTTGCCCAGTACGTGAGTACCTGTGGGCTAGCTACCCTCTGGAAAAATTCTGTAGTAGTCTCTGAGTGGCTCCAAAGTCTCTTCATCTGCTGCAGCCTTGCAAGGGAAAGCATCTGGCTTATTTAGTGGCTCTGCTCTCCAGAAATCACCGCTTGCAAGCCCTTTAGTTAACTGTCCCTGTAAATGAATGCCTAAAGCTACTTGTCAAGAAGCCAGGACTGTTGCAGCTATTGCAGACCCACGTTTTCTCTCCACTGGCAGGAGGTCAGGGTAGTGTGCAGCCACAGCTGTCCTAGGGGGCCCCTAGGGGAGGAAGCCAGCATTTTAAAAGATAATGTTGGACCCAGCAACTGGAGGTGGTAACACGTTCTTTCCTAACAAAATCTATCCCTTTTCAAGTTTGGGGATTTTTTTTAACTACTTCAAATTGCAGTTATTCTTTGGCAGCCTGAGGGCTCTGATACCAGTCAAATTCTCTTAAAAAGAGTGTAATTATCATTATAGTTATGTCATACCTATGGCAATTTAAGAAAGAGGTATGTAGCTTAAGGCAGTCGGGCAAATACTTTCTGCAGCTAAGCAGTCAGGATTTAGGATCTTCATTGTGGCAAGATGATAGTATTCATTGACATTGAATGAAAAGAATCCATCTGGCTAGCTTATGAAACGATACATTGAGAGAAATGAAGCACCATGCATTGTTAGAAGTTTGCTAAGTATTTTTTAGCTTGCTTTGGATTTTATCCTACTGGCTGTGCCTTGCAGGATGAGGCTAAGCTGTCTGTGGAGTGAAAATGCCTGTGCATGATGTCTTCCTGTGATATAAATTCCCCTTTCATGAAGACTTCTTTTTTTCTACCTTAGGTCCCAAATTTCGTTAATGCTACACTTCCAGGCCATGAACGCATTACAGCCCAAGAAATAGACAGCTACTTCCGGCAGGAGCTCATCTACAAACGAAATGAGCGAATGGGCAGGAGGGTGAAGGACCTGCTGGAAGAGCACCCAGACAAGACTTTCTTCTTTGCATTTGGAGCTGGTATGTGACTGTGGTGCCGTTCAACCTGAACTTATCCTTCCTATTGCATGTAGAAGCATTTTGCAGATACTTGCCTCATTTTAAAGCGGGGTCAGAATTTTTACTGTGGTGGACACAGAGCTCAGCTTTTACCTGATAGTTGTACCCTAGTATGAAAACCTTTTCAGTGTAAGAGCATGTTTTTCTTCAGTCTCACAGTGCATGTGCTTACTCTAGTATCTGTTAGTTACAGACATATTTGTTATATGCAGAGGTGAAGATACTGAGTCAACTGCAGTGCCTGCATGGGAGGAGCAGGTCATAGACATACATGTGTGTTTATTGTCTGGGCAACTAATGCAAGAGGGTAGGAGGAATAGAGAGCTGAAGTTAAAGGCAGCATGTTTGAGGCTGCACCAGTGCTTGAATTAGCCTTTCAAGGGCACATTCAAAAGAAGAATATGCCAAATTGTGTGAATCTAAGGGACTGAATAAATGCTAGGGAAGAAGCAAGGCACAATTTCACCTTTCTCTTCCTACTGCAGTTCCTTACCTCTTCCACTATACTTCCACAAGGAAGTTGTGTCTCCTACTATTTTGGAGCAGTGCATTGGGTCCAGCTGGAGAAAACCTACTCTATTTTCTGCCTCTCAGCAGTCAGCAGGACTCTACAGGCACATCCAGCAGCACATCCAACTCAATAAGGTTAGCATCTATGCTTCGGACTAGGGCTGGATGGAGGGTATGAACGTGTTTGTTTTGTCATGACTCCCATCCTTTGTTTTAGCTCCAGGGAAAGAAAGATGTTAGGATCAGTATTAGAAAGGACAGGTACTAATTCCCAGAGAAGTATCACATCCCCTTTACCATGAGCCATATGGCCTTTGGGAAAGGGGGATAACTGAGACTGGTGTGAGTATCCATGTGTGGTTTTCCAGTCTCAGTGCATACCGCTTCAGTGAGGATGAAAGATCTAGACAAGGCAAGGAAAATGTTTACTTAAACACTAAAAGCACTTGTATGCAGAGTCTATGAGAGTTTCTGTACTTGCAGCAGGGAGTTGTGGTTACAAACTTAGCATAACAAGAGCCCAGAAGTATATGAGAGCCAGGATGTCAAGAAAGTTGGTTGACCACGTTTGTTCAGATGTGTGTGAAAATTGTAACCTGAAGTCTTCCTGCAGTATCACCACACTGTGCAACTCACTGCCACAAAGAACAGTGAAGCAGGCCCTAGTTGTGTAGATTCTGGTCATGTCTTTTTGTAGTCTAAGACTAGGGTGTTGCTGCACTCTACTGCTGAAGTTCTGACCACATTTGAACCTTCTGCACTGATATTTCTGACGAAAGCATGCGCCAGCCCCAAGTCCAAGTTGCCTCTGTTGCAGGTAGCTACTCTTCCATCAGGAGGCCAGTTGCAGATACTTGGGCTTTGGTTAGCGCCTCACAGCTTGAGCGACGAGAAGCCCATGTAAGCAGATATACGTATCCCTCTGACATGTCCCATGAGCAAGATCCTTTGACAGGACAGAGTTTCTTCCCCTCCTTGCACATACTCTGAATCCCAGCAGCTGCAAATCACATGTTTTTAGATGGTTTTGTGTTGTTTGTTTCCCCTCCCATCAGATTCTTTCTGTTCCTGCCCTTCTATGCCAGATGGTCTTCCTTGTCATTGGTGTGCACAGCACTGCCCCAGAGTCCAGAAGCACTGCAGGACCGATCCCTGTCCTTAATTTCTCAGATTTCTTATTCTCAGCTTTCATGGTAGTATTAAAATCCTTTCCCAGGCTTCCTGGAATCTTGCTTTTCTTTTTCCTTTTATTTTCCTTATTCCCCCTTTTCTGTGTCCTGATTGCCAACATTTCTATACTGCAGCACTCCCAGGAGTCTTGTGCCTAAATGATCACCCTTGATCTTTGGCTTACATGTACATGGCTTGATCTCCAAGCCCCCATTGTGCTCTTATGCTTTTCCATCATACTTTTGAACCTAGAAGCTAGACAGCTTCTCTATCTTCTCTGGGGTCTTTGGGCTGATTTTGAAATTGTCTCTAATTACTCTCTGGCTTTCATACCAGTCTGTCCTCCGTTCTCATCTGCTCTTCCAAATAGTTCTGTTCAAAGGATAGTGCCAGCCTCCCACATTCAGCAGCACAATTCTTGATTATGCCCTTGTTTGACTGCATGAAGTTTTTTGGTGGGTTTTTGTTTGTTTGTTTTTTTCATTTGTTTCTTATTAAGCATCTAAATGAGGAGTAGTATCACAGGATATATTGCAGAAAACAGTTCAATTCCTACAGATTCCCCAGATTTCCTGAGTGCATATTGCAATTATGAATGCAGTCTTTCATTGTTTTCCAGCAAGCTAATTCAGCCTTTTGCTTATGCAGATTGCTGTATGTGATAGATAATTATGTGGAAGAGTTATTTTTATGCCAGCAAGCAGTGAAGATGAACAAATATCTTGTGATCAGTTTTAAGCACTGCTTGGAATTGTACTGCTGTTAATTACTGTGAAAAGGTTCCAGAAAAGTGTTCATACTAGGCAGGTTAGAATGAATAGTAGGAAAAGAGAAGAAAAAAGCAATAGGAATGGAAATGAATCATGACTCTTTGGTGGTTTGCCGTCTTCTGACCACCAATGAAGAAAGTATCTCCCAGCAGTAGCTTATAAGCTGTGGAACAAGGTTGCATTAAAATGGTAGTAGGATATTTAAGGATCTCTCAGTTAGAAGGAGAAAGACTTTCAGTTGTTTTCTATCCAGATTTTTTTCACCCCATATTTATTTTTTAAACGGCTAGCTTTTTGTAAGGAAATTTAAATTTTTCCATTACAGAAACACCATTGAAAAAAACTTTTATCATCAGTTATATGCAAATAATATCATTGTTTGTGGGTGACCATGGGATTACATATACCTTCTCTTGTTATTTAAACTACTCTTGGTATTGTTATTTTAAATGGAGGAAAGTCAGAAAATACTGATTTGTTATATTTTAACTGGTTTGATGGGATTTAAAGATGTGCAATACATTGTGCAGAAGACGTCTCCTCTCTTTAGGTGGTGGTATAGCTGCAGGTCATGGAATTAAGTGGGGTAATTTGGGCCATAATCAATTTGATCATTACATTCAGCACATTTTATGCCTTTTTAAAAACTAGTCTGGCAAACTCTCCCTATATTCAGTCAAAAATAGTTCATTTCTGGAACTATTTTTGTTTGGAAGTAAATCGCACCAAAGTGAAGAACTAAAAAATAACAGATTTTTCTGAAAAGATACAAAACAGTTTGCTTCTGGTCAGAGTGCAAACCAGTAAAGTTTCAAGCCAAAATAACTCTCTTTGAGGGAATTAGAGGAAGGCCTGGGAAGAGGGAGTTGGCAATGCTAGCAGCATTCCACTATGTTCAGTAAAGATTTATCTTACTTGTGGGCTGGCCTTTATGTATGGTGGCCCCAGGGTTACAAGCCAGGCCTACTCCCTGTTGCCAGTGGTAAAACTTGTGAAGCAAAGCCAGCTATAGTCTTTCACAGTTTTCCTTCCCTATGCATTTTTAACTTCAGGATCTGGATGCTAAGCCAACATAATCACATGTGATGGCTCATGTGATTCCACAGCCAGACAGCTGGGTGATGCCATAGGTGTCTGGTTTGTCTAGGAGAAGAACACTCACATAGTGAGAACTGCATTGTCCTGTTGTACTGTGGAGAGTTTTCCCACTTGTCCAGGTTTTACAACAGTGCTGCATGCTGACTAAACCTTCCCAGAGTCAAGGGATAGTTGATACTGACAGAGAGCTCTAGAAACTGTCTGATTCACCCCTCTGCTCAGAGCAGGTTGATATAGAGAGAGCAATTTGCCTAGGACTGGAGTATGGGCAAGGATGAAGACTCCAGAATCTCTTTGAGTAATCTCTTCTAGTGTTTAATCACTAAAGATGCTTTTTCTTATGTTTAAGTGGGACTTCCTATATATCAATTTTTGTCCATTGCCTCTTATTCTTTCATGGGACATCACTACTGGGAAAAGTTCTGCTCTGTCTATTTTGCAAACTCCTGTCAGGTATTTATGCATAAGTTATGGCCCCCAAGCCTGCTCTTGTCCAGGCAGAATAGTCTCAGCCTCTCCTAATATGACATGTTTTAATTGTTTCATCATCTTTATGGCCCTTTGCAGCACTCTCTCCAGCATGTCCTCATCTCTTTTGAAGTGGGAAGCTCAGAACTAGACACTGGATGAACCCAGATATGTGTTACTAGGGCTAAGGAGCAGGGAAGGATCACCCCCCTCAATCTGCTGGCAGCAGACAGATTCCTCCTCACACAATCCAGGACCCCATTGGCTGCCTTTGCCACAAGGACACATTGCTGGCTTAAGGTTTTCTTGATGACTACCAAGACGTCACTCTTTTTCTGCCAAACTAGTCTTTCAGCCAGTTGGTGTTCAGCCTGTCATCGTGCCTGGAGCTATTCCTGCCCAGGTGCAGAACTTGATTTGCTGAACTTTATGAAACGAGTTTCCCCTCATCATAAATCCATTCTGATCACTCCCAACCATTTGCTTATTCCTGACACATTTGGAAGTAGTTTGCAGGCTAATTTGCCCCATCTTTTCCCAGGAACAGAGGTGTGGCTGAGCAGTTTATAATTCCCTAGATCCTTTTTCTGCCCTTCTTGAAGACAAGAGTTATACTTGGTTTCTTTCAGTTCTCAGGACCTTCCCCACTTGCCATGGCCTTTTGAAGGTAATTAATGAGTGGCCTCTAATAACATTAAGGAAGCTCGCACTGTTTCTCTGTATGTATCCTATAGGGTCTTGAACATGGCTGGTCTATTTGAATGTTCCTTAACTTGATCCTTTTCCATCCATAGTGAGCCTTCTTTGCCCTGGACTTTCCTCCTAGTCATAGGAACCTGAGAGTCCTGAAGGTTGGTTTGACCACTAAATAAAGTAACAAAGACATTTAGTACTTGGCCTTTTCCTCATTCTTTGTCATCAGGTCTTCTGCCCCCTTTAGTACTTAGATTGTATTTATCTAGTCTACATTTTACTGTTGATGTGTCAGTAGAGGCATTCCATGTTCCCCCTTGATGTTTCTAGCCAGACTCAGCTCAAGATGGATTTTTCTTCAGCATGGTCATTTTATTCCATTTTATTCCTTTAGCTTACTTACAGTTTCTCTAGAAGGGGCTGAAGAGAAAAAAAAAAAAAAAAAAAAAAACAAACCAAAAACATTGGGATTTTTATTATGTAGGAGGAAGCATACTTAGTGGCTTGAGATCTTGACTTTATTTTGACAGACAAGACCTCTGGTGAAGCCAGGTTTCTAGGAGCCAAGTTTAAATTCCCTCTAGTCTCTCCTGCCTCTTTGAACAGTTGAGAAACTCCAAACTGTCAGTTCATGAATAAGAAGTACAGAGGGATCTAAGATTCCTTATATCCCTGTGGAAGAAATTACTGACTTCAGTGAGGGAGGCTGGCTGATTTGACAACCTCAGAAGCTGATACTCTTAATCTTGAGAACACTGGAAAATTCCATTTTCTCTTAGAGCTCTCTTTCCTTGTTGCCCCTGAAAAAAAACAACATTCTGAGGCTTTAAGGTATAGTGGATGTTGGTAAACCACCATTAACACAAAGAAAAAAAGGACGTTGGTGAAAACTTCTTCAGCTACCATTTCTTCTAATTACTAAAGGAAATAACAAATGTGTTTATTTGGCATTAGTCAGACTGTATGGAGTCAAACCTCCAGGGACTGACTGGGTTTTTTTTCCCAGACATATATGTGTTACCACCAATGGTTACCCCAGTCTGCTGTAGTCCACCAAATGGCTTCCTTCAGCTTCTCTAGGTTTTGCAGTAATCCTTGTGATGTGAGAGGTCAGTTTTGTGTCAGCCTTAGGTGCCGTATGCGTTGGATCTATAGGCATGTCTAAACCCTTTTCCATCAATCCTTATGTCATAAAAAACAAACAAACAAAAAAACCAAACCAAACCAAAAAAATTCCAGGGGAAAGTGGGATTGTGCTGAATCTGTGTGGTGTGTTAGGTGGTCCTATTTCCATGTAGAGCTGTTCAGTCTTACTTCTTTACATTTTCTGTTTTATCTGGAATCTTTAGACACGAAATTATGCAAGAGGAGCAAGATTTATTGTTGCTGGGTAAGAAAAGATGGGAGAGAAGACCTGTCAGCAGTTGGTATAAAAAGCAGTCAACAGTGCTAAGTCCAGGATGTCTCTGTCCAGCTTTGTATGGGTATTTATACCCATAAAACAAAACCAAACAAAAACCTGCCATGGGAATACGAAAGTTGCTCAGGAAAATGAGATATCACTTTGAAATTTGGTGGGAATTCAGAATCTACCATTGAAAATTTGAAGCTGCCATTGTTACCTTTGGAATTGGAAATATGGGCTGCACAGGGAATGTAGATTTACCTATGCATTATGTAAAAGATTTAAACTGTTTAATGAGCAAGTTCATGAAAAGTCTCTAAGAAGGTGAATATTTGTGGATCCCAGAGGAGGTAAAAAAAGCTGGGGGGAGGGCAGGAAGACAACATAATTATAAAATAGATTTTAAAAACAGATTAAATGAGTCTCGTGGGGCCTCCTCACTTCTCCCTGGGCTCAAAAAGCTTGCTGATTGCCCGCATGCTTCTGTCTCTGGAATGCAGCAGCATTTTAACTTCCTTGGGTGGGAGGAAAGACTGAGTGCCTGAAGGTGTGCCTGTACCTCTGTAATATGAGAATGCCAGATACAACCCAGCAGATTTGAGACTGTTTTCCTTAGTAGCCTCTTTGAGTCTTCAGAATGCTAATGACAGGGTTTATTAGAACAACAACCCCTGAAGGGGAAAGATAATGGTGTGTGGAGGCAGGACCTACATCCAGCACCCCAGGGTTCACATGAAGGGCACTACTCCTGACATCTCTGACACTGAAATGAAGAAAGCTTTGCATTTCTCCATTAGAAGCAGTAACCTCTGTTCTAATATATTAGTGCAGCTGTCAAAATCAGCCAGGCCACAAAACTGTTCTGTTTCTGCTCAGGTACTGACAATCTTTTTATCAGTGCTGGGTTTACCCATTACTGCCTTTACTGGGCAGCTAAAGAAGGAAAACTTTCATCATGTAATGTATGTTTTGAGCTAATGGAATTTCAAGTCCTTAATAACTTTTTTGCTGGAAAGGAAGGAGTGGTGTGTAATGGGAGCAGGTCCAGTGGCAGAGGTGTGTGTGAGTCCTGTAACTCAGATATGACACAAGTAATTCCTTCCCTTACTGGTAACATAGTGCTGACTGTTAGCACAGTCACCTCTGTAAGGGTCTTCTTGTCTCATAACCTAAGGCTTTATCAGTGGAAAACTCTCAGTAAGTGGATGCCCAGTAGCTAAGGCTGCCTGAATGTAAGCTGTTTATCTTAACACGTTTTTACAAAACAAGCAATATGGGCAAGTAAACTTTCCTTCTGTGTTAGTTAGTCATAAATTTGGTCCTATAATCAGTGTAAAAGCTTTCTCTAGCTTCAATTTTTTGAGATTGTCAGGATGTTGGACTTTGCCCAGGGGTTAAAATGGGAATCCCCAGGATAAAAAACACATCTTAAATTTAAGAGGCCTTACTTTTGACAGAAACAGGAAGATGAGTATCTTCTTATCTTTCGTAAGAAAAATGCTCTCATTTTGGCTCATGCAAATTGTAACTCCGTGTGTTTCTTTTCCATTCTATTAGACAATTTCCCCCCATGTTGTGTAAGGCTGCTTGCACAGCATCAACTACTTTGACAAGTTACATAGGTGAACTGATTAGCAAACCACATTACTTTTGAAGAAATGGAAGATTATATTTTTTTCCTCCTGAGTGAATTCAGGAGGAAAAAATAAGTTGTTTTTTTTTTGTTCAAAAGAAGTTCGAGGCACTTTCTTGAACTCTTTTCATGTCTAGAGGAAGTACTTTCTTGAACATAGAGAACACCACTGTTCTGCCCACCAGATTTTCCTATTTGGTTCAAGAAGTGAAGTATGATCTACTAAGGTTTTGTACTAATAAAAGATTTCCAGGAAATTATGGTTTTGTGGACAAACACTTACCATAGTCTCAGCAGGATAAAACCTTGGGTTCAAAGTTTATGGAGTAATAAATACTTCATTAATCTTGTAGGTAATCACAGGAAGGATTTTTTTTGGAGGTCTGCAGTCTGAAAAATACAGTAGGGCATGGGATTTGACCTGCAAGCCTGAAGAAGTGTTTTAATGCCACATCTTTATACCCCTACACCTAATGTGAATTCAGGGATTCTTTAAGTTGACTTACAGCATCACTGGTGCCAACACATCCCCTTCAATCTTTGTAATTTCATTCTCCTTGCAGTATTAAATTTGGGCCAGTACCATGGTCTTTGTCCTTTGGTTTCTGTTCTGGTACCTGGACTTTTCTGGACTTCAAAATCTGCGAGAAGCAAGAATTTACTGGATTTAACATTACGCGTTTTGCATTGGATACACCTAAATGGCATATTTGGAATTCCAGCCACTTACGACTGATTCCTGTTTTCCGTGTGTTGCTTGGATTGTCTAATTCAACTGTGCAAAATTTCCTCCTCCTGATTCTAGAAGTGAAGTGTGCTCTCTGCACCTGGGTGCATCATACTAATGCTTGAAAACAGTGTCTTCCTCTTGAAAAGTGTGTGCAGAAAGCACGTGTCTGAAGGAAACTGATTTGTAATTTAATTGATCACATCACCTGCCTTCCTTCTTTTGCTTTGGATTATAGTAAATATTTTGTCTAGCTTTTTTCCCTCCATAATTGTACTAGCTGGGTAGTTCTGCATCCCAGCATATACTTAAAAAAGTGTTAACAGTGTTTATGTTAAGGGCAAAGTCATGAAGAATGAAAGCAGATGATAATTGCCATAGGCATTTCCAGGAACTTTCTAAATAATTTTAAGATCCATACATCTAAAACTGTCTTGAAAGTATTTATTTCAATGACCCATAGAATCTCTGGCACCAAAAGCCCATTTGTGTTCTTGCTGTCCAGATAAACATCCAACTTTTTGATGTCTCCAGTGGCTGGATTAATTTGTGCTGTTTTGTGATTGCAGTGCTATAATTCTGTGCTTTAGTTGTTCCCACAACATCTTGGAAGTCAGCAGTCAAGATGAGGTTTCCTAACAAACAGTTTGGTGTCGTTATGTGTATGTCCAGTGATTCATTGTCTTGGGATGTTTGTAAATGGTGAGTTCTTGACTTGCTTCTGGGGCAGATGGGAAGTGCCATCTTTCTACTAAAGAAAACACAGAATTATGTATACTCAGGGGTTTCTTTTTACATGACTTTAAGATGTCAAATAACTTTATCTGCTTGGAATAGTCTGTTTACTTGAAATTCAGAGAGGAGTATGGTTTTCATGAGTCTTACAGACTTGGTTTCTGTGAAAAATTAAAATTTAGTAATAGAAACAGAACCTCTGTTTTGCAAGATTTCCTAGTTTCTTTCGCTAGATACAGAAATATTTCAGACTCACAATGGGTCAAATTTTGGTTCAACAACCTCTGCTGTGAAACCCACAGTCATCTAGATAAAACTTACCTAAACAGGCTCAATTATAGGAGCAGCTCTGCATGTGCTGACAATAAAAGCTGCAAGCAGGAGACACAGATTTCAGGGCAGTAGTAGTAGCCCGTGTTCTGCAGGATTGGCTATGGCTACTGAGGAAGGTCAGAAGCACACAATGCATGGTCAAGTCTGCAAGTGCACATTGGTCAAGCTGCATTGTTCTTTGAGCATATTGCCTGTTGTGGTCCCTGCATGGCATCTCCTTTCAGTGCAGATTAAAGGCCTGGGTCTGATTTACTCCCCAGTAAAGTGCATGGCTGAGCTGGTCCACACAACAGCTTCTTAATTTCTCTTTGAGCTCGAACATAGAAGAATAAAGATTCATGACTCCCCACCCCCTGCCAGAGTAAATTGACCTCTTGGAGGCATCTCTTCACCTAGTGGTGTGAGGATAATGCTGGGCTATGTGCAGAAAGAAAAGAGCAGGCTTTCCGATGGGACAGTGCCCAGGGCCTTTCTTTTGGGGAGCATTCAAGTGTGTTAGGCTGAAAGAGAAAACAGGTGAAAGAGGTCTGCACTCTGTCATGTGACTTATCATCTAAGTCTCCCTTGCAGCAATAGCTGCTTGATCTTAGGCCTTGGAGAGCAAAACTTTCTTGTGTTTCTTACCGTTGTTTTTGGCAATCTGATCTCTCATACACCACTGAGTGCTTTTTGTGGTGGTCCCCAGTATAGAGTCAAAAGTTCTGACTCTAGAGAGGCTTCTAGTGGGGTGCCTACCTCAGACCCTCAGTGTTCTGCCTTTTTAAATTTTGTGTCTCACTCGGTTGAGCCTGTTCACCCTCTGGGCCTCAAAGAAGCTCTGTCTCATGGAGTGCGAGTGTCCTTCCTTTTGGATGGTGAATACTGATTCACCTAACCCTTTATGTATCTAGCCTGAGTGGCTCCTGGTTGATCATGTCTTGTGAACAATCTAATGTCATGTGCCTGTTTATATTTGTATGCATGTTCTACACATATTTATTCATTTGGTCTGTTCTCTTTTGCACAATATTAGCACATCATTTTTCTCTCACATGGAGACATAACTCATTGCCTTGGCAACAATGAGCAAAGGCATTCTGTGAAAGTACGTACAGATAACTGTGATAAAAAAGATATTCTTATAACTGCATTAAATTAAAACTAAAGAGCCCAGCCACAGAAGATCACTCAAGCAGATTGACTGATTGGAATGGGATTCATCCATGTGCTACAGTGATTTCCTACATTCTGCTCTAAATCACTGCTCTGAGCAAGGATGACTGAAGATTGATGGAGGAATAGTATGTTTAATGGTGTAGCATGAGTAACTATTCAGTATCTCACTCTTGAAATTCATATAGCCTTAAGCTCTTAAAGTGGTTTGAGGAAAATTATTTTAAGATCATTTTAAGATTGCCCTATAGATTGCTTATCTTTATGCCTTGCCCCTTTCCTCATAGATTAGGAAAATATGAGTTCCGACACTTGGTTGGCACTGCTTTTCACTTCTGAAGATGGTATTTGGCTTATGCACCATTGCCTGCATGAGGTGAATGCCTTTTCTGAACTTGGAATACACACTGCTCCTATTCTTGTCAGTTGAGAGATGCTTCTCTACAAGTCCAAGTTGTCCTACCTCCCTGTCATTTGCAGGGAATGGATCACCCTTTGGAAATACCCTTTCCTCTGCTCTGTGGAGATAGGGAAGGAGGAATGAATCCCTCTCCCCTTCCCTTTGCACATACCTCTCCTCTGTGTTAAAGGTGAGAGACAGAAACTAGGTCTAGCATCTTACATAGATAGTGTTTGTTTTACAGTAGCTAATACTACTCAATTACAATATTTCATTACAGTCATTCCTGTTCCCTGCTGCAGCTGGTTTTTTTTTGCTGACATGAGGGAATTCTTGGTTAGCTGCACCTGGAGCTGAGCCATCAGGAAGCAACAGATATCAACAGTATTAGGATAGGTCAACATAATGGTACATAAGCTTTACTCCTTCTGAAGACAAAATTTAATCTGAGGACGTGGGGAAAATCCAACTACTGTTTGAGAAAATGTGGTACCCAATGGGTATGCATTGAAGTGTTGAGTTAAAAGGTTTCATTTCAACTGGATTGGTTTATGCTCTTAGGCTCTGGGGGAAAGTTCATCTTGTGCTCAAATGGTACCGTCAAACTCAAGCCTTAAGCTGGTACATCATAAGCACTTCACTGTTGTTGTGTGATAAATGGGAACTTTTGTGCTCCAGTTCATTCCACTCCTTTTGGAAGGAAAATTCATGAATCCCTTATATTTAGTCTCCTCATAATCTCAGCACTGTTAAAATTCTCTTCATAACTTCTTGCTTTCCCTGGCTACTAGAATAATTTTGTTGGTTCTAGTGCCATGTATTGATGAACAGTATTATCAGAAAACGTTTTTTCTGGAGTTACTTACCAGTTTTACCACTGTGTATACCTACAGAAGCAAGGGATCACTCTAATGAGTAATTTGCCAAAGGCCAATTTTAATTTATGTAGGCTGTTAAGTGAAGAAATGTTTTATGAAAGCTGGATCTGTGAGGGAGGTACTGTTTCTCTCTTTGTTCTCTCTTTCTTCTGCTTCTCAACATCCTGGTCTGATGACACGTTAGAGTATGTGTGGAAGACATTCTATGAGCAGAGCACACAGTCAGGAAAGCTTCACAGCCTTTGAGGAATCATTTATTCACTACAATGCCAAAATACAATTTTACCATCCACCACATCTGTCTGAGAATGGAGTGGAGATGTGAATCACAGAACTCAGGCAGAACTATCTATATCTTTGTAAAACTAAGTCCTTTTATCAACATAGCTGAGGTCAAGTTTCTGGCTCCAGTGGTATATAATGAAGAAATTATAGAGGTTGATCTAAGTCATTGACTTTCAGAATGATTATATATTCTTTGCTGTTGGATGATTCTTAATAATTAAAATTTTTTGGGGATATTGAACAACAGCTCTGTGTCTTTATGATGCTGGAGAGTGTTAAAATGTGGCCAGATTCTGACCTTTTTTGCACCACCACCAGTGTTAGGCTCACTGCTGCTCTTGAACGGAAGTGTCCAAACTTCATCTCTTATTCCCTCAGGTAATCCAAAATGGCTGGATAATCACACAGTCAGGTTGAAAATTACCTTTGAGATTATTGAGCAATCTTTGAGCAAACTGACCAATTGCCACCATGCCAACTAGACCATGGCTCTAAGTGACACATTCAGTCTTTCCTTAGACACTTCCAGGGATGGAGACTCTTCCACCTAGCCCTGGGCAGCTCATTATGCAACAACCTGTGGGACCAGGGTAATTGCAATCACATCTGCATTTTACAAGGGCAGAATGTAGAAATTGAAGTGACCTTGGGAAAGTTCAGCAATCGCTCATTAGAGATTCTGTGTTTCTGGTGCATGTTGATGGAGAGTGATAAAACTCTGCCTTGCCTTGAGTGTGGCACACCTCCTGTGATGAGGAAGGACTTTGTTGTTCTACTCTCTTTCCATGTGGTTGGTGAGTTCTGATGTCATTTTTCTTTTAACTGCAGGTCACTTCATGGGCAACAACACAGTGATTGATGTTTTGAGGAGAGAAGGGTACGAGGTAGAACACACTCCAGCTGGACAAGCCATCAACAAGTAATGCATGCTTTTACCTAGCTGATCAGCCATTGGGGGAGTAGGTTTGTAAATAATTATGAAGGAGGAATGGTAGCTGGAACTACAACTAGGAGTGAGCTAGGCTTTTTCTCTCATTCCCAGCAGTTTGTTTTTCTCTTCCTTGAGCTAGTTTGGAAAAGGGATTTTATTTGGTTTTGTTTCGGTTTTCTTCTTGTTTTGTTTGTTTTTTGGGTTTTGTTGTTGGGGTTGGGGTGTTTGGTTTGTTTTTTTGTTGTTGGTTTTGTGGTGTTTTTTTGTGGTTTTGGGAGGTTTTTTTTGTTGGGTCTTTATTTGGTTGGGTTTTTTTATTCTTTTGTTTTGTTGTTGTTCTTCTTAATAAAATTTCCACCTTTATAAGTTTTTAACTCTTAAATGAATAGCTGCAGAGTACACGTGCTTGGTTCATCAGATCTGGATGGTGTCTTTTACCACACAGGCTTCCAAGTTTCTCTTGCCTCTTTTTTATGTGTTTGACTGCCCTGACTTTTAATTATCCCCTTCTTTTATACTGCTATTTTTTTATTTGTTCTGTTTTCTCCCTCCCATCCTGGAATCTGATTGCTCTGAGTCTTTGCAAGCTGTCTCTATGACTGATTTCTCTCATGTCCCCAGCTTTCTTCTGCGTTTTTAAGCTAAGGTACTTGTTGTTTTGGTTCATCCTGCAGCTGTCCTTTGGGATATACCCTTCCTGCCTCTTTTTAGCTCTTACTGGATGCTTTTATCTACCTCTATGGTTTCAGTAACTACAAAATGTCAGATAATCTTGTCCTCCACTCTCTACAGAGAATTACTTGTGCTTTGACTAACCTCTTCCTGGAATTCTTGCCACCAGCTTAGGGTCTGCAATATTTGCTTTCTCCTTCTTCAGACTCTTTCCAAATATGTAGCTGTCAGATATACTCAGTCTTCACTGCTAAAAACCACAAACAAGAAAATTGGAAATTGTTCCAGTTATGGTACTGTTTCCCTTTTATGTTCTGTGCTAGGCATAATGTCCCTGTTTACATCTCTGTCCCTCCTTCCCCACATTTCTGATGTGGGACTCGGGCAGGACTACCACCTTTTGCTAGGATTTGTGCAGAGGGCACAGTGTTGATCTTGGTCTGCCCCAAGGGCTCTACTAATGTGGTGCGAATTAGTAATAGCTGTTTTTCTCATACTCTGATTACTTCATTTTTCTCTTTATTTTTGTCTAATTTCTCTATTGTCTGAAAACAAGAGATTGAAAGGTTATGTTTCTGCAATGATCCCTGATGTGGACATGCATCATTAACTCTACATGCATTGAAAAAAAAAACAATCCAAGATTTAGCCCATGATTACATGAATGCCAGCCCCTAACCCTCTTTCTACCAGTGGGTAGTCTGAAAACAAGAAGCACCTGTGCTTAAGCACAAGACAGTGATTCTGTAACACCTGAGTTGTGCTAGAAAATCTAGTGTGTCAGTGTTTACAGAGATGATAAAAAAACCTCCACAAACAAAACAAGCCCAAAACAGTCTGCATTTTTATGTTGTTTTTTCATTCTTAGCTTAGGTATTTCTAAAAACAGCTGCAGTAGCTTCTTAAAGCTTAAACAAAGATAGCTTAATAGATACTTGAGAATAAACAAAGTCTTTTCCTACTCTGTAAAGATTAACAGTAAGGGCAGACAACTGAAGAAAGGAGGGATACATTTTTACTTATCAGCAAGATTGGTATCAAGGCTACTTGGAGTAGCTGGGCACCCAGTTCCAAAACCACATCATGGGAGTTCATTGTGCAGCCTCTTGTGCCTTTGAAAGCCCTCAATTTGGCATCAGTTGCGTCTTAAACCTATTAGGACTATTGGACAGATCATGTTTCCTGGAGTCTTGATATTAAACATGAGTAAGAAGATGCACTTCACTGTTAACATTTTTTGATGACTTGGAAGCAGATTTTAAAATAAGAAATAAATTTTTAAAAAAATGTGGGTTCAAAGGAAAAGAGCATTTAAGGTGAGGGAAAGGACCTGTGGCAAGAGTGTGCAGAGTCCTAGGGCTTGGAAGGAAGATTTCATTGATTGCTGTCCTGGACTTGTTCTCGGAGCAAGTAGCAGAGCAGCCTGTGACAGTGAACCCAGTGCTGATCACGTAAATGTGGACCTATATCCAGCTATTGTCCTATATAGTGCTACACACAGTATCTGAGGACTATTTCACTATTCATTATTGAGACAGGGTAAAAGTGCAGGTGGTTGGACTGAGACAGAGACTTTAAATGACTGCTTTGGTGTCAGACATGGTAGGGATACTAGTTGAGAGGTCCTAAAATGCAAGAAGGAGGAAGTCTGCAATCATCTCCTTCCCCTGCAACATGACATTTTGCTGAAGCAGCACAGTCTGCTGCTTCCTGTGCTCTGGCTAAACAAAAATTCCCTTGTGAGTTATGTTGTAGATATCTGTGTAGGAACCAGTAAGAATGCAGGATAGTCATGCTCATTTTCCTGTAGCAGGCAGGGCTGCCTGAGGTATACTTTCCATCTGCAGAGCAAATGGGGAGGATGCCCCTAGCTGGAGACAGAAAGGTTCCTTCTCCCTGTTGTCTCCCAAGGACGGAAGGCAAAGAGGTACTTCAAGCAGGCAATATTGCAAAGGACAATTTGCAAAGGTTTATAAATAGTACCACAAGTTCAGACAAGCACCTTCTGACTCACTTTGGTCATTAACTGTTGTTCCTGATTTTAGAATGTAGTTATATATTGTAAAATGTTCAGCACAGTCACAGCAATAATTAAGGTGCTTGCTGACTCTCCCTTAGCTGCTGTGACAGGAGAGGGAATTGTCCTGGGGGAAAGAAAGATGGGATTTTGAATCTGTGTGCCTTTTCCAGTGGTGTCTAGAAGAATGTCCTGTGGGAAGCATTGCAGAGAAGGTTTGGTATATGGGTGTGTCTGAGACTGCATCTATCAGAATAAATGTCTGGCTATGCGAGATACAGGTCATCTTCTACCTGTAGCAGTGCTGAGCTCCAGCATGGTGTGGCCATGGGTTCAGTAAGGAAGGCTGCAGGCAGCATGGCACCTTAATCTTTAGTCACTCAGTGACTTAGTTAAGGAAGAAAAACAGTGGAGAGAAATGGTGGAAAAGGGAATCATAGGCAGAAGGCCTTGGAAGAGATGAAATCAGATCACTGGAGAGAATTAATGAGGGATCATTACTCTGTAACATGGAGCTAAAGAGTGGGTGATGTGAAGCAGCTGAGGAGGATGGCTGAAGGGTCATGACAGTTCAGAAGAGAAAGTGTGACAGATTGTGACACCACAATGATTTTGAATGAGATTGATAACTGAAGGTCCATTCTGCAGCAGACTCTCTCATATAAAGTTCAACATGTGATCACTCAGATTTTCCTTGCAGCAAGTAAGACAAATTATCTTTGTTTTCTATCTACTCTCTCCGTGTTCTAGTCCACAACTTCATTTCCAGGAACTACTTTTCATTACATTTCATTTCTCCAGGAACTACTCTCTATTTGCTATCAAATACATGTGCATACAGTGATGGGCTAGCTTGAAAACTATGCCCGTAATGAAATATGACCACCTCCTTTTCCTGCCATTGGAAGCTGGGAAAGGAACACAGTTCTGGGAAAGTTTCATTGGTTAAAGGCAGGTTTCTGCTCAGTGGTCTGTGGTTTTCTGTTGCTTTTCTGAATTTCAGCCCAACCCAGTCTGCACTTCTGTTACAGAAGGCTGTTGAACTCCTCTTTATGAAGTGGCCATTAAGATCACTCAGATATTCCTGCCAGGTTCTGTGTATACAGAGTGGTTTGAGTTTGTGATTTTGTTCAAAATACTCATAAAGAGGGAAAATTATTCCAAACAATGAGAAATGTGGGCCAGCAAAGCCATGAGTGAATAGAACACTGCAGACTGCCTGCCTTAGAGTATAGATGAGATGTTGCTTGCTCTAAGAATGAAGAAACAGAGCTCAGTAATCAGGATGGAGCTGATTGATGTTTTTTTTCAATTTATCACCTTCGTGGGAAGTTGAGTAGTCATAGCCCTCAGAGCTTTTTTTGGGAGCTCAACTTCAGGTTTCCAAGATTTGTCTTGTAAAACAGATTGTATATGCACAAAGTCTCAGTGACATATCTCACTTGCTGAAGCTCCTTTGAAATTTCCAGTAATGGTGTCAGCCTAATACAGGATCTGGGCAGCTGGAAGGCTAAGGCCTGACTCCCACTCCCTCGTTACTTACTATAAATGTGTGCAAAGCTTGACTCTGCTTGTAAGAGAGATTCAGTTTCTCAGTTTCTACCCCTTTGTGTAGACCTCCATACTTGTCCATAAAATCCACTCCTTGGTGTGCTTTATCTGTGTGGCAGGATAGCACTACACCCTTTTGCAGATCAACACAGAAGCCAATGCCGCAGTGATGTGTTGAGCTCTGGTCTGTTAATTGTAAGACATGTCCTCTGACGCAATGTTTTGTAAAGGATGTGCATTTACTGCTTTGTACCATCTGCCGTCATCACAAGGAAAATGAGAAGAGAGTGAACTTGGTGGTGCCAAAACTAATCTTTCAGTTGATGCAGACTATGATGACCCAAAGGATCCTTTAATCATAGGATCATAGAATGTAAAGGGATTGGAAAGGACTTCAAAGATTGTCTAATACTAATCCTCCTGCAGGGGGACACCTCCCACTAGACCCGCTTGCTCAAGGTCTTAGGCAACCTGGCTTTGTAAAGTGCCAGGGTTGGGTGTCTTAGTTTGGCCAGCACAAGGAAGTGAACTGGCTAGGTAAGAGATTGGCATTTTATTGGACCAATGGAAAGCATTTTCTAGTTCTTACTCCTGTTGAACGAAGCCCGGGAAGCTCTCTTCCCTGCCGGCCGTGGGCAGGCGCACCCCTCTGCCCTGCCGGCGCTGCCCGGGCTGTGCGGAGGCGGCGGCGGGCCGGGGGCGGCCGGGCCCGCTCGGCCCGGGGGCGGAACCGGGCTGGAACCGCTCGGCCCGGCCGGGATTCTCCGCTCCTGGAGGGGCGGGAGCGGCTGCCGAGCCCTCCCCGAGGAACCCACCGGGCCCGGCCCGGCAGGGGCAGAGGAGCCGGCAGAGCCTGCAGAGCTTTTGTGCCAGTCGAACACCAAACCACGCTGGCCTGAGGCTGTGTCGGCATCGGGAGCGGCTGAGCATGGGGACAGCACTGATGGGCACCAAGAGCTGGCATGGGGACAGCACCTGGATGGGCACCAAAGGAGCTGAGCATGGGGACGCACCTGTATGGGCACCAAAGGAGTGAGCATGGGACAGCACCTGTATGGGCACCAAAGGAGCTGAGCATGGGGACAGCACCTGGATGGGCACCAAAGGAGCTGAGCATGGGACAGCACTGGATGGGCACCAAAGACTGAGCATGGGGACGCACTGGATGGGCACCAAAGGAGCTGAGCATGGGACAGCACCTGTATGGGCACCAAAGGAGCTGAGCATGGGACAGCCCGTATGGGCACCAAGGAGCTGAGCATGGGGACAGCACCTGGATGGCACAAAGGAGCTGAGCATGGGGACTGCACGCATGGGCACAAGGAGCTGAGCATGGGACAGCACTGGATGGGCACCAAGAGCTGAGCATGGGGACAGCACTGTATGGGCACCAAAGGAGCTGAGCATGGGACAGCACCGGGAGGCACCAAGGACTGAGCATGGGGACAGCACCTGGATGGGCACAAGGAGCTGAGCATGGGACAGCACCTGGATGGCACCAAAGGAGCTGAGCATGGGACAGCACCTGTATGGCACCAAAGGAGCTGAGCATGGGACAGCACCTGGATGGGCACAAGGAGCTGAGCATGGGCACCAGCACCAGTGGCCCCCCGTGGTCGTGCTAAGCGGCCGAAGCAGGGCAGCCCTGACCCGTCCAGATGAGAGCGCTGGCACAGCTACATGGAGTCGGCAAAGAGCTCATGGCCGCAGAAAGACGAAAGAGAGAGAGCTTGTTTCTGATGCAAGACTTAAACAAAATTGACTTTTTTTTTTCCTCAGCATTACAAAACTTTGTACTGGAACACTAATTCCCTCTTAGGCTAAGAAAAAAAGGGAGGTAAAACTTTGTACAAACAACCACATGAAATTGAAGTCAGTAAGAAAAGAGTTAGATTTTAGATTGAAGGGATTTTGAAAAATTTGTCTTAAGCTTAGGCTGTAAAATTATTTTGTGAAGCTGTGGTACAGATATACTTGCTATATCTGACTTTGAGTTTTCCCCAGTAAGTTCATGGAATGCTCTGGGGGGCTGGTAGCATTCTAGCCACAATCATGAACAGAGGCACCAGTGTTAAAAGTTTGATGAGAAACCTTGCCCCGGGGATAAAAGGGGAAGACCTCTGTTCCCAGAGATGGGTGAAAGGTTGCTAGAACGGCTCATCCTTAAAAAATGCACCCCAATAAGTTAATATGGGCCAAGAACACAATTCTGAAGAAAAACTGTGAAAGATGGGAAAGACTTCACAAAGGCAAATCTCAGGCACCTGTGGTTTGTGAGAAAATGAAGCCACAAGAATTCTTTTCTTGTAAGAAGCTTTCCATAGCATTAGCAAAAAATACTTTTCTCTCTAAATGAACCAAAGAAAGACTATTTATAGAAGGACAAAACTGACTAAGATTTCTGAGTGTTCTTGTCTTTACATTGTTGGTTAAGAGGAAAAAAAGGATTGTGGGGAGGGAGAAAGAGTGTTTTGAAGGTTCCATCCTCATTCTTGTTGTTTTTCTTTCTTCTAGTGTTAGTTAATAACTTCTTACTACTTTTAAGCTTAAGCCTGCTTTGCTCTTAATTAGAACCTTTGAAATTGGCAAAATTAAACCAAAACAAAAGTGGTGTTTCTGCCCAGTTTGAAATTGAAACCACAACATTGGGGCACTACAACCTCCCTGGGCAACCTTTTCCAGTGTTTCACCACCCTCTCAGTAAAGAATTTCTTCCCAATACTTGGCCTAAATTCATTCTTTCTTCAGTTTGTATCTGTTACTCCTGTCACTACTATTCCCAATAAAGAGTCCACCTCCAGCTTCCTTGTAGGACCTTTCTGATACTGGGAAGCTATGAGGTCTCTACACAGCCCTCTCCTCTCCAGAATGAACCAACCTAGCTTTCTTAGTCTGTCTTCACAGGGGAGGTGCTCCAGTCTTCTTACTAATATTGTGGCCTCCTCTGGACTTGCTCCAACAATTCCATGTCCTTCTTATGCTGAGGACCCCAGAGCTGGGTGCAGGGTTCCAGGTGGGGTCTCACCAAAGCAGAGCAGAGGGGCAGGATCCCCTCCCTCCCTGCTGCTCACACTGCTTTGGATGCAGCCCAGGATCCCATTGCCTTTCAGGGCTCTGAGGGCACATGGCTGGGTCGTGTTGTGTTTTTCATCAACCATCCACCCCCACATCCTTCTCCTCAGGACTGTTGACCATCACTCAACCCGTGGCTCTGTCTGGGATTTCCACAACCCAGGTACAGGACCTTGCACTTGGCCTTGTTGACCTCCATGGGGTTTGCACAGGGCCACCTCTCCAGCCTGTCCAGGTCCCTCTGGATGGCATTGCTTCCTGCCATTGTTGACTGCCCCACACCACTTGGTGCTGGTGCCAGACTTGCTCAGAGTACTCTTGATCCCACTGTCCTTGTCACTGACAGAGGTGTTGAACAGCACCAGTCCCAGTACTGACCCCTGATGGAGACCACTAATCACTGATTTTCGTGTGGACAAGGGGCTGTTGACCACAATTTTTTGCATGTGACCACCCAGCCAGTTCTTTATCCACCAAGCAATCCATTCATCAAATCTGTGTCTATCTAGATGGATGCAAGGCTGTCGTGTGGGACAGTGTCAAATGCTTTGCCTAAGTCCGGGCAGATGATGGCAGTTGCTCTGCCACAACCATCAATGCTGCAGCCCCGTCAGAGAAGATAATAAAATTTAAGAGGCACTGTTTGCCTTGGTAAAGCCAAATTTGCTGTTACCAATCACCTCTTTGTTTTCATGTTTGTTTTAGCATAGTTTTCAGGAGAATCTGCTCTGTGATCTTGCCTTACACATAGGTTGAGTTCATTGTTGGCACCAATGTCCCTTTTTTCTGCAGAGCGCGCAGGGCTTGTCTGAAGATCCTCTAAAGGATTGTTTCTTCTGGCCCTGGGTAGGAGATGGTGAGGCATTCTGTGTTTCAGCAGCTGCAGCGGTGACTTCATTTTTGTTCTTTTCCCCTTGTTGGCCCATCTGTTGACCCATGTGTGGCACCTTTTGGTCACAGACCTGAAGCATGTCCTGGAGCATTGGGGGAGGCCTTAAAGGCAAACTGAGGATGGCCGTGCAACATTTGTCATTTGTGTTGGTAAAGGCCATCTGTTCAAGGACCTCCTCCCTCGCTTGCTCTTTTCGCACCTGCATCTCTATTGCTCGAGTGAGTTTCTCTACAAATTTGACATAGGGTTCAGTTGGGCCTTGAAAGATCTTCGAATAAGGGAGATCTCACGGCTGCATACACAGGAACGCACGTTCAGCTGCTTCTTTGACGCGTTCCAGGATAGGGGCAGGGATGTCTGAAGCCTGTGCCGGTGCCAATGCCCATGGACCTTAACCACTCAGGTGTTCGAGGGTGATTGTTTTACCTTTCTCATCCACTGCAGTTAGTGGGTCTGTTAACAGGCACGGGAGGGCGTCCCTCAACAAATTCTTCCATGATGCCTCCCACCGTTTGTATCTGTGGAATTCATCAGGGACTTGAACAGATATTTTAGATCAAATGGGACTGTTACTATCCTGGTAAGCTGGTCATTCAACAGTCCTGGAAGTATGGACTATCACGTCCATACTCCTTGAGAGTCTTGCAGATGTCCTTCACTGCGTGTTGAGATAGGGGCTGCCAGGATGGGTTGCTGACATTGCCATTCCTAGATCTGCGGTAAACCACTGGTGCTAGGGATGGAATGTGATCATTGGGCGGACTTATGGATTCTTGCTCATCATCTTCAGATTCCCAACCGTGGGAACCGGAAGGTGAGCTGAGCCTCCAGGGCTTCAGGGGAGTGGTTTGACAACTCGAGGTTATCATGGGAGGGGTTACAGTCAGGGCAAAGCAAGAGGGAGGTGTCTTGGGAGAGGGTGGAGACATATCTGAATGGTAATAAGGAGATGAGAACAGTACATCCTGCGAAGTAGGAGGGGTTGAGGAAAGGAAGGGGTTGGTGGAACGGAGAAAGGGATTTCAGGAAGGAGAGGAGGGGGAGGGGAACAACATGGAGGATGGCCGAGCCATGTGGTCACTGTCATTTTGAGAACTGTGGCTGGAGGCACTATCTTGTGGCAATTCTCCTACAGTTAAACTGAACCAAACTCGGGGTTTATCAACTGGGGAAAATGGAGGACAGGAAGGTTCTTGGGCAGCCTGGCCAGGGCTACCACAAGAATTCCGAGCAGTCCAGCCAAGACTACCCACGCGGGGGGACTTGGGCATTTGAAAGGGGCCAGGGCTGTTGGGCAGGGGTTTTCCTGCTGTTCCCTTGAGAATGCCTGCTTTGGGTCGAAGGGAATTGGGACTGGGGAAAGGGGAATTAGAATTTGAACTGGGGGAACCACAGTCTTGCCTTTCCTTCACTCCCTGTAAATTTTTGATGATGGAATGAATCTGGGACGGCTGAAATATGAATTTTGCTGCCTTCTTGTCTCCTGACCTGGCCAAAGCTGTGAATTTTGTACAAACTGAATCCCCAAAGGAGACACAGGTCACAAGATCAGGAGATGTTTGGGGAAAGTGGAGGAAAACGGGAAAAGGAACAGAGAAAAGAAAAAACGAAAAAAAAACCCAGGGACCATCACCCGATGGCTTTCAGGAGAAGGAGTCTCCGCGACTGCACAGTCTGGGATCTCTCGCCCCCCCAACTGAGGTTTGAACCCTCAGGGAAGTATTCATCCAACAAGGATCGCCTATACTTACTGATCTCCGGGGCGACGTGTAGAAAAGCAGGTTGCGCTGTAGGATTCCAGCCGGGGAAGATTCTTTCCGGGTGCTGAAAGAGCTCCCTTCCCCCTCCCACTGAAAGCGAACTGAGACAGGGTGTCACTCTTACGAGTGGGTGCATGAAGCACTGAAAGTCCCGCCTGTTCCGAGAGGGTGACCCCAAACGGAGCAGGGAACTTCTCACAGGGTCTGGAGTCGGGCCAGCTGTGCCAGCCCCCACACTGTCACTCTGTGGGCTACTTCCAGGCTGCCCCATGTTAAGGGAGCCATCAGTAGCTGCGTTTGCACTATGTCTGTCCTGGCTAGCCTTGGCTTTGCAGCTAGGGCAAAAGGGTACAGTTCGGCACAGACCGTACCTAGCTCATTCCGCAGATTTTGGCTAGTTTGTCAGGCTGCAGGCAACGATTGGCAGGAATCCAAAAGGGAGACTCAGCCTGGGGTTAAGGAAAAGCTTTATTTATCCCATAGTTGGGATAGCCTCAGCTCTGGCAAAGCTCTAAGCAAAAGCCCCGGCAGCGCCAGGGTACAGCACCTTTTGAAGGGGGAAGGAATCGGGGGGGGGGGGGGGGGGGGGGGGGGAGGTTTGACCTGGGGCCAATGAGGGATAAACAGGGGATGGCTCTCTAACAAATTGACAAACTATGTAACAAACTAGGAAACAGCAGGAGGGGGGGGGTCCAAAACTTTGTCCAATCACTCTGTGAACTTGCAAGAATTTTCCAGATGGGAGGTGAGGCCACAGAGTATCAGGCAAGGGTTTGGGAGTGAACTGGGAAGGATCAAACAAGGAAAAAACGGGGGTATACAGACCAAACCATTTAACAATACAAAAATTTTAAAACTTGGAAAAGCACACTACCACAATAGGTGAGACTTTTACTTTCTCCTTTTTAAAAACGAGGGTTATATTTCCCTTTTCCCGGATGTTGGGAATTTTACCTGAGTGCCATAGGTTTTCAAAAATGGTCGATAGTGGCTTAGCAACTTATCTGCCAGCTCCCTTAGAACTCACAGATGAATCTAATCAGGCCCTATGCACTTGTGCACATTCAGGCTCTTTAGATGGTCTTGAACCTGATTCTCTCCTACATTGTGCTTAGAGTCTTCATATTCCCATTTGCCTTTCCTAACTTGGGCAGCTTGGCTGGAACACTTACCATTGAACATTGAGATATAGAGGTCATTGAGAACTTCAGCCTTCTCTGGGTCCAGCATGCAACCAGGTCACTGTTAGTGGTATGCTAAGCCTTTCCCTTCAAAGGTGGTAGTTTTCAAGATATGTTTCTGTAGCCATGACCATAGTATGTGGGCTAGCTTGTTTCTTACCTTCCCCAACAGTAAGAGTTGTTCATCCAGAACTGGTTTCATCAGCTGGTGTGCTTTAGTTGTTTTATTTTCCCCTTTCCCCTTGTCCCCCAGGTTAGTTTGCTCTGGGCAGGAATGTTGAAAGGAATAATCTGGTCTGTGTTCTGCAGCACATCAGACTGCAGCACATCAGACTAGAGGAGTGTGGTTTGACTCTCACTTAGAAGTGATTCCATTTTTGTCTATTTCTAGATATGCAAGCTTATTACCAAGAGTTACCTCACCCTTATCCACACTGTCTCTTTGCAAAGATTTTTATTGCTAAAGAGCATTATTTTGATCACAAAATCAATATTGACTTAAGGAAGAGGGAGCAGGAATACAAGGCAGAGAAATGAGCAACCAGAGAGAAACATCTATTTTATATGTATGTGCCTTGATAATATCTGTTACAGGATTTTGTCTCAAAGCCCTTTTAAGTGTTATCTGTGTTCTCTCTTTCTTCCAGCCGAAAATCTTCCAAAACCTTGTTAGCCTTTTCATCATCACGCAGTCCCTATGTCATGTCCCATGAGCTCCCACTGCCCCCCCAGAAGGAGGAGGAAGAGGAGGAAGAAGAATTCCTGCCTCACCTGCTATTCCCTGACAGCATTGATGTGCTCATGAAGGTAGACAGGAAGTACAAAAAGAAGAAGAAAAAGCAGCAGAAGAAGCAAAGACTGCGACAATTTAACGACCTCTGGGTTCGCCTTGAAGAAAGGTAGATAATGGCTGGGGAAGAGAGGATGGCTTGTCATCCAAACTGGACTTTAACTTAGATGGTTTAATACAGACCCTCAAACTTCTGCAGGGGTAGATATGTCCTGTGGACAGGCTCTGACGTCCTCCACTGCTGTGATTCTATCCAAAGCATTTGCACAAGGTTTCTTGTGCTTTTCATGGAAAAAAAAAAAAAAAAAAAAAAAAAAAGTTTTCTATTTTTTTTTTCATAGTTAGATATATGGAAAACTAGGTATAAAACAAGTGGAAGCCTTGTCTAGTTCATTCTGCGTTTGGGTTTGAGGGATTGTGAGCATATGTCAGTCCTCTCTTGCACAGAAGGGCTGGGTCCAGTGGTAGATGGTACAAATCAAAGCCTTAGACTGTTATCCAAAAGCTGCTGCATATGAGGAAGCTATCATTCCTGGCATATGTTCTCCTTGCACCTGGGCAATATTCATGCAATGTTTTAGAGTCTCTGTGTTCTTTCAATCTGAAAAAGCATGACAGCCTAATGGATGGCAGAGTTTATATAAAAACATTAGTGTGTTGTGGGGCAGAGGTTCACCCATATCCCTTACTTTTCATCCAGAAAAGCTTACTTAATTACAAGAACTGCAGCAATCGAAAAAAAAAAAAAAAGCAAATTTCTCCTCTCACTACCTATACTTGCGCCTATGGCTGGAAATATACCATAATATTTCACTCCTGTCAGATAATACATATGCACAATTCAGCTTTCTTTTGTACTTTGTGTGTCTGTATTTCTGCCATACTCACGTTGAAGGCAATAAATTTTTGTGATACCATAAACAACCAGACAGTTTGGGGTGATAGAGAAAATTTTGACAGTTTTTGAAAGTCTGTACATTATTTGGGTTTTTTCCCCTCTGAATAATACTTCATCCTGCTCTCCAAGTTACTGAGTTAGAGGGTTTTATGCCTTTCCAATCAGGTCCCTGGATCCTAATTGTACCACTGTTATGAGTGATACATGGCTCAGGCTGGCCACAGGTGACTGCAGCAGCTGTTCTGTGTGAAGCATTCAGTCATTTTCAAATTTTTTAGACCAGATTCCCTTTTCTGCTCCTTCTTGCAACCTTAGTATAAGTATTTGGGAGACAAAGGGAGACAAATGCTCATGTAACATGTCCTCTGACAGACCTACATACAATCCAAGATTCACCAATATAACAAATCCTATACTGATCACACTTGATTTTGTCTCTTAGTGTACCCTTTACTTTCTATTGATGTAATTGATACTATATGATTGTGAATGGATTTTTGGAGTTTCTGTTGACAGTCTGTTTGGTTGAAATGCTAAGTAATGTCTGTCTTAACCTCCCACCCTGACTCCACAGTGCCATGTTCAATGTTTCACATGCAGTTTCTCCCAAAGAGGTCAGAGAAGTCAGTGTGCAGTGACTCTAAAATACCTGTGCAGTATCAAGCCTTCAGAAGAAGAGGGAAGATATGCTACTGTGACCAAACTGAGGGCACGTTAGGGTTGCTTACTAGATTTCAAGTACTGCCAGGTAGTACTGAGGCAAAAGCAAAGCAAATGATGGCAGCTAGGGAAACTATTGCATAAATATGGGAGGAGCAAATGCTGCTTTTCTTCTTTTTATGTTTCCTTTCTTCCCCTACTGTGTAAGTCATCCTTTGTGCTAGAAACTTACCCCAGTGCTAGGTTACAAATGCTTTGTAGGGGCAACTCCTTAGCAGCAGAGAAGAGCTTAATTCTCTGGAATTGGAGAAGTTGCATGGTAGTGCTGGGAAAGACAAACCATGCCTGGGAGATTGCTGTGCTGTAGAGCTGAGGGAAGGCAGCTGCCCCTCAGACAGGAGCCCCACCTGTGTGCTGGGCTTCTGCAAAGCCCGGGCTGTCTGCCGGGCTGGGCTGACAAACCCACCTCGTGACCCTCCCGGGAAAATCCAGCACTTCTGGGTTCCAGCTCACCCGTGCAGGGCATGTCTGACTGGGAGTCTCAGCCCTCACTCCATACATTCCTCAGGGTGTGCAGACACCGGTAAAGCTGTTATTTTTTTTTTACGAATGGGCTGTTCACAGCTTTCAGGTATACAGATGGGCTTGATGACCTTAAAGGTCTTTTCCAGCCTACATAACTCTACGATTCCTCCTGTGAGACTGCAGATGTGAAAGTTTCAGCTCAAGTGATTTAATAGTGTTGTAGTGGGCTTGTCAGAGTGGCCTTGGTCCATGCCTCTATATACATCAGCTGCCGGCTGTATTTCCTTGGTGTGCTGCCAGCTGGCTCCGGCTGTTGTTCAGATCTTCTGGGGAGCCCTTTGGGTAAGGAAGAGTAAAGTGTTTGTAAAAAGGATAGTTATTGCCTTCAATTTCCCAAAGCATTTTTGCTTAGTGGACTGAAATAAGTCAAGAATGGTGCACAGCAGCTGGGGATTGGGTGCAGAAGAAATTACTCAGGTTTTGTAGTTGCAAGGTGGACTTGCTTTTAGTTTTGTCCAGATTTGTCTTCAGGTTCTACACACCATGTAGTCCTGGAGGGTACAGCTCTGGTGTTAAGCATTGCTTTCAGTCCATTGCCAAAGAGAACAACGTCCTGCATGGTATCTGACCCTTCTGACTCTTGGCCTGCTGTGGTGTATGATCTCCCCCAGTTCAGGTCAGTAGGCATTAGCAGCCTGAAACATACAAATTTATCTCCTTCATCATGTATTGCCATTATGGGGGATCAGCTCATGTATGCTCTGATTCAGTTCTTGTTCATCATGATGTCAGAGTACTCTCTACCACTGGGAGTTACTCTGGAATGTAGTGAACTGGGATGTGTTTCTGGAAGCCATTCTTCCTCTTAAAGTACATCATGTAAATCTTTGTAAGCCCTGACCTGTGGAAGAGATCATCCAGTACAGAAACAACGTGGTCCACACTGAGGTGCATGTGCATGAAACTTGGCTGAGGAAGATGTACTCAGAAAACAGATGCCTCACTCCAGCTGTGCTCAGGAAGTGCCCTGCAGTGACACTCCTGCAACAACACTTGTTTTGTTCTTATCTATTTTCTACTTAGTTGACAGGGGCTAGAAGTATGGTCATGTTTCCCACCTGACTGACTGTGTGGGAGCAACAGGCAGGCTGGGTAGACTTGAGACAGGGCAGGTGTTTTGGTGCTGTGATCACTCTCTTGAGTATCTTTGCTGTTCCCCTCTAGTCTACTTCACAGTTTGGCTGGGTAGCACCTCTTCCTTGTGGGCTGTTGTGGGAGCTGTCCACATGTGTGAGGAAGGGACAAGACAGCACTCTGCCATTCAGGAGTTGCAGATGTCTGGTCAGTGTGTAACTTGTACAAGTGACCATTTGCATGGACCCAGAGAACTGACAATGGGTCACAGGGTCTGAGCACCTCCTGCTCTGTGGCTGTTGGGCAGTTGTGGGCTGGGTCAGGACTGATGTTCTTCTCTTGCCTTGCAGTGCGACTGATCCTCCTCCTCGGATCCGCATCATTAATGGCTACATCACGGTCGAGCCCCAGCCCCGGAGCCATGGACGGTCCAGTCACACTCATGCAGACACCAGCAATGCTCACCAGTTTTCCCATTCTCTCTTCCTTCCACTACTGACTTTGACTTTGTATAACATAGTGCTTCACTGAAACACAGAAGGACCCAAGCTGCAAGACCCTTGCCTTAAAAATAAAAAAAAATGAAATTTATGAAAAAAGGAAATAGAAGACTATGAGTGGGACACCTATTCTTTGTGGTGTTCTTAAACTGCCTCCTTTTCCTGAGTCCAGATCATTAACCCCTGTAACTGGTTTGACCTGCCCAATACAGGAGAAGATATTTTAATGAAAGTGTTCTTTATCCTTCTCTTGTAGAAGAATGATTTCATGTTATCCCATAATGCTTTGGGGAGATTATAATGCCGCTATAACATAGCTGTTGTTTAGCTGTTTGAGCCCAGCTAAAGTACGTATTTTTCACCTTCAGTGCCTTGTGAAAAGATTTACACACCACTGACTTGTTTGTCAGAACAGAATATTTTGATCATATGAGCACAGCTGGGAAGGAAAGTTGGAGTTTTATGTCTCTACTGATAATGCTTTTAATTCTTGCTTGTTAGGGCTCCAGATTACATATGTCAACACCTACAATAGAATAAAACAGTAAAGACTTGTGAATAGAATGTTTCTGCTGTCTGTTTGGTGCTATTTTAAGATGGGTCCCCCAGAATATCTAGTGGCCAGGCAAGTCTCATTAGTGCAAAGTAATGTGCATTTAAGAAAAAAACAATTCTGTGGGAACTTTGCAGATCATAATGTTGAGTCTTCCAAAATAAGTTTTCAAGTGGTGATTTGCTCAATTAAGACTTAATTCTAGAAAATCCTTTCAAGTTTTCTACTGAGTTCATTGTGCAGACTTTCCAAATTGTTTTAAGTTCTTTGCTGTCTGTGTGAAGTAGATATGTTGTTGACTGTTGAATGTAAAGAAATTTGGAAGTGGTGATGAATTTTCTGTATTTGTACAGGACATCCTCTTGTGATCACACAGTCTTAGTTTGGAAGACAGGTATCGCTAAGGACAAACAGGACCCTCTCCTGAAATGAAGAATGAAAAAAAAACAAAACCAAAACCAAAACTCCTCTATCCAAATTGTTATAATTTTAGAATTAAGGGGCTCTCAGGCAAAGATGTGAGGATATGGATAACAGTTCTTTACTTGTGTTTAGCAAGGCAAAACAGAACAACAATAACTATGATATGAACAACAGACAGAACCAGGGAAACAGTCCCAGTTTTCTCTGCCGCTGGCACCCTTTCCCCGTTGGTGCAGTTCCGACACAGGCAGCTGTGGTGCAGAGTCCTGGGATGCTGCAGATGGATCAGGAGCTCCCCGGCGGTGGCTGGAGCTGCAGCACGAGTCCCGGCAGGCAGGGGCTGCGGGCTGAGGCGTGGAGAACACTCGGAGCAGGAGCCAAGGAACAGTGAGGGGGGCAGGAACTGCAGCGGGCTCCCAGCCAGGCAGACAGGGGCAGGGTCAGGATTGCCGGGACACACACGGAGAGACCATGGCAGGAAACCCCAAACTCCACTCCAGTGGGGCCAGTGAAAGCGAGATCTCCGAGCAGTTTGAAAGCCACAGCCTGCTGTGTCTTCCCCCCACAAGCACACCCCCCAGCAAAAAGTGAAGTCCACGTGCTCCTCCCCTCCCTCCACCCTAGGCCACTTCTTTTGTCTTTCTTAACTATCTATAAGTACCTAAGGATTCATTCCCTGGCCACTTAGGGGAAAAAATTCTACAAGAGAACCCAACCCCCAACACACACTTAACTCAATTTGGGGGCAATATTTCATCCTGTTCTCTTAGCAAGGTTTCATTGCCCAGGAAAATCTCTTAAGTTTCACCAATGGGTGAACTTAGAGCCAATGTGTTGAGCTTAGTAACTTGGAAGCATAGCAGTCACCTGCCCAGTGAGACAAAAACCCTCAGGTTATGCTTTTACACATACTTCCCTGCTTTTTTCATTGCTCATAAAAAGTAGTTCTTTTTCATAGCCGTCTGTAGCATGTTAGAGGAGGAACAACAAAGGCTCCAGCTTTCCTAACACGCTTTTCATCTCTCGATATGAAATTTCAGTCCACCTTCCAAAAGGGCTGAACCTGAACCTTTCTCTGTTCACTGAGGAAAACAGAGAAAGGAGAGGCTAAGTACCACAGTTAGCAGCTTCATTGTGGGGAATGAAATGTACCTGGGCTACAGTAGAAGACAGCACCATCTCATTGTATATTCCTTCTTACACATAATTCTGCAAGACTTTGAGTACCTGAATGCATTTTGGCTTCCTTGGCTTTCACAGCAGCTAGGCCAATGATGTGTTCTCTGTCTCTCTCTCTCAGGTTGATCTTTCACTGTTAATAGACCTGGTGGGGCTGTAGCTTGTTTTCCTTGACCTGAACATGACCTGAAGGGAACAGATTGTATGAAGTATAGGTTACTTACAAAAGTGCACTGCAGGCCTGACAAAACTGGGCACATAGGATCATAGAATGGTTTGGTTTGCTTTGGTTTGGTTTGGTTTGGTTTGGTTTGCTTTGCTTTGCTTGCTTGCTTTGCTTTGGCTTTGCTTTGCTTTGCTTTGCTTTGCTTTGGTAGGGACCTTAAAAGTTCATCTCATTCCAATCCCTTTGCTGTGGGTCAGGACACCTTCCACTAGGCCAGTTTGATCAAAGCCCCTCCTTGAACACTTCCAGGAATGGGCCATCTACAGCTTCTCAGAACAGCCTGTCCTGGTGTCTCATCATCTTCATGTACATACTTGCCTGTATACCACCACAAATGTCACACCAGAGAATGTACTGCACTTGCTAATCCTATACCTTGGTATCGTTTCTCCTCTTGCTGTCCTCTGTCCTTAAGAATAGTGTGATGGAAGACTGCCATGGGTCCAAAGAGCACTGCAAGCTGGAGAAAATGGTTGAAGTAGAGTTTTCATTTCTTTTCTCCATTACAAGGCTGTTGTGTAAAATAGCCCCAGGCTGCCTTTTCTATTTGTTTTTGTTGTTTACTAAAATATATATATAAATATAAAATTGTATGTTTTCTTTCTTTCTGTTTTCTATCTCTGTTTCTGTGTCTCTGGGTCTCTGTGAAGGCTTTCTGTTTTCCCCCAGCCCTGCGTCTGAAGAAGAGGTCGAGTCGTCTGTTTTCTCATGTTCAGGAATTTGTTTATTCTTTGCTTATCTCATATTCGTTCCCTGGCCTGCCACGGTCTTCTCTGCAGGCCAGTGCTCTCCTCTTTGGTCTGTCTGTCCTTGGTCTGTCCGTCGTCTGTCTTGGTCTGTCCACCCTTGGGAGGGCACTATCTTTTATACTGAAAATTACGTGTACTTTATTTATAACAATTCTCCAATATCTATCCACTATGTTGTACAGTGTCCTTTTGTTCCAAACCAATCCAAATGTGCCACACCACCACAAAAGATGGAGAACAAGAGGATGAAGAAGAAGCTCAGGGACACACCCCATTTCCTCCATCTTTGCTCCCTGATCTCTCATCTAAAATCCACAAATTCTACTTTTGCACCGTGTGACATACTAATTATCATTCTCTCTAAATTCTTGTGACTTATAAATCTTCCCAGGACAGCCAGAAGGATTTCCTGGTTTCCCACATGTTTTCTCCTCCATGGTGGCTCCTGAGCTTCATCTCTATGGGGGTAACTGGGCTGAGTGAAACAGCCATCAATGTTTTTCTTAGGTTGGCATGAGGAAAGAGCAGTTATAAAATGTTCAGAAATAACAGAGACCTGAAGTTCTAATGTAACTCATTTTGTAGCCTGTTTCCAAATGCCTGACTGTCAGAGAAATAGAAATGTACTTAAACTCTGATGGGTTGTGTGCCTACAGAGGCTGCATTCTGTGAGTCTTTCTGCAAAATAATCGAATAAAGATGTTTTTGAGGGTCTCATGGACTTAGGTTGAGACCTGTGAACTAAACTAGTGGCTCAAATCCCTCACTTTTCCTTCCAGACCAGTCACTGCTGATTGTCCTCTCTTCTTCTCCCCCCAGTACCAGCCTTCTACACGTGGACACCCAGTGGAGGAACTGCTTCTGGAGTCACAAGAAAAAATGGAGCAGAGCTACTGCCTTTTTGCTCAAAGGTAGCTCTGAGATTAAAATGTTGGCAAAGACATGTTCTCAACTCTCTGCTAGAGGGGATTTGGAATCAGAGCTCCTCCTGGTGGCCTTGTAACCCCCTCTGAAAGGTTGGCTAGGGAGACGTCCTCTCTATGGAGGTGGCCTTTTCTAAAGATATGGTAGTAATCATGTTCAGATTAGCAGTAGAATAAAATAAGATGCTGTCTTTTCAAGTTGCATTGCAGTAGATAGGCAGCTGCATGCAGTCACACATTATGTTATTGTGATTTTCAACCTGGCTTTTTAGGTCATCCCAGGAGATGCATTTCATATATCTAATTTCAACATAATGAAATGTAAGTATAAACTTGGCCCAACCCAGAGCTTGGTAGCATGCTGGGCTGTTCTCTGATATCTTCCAGTGGTGAGTTTGGACCTCAGTTGCATGTGGAAGACACATGAAGTTTTGTGCTGGACTTCTGCAGCAAAATGGGTAATTAATTTCCAGTACAGCATCAAGGATATAAACCCACACTTCAAGTGGATAAAATGGACAAAGGCCATTGAAAGCACAGGAGGAGAAATGCCTCAAGGAGCAACAATTTTGAATATCAGTCTCCTGCCCTGGAATGGAAGGGAAAAAGATGTGTAATACAAGTACAGCAGCCCTCTCTCTGTCTTGGGGACTTAATGTTTCCAAGCACTTTGATGCTGTGCAAACACCCCAGCTATGCTGGGAAACTTCATCACTACATAGACATCCTGTACCTGGGCGAGATGGGCATGTACACAGACTGCTTTCCCCACAACACGAGTGCCAGATTCTTAAATGCCACATGCTGCTTACTTGGGTGTTTTGCAGGTTTGTTAGCTGGCACTGCTACCTGTGGAAGTAGAATATACATTTCCTACTCAAAATGGTGCTTGGCAAAGAAACTTACTCTCTAGAAGGTGACTTGGGACCAGTGTCAGTCTGGCGAGCTTTGTTCACATTAACAGCAATATAAGAAAATACAGAGTTTTAGCAATCGAAATCACCAAACATTGCCTAGGATGCATTCATATTTTGCCAAAGGATCATGGGCTGGCAGAAGAGCCTCTTCAAACTTCTTCAAGTTTGCTGAAGCTTTTTCAAGCTTGATGCCTAAATTGTCTGGATGTGTGGAAGCTTACACACACTAGAAGTCTTACAGTCAGCAGAATTCACTGCAATGTTTATTTATTACTGTGGGTATACTTATCCATTATCTGCTTGAGAGGTAAATCTGTAATGTTGGAGTTGTTCTCCATAAAAAGACTCAAATTTGAGGAAAACCAGTTGTGTTTCAGAATTCTGAAAACACCTTCTTTGGGTTTTTTTTAAGCTCAAGAACTGAATAGCTATAAAGGAAATTAGGCAATTAGAGCAGCTTGCTGAAGAGCTGGCAAATACTGTCTCAACAGTTCATCACCTAGTCGGCAGGAATGTAAACTGATAATCCATGAAGTGTTTAGGTGTATCACTGTGAATGAATACACAATAAATTGCCCAGGAATTATGATGTCAATGATAAAGTACAGTACAGATATTGGTTTACAGCCTGAAAATTGACCTAAAAAACCTTTCCAAAATTTCAGTGGCAGCTGCTAAAAAGAAGCTGAATATTCTTCATATACCTGGTGCTTTACTGAATTTATCTGTTCAGTCTAGTCTGCTTTCTCTAGTAATGTGTTCAAGATTTACATGGAATTTCTTGCACCTTAATTACACTAAGACTCAAATTTGTTTTAAAGTTTTTCATGTTTGCAATTTGGCAACTGCATTTCTTAATGCATTAGTTCTGATTTATTTTTTAAAATGCAGAGTAAGTGTGCTGTACAACTGGAGGTGTTTATGTCTGTTCTATATGTGGAAAAACATAATGCATTAGAGGTCTCTGTAGCACCTCTGCCTTGATGCGCACAATCAGCTTGTACTGGCATGGCCCACCCCTCTGTCTATCCACCTGGATCCTGAAGCTTTTGCACACTTCACAAGTCTCCTGCTTGCAATTTCATAGAGTTAACAGGTCCAGAACTCGCATGCTGATCTCACAAGTCCCATACAATCACAGGGCCCCTCAGTTACCAGCACTGCTCCTCTGCCTACTTGTACCTCTGCTCAGACCCAGCACCTTCTGATTGCTGATGGCTACAACTTGAGGTTTGCCGGTGAAGTACACCCCACACCTTCACACAATGGGCTGGCAGAAGATACAAGCCCTCTTCTGCCCCGTGGCAAATGGTGCCATGCACATAGGACTGTGACTTGAGGTCTCACTCCAACAGCTGGAGATGAGCCCCTCACCTGCTTTGTTCTCCCTCACAGTTACTGTTTTTTGTGATGCCCACTGTTCTTGTCATGGTGGCTGGTGGTAAAGACCACCACCCACTATACTGAAGGAAAGATTTAATAAAGAGAATAGGACCAACTTCATAGATAAGGCACAGGGTGTGTTTTGAGAAGTGTACTGATCAGTACCTTTTATACCACTTCCTGTCTACTGCCTTTCCTTGTTTTTCCCTAGTCCCTTTTCACTAAACATTCTTGTGTAAATTTCTCTTAGTCACTACACCTCTCTCCTTGAACATCTCAAATCCTCACAATCCTCTTTTTTTCCCCTTTCTTGTCAGTTATGAAGGTGGCCATCTCCAAAGCTGTGTCTGGGAGTTTCTTTCAATCATCTATCAATTAGTAACTACAAACTTCTAATCCTTGGCATCATCTCTCTTACTTGTTGTCTATCAAATTTGTCTTAATGTTATTTATGTTCTTGCTTATCACTTCCCCTTTCATTTATTTTCCGTTTTGCACTGATTGGTCCTTGATTAAGCTTAATTGGACAGATGCTCTTACCTTTGCATAACTACAGCACAAGACATTTTCCCAGTAGAATGGCAAAAAGATTGTGATTTTTATTGTTGGCAACTTGGATTTGAGTCATAGGAAGAGTGCAGGCCAGGGCAAAAAGAGTATCAAACTCACATTAAATCTTCCTTTGCTGAAACCAGCTCTATGTTGCTAAACCCAGAAAATGTAACTGTATTTCTGTCTTTGAAAGTTATGGAAGAAAAAACAGCAGGTGATGCAGTTGTGAGGGCTAGCATGACCTGGATCTAATAGCTTGTCTGACCTCATGATGCAGCAGTAGCCACCAGCACCTTGCATTGAGCCTGGGGGAAGCAAATTTTATTATCTTATTATTTTTAGCCTACTCATAGCTTGTGAATAATCTATAGCTTGCTGGATGCATGGCTGCTGGATGACTTCCAGAGCAGATAAAGGGATACCCATGTTGATTAGAAACTTGTCTAAAACACATCACTTCTTAATAGATACTGTAACTTTAACCTGCTTTCTCAAGGTTCCAAACTGTTTGTTAGTAAGTTTAAAATGGACACCAACAGAATTCACCACTTACAGCAGTCAGGCATTGAGAAAAGGGAAGCAAATACATGACGTATGCCTTTTGTGGTAATGCCTGTCTGATCTCTGGGATACATCCTCTTGACCTGACCAAAAGTTTTCAAGGAAACTCTTGCATAGTCATTGATTGTCCCTAATCCATATGTTCAACAGTTCACAGAGATGCCAGAATATGCAGTGTGCCTCAGCTAACACTAGATGTTGCCCATGTACTTCAGAAGCTGATACTCATCATGCAAAGGAAACAGGCTTGAGGCTTTAGAAAAACTGCCCCAGGTACAAAGCTATGGGTTTCCTATTTCAAAATTATTTCAGTCAGCAGTACAAATGAATTTCTGCCTCACTTTAAGTGGTGGCTATGTCTCCTTATTCTTCTCACCATTGCTCATATCTGACTAGTCCTGTCTGAATGGTGATTTGAAAGGAAACTCTTACCTGCCTTCTTAAAATTTCAGTTGGTTTTTTTTGTTACCTCTGTATGAAGCAGTGCTACCCAGGGTGGAAATATGCAGGCTGTAAGTGGATGTGGCAAATTTGTTACTAAGCCTCCAGTACATCCTCCTTGTTTCCTATCTCTGTGCTCTGTGTCTTGTTCTGTCATGATGTTCTCTCTTAAACCAAAGAACATAACGTGGATTAGTAGTTTTGTTCTATTTAGGCCTTGCTTCCTCTTTTCTTGAGAAGGGGCCTAGGGATGTTTCCTCCCCACGTAGGGGTGTTACATTCTTAAGTTTGTATTTAAGTGCTTAAATGGGCTGATGAATTTTGTGGGAGAAAAGTACACCTAGTGATGAAGCCTTTAGAGTCATTACCTGTATTAAAGATGAGAAGTCTATCCCACAATACTCAGCTCTCTAGAGTGTTATCTATTTGGAGGAATTAATGGCCAGTGTATGTACAGTCCTGGCAGCTAATCCTCTGAACTCCGGTCAAACCACTGCTCTTGTTCTTTTGAGGCATACCTTGAAGTCTTAGCCATATGCAAATCCTTCAAAGTGCTTTAATCATGACTCTTCCACAGCAAATAAAACCACAGGAGCCCTGAATTGCATCCAATAACCATAAGTAAACGTCCAGCTGGCTGTATATCTATCACCTGGCTGTAGGAGACTCTGTGCTGTTTTACTTGTGAGACAAAGCCACTTTCACTCTCAGTCATGCCACCTTTCTTGAAGAAAATCACTTCCTTCCTTGTGTGCTGACAAAAAGTACTATCTGTTTCTTTGGTTTTACTGCTCTTCTTGGGATTTGTATCACTCTTGGTTTTCATATCAGTTATTCTCCCAATAGAATCAAAGTGCTGCATTCTGATTCTTAATGTTATACAGCATTTCAAACACAGACTGTCTGGATGATAAATCCATGTACTCTGTCAGACATGTTCAAGGCCTGAAAGTCTGGCAATTACCTAGCAAAACATATCAATATAGTGCATGTCTTACTGCTTACTATTTTGATTCATCTTGCCCACAGAAAGAGGTCCTTAGCAAGATAAACTCAATGACCCATTTGTCAAGGATCTCTGACTTTATAGAGAACTCTCACCAGATCATTTTCTTTCTCTGGACTGGTCTGTGAGTGGCTTCTCTGTAGTCAGACTGAATTAGAAAAATCTACAGCACAGACTTCATCTGTTTGAAGAGAGAAAATAGAAGACTTGACATTTAATTTCCACAAAGTTAGACAGCAAGAGTGTTTGTACTGTTGTTGTGAGTTTGTCCTGGCAGGCAGCTGAGCCAGGCAGCCACTTGCTCAGTCCCCTACAGTGGCATGGGGAGAGAGTTGGAAGGGTAAAAGTGACAAAATTTGTGGGTTGAGACAACGACAGTTTGGTAGGTAAAGCAAAAACTGTGTGTGCAAACAAAGTTTCAGTAGGCAGATATTCTGGGAAAGCAGGGTTTCATCAAAGTGTAATGATTGCTTGGGAAGACAAATACTATAAATCCAAAGGCCTATTCCCCTTCTCCCTTTTTTTCCCCTCAGCTTTATATGCTGAGAATGATGCTGTACAATATGGAATATTGTTTTGGTCAGTTGTCCAGATGTGTCCCTTCCCGACCTTTTGTGCACTCCCCTCCTCCTCACTGGTCAAACACCATGAGGAACAGAAGAGGACTTACATTGTTCGAGCACTGTTCAGCAGTATCTAAAACACATGGATGTCATCAACTCTTATTTTCAGTACCAATCCAAGACATAAAACCATACAAGATACTATGTAGACTAAGTAGAAAATTAACATTATTGAGCAAAACCCAGTACAACTATAGAGGAAGATATTATTCATGCTTTTAAAAGTCTTATATTTGAAGTTGCCAAAACTTTGTTCTTTTTCTTTAACTGATAGTATATGTTTCATTTTTAAGTAATGATGTCTAAGAAGCTCTCTCTGACATGCTTATGTTAGAGTGAACAGCACGTTTGATGGATAATAAATTGAGGGGCTGTCAGTAATACCAGCAGTCCAGGAGAAAGTCTGGTTTGTGTTCCTCAAACACACAAACCCAAGTGCCTTGAGATTTGTGCATAACACAGAACTACAAGACAAAAGCAAGGAAGGGACAGCAAGTTGTAAGTGTGGATTCCTTGAATGTTGAAACATTTAATAATGTGTTAAAGATCTGCAGTTGAATCTGCTTAATTTGTAGACTTACAAATTTAGGGCAAATACTGTCTGAATGGTTCTTGCAAAACTATGATAGTGACTTACTTATGGAATATTCTCTATCATGGTCTGAGTGAGGATGACCTGGTGTCACCTACTGGGAACTTGCTAACATAGGTTTAGATGATTAAGGGGCTGGAGCATTTCTCTAGTGTGGAAAGGCTGAGAGAGCTGGGCTTGTTCAGCCTCACCAATGTCTATAAATATCTCAAGGAAGGGTGTCAGGACCATGGATGAGACCATCTTCTCAGTGGTGCCCAACAATAGGACAAGAGTCAACTGTTGTGGTTTCAATTTGAAACTGGGCAGAAACACCAATTTCTGTTCTGGTTTGATTTTTTTTTTTTTCCAATTTCAAAGTTTTCAATCAAGAGCAAAGCAGGCTTGAGCTTAAAAGTAATAAGACTTTATTAACTAATATTAAAAGAAAGAAAAATAACAAGAATGAGGCTAGAACCTTCAAAACACTCTTCCTCCCTCCCCACCTTTCTTTTCTCCCAGCTGACAATGTAAAGAAAACAACACTCAGAAATCTCAGTTCTAAAACAGTCTTTTTCAGTTCATCTAGGGAGGGAAACACCTCTCGTTCACTATGGTAAATTTCTCCACAAGAAAACAGTTCTCTTGTAGATCCATTCTTCATGAACAGCAACCTCCTGGATCCTTTTGCGTTCATGAAATTCCTCCGATGTTCACAGTTGTGTCTCTGGGCCACATCGATGTATGGGGTCTTAGTTTAAAGATAACTGTTCTAAACAAAGGTTCTCTTTGTCTTTGGGACCACTTTCACCTCCAAGGAACAGAGATTCACTTATTTTCTAAGGGCAAAGAGTCTTTTATCACTTCATCTCTCTGTTCAACTTCTCATGAAATCAACAGTCCCTTCAACATTTCACTCCTTTACTCAGATCTACAACTTGCACCCTTTTAGCTCCCCCATACTTCTTTATGGTTTAAAGGAAACATTTCAATATGTTATAACCAACCACCATAGCTTGCAAGAGTTTTTTATATCTCAAAAGCAACTTCCCACACTTCTTCCACCTGGACTTTCACTCTTTCTTGACTGACTTTGATACTTCATGTGGTCTTTACACATCTACATTCTGATTTTCTCCCACTGGAGAGAGGATGGAGGCTTTCTAAGTTCCATCTGTGCACCGATACACTGAAGGAGTTAAGAAGAAGCAGTATCTGTCCACGGTAGTCCATGGTGTCATGTTTCAAAGCCGTGCTGGGGGGGCTCTCAGAGGGTCCAGGCCCAGAAGGCAGCCACGGGAAAGTTGGGCAGATTTCCGAAATTCTCCTCCACCCCTCAGTCTCATCAGGTGCTCTGGCCTGCCTCATCGTGCCTCCCCTTCCCCCCCCCCCCTCCTCCCCAGACACAGCAAAGGCAAAGTAAAGTTCAGCTGTGTCCAGCAGCAGAGCAGACTCTGTGCCGCAGATGTTCCCAAATCAGCTGCCCCTGCCTGGCCCCCGTGGCCTCTCCCTCCCCGCACTGGGCCCAGGGCAGAGAGGGCAGAGGTGTGTGCTCTGACAGCCAGGAGGAAAGAGACCTGCCCGGGCTGCTTTCAAAGGGAATAAGAACTAGAAAATGCTTTCTCTTTGGTCTAATAAAATGCCAATCTCCTACTTAGCCAGCTCACTTCCCTGGGCTGATCAAACTAGGACAGCAACGGACAGAAACTGATGCACAGGGCGTTCCATCAGAACTGAGGAATAACTTCATTATTTTACAGGTGACTGTGCATGGAACTGGTTGCCCAGAGAAGGTGCAGAGTCTCCCTCACTGCAGATATTCCAGAACAACCTGGTTGCAATCCTTTGCCAGGTGCTCTGGGATGACTCTGCTTGAGCAAGGAGGTCAGACCATGTGATCCACAGTGGTCTCTTCCAACTTGAACCATTCTGTGATTCTGCCTATAGTTACAGTGTTCAGAACTGGAAATCTCAGTTCCTGAAACAGTACTCTGAAGTACCAGGCCTGTACAATAACTGAGCAGGTTATTTTTTTTGTGAAAGTTATTATGACTGATTAAACGTATCTCAAGTCTATAACATTATGGACTCCTTCAGAGTCTGTTTCTTTCTACTGACAGGGAAGTATAGTAAAGAGTATATATTTATATATACTGTGGAGCCTTTCAAAATTATCAGACATTGATTCTTAAAACCTTAATTAGCAATCTTATAAGCTGAAGAGAAGATTGTTGTTTGTATTTCTGGATAGTAAAAATAGGTAGGACAGAGTAAGAAAAGTGTGACAGCATTGTAATCCGGAGTTTGCATCTGTTTACAACTCTTAGGAAAATATAACTTCATAGCATAGGAAATTCAGTGTTGGCATATGCAAATCAGTGCTCTCATGGACAATAATTATCTCTGTTTACGAATTTTACTTTACTCTGACTGGTTTTACATATATTACTTACTTACATTTTTCTGACTGTTTAAGATAAAGGTCTGGGTATCGTGCTCAAAGATGATTTTAGGATACATCAGGCATAAAAAAATAGTAAAGTAGAAATAGCAACCAAATCAATTTAATTTTAAGAAGAAAATGTACCAGGACCAAGTTATTCTTGACCTTTCTCAGCTTCATTTACAAAAAGGAAGAATCAATACAATTTGAAAAGACTTCTAAGATCATTAGATCCATCTGTCAACCCAACATTGCCATGTTCGCTACTCAGCCATGTCCTTAGGCACTGTGTCTAAAACACCTCCAGGGATGATGATTTCATGAGTTCTATGAGTTACCTGTTCATATACCTGAAAACCTTTTCAGCAAAGAAGTTTTTCCTTATATGAAGTCCAAACCTCATCTGGCACAGCTTGACACCATTTCCTCTTGTCCTATTGCTTGCTGCTTGAAAAAAAAGAGGACAAACCTCCGCTTGCTACAATCTCCTTTAGTGTAGCTGTAGAGAGCAATAAGGTCTCCCCTGAACCTCCTTTTCTCCTGGCTAAACTATCCCAGCTCCTTCAGCTGTTTCTCATAAAACTTGTGATCCAGACCCTTCACCATCTCCATTGCCCTTCTTTGGACACACTTCAGCCCCTCTATGCCCTTCTTGTCATGAGGGGCCCAGAACTCGACAGAGGACTTGAGGGGTGGCTTCACCAGTGCCAGCTACAGGGGGAGAATTGCTGCCCTGGTCCTGCCAGGAGGTAGGCCAAGAGTGGATTCAGCTGCCACCCCAAGAAGAAAGCTGGTTACATTCTCACCCCATCTATTAGGTCCTCTCCTTCTGCAGGGGGTTGAGAGGGTGAAGGATCCCTCCCTTCCTATGATACAGATGACAGAGTATGGTTCCACCAGTCAATCTCCTCTTCAGAAGAGCATCTGAGTCCTTGATGCCTCAGCCATTCTGCCTCCTCTCTTAGCTCTGACATGAGGCTGAGCATCTTGTCTGCTGGCTGAGCTAGTGGTACCTCACAGAAGTGCTGTCCCTAGTGCCATCTAATACTGATGACAGACTCTGACCCTTTCCACAGCCTGACATCCAGATGGATGCATGGGTTTGTGGGAGCTTTGTCTAGGTTCTGCACTCCCTTTCTGGTGCATGCAGAAGAATCTGTGCAGGGATCTGGCTGCTGCCACTTCCAGTTCTGCCTGCATGGGGTTGGAGCCGCCTTTCATCAGTCCCAACAGTCCTTACTTAAGGACTTATCTCTGCACTGAGATTGAATTTTTGCCAGTTTAGGAAAACTCTCTATAGTGTTTGATGCAGTCTACTGCTCCAGAGCTTGACTGCCAGAGCAGTTCACCTCACAGATTGCAGATTTTCTCTGCAATACCTAATTTTGGTAGAAAGAAGTTTCTAGGATAACATGGTAATTCATTATTCCTAAGCAGCAGACATTGCTGGTCTGATGTGAAATATCCTGGGTGCATTGGTTTCTGCTGCTGTGTATCCCTGGAAGTGGAGTAGTGTAGCAGCCTGTTGCAAGGTAGAAAATTGAATAAAGAGCTTGTATCTATTTCACGTCTTCCGTTACCTTGAATTATATCATAGAACTGTGTGCAGTATTCCATTATTAAGCATAAAATGGAGGCACCTAACTATACTCTTGGATATACTGTACCTGTAGTTGGAAATGTGCTATAGTTGTTATTAAAAGTTTCTTTTTCTTTCTGATGTCAGAAACAAGCTATGTGCCAATTTATCTAAATTTCTCTGCTCAAACAGCATCAAGTACACAAGAGATTATTGAATCCAAATAGGAATAGATAAAGAAATATATTTGAGGTAATTAGTTTCCTAATTATTTCTTTATTTTAATATCAACATTTTGAAATACTCTGCTGCAGATTTTGATATCCTACAGTTAGTTCCACTGGGTAGCCATAAAGGTAGTCAGGAGGTTGAACTCCTGACATATTAACAAAGGCTGAGAGGATAGGATTTTTTGATTTGCCTAGAGAAGACTCTAAGGATATAAAATTGTTTGAGTTTGGGTTTCTTTTCCTTTGTCCTTTTTTTTTACCATGTGGGCAAGAAAATACTGGAATAGTTTGCTCACTGAGATTTTTAAATCTCCATCCTTGGAGATACTCAACAGTCTACTGGACAAGTAGAGACAAGCGCTTTACTGGACAAGAGACCTAACTTGATTAGTCCTGCTTTGAGCAGGAGGTTGATATACAAAATCCTGGAGATTTATTTTGGCCTAAAATATTTTATGATCCTGTTGTTTGTGAGTCTGATGATATATTAAGGAACATGGTGACTTTCCTTTTAACAAATGTGGTTCTTAAAGTTCCACAGCGGAGCACAACATTGAGTTATCTCACAGGTCAATTTTTTTTACCTTGTAGCCTGTTATACAGTGAAGTTTTGAAAATTATTGCCTTATTGACTCAGGCAACTTACTAGCAGTGATAGAAAGAAAACCTATCCACATTTAATTCACATCTAGGCTTAGCCATAACAGTTCAACTGAACAACTCCTGGCTGCTCTGCTGAGCTGTAAACTGATTTTTACTACCAATATTTTTGTCTGCAATGCAACCATCCTTTTTGTCACAAAGTATATTCACTCCACAATCTAAACAGCAAATATCTACCCATAAAAACATGGGTATTAAATAAACAAAAAATGACATTTCAAGAAACCCAAAAAGCACAGCTAAAAAGAAATGGCAGCACACAACAATTGCCTTTATGGAACTAATGAAAATTATTCATTGGGGAGCTTCTCAAAATTTGGCAATTCTTCTTGCCCCATGTAATTTTTCTCTTTTGTCAACCCTGATGGCAAAATAGTAAATTGTAGCAGTGAAGAAACACTACATATTTATTTAATTTTTTTTTGTTTTCCTTTCAAAATGTAACCAATTTAGACTTTCCTGAAGGTCGACTGTCTTTTGAAGTGTGATTTGTTTTTCGTTGGTAAGATTATAGAAGACAATTAAGATGTCTGAGGTAGTAAAATGTCTTGCCTTGATTCACTTAGACCTTAAACTAGACAGCATAATAAATACTGAGGAAATTTGGTCATCTTGACATGATTTAGAGTGATGGTTGAAAATTTAAGTACTGATTTAAATACTTGCCTTTTTAAGTACTTTAAGCTCTTTGAGATTCTATATGAAATGCCATGAAAACATTTTTCTTCTTCCTGTGTTTAATTTACTCTTTCTTTAATATTCATCCTGTTTTCATACATAGTGGTTTTTGTGGGGTGTGGGTTTTTGGTGTTGTGGTTTTTTTTGTTTTTTCCCAGTTGGTTGGTTGGGGGCTTTTTCTTTGGTTAGTTTTGGTTTTGTTGTTGGGGGTTGTTTGCTTGTTTGATTGAGGGTTTTTTGAGGGGGAGTGGGGGGAATTTGTTTGGTTGCTTATTTACTGACTCAGTAAGTTTTTCTCTGAAGTTTCATAGCATAAAGATATGATAGTGCTGTGTCCAGTTTTGGGCCCCTCAGTTTGGGAAGGACGTGGAGACACTTGAGTGCATCCAGAGGAGGGAATGAGGCTGGTGAGGGGCTGGGAACACAAAACCTGTGAGGAACGACTGAGGAAGCTGGGGTTGTTTAGCTTGGAGAAAAGGAGAGTCAGGGGTGACCTTATCACCCTCTACAACTTCCTGAAGGGTGGCTGTAGTCAGGTGGGGGTTGGTCTCCTTCACCAGGCAGCAACTGACAGAAGAGAGGACACAGTCTCAAGCTGTGTCAAGGGAAAACTAGGTTGGCTATTAGGAAAAAGTTTTTTACAGAAAGAATATAAAGTATGGAATGGTCTGCCTGGGGAGGTCATGAGTCACCATCCTGGATGTGTTATAAAAAGACTGGATGTGGCACTTGGTGCCATGGTCTAGTTGAGGTATTAGGGCATGGGTTTGGACTCAATGATCTTGAAGATCTCTTCCAACCTAGTCATCCTGAGATTCTGTGAATAAAACTGTTATTTAGATGTCTGCAGCATGACTAGATCTGTAGAATGGTGTTCCTTTGAGCTAACATTGTATCCTATTGCATAGTGAAAACTTCAGAGGTTCCACAAAATTAAACAACACTGAAGCTTGTGTTCCTTTCAAAGGGAACAGTTTTGAGACAAAAAAAATTGAGAAATTGCCAGGTAAAGGGAAGTGGGCCAGTGGAAATCTCATAAAGGTTTAATAAGACCAAATTCAGGGTGCTGCACCAGTGTTAGGGCATCAGCACAGGCTGGGGATTGACAGACAGAGAGCAGCCCTGGGAGAAGGACTTGGGGGTGCTGTGGGTGAGAGGCTGGACATGCCCCAGCCATGGGCACTCCCAGCCCAGAAAGCCAAACGTGTCCTGGGCTGCATCCAGAGCAGCGTGGGCAGCAGGGAGGGAGGGGATTCTGCCCCTCTGCTCTGCTCTGGTGAAGGATGGAGCATCCCTTTTGTGAGGAAACGCTAAGAAAATTGGGATTTTCCAGCCTGGAGAAGATAATTGCATCAGGGTGGCCTAGTTGCAGCATCTAGATCCCTCTGGTTGGTATCTTGTCCTCCAGGAGTGTGAACCATACCACACCGCTCAGCTTGGTGTCATCTGCAAATTCATTGAGGATGCACTCAATCCCTTCATCTGTGTCTCTAAAAAGACATTAAGTAACACTGGTTCCAATATGGACCCTGAGGGATACCACTTATTAGTGATGTTCATTGAGACTCCAAGACATTAACCAAATACCCTCTGGATGCAATTGCCCTACTAATTCCTCAGTCCGTTCCTCAGATCCATCTCTCTGCAGTTTAGAGAGAGGAATGTTGTGGGGGACTGTGTAAAAGGCTTTGCAGTTCAGATAAATGACATCTATAATCTAACCTTGTCCACTGGTGGAGTCACTCCATCGTAGAAGGCCCCTCAAGGCTGGTCAGGAAGGACTTGCCCTTGGTGAAGCCATGCTGGCTGCCACAAATCACATCCCAGTCCTCCATGTGCCTTTACATTTAGAAGAAAAATTAATTTGCAGCATATATGATGAAATGACTTAAAATGACTGTAATTAATAAAATAGTGTTTAGTCCAGCTGTGGTCCCAGACTGTCAAAAAGCAAGTGTCCCCTTGTGAATAGTCTGAACTACATATAACACTGTAATCACTGCAGCTCATGAGGTCTAAATACTTAAGAGGACCTGCTAAAAGTTCTGAAAATAAAATGATAAGTGAAAGTTTGATATGTTTGTCACAGAAGTAGTTGATCTGTTTTTCAGCAGAGGAATCTGCTAATGCTTTGGAGCTGTTCATAGTAATGTGTCTGTAGCAGCAATGGCAAGGATTTGACAGTGCAAGTTCTCTAGCAGTGATGTCGACTGAAAATGTCCCAGCTTTCTGTCAGCTCCTCCTTACACTAATATGTGCTGTTTCTTCCTTGGTACCTGTTTGTGGAACTGCACAGTAAACTCATTCACCCTTTCAAACAAAAGCAGTAACAAAACAGTATTAAAATACACTTTTTTTTTTTTTTTTTAAGTCTGCTTTCAAAGGCACAGTTTACATCATAATTGTAATGGCTGAAATTAATTTATTGCCCTTCAGTGAGATTTCTGGGATGCACAGGTGAGGTCCCATGGTAGTTCAAAAGTTAGCAGATATACATGTATGATACCAGTAACAGGGAGCACTAATTATTCTCTCTGCCTCTTTGCAGGTCCCAGGGGAGGGTAAATTACACACAACATTTTGATCATTCAGCTCCAAGAGAACAAAGGGGAAAGGAATCTGTCACTGGCACCATTTGTTTTACACTAAACCCTGAACAAATTTTTTTTAACAATGAATTTCAGCAAAACAATTATGCTGAAAAGGAACTTAAGGAATCAAAACAAATTTAAGCTAGAAAATTTTCATTAAAAAGATCAGATCACTTAACTATTTATCAGAAGGGATTTCAGAGGCAGACACCTTTTGAAAGATGTTTCTACTCTTCTCTAATAAGCAAAGTTTTTATTGTGTTTTGTTTGACTTTTGTAAGTGGAAACTTGGGACTTTTTAGGAATTCCTTTCTACCATGTCCCAAAAGATATCTCATTATAAAGGTAGTCAGTTAGGAAGGATTAATTTGGAATGCAAGTATGCAAGGATATATATGTATGAGGTAAGAGGGGACGATAACTGAAATATTCAGCTGCATTGTGAGAGTGATTTGACAGAAAATGAGGCATGAAACAAAATTTAATTGTAATTGGAGTAAGCTGATTGTCTATTGTAGCCTATATTGAAAGACGTGGGGGTGGAGCTTTTAATGAGTTGAAAAGCTAAACTGAAAATTGAGATAAGTGTGTGAGCACACTGGAAAAAATTAAGCATGAATTTTAAGAATAAGGTTTTGGTACATAAAACTAAATATATTCATAAGTGTGTTGCTATATTTCTAATTTTGAAAATATAAACCAGTAGACTTTAGGATGTTTTAGAACTGTTATTTAGTTTTTCCATATTTTCTTCAGGTAATTTACATTCACTTTGGAACAGAAGAAACTGAAAAGTTGCATGAAGATCTGGCTGACATGGTAACAAATAGAATGTGTTAGTCCTGACACTGAAGGAGACAGTTATAATTTACTGTCATGGGATGGCTTGACTTGGGATTTCAGTCCAACCAGGGATGCTGAATACCTTGTATCCATGGCTTGGATATACAATACAGAGCACACATCCTTCTCAGGAACTCTGCTTTGTCTAAAACAAAAATCAGCTTAGAGGCTACCTATCCATATTACTGTGTGTATGAGAAGTGGTTTTCTCTGGTGATTATTTGTATCAAAAGCAGGAGGATTTTTCAGCTTCTCAAATCTTTTGTACAATTAGAAGAATTTTAGTGACCATCCTTCTATTCAAGTACTTCAGAATCTTCCCATTTGCAGTCTCAATTCCTTTTATGGACATTTGAAAGCTCTCATGCCTTTGTGTCTCTGGTTTCTATCAGGACCTTTTCATGCTGAAGGTAATCTGTGAACCATACCCATGTAATATGAAAGATGTTATGGGTCTTTCTGACTCCATGACTTACAGATGTAAAATGGAAACTGAAGAATGTGTTCAGGATTTTTGTGGATTTGAAGGAGTGGTCAAGGATTTTTTGATCCTTTTTAATAGTTTGCAATGCTTTTCAAATTATTTCTAAATCTATCTTCAATAGGTTTTATAATGTATGTAGTTATGCCTTTAATACTAATTTTTGTGGGTTCTTTCTCACTTTTCCATCAGTCAGTTGTTGCAAGTGGTAATAGAATGTATGTGCAATCTTACCTGTAGATTGTACTACAGATATTCCTGAAAGATGTAAATATTCTTCATTCTGTGGAATCTTGTAACATATTTGAAAAGGAAGAATTAGATAGGCAACTATCAGACCTAAAGTAAGAGAAGTAGAAATACCAGATTGGATTATGGCAGTTAGCATTTTGTACGGAAACCTAGAAACCTATTTTGAAAGAAGGAAAAGCAAAATTTTATTAAGTGTCATTTATTAATCTTTTATTTATTTCATTTGAAAAGAGAAGAATATTACATAGGCTCTATATCTGAAAAGACTACTATGTAGGATTTTTGATGGATACAGTAATATGCCAGGTCTGGACAGAATATTGATATCCTACTTTTAGTGAGAGATCAGTAGGTAAATAAGTATTTCAGAAAGGTGAGCTAAGTTCATAGTCAAAACTGAATTATTTTCTGGTGTCATCAGAGAAATGATTACTAATCAGTTGGAAAGGCTGAAGCTTAATGTTGAAGCCAATTTAACTTACTTTACCTTGTAAGAAATAGTGTTCTTAGTTGAAAGAGAAAAAGGAACAGGAAGGTCCAAATATGCATATTTTCACACGACAATACAAAAAGAGAAAAATCAAAGAGAAAAAAAAAACCAAAAAGTCAAAGGAGTCTCCTTGAAATCAGATACATTTTTATATATCTCTGAGGGCTTATGTATATAAATGTAGGCAAATACTTTGTAAGAAGGTGGAGGCAAAGCAAGCTTTTTTTTTTTCACAACCCTTTAAGTGAGCAATAACATCATGATTTTGTCCTTAGTGTTGTACTATAGTCAGTGTTTTACTTTTCTAATGATTCTTTTCCAGAGCCTAATCTATCAAGAGTACCATGCAGGCCTCATGATGGTCCAAATTCTTCAAAAATATTGGCTACTGTCAATAGCTTAAGCAAATGAAAAGTTCAGGGACTTTCGAGCTCTTCTTAATGACCTTTTGGGAACAAGCTACAATAATCACTCATTGTGTAACAAACAAGACCAGAGGTGCTGTCTAAAACTGTGGAGGGAAATGAACCCTGCCAAAGACTGCTTTTCACAGAGGAGAGTTCTCAGTTTGTGAGGTAATGTGAAACAAGGAACTTAAGATAATTATCTCTGCCTAATAAACATAAAGGGTCAATCTGTTAATCTCAAACATATTTTTTGATTTTCTGAACATAAAATGCTTTATTTTAGAAATATTACATATGGTGGGGAAATAATGAGAAAATGGCAAAGCTTAAGACTGCGATTCTGGAAACTGACTTGGTATGAGGACATTAATTTTAAGACAACTTAGCAGTGCTATTTGATTTTAACTACTGATGGCAACCTTCACAGACAAGACTACAGTGAGAGAGAAAGGTGACAAAGATTCTTGATACCTTCTGAGAAGCACAAAGAGGCAGAGGAAAAGAAACTACAGAAGCCAGATCTATGAAAGCCAAAGAAAGAGAAGCTTTGGAAGAAGCAGTAAGTGTACTGACATATTTGGAGAGAAACAATACACAGTAGCACCCCTTTCCTGGTGTTATGTATTAGACAGGCTACAGAGAATTCACACTCTTTCCCTACTACCCAGCAGGTGGCATCGGAAGACACAAAACACACCAAATTTCTAGTTTCTTCCTTCCTGTAAACTGTAACTAAGAAATTTCTTCTTCAGTGTTTCGTCTTCACCTACTTTCCTGGGGAGAGATGAAAACAGTTTATAGACAAGAACTTTTGACTTTCTAATGTCTGACCTCTCCCTGTATCACAGCAGTCAGCAAAAAGAAAAAAAATTCTTCTCTGATCTAAGACTGATAAATAAATAAGACTGATAAATGAGCATTCTAATCTAATAACTTGAACAGGTAGTAGTATAGCAGAAAACTACTTCCTCCCAAAGTGTAATTAGGATCAAAAATATAGAGTATTGCCCAGAGGCTTCAAAAACATCAATGGTGTAGGATACAAGAAGACTTTGTTATGGTTACTCAGGATAGTTTGCCTTTACTATTCAAGTAGTCTTCAGAAGAATAATTTCTGCGCTTTTGGAAGCACAAAGAAGAGTTCTAAGTCAACCATGCTAAAATGTTTGGTTAGGTAATTTCAATACTTGTGTGCCATAATCCCCTAGTTATTCAATTAAATCTGTATTACTCAGAAAATTAAAATCTACTGGAGAGCAGTTTCTGTCATGAGTTTACTGTCTAAAATCCATTCTATGTGAAGATTTTACAGCCCATATATGCCAAACTCTACTCTGTAAGCCACTTCTTAATTTTTATCTCTGAAAAATATTGCTTGTTAGTTGTTTCTATGCCATTGCTATGATTGTTTCTCAATGATGTGTATTTCTAATTTTTTTTTTTAATGGAATTGTGACTGCTTTTTAATTTTATTGTCAATGCTGTGTCATTTTTAGCACAATGGACAAATTCTCTATGCATGTGAAGGATGTAAGTCATAGAGTTGCTGGTCTGTTCTTTAGTTGAGGTACTTTGCTAAGAGGGTTCAGCTAGCAGAGGAGGAACTCAGAGGCAGCCAACAGACGTGGCAATTTGCAGAGCAGGCTGCACAGGAGGGGGCTCAGCAGTTTGGCTTAGAGAGGCATGTGTCCTCAGCAGCAGGGTCACTGCACCACAGAGCAGCCCTCAACAGCTGCTGGGGTACCTGTCCCTGTGGCACTTACCTGTCACCCAGTCAGAGCTGTGCTGGGTGGATGCTGCCTTCCAAGAGAGCCTAAGGCCTCTTAGAATGGTGGGGAAAGGCTTCCTATGCTGCAGGAAGTGTGCCTTGTTGAGAAATAGTGTTGTCAAATGAAGATGTGAGAAAAGGTCCACAGACTGTGCAGCAGCAAAGATGACAGAGAAAAGATTAAGCACGTCTTTTCCAAGATTCTGGTGTCAAGAACTTGAACTTAAAAGTTCTACTGAAGGCAGAACAGGTAGAGACTGGTTTGGGAGATACAAACTTCCAGAACTTGCCATAATGGGAGTGTTCAAGTTCGGAGAATGGCTTCTGCTCTATCTGTAGAATTGCTAATAAGGGGTAGGTGCAGTGCTTTTGTAGCTGTCAAGGATTGACAGTTCTGTCAAATGAAGCCTCTAATTGGACTGAGCTTGAGCCCTGCAACAGCACCAGGGTGAAGCAGCAGGTTATGGAAGTGTGAGATTCTCTCTGGTGATCCCTTTATGACACTCAAGAGGTGAATAAACAGAAAAAGATCCAGTTTAGTTTTGTTGGGATAAAGTGAGACTTGCTGAAGTCCTGAATTGAAGGAAAGGAAAACAAGGATCACAAGTGTTAGGGCAGCCAACAGAAATACAAATTTTCCCTAGTTATGATGTGCATCTGTGGAAAACATAGCTTGAAGATCAAAGGATTCAGATCATTGTGGGCACCAGTGCTGACAAAAAAGTACAAAAATCTGGGCCATTGAAGACAAAATTCTCAGAAAGATTCTCATGGAAACACTACGGACAATGAAGAACTCAATCAAATGCAGGAGACATGCTTGCAATTCCTGGGCAGAAATCAGAATAAATGAATGATGTGCTGATTTATGGTTTCATGTTTCTCCTGGATGGGATTATTTCTTGAGAGGAAATGTTGCTCTCTGTTGCATGTTGAGGACTTGCTGGAGTGGATTGAGCTCTGTCTGGGGATAGATGAGGGGCCAACTGAGAACTCATGGAACTGGATTAAAGGCAGGGCAGGGTCAGGTGAAAATATAGCAGGAGCCCACTGTAGGCTGCCTGACCAGGAACACTGAGCAGATGAGTCCCTCCACAGATGGAGAGGAGCTGCCTCACATTCACCAGCCTGGTCCACAGAGGGGACTTGAACCACACTGACAGCTGTTGGACATAAGCAATCCAGGAGGTTCCTGGAATGCACTGATGACAACTTCCTTCCCCAGCTGACAGGGTAACCAGCAGGGAAAGGTGCTATCCTGGACCTTGTTCTCACCAAGAAGAAATGGTGTGGAATGGGAAGTTACAGGACAGCCTGGGCTACAGTGACCATAAAATGGTGGAATTTGAGATCTTCAGGGCAGTGAGGAAGGCACACAGCAAGCTCACTACCCTGGACTTCAGAGGAGCATGCTTTGGCTTCCTCATGGATTTGCTCAGTTGAGTACCATGGCATAACTCCCTGAAAGGACAAGAAGCCAAAGAAAGCTGGTTGATATTCAAGGATCACCTTCTCCAAGCTCAAGAGCGATGCATCTCAATAAAGAGGAAGTCAGGAAAAAATATCAAGAGGCCTATGTGGATGAATGAGGAGCTCCTGGACAGACTCAAACACAAAAAGGAAGCACACAGGGGATGGAAGCAAGGACAACAACCTGGGAAAAATACAAAGATACTGTCTGAGCAGCCAGAGATAAGGTCAGGAAAGCCAAAGCCTTGACAGAATTAAATCTCACCAAGGACATGAAGCACAACAAGAAAAATTACTATGGGTACATTGGTGATTAAAGAGACTAGGGACAATATGGGCCCTTTCTGGAAGGAAACAGGAGACCTGGTTACCAGAAACATGGAGAAGACTGAGGTACTCCATGTATTTTTTGACTCAATCTCCCCATGTGAGTACTTCAGCCACACTGCCAAATTACAGAATTCACAGAAATTAAAGGGACTGGAGAACCACCTGCTGTAGGAGAAGATCAGTTTTGAGACCATCTAAGAAACGTGAAGGTTCACAGGTCCACAGGATATGATGAGATACATCCCGGATCCTAAAGGAACTGTCAGAGGAAGTGACTAAGATACTGTCCACCATATCTGAGAAGTTGTGGCAGTCTGGTGAAGTCCCCATTGCCTGGAAAAGGGAAAACATAACCCAGATTTAAAAAAGGGTATGTAAGGATGGAAAGGGGAACTAGAGGCCAATAAGTCTCACCTATATTTCTGGACCCATCATAGGTCAGATACTCCTGGAAAATATGGCACAGGTTGCCCAAGGAAGCTGTGAATACTGGGAAGTTTCCCTTTCAAGGCCAGGTTGGATGGAGCTTTGCTGTAGCATAAGGTATTCCTGGCTGTGGCAGTGGGGTTGGATCTAGGTGATCTTTAAGGTCCCTTTCAATCAAGGCCATTCTGTGATTCTTTAAATAAAGGAGTCTTAAGAAATTTGGTATCTTTTCCTTTCCTGGAAAACAGCTTGTATTTGCACATAATCCACATAGGTTTCTTAGTAAAACACGTTCCTCAACTTCTATGCTGTGGCATAATTTAATTGACATTTTGAGTAAGCTGTGCCTCTGTAGCTAAAAATAACTTTGATATCTCCACCCTGAACAGAAAGTAGAGCTGAAAAGTTACTTTGTTTAAGTAAAGGTCATCAACAGATTACTTTAAAAACCTTCAGAACATGTTACATAATATTTTCTTCTTCAGAAAAGAATTCTTCAGAATTTTTGATCAGGAAGTCAGTTTACTTGATCTGTTGGCACAGTGCCTGCAGAATAAATACTAGCTACTACGTTTTCTTAGTAGCTCTAAAGCCACAAGATGCTACAAAGTCCTCTGGGTTTTAACTTTACTTCATTATTTTAGGAGTGCACAGTACCCAAGATAGAAATAATCCTCATCCTGAGTTTCTGCCTTTGGTGAACAGAAGAGAGAGAGAGAGAGAGAGGGAGAGAGAGAGAGGAATTTAAGTGTCAGGTCTCCTTCAGCATGACTTAACACTTACATCTCAAATGTGTTCTGACGAGTTGTCCCTGTAACCACTTCAGCCTTGGGAGAAGAAAGTTTCCTCCAGTGTTCAGTTCCTAGTTACAGAAAACATGCAAAAATATTGTGAGGAAATGTATTTCTTTTACAATGCTACAAGGCTGGAAGAGGTAGAAGAAACATTACAGAAGATGAGTGCTACTCATCAAAAATACTCAGTTGTCACCACTCAAGGAACTGTCATGCATTTTGCAATGGCAAGTCTGCCAGAGACAGATCCTGTGTATCAGTTTTTCTTTGAAGTATTTTTAGTAGGTTTGTTTAATATATCTTTTAAGAAAATAGCATTTTGCATTACCCATGTTTTAAATGCCCCAAGATAGCGTCTTATTAAAAGGCACTAAAATTTCAACACTTACATACAAGAATATTTGTAGGAAAAAAAGTTAGAAACATTTCCTAGAAGACAGAATTAGTATGGATTTTATGAAATTATACTACAGTTCCAGGCCAGACTTCTTCATTCTATACCTTATGCAAGCATTCATTCTATTTCTATGTACATTATGAGAAACTAATGGGGTCATTGAAGTTGTAAAAATGTTCATGCCTTACTTCCAGTGCATATTCTGTATTAAGTCAGTTTAGGTGACAAATTAAATGTCTTTCTCTTTCAAAGCATATACATACATATGCATATAAACACATACATATATGCAAATTTCTTTTTAAAGCCAAGATGCTTAAATAAATCTTAAAAAATGCTCTTGGACATAGGGTTTCCATTCCCTTCTCTTCCAAAACTAGGTTTGAGATGCCTAGATCTCTCTCTACAAGCATTTGCTTAAGCTGTTATTAGCAAACTTCACTGACAGAAATTCTGCAAGTTCCTCTTACCATCTTTTGCCATGACTGATTACCATTCATTATGTTTTGAATTCAGGTCGTTTTTACTGTGAGGTGGATGAATTTAAGCTAAGTTTCAGGCAACATTTGACTAAATCAACTTTCTTCAAGGTCACATAAGAACTCTCTAAAGGGACCAGGTTCTTCTACTCTTGTTTTCCCTAATATTTCACTTTTTTCCTCTTGGGTTTATCACCATCAAAAAAAAATAAGCAGCCTTGCAGGTGTCCCCATTTTAAAACAAACTAACTTTCATGTCATCTTGCCTTCCTAGTGCTCTTTGTATGTGTTTAGCATCTAATACATTCCTACTTCTAGAGAAAAAATAAGGGAGTCGCTAGTGAGAACTAAGGGTCTGTGACATATTTAGTTTAAACTGTGACTAGCACATGAAATCAAGAGTAATGGTTTCAGACAGTCTAGTGAATTACTGCAGGATTTGGCTGTAATTAAGTTACAGAGTTCATCTAATTGTTCTTCTTTCAACTATTTAGTAAAACTACCAAGACTTTTGAAAGGAACGATAATCTGGAGAAGCTCTTCCTAATACAACTTAGGCTCTCCACATCATATGCACCAATGTTTAGTGAGGTCTTTACGAGCTGCTGACAAAGCCCTGCCTAGCTTTACACTGTGCCTTGAAACATTACAGCAAAGAGAAAGATTTAGAGATATGGAATGGAATTCTGCCTCCAGGAGCCTTCTGACTTGGGTTTAGGTACCTTGCAACAAGCTTGGGTTAAAGTCACCAATCAAAGATTAGACATCTGAGGATTATGGTGGTACTTATGGAGAAGGAATAAAGATAGTTTTCTAGAGTTTAGACTTAAAAATATTGATATGTCAGACAACAAATAAACTTCTCCAAGAAAAAGTATCCTCTAAACCACACATGATTTTAAGTTACTTGCTATTTGCTGGCCTGAGTCCAGGAAAGTGTATTCAGTACTTTAACATACAAATGGAACTCAAGAACATATTTCTAGGCATGCTTAAATGCAGCTTCTTCAGTTGAAAAGTTGACTTAAGGAGTAAGTTTAAACTGCTTTTGAAAATACAATGTTGTCATGGTTTGACGCTGGCACAAGGCCAGTGTCCCCATGAAGATATACTGTCCCTGGTGTTTGCTGTGAGATGTGACCAAAAACAGAGCAAAACAGTTTCTAATTTAGAAAGCAAAAGGAAAGAAGAACTTTATTACTTATAATATGTAAAGAAGACACATACAGAAGAAGATGAAAACTTTAAAAAACACTCTTCCTCCTCCCCCCACCCTAGTTCTCAACACAATAAAACAAACTAAAAATTCCCAATCAAGTTACCACCTTTCAGATAATTAATCCTCAGTCCATTACCACCTTTTTGATAATCAGTACTCAGTTCATCAAGGAGAGATAGGAGTCCTTCTTGCACCATCTCGTGCCCTCTTCTTCCATGTCCAGTGCTCTCACCACTGTGCATGGACCAGAGCTGTTTCTAGGGTTTCTCTTTTTTAAAGATGCTTTGGTCAGTTCCAAAAAACGACAGCTTCTCAAATTCTGGGACACCAGTCCCCCCCAAATTTCACCCCCTGGGGCTGAGGGGCCTTGAGAACAGAGATCTTCCTCTCATCTCTGTTCACACTACTCTTCCACTGTCCACTCTTGGCTCCAAGCCAATGCCTCTCCCCAGATGCAGTCTCTATGTCACAAAAAAAAAAAAAAAAAGTCCATCCATGGCTTTACAGGAAAAGTCCAGCCAAAGGCCACTCCATCATCTCCTCCCACCTAAGATTCTTTTCAGTATTCTCTGACAATCTTCCACTTGCACGAACTTTCATCATCTCTGCTTAGTTCTCTCTATCTTCCTTCTTCAGATTCCAGAGGATTAGCATTTATAAAGTTTCCATCATCTACGAAAAGGGTTAAAACTTTGGACTGTGCCTGCCCAAACTCCCACAGCAAGTTGCCAGCACCTCTCGCGCCTCTTCCTCTTCACTCCTTCAACCGTGCTGCCCAGCTGCCGATATCAAATTTCAAGGTGGCACAGGCACAGTCTCTGTCTGTCTGTCTGTCTGTCTGTCTGTCTTCTCTCTCTCTCTCTCTCTTTGTCTCTCTCTCTCTCTCTCTCTCCAGGGGAGGAAAGGCTGCCTGATGCCTCTCAAGGTTCTTGTATTCTCTCCACCCTTCCATCCTGCAGGATCTTCCTCTCCCCCTCTCTGCTCCGTTCTACCTCGCCCAGGCCGCATGGCTTCCCCTCCCCGCCCAGCTGGGCAGGGGAGATCCGCCCGTCCTCAGGGACCGGAACCAAGAGAGAGTTCTCCTGGGAGCCCTCTGCTTTAACCCCTTGTGTTCTCAGAGGCGGATCCTTGTCCTCAGTGGCCACTCTAGGTGCCAATATTCAAACCTGAGCACTCATTGGTTTGACCACTGAATTCCAAAAAACTCATTTCCTTTTCAAACCACCACAAATGTTGTTTATAATGCTGTTTGTTTTATAGGCTTGTATTTTGCCTTCTGAAATTCATATAGTTCCTTAACTTTAATTCGTAATTCACTTTATTTGATTTTCACTGACTATTCTTTCTGCTCAAGAGCAATGCCTAGTTAGATGGGATGTGCCATGGCTTGAAGACACTGTGTGATTTATGTGTCATGACTGAGATGAAGTGCACAGAAAGAAATTCAAAAGGATGGGATCCTATCTTCATTAAATTAGGTAACAAAACAAACGGGTATATTTGGAAGATACTTCCGTGATTTTCAACTCATTGTTTAAAAGTAGATTTTTCATAGTGACAGTATCTCATTTAATTGGATGCATTTTTGCAATTTCAAAATTGCAAAAACAGTTCATGACACCAGTTCATCTCTGTCTGTAAGTAGTTTCTTAAAGCCCATTTCTTTTCTTCCTCAGTCTGCATAAAAGGATCTTGTCACACGCCTCGACGGGACAGTTCAAAACTCCTCTCCCACTTCCACAGAAGCAATGGAAAAGAGTATGTGGAGTACTTCTTCCTTCTTCCCACACTAAGCTGTTCCTTGTCCCAAACCAACACTATGTCAGTGTTTGTGCCCTTGTTTGATGAGACATGCTATTGTGACCTCTACACACACAAAAGACTTTCCCTAGCAGTAAGATGGGCATGGCTGTCAGTCTGAAAATGATCAGTTTGGTATCACAGATTCACTGAAGTTAGAGAAGATGCAAGAGATTACCTAGATCAATCTTCCTGCTCAGAGAAGGCTCGAATATTTATTTACTGATTTTTATGCAGTATGTGCTTTCTGATTACTGTTTTAATTCTTGTAGTGTGTTACCAGTGAATGTAATAAAATGTGTGTTCGCTTTGAAGTTCCAAGGGCTTTTATCTTAGAAGCATAAAAATTTTTTCTTTTATCTGTGTCATTTTATGACCTAGATGTGGGATTATTGATATGGTATGGACTAGACAATCATGGCATAGAAAATGGTAGTTTCATATGTAAAGTTCTTTGGAATTCATGTTCATCCAGAATGGGGACACAATGATTAGGAACCCTTTCCTATGAAGCAATATGAGGAAGAAAGAAATAAAGATGAGGCAAAAGCTTCTTGAGATTCGAGACTGATCAGGTTTCAGAAATTAATTGTGCTAAAATTCTTTATTGCAGAAAAGTTATGGTTCCTTTTGAGTTCTACCTGTTCCAAAACTCTGATACTTCTCTGCGGAAGGAGTAACGAAATATGAGTCCTGAAAGCGTAGCTGTCTATGAGCCAGTTCAAGCCGGGCTTAAGGTAGACCCAGACTAGCTTGTAGATTCATAGCTGTTGTGGAGGAACATAGACCTGAAAGGTAGTTTCTGTCTGTTCTTCCTGCTTTTTAGACCTGTACAGTGCCATTTACAGTCTATATTTGTGAATTCAGTAGGAGCAGTGACTTCAGTGAGACTACTTGGAAAGACTGCTCTTTTGTAGTTCCTCCCTGTGATTCAGAGCTGGTCCAGCTTCTAGAAGCTGTTCTCAATTTCTTGAAGCATTGACAGTAAGAGATAATATTATTTGAATACGTAGATTGAAGAGAGCTTTCTTTTGCTTGTGGATATACTGAGGCAGTTGTTTCTAGACATGATAGATTTTTAAATTAGTATTCTAGATGACTGATTATATTTTAATTCTTAATTATTTTTCTCTTTGTATGACAATGAAAAAATAGGATATATCTGATTTTGTCAGGTACTGTTCAAGAATCAGTGGATTTGCTACTAAGGTACAGTTAATTTTGCTCAACTTTTCTGAATTTATATAGAGCTGTATCATTATTTCCTCTGATCAACTCTGCGCTTCTGAGTTTGCAATAGAGAATCTTAGAAAACAATTCATGGAGAACCTCCAGGCTGGACTGGACATCTGCATAAAGACAAATCTTCCTCAGCTGCATAGGTGCTTGTGGCAAGCACAGGTCCTGACCCAGCTGAAGCTTCTGAGCAATTTCACAAAAAGCAGGGATGTTCAGAAAGGCATCCATTACACTGTTTGATTGCACATGCTGTTAGGCAGATTTTTAGAGATGTCAATATCAAATATCAATATACTTTAGTGATATTTATTTAGGCTTATTTGGAAAAGAATTCTACTTGGTCCCCTTAAAATGCCAGTCTCTTTTAAATGTATCCTTATTGTGTCAAAATACTTAATGGTACATTGCCATGTATGAAATCTTAGCTGTGTAACTGACAAGATTTTACTGTTGGCTTAGTAGAAGCCGAGATTTCATCTGCATAGTTTAAGTGTAGGTATATATTTCTCTACATTTTATGTATAATTTGTAATTCTTCACCTTTATAAGAACAGTAACAGGGATTATTTTTTTTTTTTGTATCTAAAGTAATATGCAACAAGTAAATGTGTAATGATGCCTTCATTTCTTTTTTTTTAAGCCACTACCACCAAAATGATATGGTCATGGATTTGATTGTGTTTAGTTCTTCAGAAAATTAAGTTATTTTCACTTTAGGTCTAATATGAGACTTAAACCCCTGATTTCAACACTTAAGCCCCAGTTTTCAAAATGGCAAATCTCAGAGTTTTGGCTTTTTCAAAAGTGACCAAATACAGAATTTTACTTACTACGAACACTCATAAAACTTTTGCTTTATTGCAGACTGGACTCAATTTCACTGGGATAAACCCAAGGCTCTATTGCAGAAAAAAGATGATCTAGAATTCAATAAAACAGGGAAATGGGATACTTCTGGTAAACTGCCAAGTCAATTTTACATGGGAATTTGCTCTATAAGAGCTTGTAAAATGTTTAACCTAGCCAAGTATTTAATTTTCATGCCACATTAGAATATACCTTCACAAAGTTAGTGTCAGATCAGAATTATGCTCCTGTAATTCTCACTTACAGTTTAGGATAAATAGAAAGCCACTTTAAGATTTAAAAGTTGCTATTTGCAGTATCGTTATGCAAAATGTAACCTACACTACAGTTGCCTTCAGACCATTCCCATTTTTATGGCTTTATAAGGTGTACTATATTACTTACATGTAGTTCTTTTATGAAAGAATGAATGACAATCCACTGGAAAACTGTACATTTATTCAATTTTAAAGCCTGAGTGCTGAATTATAGAAAGGTCTGCATGCCATATGGCCAACCATCATTTTTGCTAAATCCACTCTACTACCAGTGTTTGCTTTCACTGATGCATCAGGTGCTCATTTCTACAGCTCTCACGACTTCCCTTTGCTTACATATCCATAATCTCTGATTTCTCTGTTATTAATTTAATTGGTTTTGTACTTTCTTTTTGTTGCAGTCCAAAATGCAGAGAAAATTTCCCTGCAGGTTCTGAAGGATCTGAACTCCCTGACAACACTATTTTTGGCCTTCGTCCATTGAAACGGCTTTCTAGGCTTTGGAATGAAACAGAATTCTCAGGAATGTAAATTAGATAGTAGCATATGTCATTTATCACAGGATGAGAAATTTAGATTTTTGAGTTTGTTAGTATGGTAAGTAGATGAAGACAAGATGGAGGATCCTTGTCATTTTTAGGTTTCTTCCTCCTTCTTCATCTACTCCATATTCTGCAGTGTTTGGGACACAGGACAATTGGCTGACATTTACCGCAGTATAGAGTCATGTGAATAGAAGTTTAGTTAAGTATTGGTAGAAAAATAGAAATAATGTATGTTTTTGGTGATAATTGGGTGAATTATCTTTAAAAGGGCCTTGATTCCTCTTGTTGGCCCATTTTTGCACCTCCTTTCCTGCATGCTAAGCTGGTGTAAATCCTGGTGGGCTGAGATTCCTGATAAGAAAACAATAAACAACCTGAAGAATGAGAACAACCAAGAGTCCAGTCTGCCTTCTTTCCTAGCAAAACTTTTGCAAAAAGGCCTCCCCATACTGGGGAGAAACATGTGAGAGTAGAAGAACTCTCACACTTTTAATAGGTAACAGTGATTCTGAAAGAGATGTCAGTATTCAAACCATGGTGATAAAACTATATGTAAAAAAAGAGATTGTTTTTGCTATTATATGGCTGCACAAATAACCCATAATTACTGCCTTTGTGATTTTCAATAATTTTTTTCTGCCTTTAGTTTTAATTATTAACTGTTATCTCCCATAAATTTTCTGTGGTTTTTGTGATTTTGTTCATTCTTCTGGACCTTCAACCAATTCCAAACTCTCCAATTCCAAGTAGGTTTTTTAACTGCAATTACAAAATTGTTTATTCTGTCTCCCAAATCACACATACAGAAATTAACAAATATTACTAAAGTACTCATTTGAATTAGTTTTGTGATACCATGTTGGATAAAATTGGGTTAGTGCATTAAGCCAAAGTTAGCAAGAGAAAAGCTGTTCACATGTGCTGGTTTAAGTTGGGATACAGTTAATTTTCATCACAGTATCTGTTATGGGGCTGAGTTTTGGGTTTGTGTTGGAAAGCAGGGCTGATAACAGGGATGTTTTCACTGTTGCTGACCAGTCTTTACATAGAGCCAAGGCCTTTTTTGTCTCTCCCACCATCCCACCGTATGTGAGCTGGGGGTGCATGAGGAATTATGAGGGGACACAGCCAGGATGGCTGATCCCAGTTAACCAAAGGGATGTCCCAAAACACATGGCCTCATGCTCAACCAATAACAGCTGGGGGAAGAGCAAGGAAGAGGAAGGACTTTTGGTGTGATGGTGTTTGTCTGTCCAAGTCACCATTGCATGGGATGGGGCCCTGCTGTCCTGGAGATGGCCGAACACCTGCCTGCCCATGAGAAGTAGTGAGTGAGTTCCTTGTTTTTCATGCTGGTGTATGTAGCTTTTGTTTTCCCTATTAAACTGTCTTTATCCCAACCCACAAGTCTTCCAGCTTTTACCCTCCTGATTCTCTCTCCAAAACCTACCAGGTAACTGAGTGGCTGTGTGCAGTGCTTAGTTAGCAGCTGGGGTTAAACTACAACAGCTATTTGTTTTTCAGGTATTTCAGTTCATGGGAACTTCCATCTCCATTGAAGCTCTCTGCTTTATAAAGCTTGTCCTGTCCCTATGCTGTCAAATACTACTAATGAAACGTGTTCAGAAAATACAAAACCAAATAAAAAACCATTTCCATATAGAATCTCTCAGATAAAATATTTATGTTGTTTTCCAAAAATATATTTGTGGAAGTTGGTTTTACACAGTGATGTATTTGTCATTATTTGTTATTTTCCTTTATGTTTTAAGACACACTTTATTTATGACTACATGAAATGGGATGAACTGTCGTCACTGGATGTACCGACGACCTAAAGAATATCAAGATCCAACAAGTCACGATATTTTGCAATTTTAGTCTTAGAGTATATTGATACATTTATTCTTGTGTAAATATAACTATTAAGCAAGTACCTATATCAAGTCTCAGGAATGGAAATGTAGGTTCTGAGGAAACAGATAATAAACTCATATCCTCCCTTGCTTTTCAAAAACATGTTACGCGTTTGACTCAAAATTCCAGAGAGGCAGTTTCAAAAAATATCACAAATAGATCTTTTCCAATGATAGCAGAAGCCAGAAGTAGAACTCTCCAGTTAAGTGAGCGATCAAAGAACAGAATTATTATGACAGAAAGCATAAATTGCAACTTGCATTTTTAATTCTGGTGGATGAACTTTAATTCTTAACCAGAACCTCTTTGTTCAGTCTTAAATTTTAGTATTGGCAGAAGTGATGTGGATACAACACCTGATATATTTGAGAGTTGCAAGTAACAAGAGCAGATTAGTATTGACACCAAAAATATAGACTGCTGCAAGAATGAAAAAAGTGTAGTACTCACTCAAGTGTAAATAGACCAGTTCAAATTGCCTTGGTATCTGTAGTTTGCTTTGTAGTAAATGTGACTGCAATTATTAAAAAGGATTCAAGAGACATTCTTGGAAGCTAAGTAGCAGTCTTTGTTTAGACTGAGAGAATTTGAAAAAACTATGAATCATAGAATCATAGAATTTTCTATGATTCATTCTATGAGTCAATTTATTCTACGGAATATTATCACCCATTTTTTCTAAAAATAGATAAACAAGTACTCTTGGGAAGCATCATAGAGTAAGAGAATTCCATTTTGTAAAGTGAAGTCAGGCCTCATGGGTCAGTTGCAGGTCTTTGAAAGAATTAAAGGTGCAAACCAGTTGTAATACTGGTAATTCTCTTGGCATTCAAAGTACTCAGCAAAGTCTCCAATGAGAGAATAGCAAACCACTGAATAAAGAGTATCTGTACTCGTTTAAACTAAAAACCGTAAGAGATAGTATTCATAGTGGTGCAAGTACTTAGTAAAAACCCATGAATCTCCTTGCTAAAGATCCCTTGTGTTAATTATGACTGTAACTGCCCTGTAAAAGGGGATGATCAATGAAGCGGAATTATTGAAGATATACAGAGAACTAAAAACAAAAGCACACTGAAGAGCTGCTGAAGAATCTCATGCAGTAAACTGAATACACAATGCCTCTCTACAAATCATTGCTGGTACCACTGAATCCTGTGAGCTATTCTGGTCATCCCCTGTCAAAAGCTGCCTCATTAGAAAAGGTTAGAAAAGAGCAATAAGCATCATCGCAGGTGTAAAACTTTTTTTTTCCATGAGGAACAATTAAATAGATTAGAAACCTTCATCCTGGAATAGAAGTGAATAAGAAAGAAATAACAAAGTTTTGTATTGAAAAGATCAAAAGAACATAAAAGAGAAATAAGTGTACTTCAAAAGAGGAGGATGGGCACCAAATTAAGCCATTAGTTAGCAAATTGAAAAAAACCTACTATATGAAGTCTAAAAAGAAAGAAAACTCCCCTAGATTAGGAAAGTATAAGCCACAAATCAAGGGTACCTAGAACAGGTTCTGAGGAATAAATATTGTATGATCTCTCTGATTGTATACTCTCTCTTCATGCTTACTGAACTTGCTTACCTTTGCAACTCTTACCTTTTTAATCAAACTGCTGGCTCTCCTGCCTGACCACTCTTTCTGCCCATTAGGAAAAGTAACTTCTGCTTGAAAATGGGGTATTATGATAGTTAAACAAGACCATTAAATTATAATAGGATGTACTCAGTAAACTTTCAGATAATCTATAGCATAGTTATGCCCATCTCTGCAAGACCATTTTACATCTTTTTCTGCTCTAAATCTCTTCATTCCCACATTCAAATGTTGCAAAATTTTAATGACACTTGTTATATAATCAGCATGCTCATCTGACTAAGGCAAAACCTATTGTAGATAAATCTTTTCCATTCAGAAAATGTAAATCCAGTTTCCATGTTGCTAGAGCCCATCTGTTAACTTCACAGCACCATAAAAAATTGAAAGAAAATTTAAATATATAGTTAGTGTTTTTTCTTTTAACTTCATATAGCTAACAAACCTGCAAAAGACCTTAATGCCGACATATGGCCAGCACTCACAGAGATGACAACTACATTTTTTTTCAAGACTATGTCTTTGGCAAAACAGAGAGGAAAGTATTTTTTGCATTTGTGGGGCTTCTTTGGGTTTTTTTAGCACTGTTAGTCTGAAGGTACTGAAGCACATATGAAGAGACAGTCATTAAAACAGTAATTCTGCCTCTCTTATATATTTAGGATTTTTTCTTTAAGGAGAGTTTCACAATTGTAATACTATTTTCTGCAGATGTTACATAGCGACTAGTTTAAAAGCAATCAGTACAGCATTTATTTTGCTACTATGGAGCCTCTCATCAGTCATATTATTTATGACTTATTTATTTATGATTCTGCAGAAAGGTCCACACAAAGTTACTACTTAAAACTAACTTATAAAATAACAAGACAAAGGAATAAAACACAAAAATTAATCTCTGCATTTCCAAGCAGTCTGATTAATAAACTACATATCTGAAGTATAAGATCATAGACCGGGAGTGGGTGCATGGATATATATGCACACATTGTTAATCTCTTTTCATCCTGATTTTTGAAAATGTTTTTAAATAAAAGTTCTATTAATGTTCCTTTACTGATTTTCCAGTAAGTCAATATTTATCCCATTTTCCACTACAGTCAGCAGAATTTTACTTGTTACTAATGTTATAAATTTTATTTAGTTTCATCCCAAAGTGGCAGGAATTTCTCTTTTATCAATTATCATAAATGCAACATCATATTTCTTCAGTCAAGCAATGAAAACTTGGCAAGCTATGCATTTTAAGACAACAAATACATATTAAAGAGCCATTCGTTTCAGCTCAAATCCTGTTTTCACAATAACACAATAAACAATTTCCCATTGTTTATCTCACTGTGTACTAAAGATTTCAAAAGATGAGAGCAAAAATCTGTTTTCTTTTTATATTTAAAAAATATTTTCTTGAGAAGAATGTTGCTGTGATTTAAACAATGCTTGCATGACCATTTTCATTCATTCCACTTAGGAAAAATCTGGACAAATCTGTGTAAAAAATATATATTTATCTGTAAAGAAAATTTCTGACAAGGGCAATTAGAAGTTGGGAAAAAAAAAATTATGAAAATTTGTTTGAGAGTCCAAACCAAGATATCAGCATCCAAGTAGAGATTAGAATTTAATGGCTGTTTAAGCAATTTTTCTAGCACTGAATTGACAGCTTCAGCTTTTCCAAGAATTAATGTAGTGGCTACTCAGAGTAATTTTTCTGAGCATTAGTGTCTTCAGCCATAGCACATACAGAGACCATCAGATATAGCTCTTAGTGCCATAGGGAACAAGGTGTGATCTGTGCTTTGGTCTCTGTATGTTTTGGGAATTGCACAACACCTGCTCCACACAACAGCATACTACATTTTACTTTAAATGCAGAAGGAGAGGAGAACATTTGCATCTCTTGTTTGGAACATCTGGTGCGAATTTAATGATGGTGATACTTTCCTGAAGCCTTTGTTGTCAAGGCAGGCAGAGGCTGTGGGCTGCCCTGACTTACATAACGAGCACAGCACTTGCACAGTGGTGTCGCGGCTGTCTGCTCCTGGCATTTGTCGGAAAAGACGAGCTCTGCAGACGCAGGTTATGTAACCTGGCCCAGAACTGACATGACCAACTGGCTGCCAGATGAAGCTGTAAAGAGCCCAAAGATGTTTTTCTTGTTAATACAGCTTGTCATGGCAAACTAAAGGTAGTGTGCATGCTAGTTACTGACAGGCAGAAGTATTTGCCCAATTGTGGCATAAAGTTAATAGGTCTATTCTGTGAGCTGTCTCTAGTATCCCTTACAAAAAGCAAGGTGAAGGAGGAAAAACACATACTGTGTAGACACAGCATACTCCATCTGTTTAACATGTTTATTCCATCTGTTTTAGATATTCTTCCTCACTTATTATGCCCTTGATGAGGTGCCCTTCTCATTCCATTGACTGGGGAGGGTTAAAGATAGCAGGCTAACAGAAAGGCACTGTTCTTTCTAAAGGCTAAAATTAGGTGGGCTGAATTCCACATACTCTCTAAAACTGACTCTCCCAGTGAAACAAAGGATACAGTAACTGAAGTCCAGGATCCGTGATCAGCACTGATCTCATAGTATTAATAGATTATTGAGTCAAGATTGAGTGCCTTTGAATTATTCTTAATATAACTCAGAGGTTTTGATATTTTAAACTTCTTTTTCTTTTTCTTTCTCAGAAAGATGAAGAACTTTCTAACTTAAAGACTCCACATATAGTACTCCTACTGAGTAGTTAAATATTCTTACATGCTGCCTATCAAGTCACAGGTAATCTTCTTGAAGTCTCCTGTCCAAAAAGAAGTATATAAAAAAACCCTAAATTTCTCATATTAACAAAGACCATTTACCCCATAACATCCCTTTTCCAAGATAAAAAGCAAGTTTCCAATTTTTATCTTTTAACACAAAATGCAATGTCTTTTTCTTACAGTAAGGAGCTTTCACAGCTCACCATTTTCAGTCACAGTCACAGTCTTTGGCTTATGCAACTGCTTTACTGATGTCCTCTTTGAACTCTACCATTATCTTGTCTACTGAGTGTTTTTGCCATTTCCCAGCTGATTATCTCCTTCTTGCTTCCACAGAAAGAGCACCCGTAGAGAGAATCTTCATGCCTTTGCAAAGCAGACAGCAGCTGTATGCTCTCACCCACTGCATTAGGATCAGTCCATGATTGCTTGACTTCTTACCTTCGTGACATTTGCAAAGAAATACTGTCTGCTTATTTTTATGCCTGCAGTTTTCCCTTTAAGGCTGACCAGGCATCTGTTCAAAGTATTGAGGGAATCAGTGAACAGATTTAGACAATTTATTTCTGGCACCACAGGTTACTGAACAAGGCATTCACAATACTGCAGTGTCTTCCTCAAGGTTATTACAGTTTTTCACTCTTACAAACACCTCTCTTACATTCTGCTCTAGAATTGGTGAAGTATTACTCATTAGTATTTGTACCTATCAACGCTGGTACTAAATTTGGGCTGCTCAAGACTCCATCAGAGCTGCCCCAAATTCCACTGGAGTCATAGCTTCCACCTAATGATAGTAATGGTAAGGGAACCAAGGTAACTGTATAACAGAGAAAAATGGCTGCAAAGATGAGGCAGAGCTTCTATTAAATTGTCTCCTTTCTGTGGAAATATGAAAGTGCTTTCTTTGCCCAGTACTATATATATTCCCCATACACTAGAAGATACAAACCAAAACTGGGCATACTGTTCTGAACTCTTTTGCAAAGCCTAAGATAATGACCCTTATATATTTGTTGAAATATGTGTTTTCAAGCATCGCTCATAAGCAAAATGTATTTTTATCTGCAGAATGCAGCCCACTATGAGTTTCAAAAGATTCCTTCTTTGGCATAAGGCAGTAAATGCTTGTTTAAATGACAGATTTTGTTTGGACTGCAATCATGTAATCACAGAAAGGTTTGGATTTGAATGTTCCTTAAAGATCATCTCTTTACGACGTCTCCCACCATGGAAAGGGACAACTTTCACAAGACCAGGTTACTCAAAGCCTCATCCAATTTGGCCTTAAACACTTCCAGCAGTGGGCCATCCACTGCTTCTCTAGACCTGCCCCAGTGCCTCACCACCTTCACAGTAAATACTTCTACCATTCTTTCTACCATGAAACTGACCCTCTTTCAGTTCAAAATCATTCCCCCTAGTCCTGCACTACATGCCCTTGTAAAAAGTCCCTGTACAGATCTCTTGTAGCCCCCTCCAGGCACTGGAATGTGCCGTAAGGTGCCCTGGAGTCTTCTCTTTTTTGGACAGAACATCCCCAACTCTCTCAGCCTGTCTCTGTAGGAAAAGTGCTCCAGCCATCTGGTCAACTTTGTGGACCTCCAATGGACTCTCCCTGACAGGTCCATGTTCTCCCTGTGTTGGGATCTCGGGATAGCTGGACACAGCTCTCCAGATAGGATCATGCACAAACGTGAGGCAGATAATTTCCCTTGCACTACTGGCCACTTTGGATGCAGCCCAGGACCTAGTTGGCTTTCTGGGCTCCAAGTGCACATTGCCAGGTCATGTCAAGCTCCTTATCCAACAACGCTCCTGAGTACTTCTCCTCACAGTTGCTTTCTGTTCATTCCCCACTGAAACTGATTTTGTGCTTGGGATTGCCCCAACCCAGGTGTAGCACCTTGCACTTCATTAAACTTCAGGAGGTTTGCACAGACCCACCTCCCAAGAGCGTCAAGGCGTGTGACATTCCCTTCCCTCCAGAGTGTTGACTGCTCCACTATCCACACAGCTGATTTTCAGAGGCAAACTTGCCCTTGATCCCACTGTCCATGGGGCAGGAAAGGTGTTGAACAGTCCCAGTCCCAGTACTGAATCCTGTGGATGCCACTGGTCAGTGGTCTCCCCTTGGATGTTGAGCCATTGACCACAACCCTTTGAGTGTGACATCCAGTCAGTTCCTCATCCACCAAGTGCTCTGTCTGGCAAATGCACATCTCTCCAGTTTAGAGACAAGGATGCTGTGCGGGACAGTGTTGAATGCCTTGCACAAGTCTAGATAATGTCAGTCACTCTTTCATCCACCAGCTTTGTAACACTGTCATGAGGCCATCACATTGCCTTTGAAACTGTTTTACTATATTAGAGAGAGCACATACATTAATATTTGCTTATTCTAATGATACTTGTGCAGAATTAATTGTCTCCACTCAAATATTTTTTCTATGTTTCCTTTTATTTTGTGCCTTTCCCTTATGAAATATGAAAATACTACTCTATTGCTTTGGAATTCTGTAGCCCTGACTCCTAAACTATTCCAGAGAAAAAAGGTAGATTTTGTTCCTAGATTTTACCCAAGGATTTCAAAGAAATATGACATCCATAAGAATACCAGCTCTGACAATCTGGTTTTCCATTAATTGCCAGACCTTAAAAATTGAAAAGCTACCTATGACAGAAAAAAAAAAAAAAAAAAAGCATGGAAAAGTAAAACCACAAGGTAATACAAAATTAGATTTTTAGAAATAGATGTATCAGTCCTTGAAGACAAACTCTGCAAAACATCTCTTTGGCTGTTTAGCACAGACCATATAAAGATTTCTTTTTTTTATTCCTCTTTTAGAAATTGTCTTGAAACAAAAATTAATTCTATTAAATTTAAGACACGCAGCATTTCTTTAGCTTTCTCATATTCACTTTATTAACCTTTGCTCGTTGTTTGCTGTATCAAAAATATTCGCCTTTTGAGATAAAAGACAGAGCACATAATAATACCTGACATAATTTTTCTTGTTCCCTTGAGAATGTTTCCACTTTTCATTTGAGAAGCCAAATGAAAATGCATTTTGTGTGTTTCAGAGAGTCTCTTTGTGTGCACATGTGTCATTAAACAGTGCTGATACAAGTTAGTTTTAGAAGGTATGCATGTCTAGGAAGATTCATTTATCTCTTACTGAGAAACTAGCATTTCCATATAGAATTTGAAACCCTTTCAATCATAATCTGAAATTAAGACAAAAATACTATATTGATGATCCCACTAAAGATCATAATTTGAAGTTTCAAGGGAAGAAAGTAAAAACAAGTGTTTGTTTTGCACATGCATCGAATCTGTTTATACAGGAAATCGGGCACATATACAAGTAGATGACCCAAATTAGTTGTTTGTTCACATGGGTGATGAGGCAAATAAAGGCTATAAAGCATAAATATGCAGCTGCACCCATGACCATATTCAAATCAGGTATGCAATTGCTTATGTATGATGTCCAGTATTAAGATTTACATATTTTTATCTATGCTTGACATAGATATTTTATAGTACTACTAGTATTGCTTTATATTTTGAGAACTGAAAAGAACTGATTCTGATATGAAGACATTTCCATTTTTGTGTACACAACAATAAAAGAAATCTCCTAGATCTATCAGAATACTCAGAATATTTAGAAATATGAAATATTTCTTTGTGCATTTTTATGTTTAGTAGAAATCTGTTAATATTGCATCTGAAACTGCCTCAGCCTTTGTAAAGTCTTAAAGATAAGTTTTTGCTGGAACATTGAAACACAACAAATATACCAAATCAGGTACATATATTTGTGGCAGTTTCAGTTTGAAACCAGGTGGAAACACCAACTCATGTAGTGGTTTAGGTTCACCAATTTGAGATTTCCTGGCCAAGGTACCAAATTATGTGGTGGCTCTATTTTCTTCTGTGAGATAGGATTAGGAGAAAAGCAAAGCAGGCTCAAACTTTGAAAGGTATAAAGAAAAATTTATTAACAAAACTAAAAGAAGAAAAATAAGAATCAGAATAAAACCTTCAAAACACTGCTCATCCCCCACACACCTTCCTTCCTTCCCACTGACAATGTACAGAAAGGACACTGAGAATTCTCAGTCAGTTTTCCACCTCTAGAATAGTCTTTCTTCAGTTCACATAGAGAGAAGAGTATCTTTTGTTATGCTATGGAGAATTCTCCACAAGAAAACCACAAGTTCCCTTGTGGTTTCAATGTCACAGTGAATCAGCCACCCATGAAAGGAAAATTTTTTTGCAGTGTGAAAGTCTCTCCCATGCATTGCAGCTTTTCCACAGCTGCTTGCCTGGGCCATGTCAACTTATCGGGGTGCTTTTTAAAGGATGAACTGTTCTGGCATAAAAATAAAAGTTCTTTTCATCCATCTCTGGGAACAGAAGTCTTCCCTTTTTTTTTTTCTGGGGCAAGGTTTCTCATCTTTCTCATCTCTCTTTGCTGTTCGAACTTCTCATTGGATTTCAGCGACTTCATCATCTGCTCGCTGCAACACTGGTGCCTCTGCTCAGACTGTAGGTAGAATGCTACATCCCCCCAAAGCATTCCGTGAATTCCATGGAAAAAAGTCCATGTCTGACATATCAAATATATCTTCACCATGGCCTTACAAAAAGAATTTCAGCCAAAGACGAGGTATCCCCTCAATCCCCTTCCATCTAGAATTTGATTCCTTCTTCACTGACCCCAGAGTCTCATGCTATTATCTCTATGTGTATTCACCCTTTCCTTTTTCTCATTCAGGAGAGAATTGGTGTTCATAGGGTTGTTTTTTCTCGAGCTTTATCAATTGAAACAGTTTTTATGGAGTCCTGCAATGCTAAAAGGTTAATCTAGTCCAAGCTCTGCATCGGGAACATGGTTTGCCATGCCTCTCTGCTGGCCACATGGTCTCTGCCGGCACTGTGCGAGCGTGCCAGCCCAACTCTTCCAGGGAGCTGAAAACAGGAAAAGCGGTCGCCAATGCTTTTGTCCTTCTGTCTGCAGCAAAGCTGGCTCAAAGCAGATGAGCAAATAAAGTTCATTGCGAGCCATGCTGAGGTGGCCACGGCCACGTGGCACAGCCCTGGCCACTCCGATCCCAGCCGTGTGGCTGCTCCCAGTCTGGGACGGCAGCAGCCACACAGCTGCTCCTGGCCTCAGGGCCGCCCCAGCACCGACCACAGGGCCACACCAGGTGCTGGTCCCCACCACACAGCTGCTCCTGGTGCCGATACAGCCTCCAGCCGGCACGGCCCGCTGGCTCTGCCGGAACAAAAGGACTGGCTGGCTCCGCCAAGAAGAGGCCCAGCCCCACTGGGAAGTGGCCCCAGCCGCCCAGCATGGCAGGGCTCGGTGGGCTCCCCAGTGAGAGGCTTGGCATCCCGCTCACCGCCCCTCCGGGGCAGAGAGTCTCGGCCAGACCGCGGGGTGGGGGCCAGCCGTGCCCAGCCACACGGGCAGAGCTGGGCCAGCCCAGGCCCAGCCTGATACCTCTTCAAAGGCCAGAAGACAAGAGAGCTACCACCAGGCTTCTCTCCCCAAAATGTGTGCTCACAAAGGCATATCTAACCCTTTCGTTGGTTTACTCATGTGTCGATATTCAGAGTTGGACACCGACGGGCTTTTTGTCATGTTTACAGGAAACAAACAAGGCCCCAACAGGGAACCACTTCCACACCAAAAATAAACCAATGCCAAACCAGGACAATATTTCAAGGAAAGGATGGAAATATTTCAGTTATCTGGCAATCTGAATAGAACAATTTATTCAGTCTCAGGTATTATATTTGTACTCCATGAATGTGAATAGTTGTGTATTTTCATACCTGTTTTATTTCATACAGGGAAGCACTAATCTTCACCTAGGATCAAGCTCACTCAATGTATCTAAGCTGTATGCTAAAATTCAATTCTAGTCATTAGAGTTGTTTATATAGAAAATTGTTGTTTTCTATGGTAAATTATTGTTGATGTCCCTCCTTTCCAACATGCTAAGATTTCTGATCAGCAGGTATAGTTGCAGGGAGGCATTCTTGACCCAGGCTTGGCATTACCTAGCTACAGTCTATCATGAATCTTGCTTGTAGATTATTCAAGTGTTACTTTATTAAGTATTATCTGCAAATAGAAAAACTGACCAAATGGTTTTATTTAATTCCTTCTCCATGTCAGAGAGCAGAAGAGCAATAAATAAAACCCCTCCCTTTCAATGACCACCTTTCAGGTGATTAATTTGGCTCAATTAATTTTCAGTGCTCAAACTTGAGACAGATCTTGGGATTTCTAAACCTTTTTTGTTTCCTGTTTGTTGTCTGCAGAATGGTTAGAGGATGTGTGTGACAAACTTCATATTGTCCTCCATAGTCAAGACAGAGTATTCCAGAATAACATCTGGGTTGTTAAATGGGAATGAATCCCCCAGTTTCAGGGTTCAGCTTGAGAATATCAAAAGCTGATACTGATCTGTCACCACCTATGAGAAAGTTTGCCATGCATGTCTTCCCACAGATATTTTCTTATGGTGAATTAGGTAGACCTTCAGATGCTTCAAGGAAAATCCTTGGTTTCTTTTGATAATGTATGTATAAGCTGATGTTTAATTTTACCTTTTCACAAGAAAATATGTTAATATGGATGTCATATATATATATATATGTATAAGGATGTATGTGCTTCTGCAACAAGAGTGTACTTCGCTCAGTACATATCAATTGCCAAGACTTTAAAGAATACATTGAAACCTTCTTTTGACTGTAGATGCAGAATTCCTTAGAATGCACAGAAATGCCAACCTTATGTTTCAAGCTTGTAGATTTTTCTTAAATATATTTCTAAAATAATTTTGTTAAATGAATTATACTTTGTAGATTAAGGGGCAAATTTGATTTAACAATCACAGTTTGTTAAGCAGAAATAATGAGAAGTGGATGTACTACTTGTTAGATATGGCTTCTCTTGCATAACAGAGGATTCTTGGATGTTCTCTACAGCCCATTTCCTATCAACTCAGGTTTTAATAACTTCTTAATATTTATACATTTTATGTTTTATGCTAGCATATATATTATCCATGGCTTTGTACAAATCAATCACTTTTCGTGGGATAGTGGTTTTATACTTTCTGATTTCACAAAGGAACACTTTGAAGGAATACTAAAAAGCTGTTCATATTCAAGTTCTCAACATTATATTTTTTAAATCCTATTCATTTTTCCTAAGGGTACCCTAGTAATCCTCTAAAATCTTCTTAAGCAGGACATTTATAGCAGCTGAATCAAAGTTATATTATATGCTTAGAAAAACACAGGATAAGAATTTTGTGACCTTAAATCCAAGCTAATGGATGCATAAACAAGAAGGAAAAAAATGTCAGTTTATGCTTAAGTTTTTGGGTAGAATTGCAGTGATTTTGTATAATTCTTGATTGTACCACGTACCCCCTGGGTAAGTAATTTCATCTCTTTTTGTCTTTGTTTCTGCTCATCATAATAGATGATAAGATACACTTTCTTCCTATACCTGTATTTAATGACTACTCAACACTGTTATATTCACCTTGTATCATTCTGAGAAACCTGACCGGAAAATCAAAATTCTGCCATTTATCTGACAGTCTCTGCAGGACTTCTAATTATTTAAGTTCCTATTCCAAATCCATTAGGCAACAAAAAACATGCCAGTCCTTTTGGGAAAATGGTATCAACTTCAGGGTTTAGAAGCAGTTTTTGAAACAAATCAATGTATGGGTCTCATAGTTCTTTATTTGTGGAAAAAAGCTGCAGTATGTGTCTCCATAAATTAAAATTAATTATGCAAACCAGGCTTCTATAGCAATAAGGAGAATTACTATCAAAATAAAGGAGAACCCTTCCCATAGAAAATAGGGAAGATAAATAATACAATATTTAATAAACTTTGTTCCTCTGGGCTTGCAACAAGGATTTAATAATATCTAGTACTAAGTTAGTGAAGTAAAATCATTAAAATTTTAACTCATTTCCTCATGTTTAAGGTCTTATTTAGTAATATATATAAGGAGTTTAATGGTCAAATTAGAAACTTACCGAGAAGAAAAGGCTTCTATATGTAGAAATCAGTGAAAATTGTCTTTAGAATGATCAGCTTGAGGTATTAATAAACAGTTTAATCTGATTGTAAGAATATATTTTGAATTTAAATAGTATTCATAGTCTGCAATTCAATGGACTAGAACAGTGCAAAATTAAAAAAAATATACAGTATAGTTCTGGGAATGAAATTTAGGAAATTAATTTTTCCTGTGTAGTTATTCTTTTACAAAATAGCTGAGAAAGTTGGTGCATAACTAGAAAGTTGGTGAAGAACACTAGAACTAAATTCTGGAGTGACCCATATAAATAGGATCATAATTCCAAATATTCCATGGAAATGTTTCCTATAAACAAAGAAAAAAGAAGAAAAGACAGGATGAGTCTTCTGAAATGTTCTCTGAAAGATGCCTATTTTTTCTCTTTTTTTTTCTCTTCTCTTCTCTTCTCTTCTCTCTTCTCTTCTCTTCTCTTCTTTCTCTTCTCTTTCTCTTCTCTTCTCTTCTCTTCTCTTCTCTTCTCTTCTCTTCTCTTCTCTTCTCTTTTCTCTTCTCTTCTCTCTACAGCATAAAGAGATAAATACCATAATTATAATAATCCTTGAGTCCCAGCCATGAACAAAACTGTATGGATGAGGAAAAAACACAGTTAAAATTGTTCAAGCACTTGTTAGAACCATCTTGTCCAAACCTCCTGGTATGGCAAGTTCTCTTTCATCCTTCTTGGTGCTGCTGTTCTATATTGTGAAGGTTAGTGATTAAAAAGAATGAAAATGGATTTTCTCTTCAATAAACTCACTCGTAACGGAAGTGCACTTGTAGTGATCATGAGCTTACCAAATGAAATAGTACATATAGCATAAAAAGTCAAAGCTTCTAATACTCAGGAATTTTTTTTTTTTTGTACTTTGAATGTTAAAAAGAAAAAATCTTGATCATAAACCATGGCTAATCAATGGAAGTTGTGGTACAAAACATCATTGAGAAATGAATTCTCTTTTGTGCTTTGAACACCTTCACAAAGACATTTTGGTTAGTGAATATAAAGCATGTATTATTAAGCAAAACTTAATTTGGTTTTTTTTACTTTCATTTTTTTAAGCTAAAGTGTTCCTTTGCTAAGTATAGCCAAGTGCTACACAGTGTAAATATTTGGGAGTTATAACATAAGTGCTCAAAGAAATAAGACACTCGAACAGTAATAATTGTTAAGACTGATGCTAAAAAACATTCTTCTAGGACAAATTACAGTGTTATCAGCCTCTTGCCAGGTGCCCCACACTGACCAGTGCTGCAAACCCACGTATCTGGAGAGATGCTAGAGCAGGTGGGTGGGATAAACCGTCTAAACCAATGTGTTGGCTCCTGCCCCCTTGCTACCCTCGCAGGCACAGCGGGGAATGCTTCGTCACCAACAGATGACAACTCAGAAAAGCAGCAGGACAGAATTCCAGGTTGTGATTAATTCAGCTGGTTAAGCACCTTCTTTCAGCACCTCAGTTTCCCTAATCAGGAAATAACTTCCACTTGAGAAAATGCTTCTTAGAAAAACTAAGTGCATAGAGATTGAGTTCAACCTGGCTTAAGCTCCATCTGTAGCTGAGCTCTTCCTATTTTTTCTCTTTGCCAGAAGCTACTTTTTAATGGGCCCACCAACTGTACGGAAACAGAGGAGGGGGACCAGGATCCTGGGGTCAGAGTAAGCATTTTGTGGACATTTTGTGGTAAAATACTGAAAATCTCAGGGCTGGATTCAGATAAGCCAGTGGAACTATTCTCACCAAGTTCACTGAGACTGGATGGTGACAAACACCAACCCTCTTCAATACATCAGTGTAAATCAAGGCAGGCAAATCTTTTCACTGGCCCCTCTTATGGGTGATCGTATAACCATCTGTGAGATTTATGCATTTTACGTGACATGAGTGTTAAACTTTTCTTTCAGAAAATAAAATGTGATAAGATGTAAGGAATGTGAAATATAAGCTGTTCACTAGAAACACATTTTCCTTAGTGGAACAAAAATTGCATATTGTTGCTATGATGCCTCATCAGGAAAATTTATTTGAGCAGTAGAGATGATTTTTATAATCACTTAAGACTTCCAAATCCTTTTAGAAATACTGCTTTATGTTTCCAGATACGCATTGCAGTTATTATTGTGCACTTGATACATGAGCAAGACCAAAACACTCACTCTTGTGAATTTTTTTCTCAAAAACACTTGCCCCTGTTTGCCTGTATGAATACTATCATTGGTTTGACCATACTTCATACTTTGTTTCTGTTATGTAGTATGTTTGAAAGGATGTTATCTAAACAGTTTTTTGTTTTCTGCATAGAACATGATTGAAAGCATTGTGAATAATAATTATTCGATTGCATTATTCCCACCTACCCTTAATCACACTGTTAATAATTTTCATTAAATAATTGTGTTCAAAATGTTTACTGCATTGTAGAGAAAATCTTAATTGCCCTAAAGTGTATTTTGTTGGTTTTTTTCTTTAAGAGATGTCTCTGAATATTTAGGACATCTCTTATGACGGCTCTGAAATAGCAGAAAAGCAAAACAGAAAATGGAAGTTACTTTTGTATAACCCTGCTATTACACAAATATTTCTGCTGCTTATAATTTGAAATCATTGTCTTAGCAACTTACATGTCCATCATACACCAAGAGTTCTTCACCCATATAACCCATATAACAAGTCCATATAACAAGTGCTGGAAGAGTTCAGTCTACTGCTTTCATATTACAGAAATCCTTTGACTTGTACTTTGCAGTGAATCACCAAATGTTCTGAGTTAATTTTAGAAAGGTGAGCTTGCATGGGGTCCAGAAGTTGTGGCTGAAAATGCAAGATGAGTGTTTCTGTACAAAGCTATAAATGAGTCCCAGCATATTTTATGGAGATCAAAGCAGTTGAACCATTAGTTTATGTCTGTGGAAAGCAGAGGTTCTGAAAATGACTGAAAACAATGACAATATGCTTTTAGATGCTGAGGTGTGAATGTAGACACCTGACTGAAAGCTCTCAATCACCCTTCAAGATGCCCTTGTGTCGTAGTTTGGAAAAAAAATGAGTTTTTTTGAACTTCAGTGGTCAAACCAATGAGTGCTCAGGTTTAAAGACTGGCACCTGGTGTGGCCACTGAGGACAAGGATCTGCCTCTGAGAACACAAGGGGTTAAAAGCAGAGGGCTCCCCGGAAAGCTCTCTCTTGGTTCCGGTCCCTGAGGACGGAGGGATCTCCCCTGCCCAGCGGCTGGCTGGGCGGGAGGGGAAGCCATGCGGCCTGGGTGAGGTAGGCCTGGAACCTGGGGCACAGAGGGGGAGAGGAAAATCCTGCAGGATGGAAGGGTGGAGAGAGTACAAGAACCTGGAGAGGCATCAGACAGCCTTCTTTTCCCTTCCCCCCCCCCCCCCTCCCCCCTTCCCCCGGAGAGAGAGAGAGAAACTGAGAAACTGTGTCTGTGATCTCCTCACCTTGAAATTTGATATCAACAACTAAACAGCACGGCCGAAGGAGTATGGGGGGGGTGGCGCGAGAAGAGTGCCCAGCAGCAAAGATACTGTGAGAGTTCTGGGGAAACAAAACCCAAGATTTTAACCCTTTTCGTAAATGATGGAAACTTTATAAATGCTAATCCTCCTGAATTTGAAGAAGAAAGATAGAAAGAACTAAGCAAAGATGATGAAAGTTTGTGCAAGTAGAAGATTGTCAGAGAATGCTGAAAAGAATCCTAGGTGGGAGGAGATGATGGAGTGGCTTTGGCTGGACTCTTTTGTATAACCATGGATGGACTCATTTCTTTTCTGTAACATAGAAGCTGTATCTGGGGAGAGGCATTGGCTTGGAGCCAAGAGTGGACAGTAGCGTGAACAGAGATGAGAAGAAGAGCTCTGTTCTCAAGGCCCCTCGGCCCCAGGGGGTAATATTGGGGGGGACTGGTGTCCCAAAATTTGAGAAGCTGTCGTTTTTTGGAACTAACCAAAGCATCTTTAAAAAGAAAAACCCTAGAAGCAGCTCTGGTCCATGCACAGTGGTGAGAACACTGGACATGGAAGAAGAGGCCACGATGTGGTGCAAGAAGGACTCCTATCTCTCCTCAACGAACTGAGTACTGATTATCGGAAGGGTGGTAATAGACTAAAGATTAATTATCTAAAAGGTGGTAACGTGATGGGGAATTTTCAGTTTGTTTTGTTGGGTTGAGAACTGGTGGGGGGGGGGGAGGAAGAGTGTTTTTTAAAGTTTCCATGTTCTTCTGTATGTGTCTTCTTTGTCTATTATAAGTAATAAAGTTTTTTCTTTTGCTTTCTAAATTAGAAACTGTTTTGCTCTGTTTTTGGTCACATCTCACAGCAGATACCAGGGACAGTATATCGTTATAGGGGCACTGGCCTTGTGCCAACGTCAAACCGTTGACACCTTGATAAAGGAAAGCGGGGATCTACATTTCACTCAAAACATGATTGTGCTTTAGTATGTAGACCTCTTCAATCTCAAAGCTACTTTAGCAAACATGCTTGTAAGCAACAAAATCATCAGTGTTTCATTACATCAGTGCTATTGATTAGAAGTGTAGAGAAGATATGCTGTTATTATTTCTTGGAATAGAGCAGTTCAGGAATAAATTAACCAGTACTGAGAGTTTAAGCATTCCTTCAGTCAGTAAACAAAGGTAACTTGACATTTGTGGTCTTTTTACTAAAGTAAGATCTAACTGATTCTGCTTTGAGTATAAGTAGCACAGTTTTGGGTTTGGTTTTTTTTGGTCAGTCAGTCTGTATCAGGCAGCTCCGGATCCATCCATCAGGAGGAATCCATCCCCATTAGAGCTTCATGATGGGTCATTGTGGCAGACTCTTTCTGAGTCATCTTCTGCATGCTAAGTACAGAGCAGTGCACAAGTTCTGCACTGCAGTCAGAAAAGAATGTATGTGTTCTACTTCTCTGTATGTTGTGGAGAGAACCACTTCCTGACATCCACCACTAGTATTCACTTGCCTTACTTCTAAGACTATTTCGTAATCTCAGAGAACAGCTATAAACAACGTCTGAATCAAAAAAACAGATTTAACATCAGATCATCACTTCTTAAATATGTATAATTTCTTACTGGATTTTTATATCAGGACAGTTTCATCTTTACTCCTTGGAAGTTTACAGATATTGTAAATATTACAGATAATGTAAATATTACAATATTGTAAATATTGGTGATATTGGTGATGAGCTTGTTTATGAATAAACTGATTTCACACAAGGGTGCTTGTCCCTCTTTTGATGGGTGCAGTTTTATGAGCACAGTGAACCACCCTAAATACTAAATAATTAGTAGATGTGTCCTGTACTTAAAATGTTCACTGCACAATGGATAAATACTTCTGTGTCAGGTATCTGCCATAATTTTATATCCAGCCTCAAGATACTACAGGGCTCTGACTGGGATTTCATCCTGATGCAGAGGGAAACATTAGGATCATACCAAGGATTCTTACTGTAAGGATTTTATTATGTATTACTTCTGGGAAGGAGCAATAAAATATCTGCCTTTTGTCCATTAAAAGTAGTGAACATAATGGTAAAATTCTGCCTGTGTTTAAGACTAAACCCTGAATGGCTGTTTCTACCACTGGACAAAGTTCCTGTTTCCTTTATCACAATTTTCTGTTAGGGAACTCCATGACACAGACTTCAATTGTGTCACCTGGAAAACCCTATCTCAGTGGAGAAAAACTCCACAGCCTGTCTGACAGCAAAACTGTTGTCTTGCTAAGAAGATGCTACTAGAATGTGGTAGGAAATGTAATCCCTGAGCTACAAAAAGCTGGAACTATTTTTTTCAATGGTTGGTCAATGAGATAAAAGCCAAGCTTTTTTGTTGCGTCCATGGGAATGACAAAAGCTTCTATAGAGTATTTTTATATTAAAATCTGTCTAAAATGACACACATATTGCTGTCTAACAATAAACAGTGCCTCTGTTTCCATCTTTTAACAGCCATGGAAGAAAAGCATAAACACATGCGTGTGTTATTTTTTGCCTTATCCAGATTTGGAAGATCAGTTGGTCTTTATGTCAGTTGGTCTTTATGCATCCCCAGGAACTGTGAAAAAGACATTTCTTCTTACAAACACATCTCTCTCACCACTGAATTCTGACAATTTCATAGGAATCATTTGGTTTTTTGCACATGCTTGTCATTGACCCGTAGCTTTCCAAAACCCCAAATTTTTACTTGGCCATCTTTCCCATGATATAAGTCTGACTGCTTTTTGCTATTGAAAAACTCCCTCAAATACCAAAATATCAAAAGCTGAGATTGTTATATTGTTGTATAAAAAACATGATACTAACCTGTAGAAGCAACCATTACGAAAAAACCCAGCTATGAATAAGGAACACGTGATCCAATTCTGATTTTGTGACAATGCTTTTAAGTCTTGTTTTTAGAACTCTAGGGAAAGTCTCAAAAATCTAATGCTGTTTTTTGAGTATGTGGGAAAAGATAAAGAATATCTATAGTAGTTTTCTAAACAATCAGGTTTCTTCTCTGTCAGCCAGTGCAGCAGATCCTCTGAAGCCTTTAGGAAGCTTTGTACTTCAGGAATCCTTGAGGAAGATTCACCTCAGGACATCCATGCTGGATGGTACATGCTGAACCTGATCTTTCTCAGCTTTAACTGAGAGACCTGTTCAGAGACATCAAGAAAAGGCTGGCCCAAATTTGCTGCATATTCCTTTCTCTGAAGGTAATTTGGAATTAAAATCTAAAATTCACACGGCTGATTGGAAAGTCTGTTAGTCAAGACTTTTCCTGGACACCTGGCTGCAATCTGCTGCTATTCTTCAAGACAAAGACTTCTGGGCATTGGGGAGAATATGCTGAAGCACAGTCCTTGTGGAACATGTGGTAGTCAGCACCTCCACAGCTTGAGCCTTCCAGGTCATTGCACTGCATCAGTCTCTGAGATACGGTCATTCCCTCCATCTGTCTGATCTCTTTGGAGCTATTGTTTCCTGTTCAACTATCATGTACTTAATGCTGTTTTCCCAGGAGTGTGGTCTAGAATGTTCTGGCAACAATATTCCAATTAAGGCTGAGGACATCTTAACATAATGAGAGAACTAAGTTTCTAGGTGTCCTCCTCATTACCACAAACAGTACTTGCTTTTAAAAAAACTCCTGCTGAGAACCTGAATCTCTGGCAGTCTTTTCTGCTGACCTTAGATCTGTTTGTGGAGAGTATGCTGGGACACTTAATCCCAGAGCACGTTCATTTTAAATTCAGCAGCAGCAGGAATTTAGTAGAAAGGTTTGCTAGAGTGGACACATCCTCAAAGAGCACCCAAGGGACTTCAACAAATAGGGCATGTCAAATTTTATGTTTGGAGTTGAGCTAGTGCTTGAGATTATGTATTTAGCACAGTCCTAAACCTTCAATTTCTCCTTTTTATAATCTTAGGCTCCCAATAACTAATGTAAAGAATTCTCTTTTGTCACTTTCACTTCCTTCTGCTCATTATTTTATGCTTGTGCTATGTAAGAATTACATAATTTTTGCAATGGGATTTTGACATTTGGTTGCACAGACTTGTAAAATTGGAAACTTTCTGAACTGACAAAAAAAACTGTGCTTCAACTCTGACTTCCTTGTGAAGGCAAAGTATCTCGGCATTCAGATGGCTGAGAAAATGCATTATTTAAATACTCAGGTCATATGTGGAGATGTTCACAGTAACCATAAACGTTTTATATTCTCAGTTCTTCTCAACACATAATATGTGGCCTGTTATTTCCTCAAGTACTGTTAGCTGCAAAGCTGTAGAAATTAATTTCTATTTAGGAAGGCATAATCAGGTCACAGAAATTGTTAGTCCTCTTAGTTGGACACTGGAATAGAAGGACCTGTCATCACCACACAGGATAATTTAAGTGTGTTTCAGATGGGCTGAACTTAGCTATGAACTTCCAAGTACAGTTTAAGTATGCAGTGTTAAAATTGGCAAATTACATTTAGTAAAATACTCAGAGTTTGTAGTGTCTCATCAAAAAAGTCACCAAAAGTCTTTCTCTTTCCTGTTTTTTCTTTTCTGCAGGATTTTTAACAGGTTATAAAAAACCCACTAACAATTCAAAACTAAACACAAAACAACAATAAAAACCAATGAAACAGCCAGACAAAACCCCGACAACAACAGCAACAAGAACAAAATCCCAAATCAACCAAACAAAAAACAATGCTGTAAATGGAAATACATTTGTTTGCTACAGAGTTCCAAAACTGGATGGTCATTGTTCATAAGTCAAGATTTCCCCTAGATAAAAGGAAAAAAGGAGCCATCACCTGTACTTTTGGATAGTCCTCATGGCCTGACAGACTCTATGGAGATATAAAGGTTAATTATGCATCACTTTTCTATTAATTATAAAATGAAAAATCTTGGCTTTTGCTTAGGAGTAATTTTTCTTTATACAATCAAACTGACAGTCCTACCTAAATAAAAATGAATTCTTAACTACTTATCATATGACTTCTCAAAAGATCATAAGAACTAATGAAAGTTTTTCATCGGAATTATTTCTAACTAAAATGAAATTCAGGGCAATATTGGTGTATCTATTTTTAGAGTTCTTTGTGGCTTTGACCTTATATCTTCCTTCATGAACTTCAATATTTTATGCTGAGTGGTTTCTGAGTTTCTGGTTGGTTTTTCTTCTATGTGACATTTTAATGACTGTTTTCACTCTTTGATGTTCTTTTCAGTGTCTGTAATCTCAGGATATTTTATTGGTTCATGGGATGATTTTGACTGCAAGTCCTCGGGATAATGACAGCATTATGTGCTGGTTTTGGATGGGGTAGGGTCGGGTTTTTTCACAGCGTCAGTTATGGTCCTGTGTTTTGGATTTCTGCTGAACACAGGGTTGATAATATAGAGATGTTTTTGTATTGATGAGCAGGGCTTACACAGAGCCAACACCTTTTCTGCTTTATCCTACTGCCAAGCTGGAGAGGAAGTTGGGAGTACATGGGAGTCTGCAGAGAGATCCAAGCTCACCAAACGAGTATTCCAGACCATGTGACTCAGTATTTCAAGCTGGGCACAAGGAGGAAGGAGGGGACATTTGGAGTGAAGGCATTTGTCTTCTCATGTCACCATGAGGTGTGAGGGGGCCCTGCTGTCCTGGAGATGCACAACAGCTCCCTGCCACTGGGAAATGATGAATGAGTTTTTTGGGGTGTGTCTGGCTTCTGCATTCCCTGTGCAACTGAATTGTTCTCCACCTGCGAGTTTTCCGAGTTTTTCCCTTCCGATTCTTTGCCTAGTCCATCCTGTGGGAGGGGCACTGAGTGAGAATGGCTGTGTGTGGTTCTTGGTTGCTGGCTGGGGTTAAACTACAACACTCAGTCACATGATATTCCTCATCTATGCAAATGAATCTCTTGGTCCCAGACACTTATTTGGAACTGCAGAGGAACTGTGAAGCTGATCTGCAAGTGTAACATTCAGCACTCCCTAACCAGAGCAGTTACCTTCCGATGACAGATAAGGAATTCTTTGAAATTCCATTTTTCTGTTCAAAACTTTCATTTGTTTGAGCTGGAAAGTGAACATTTGAATGCTCAAAAGATGAAATATAAACCTTTGCTAGGATGCTGAGTGAAGGGTTACATCAGTGTGTACTGACATAGGATCGTTGAACTACAGAATCACAGGATCATAGAATGGTTTGGGTTGGAAAGGATCTTAAAGATGAAATAGTTGCAACCCCCCTGCCATGGGCAGAGACACCTTGCACTAGACCAGGTTGCTCAGAGCTCCATCCAAACTGGCCTTGAACATTTTCAAGGTTGGGGCTCCCACAACTTCTCTGGGAAACCCATTCCAGTGTCTCACCACCCTCACAGTAAAGAAATTCTTTCCAACCTCTAGTTTAAAACCCTTCCCCCTTTTTCTACAACAATCTGCCCTACTATAAGGCTGTACTTCATAGATTTTAGAAATCTCTACCTGAAACACCATCAAGACTATTTTTTCTCCCCCACAATTTCACAAAACATTATGAGGAAACTTCTTTTTGCTTTTTTATTTTGCTCATTATGCTTTTATTTCTCAATGAGAAAGGTCTTTTCATTCCTTTTTTTGACATGAAATTTCTGTGGGGAAAAAAACCCCAATATATATATATATATATATATATATATATATATATATGTAATAGTGCTATTTATTGACAAAAATAGCTGAATGTCCAGCTTTAACCTTGAGGGATGCAGACAGTTAAAGGATATTGAGATTTCTAAGGATGCCTTTTCATTTTTATGTTCTGTCTGTGAATGTTGATAATGAATGTGGCTCAAGAATTTTGGAATACCATGTAATGTGCTTGAAAGCCAAGTATGTCACAGATATGATCTTTAAATTTATTTTGATTAGAACGCACTGTACTGTGTCACATATACTTCTCCTTTCTGTATGTTGTATATGTTGTATAACCATGCAAATTATTTTAATAAAAAATAATTTTCTACATAAGGAAACAGATACTCTTAAAAGCACAGTACCATATTCCTGTTCTTGGTCTGGAATTTAGATCCTGTTTTCTCTCATAAATGTATTTAAAAATCCAAGATATAATGTCTGTATGAGTTAAATATGTGTTCGGAAAATCAAAACCGTTCAATTTTCTGTATTTTTTTCAATAATATCTCTTTTTAGAACTTGCCATCAGAATGAATGCATGTGTTTTTTTACTAGTGTTCTGTTCTTTTTTTCCTGTATTCTAATTGTATTTGTGCTTTTTTTTTTTTTTTTTTTTCCATTCAACGTATTTTTTCCTTCAGACAAGTCTATATGGTCTGTGTCAAAACTATGTTTTACTTGGGAATGTCTCCATCAGTCTCTTCCATTAAGTAAAAATCTACAGAGGCAATGTGCTGACAGTCTGTATGACAGTTCAGGAGCTTCTGTCCACAAAATCAGTTCTCTATGTGTTGGAGAACTAGTAAACTTTCTTTTCCAAATTTATGTCTGTGACATGATCAAAATATTCCCAATATGAAAATAACTGTGCCATGCTTAGGACTTTTATTGCTAATAATGGTCATGATTCTCACCATAAAGGTTTTTTTTACTCATTCTTAATCAGTTAACAATCCTGACATTTTGTTTTGTCACATGAAAGGTGGGCTTTTCAAGTCCTTGAGACTATTAGATTCATTTATATGCTAGATATTAACAAGGAAATAAATATGCCAACAATTCATTAGAGAAACTGAATTCTGTGTTATTGGAAGTTAAGATTAAGCACCTTTTGAAAGCACTTGAGACAGAGCCACTCTTGCTCCCATACTGGGGCAGGGGAAAAATGGTGTGAATTATTTGTATGATTCAACAGAACTTGACAAAAAATTAGAGATCTGAAAATCACCTGAAATGGTGTCACAAAGCAGTTGTGATGGCATTTAGCTTTAACAGCTGCAGTATCAACATAAACCAAAGATGCACTTCAGCTCTTGCCAGTGCAGAGCCCTTCCTATCCTCCAGCTCATTCAACAAGAAAGAAAAGGAAGCAGCATCCTGAGCACGTGCTTTCTTACCTATGTTGAAACTTGGAGTTTCATATGTCCCATATCCTTTCTCCTTTAGTCCATCATCAAGGAAAAAAAAACAAAAACGAAAACTGGAACCACTTATTTAGCATCTAATTCTAAACTGGGTATGTAGTTCTGGAAAGCCTTTTAGCCAGAGGATCACTGCTCAGCCCATCTCCTAACCAGATTTAACCTCACTAAGTGTTTAACAAGAGTTCTAAATTTTTATTCCAAATTCTGCCAAGAGAAGCCTCACAAAAGAGAAGGAATTTCAGCCTTCAAACCCTAAATGTCTTGTGTTTATTTATTTCTGTGGGGATTTCTCAGTATTTGACATTCTTATTGTCTCAAATCTCAGATTAGTCCTGTTCTTCATTAACTTTCTTCTGATTTATAGCATCTGCTTTTCCTAGACACTTGGTAATTCAGAATAATGGGTTTTTGATCATGATCCCCTACTTCTTTATTATTGTCAATACTGCAAAGTTAATTTCAAATAAAAGAAGTATGCAGTCTTACTGTACTATGCAAGTACTTGATGTTCATTTTTGGAAGTTATGCAGCCGAATTTCTCATGTTGGCAGATAAATTAAAAAATTTGCAAGACAAAAATGTTCTGCCAAAACAAAAACCCCACAGATTTTCATAGGTATATCTAGATATGTTAAGATAACTCATGAGTCAAAGTAAAGATTATGTTTGATTATGTGAACAGTTCTTTACGTTTGATGAATAAACCAGGACAGATCCTTATCTTGTTGTGCTGAATAGCTTCATAGCAGAAACCTACCATGCCTTCTGGGAAGTAAGGTGCTCCTCAGTAAGAGAAAGTGCACAAGGACCTTTACTATCATGTTCTGTGTTACCAGGGGAGAGTAAGGTCTCACTTCCTGTGTAACTTTGCTGTAAATGCCTGGATTTTGGAAAGGATATTATGGGTTAGTTTCTTGTTGATGTTTAACCTTTGCAATTAATTTGGGATTTTTTCCTTCTCTGGGAATTAAGTTCACGACGACACTAAATGGTGATGCCATAAAGAGCTGTGAATCAGTATGTATCAATCTTTCCAAGTGTACTGTAATTCTCAGGAAAATCTTAGATTGGTTCACACTTTATTCTGCAATGTTCTCTATGTACAGTAACCATTTTTCTGTGTTATTTTACAGTTTGTTCTACAAACTTTGTGTAACAATTTTATTACCTCTCCGAAGGCCAAGTGATAAGTGGATAGTAAAAGGATCTACCTCATATGTGATCTGAAAAAGTAATCAGCAAGTTTCAGTCCAGTGTAAAGAGTTGTAAATTGCATACCATTGATACATTTTGAGTTTCAGGACATTTCTATAAGAGACAATCTAGCCTTGGTAATCCAACAGTAATCTAAAGTCATGCCTATGAATAGACTTTTATTTGCACTGACTTTAATATATGACAAAATTTATTAAAACTAATTTTTCACTGTTGTTTTCAAATAATTTTCATCCTCCTTCTGATCCTAAGGTCTATAAATCCAGTTAAAAGTACTCTTATACAACAACACATTTCATGTAAGGGAATGTGCTTTGCATTAGGAGGCTAAGTTATTGTGACTGTGTGCTTTAACATTAGCTTTTACCTTTTTTATCCTGTCACTGAAAATTACTTTCAAAAATGCTTTTCAAGCAAAGATATTCGTGGTCCTTGAGCAAGTGTTCTGAAGTTGATTTAGCATCCTTCATCCCAAGTTGCAGAAATAATTGGATATCTAGACTTTTAACTAATAGAAAAATGAAATGTGTATTTCAGCTGCTGTTCTTCTCTGTTCAAGAGAAGAACTTGGTATAAATAACTCAAAACCCCAAAATAATTCTGTTCTTGAGGTTTTTCCATTAGAAAAAAAACCCTCCTGAATTACATTCTGTACCTCAGCAAGGACAATTTTGTAATCAGAAGCAGCAAAATGGGAATGAGAAATAACCAGGTATCAAGAGGGTTTTCTCCTGCAGGCTTGGAAAGAATTACTTAGAGCATTAGTGTTCCTGTGAAGAAGAAGAAGACATCTCAGAAATATGGCTAGAATTCTTAGTAGGGGATTTTACCATCAGCCATTATAATTTACCATTATCACTTGGAGCTGCACCTGGAACTGAAGTAACCAGGAAAGCTATGTGAAACATAAAACAGGTCACTGTAGTCAGGACCTTCTTAGATTGATGTCTCTAGGTGCTTTTATGAACATAACTCTAATAAGTACGATAAATCCATGGTTGTGATGATCTCATCTTACTGCTACAGAGGTTTAACATTAAAAACAGTGAAGTCTCTGTTTAAAGCCATTTATCACCACCTGATAAAGGCCATAGTGAAAAGCTGAGGGACTTTCTCCGTAAAGAAATAGTAGTGCATTGCTTCAATCTGTAGAACTAATTACCAGCTTCACCACCCATTTCAGATGGAAGTACTTTCCATTGAGTAAAATCACAATCATATTCTTTCTCTCCAACTGTGATAGTGGAAGAATCTCATCATGCTGATAGGGGAATTGTTAATGTTCTACTAACCCTAGAAGAACAGTAAGTTGAAAGTCAGCCAGAGAAGAAAATAGATTGTTATTTTCTTCTAGTGAACATTCACAGAAGTGTTGTGTTGCTCCACAGAGGAAAGGTGTCTATGTCAGGCCATGTTCTTTTGTAGCTCTGCCATGATCAGTTGGGAAAATAAAATTATGCAACAGAGGTGTCTGTTCCCACCTACATTTTCTACTGGGTAGAAAAGCTGATATTGAGAATAGTGGGTTTTTTTCCCTTATATTCCAGGAAGTGCCATAATTCAATTATGTTTTATTAATATATAGATCTTATATTAGAGAATATTTAGGGGGCAGAAAATTGATAATAAACATTGATACATGAAAGTTTAGCAAAATAAAATTAGTCTTTTATACACTCCTTTTAACAAAGCTAGTGACCATATGGAAAGGAGACTGTATTAATACAATTTTCAAAAAATACTACTTTGGTGGTATAGACTAGAAGAAAATGTGAGCCAAATTAAATCTGTGTACCATTTCCTAGACATTACGGAGACTCAAGATTCTGCCCTAATTGCACAGAGTTAGTCAGTATTAGGTTGGCAACTGTGTTCCAAAACAGCAGTGATATTTTAAATTAAGTAGACTTTCAAGGTGACAGAAACATTTAAGTAAGTATGTAAATTATATATATGATTGTCAGCAAGAGAAAGAATTTTCTTTCCATTGTCATAACCAATATTTCCTAATTAAACAAACAAAGTAATTTTCTGAGAAAGATATATTTTTAAGAAATTTTCCAAGAAAACATTCCAGTCATTGTGCTAGCTTGAGCTAATATGATGACAGTTTATTTTCATAAATACAATATACACAATCATGAGACTGTGGAGATACATCTTTCAAATCTGAGAAGTGCATGTCACAGCCACACCAAACAACAATTGTAAAATACAGACATACTGATAACAACAAAATGATGTAAAACTTACAGTCTTCAACGACCATTTGAATTAGCAATATCCAAAAGTTCACAAATGCAAAGTAACATATTGATACTAGTGTTAACTTGTAATAAATATATTGTAGAATTGAAACATATTGAATTCTTGTCTATCACTTATCATATATCATGACATAATAACAAGTGGCACTAGTCTATGAAATAAGTAGCAGAGTTCAATATATTTACTATTCAGTAACTACAATCACTAACATCAGGAATACTTATGTCCTGAAATTATTTTAATCCCCTTCTGTGTATGTTAGCACATATAAGTACACTTCTCTATTTGAATTAAATTATCTAGTAAAATTACTGGCAATATTCACTTTTTGATTTTCATGCTCATCTTTGAAAACCTTATGCAAAATCCTTTGAAACCGCTTCTATAAAATTTGGAGCAGACATGAGTATTGTAAATGTGCAAATGATGGCAAAAAGGGTAAATGCCACCAGACATAATCTGTCTATGACAGCAGCTGCAAACTTCCACTCACTGCAGATATCTTCACCCTCATCTTGCTTCCTGAACCGCATTGCTATGAACTGGACCTCCTCCAGGATCTTCACAATCACTGGAAGAGTATCCATTAAAGCTTTCTTTTGCACAAGCTCAATATCTTCTGCTAAGGGGCAAGTTACCTTTCCGCCCTTGCTGCCCAGGTCATTCTGTGGGCAGCATGAGCTCTCCATGGCGTGGTAGCTGTAGATGGTGTTGCCATTGCTGGACTGGTGCCCGGGAAGGACGTTCACCTCCATGCTGTTTACGCTCAGTTGCTGCTTGGAATAGCTGTATTTGCAAGAGAGGGGCTTTATATTTTCCCCAGGTTTTTTCATTCGTAAAAACCAAGCACACCAATTCAGCAGGATGACACGGACCTGAAAGAGAGTTACCATGGCAGAAATACAGGAGACTCTTTGGCACTTTAAAAGTTTTTGAAATATTTGAGACTGTTACAGTTAGCCTGCACAGTCTCTTAGAAATTGTGATGGATTTCTGTGTTCCCTGGCTATCTGCTTTCAAAATGTTTCTTCGAGGGTCTAGCTTTTTACCAAGGATAGCCTTTTTTTGGATCTGTCTTGAACATAAAGGTGTTCAATACCCACTTAGTTTATAAAGCAAAAGAGATGTAAAATCTTACTTTACAAAATGGTCCTTGGAGACCCATCTTTACCAAATGCTCCCAGATCTCGCAACTGAGCAGACAGCACAAAATTTGCGGTATGGTTTTCAAACATTTTTCAGATTGCAAGGAAAGATATACAGTTAAATACTTTTGGGGGCCTATCTTTAGATCTTGATGAAAAAAATCCCTATATGACAGATTCTAGAACATTTCCCATCCCCATTGCTATTGTTTACATCTAAATAAAAGACCTTGGTTTGGTTTTTGTGGGTTTTTTGAAAGCTATTTTATACTCTTTTGAGGAGTTCAATCACATAACACAGCAGGCTTTTTTTTTCCAAAAGAGTAAATCAATTACATTCAGCAGTTCAAAGTCTGACTGCCCCTATTAACTACGGTCATTTCCCCATGTGCTGGTGCATCACAGGATGCATGCTCTAACATACACATGGCAATTGTGCCTCATATGTTTCTTGTCAAGGTCATTAAGTGACCTAACTCTGGAGAGTGCATCCAGAATTTTTTTCCAGTGAACTGATCTTCAGCTGTTTGGTCTGAAATTTGAGCCTGCTAGAATTCATATTGGTAACATTGTTAACTGCAAAAAGCAGGAAAAAGGTTGTGGCTATTTTGCATGAAGAGCAGCAAACTAAATTAGCAAAGTCTTGTAATTATAAGATCCTCCAGGTGTTATGCATATAAAAATGGGTATTTACAATGTGCTTGAGAGGACACTCCATGCAGACAGGCCTCTTTGATGATTTTATCATCCTTGCTGCAAGCCAAATAATCTAACATCAAGGAGAGAACAGATGTGGCCTCTGGTGTCCCTTTTGAGCCTTGGCTTACAAGGACTCTTTGTGGAATCCTGCTCCCATTACTTTGGTCATGTTTGATTTGGGAGCACACTTAGCCTCCAAAGCTGTTTTAGATGCAGGAAAAGTTGACTCCTGTATTTGCAAAGTACAGATACAGGAATGGGGAAATTGCAGCTAGCACTTTGAGTTTCTGCTGTAATGACAAGCATAATTTCAGGAAGGAGGAAGAATTAATAACTACAGATAGGAATAGGATTTATTAATAATAATAATAATAATCACAACAACAATAGCAGCCAAAACTAATGACCAGTGAAAGGCAGTTACACAATATTTTTAATTCTGCAGTCTCAGCTCTTCTAGGTCACAGCCCTGTACTATTTTCTGTTAGCCATTCTGCTTCTCTCCCACTAGTGAATTTTTTGTTCTTCATCATTGTCATGGCTTTGGCTGGAATAGAGTTAATTTTTTTCCCAGTAGCTGGTACAGTGTGGTGTTTTAGATTCAGTATGATAATAATGTTGATAAAACACTGATGTTTTGGTTGTTGGAAAGTAGTGCTTACCCCTTATCAAGAACTTTACAGTCTCCTGTGCTCTGCCAGTGAGCAGGTGCACACAATGCCATGAGGAAGCATGGCCAGGACAGCTGACCTGAACTAGCCAGAGGGATATTCCAAAAGGACAGAAAGTGTGGGTAGTAGGCTGGAGGCGGTCAATGGCTGCTCAAAGACAGGCTGTGCATCAGTCAGCAGGTGGTGAGCAATTATATTGTGCATCACTTGTTTCTCTTGCATTTTATTACTCTCTCTCTCATCCTTGCTGTTATTATTATTATATTGTTGTTATTCATTACTGTAATTAATATTATTCATGATACTATAATGTGTTCTGTTTCAGTTATTAAACTGTTCTTCTCTCAATCCACAAAGTGTTGGAGTTTTTTTTTCTGATTCTCATCCTCATGAGGGAAGGGAGCTGGGATGTGAGCAAGTGGCTGTCTGGTGCTTAAGCGCTGGCTGGGTTTAAACTATTACAGTCCTGACAGACTGTTTTCCATTATTCATATTATTTTGCTTTAAATATTTCATTATTTCCTCCATAGTCACCACAAAAAAATAGTAACCTATAGTTTTGCAGCCTAAAAAACATATTCTGCCTTTAATTGAACTTAATTATAATGAGTTCAGACTGTTCATGGACACAAAATGGGACAATATGAAACAAAATGAAGGTCTTAATTGCTAGCAATGTGTCAACACTGTTGGTTGCAAAGGGGAGAAAGAAGTTAATTCTCTAGGACTGTGAAATTCCTAAACACTAAGTCAGGCAAACTTTCTTATTAGAAAATGTTAATATGTTTGCCTTAACTCTAAAAGGAGATGTGAGGTGAAAAAGCACTTTTGTATAGGAATGCTGCTTTTTTATTTCAAGACAGAGTTTTTATTCCATAGGGAAATTACATTTATAACTACAGTCAAACAAATTTCCCATAGAAAAATAAATACCGAGAAGACAGTAACACAGCTTTTAATTAGCTTGGATTTCAAATGCCCTATATCCTTGAAAACACAGACACTCAGGCATCAATCTATCTTTGTTATACCAATTAATTCAAGAGGCAGCTGAAGCATACAGATTTTTGGAAAACAGCTGCGGATGATAAATATGAATCTGTACCCTCACCTGCATTGTCATATATGGATTTCTGTGGAGGAAGTACACAGGTACAGCTATTTTCAGAGGTCAATAACCCTTCTGTGAGCCTCTCCTAGCTATAATGCAGCTGTACTGCTAGCTTCCATCACAGCCACCTGCCTGGCCTAGTCCAGAGCAGAGAGTCTCCAATTAAAGTTCTCTTGATAAGGGACATCTGCACCTGAGCAGAACTGTGCATGTCCAGGTTTGAAGCATATTGAAAGAGAAGCCTGAAACATAACAAACTGCTTTAGGCACAACAAAGAGCCAAAGTTCTCTTGCCTTTTCCCACAAAACCCCTTCTTTCCTCAGTGCTTGGTCCCTCCATATCTCGTTCCATGAAAGAGTCTTGGCTGTCAGTAGAGAAAGGTTGAGCTGTGTTTCACACCTGATGTTATCCACTCCAAAACAGCTCCTTAGCTGGGCCTGCTTTAGCGTTCTTTTCCATGCTAGCTCAGCAGACATTATCAAAAGCGTCAGTCAGCCAGCAGCTCTCATTTCTCAACTGAGTAGCCAACCAGTGCCCTGACTGAACACCTTGGATTTAAATTCCTCTTTTGGAAAAGCTGGTTTGTAAGTCATCAAAGGTTAATAGAAAGGAAGGCACAATTCTAAGCAGTGGAATAGGGGAAGTGAACACCTACACAGATGAAAAACATTAACAGGCACTCTCCTCCCTCTTCTGTTTCAAAGTGCAGGCACAGACCCCTTGAGAGACAGGCAGGGAAAATAAACTGCTCGACTGTAAATGCATTTTTAGAAAGCAGGTGTGTTTAGGAAATTCAAATCTTCTGGGTCTGCAGAAACTCCCACACATGCCCAATTGTCCAATGCCTCCCCCTGTAACTGACTCCAGCAGACAAATCCATTTAAGCAGCAGGCGAGAACAATCCTGTAACAATATCCAATAAATGCCTGATTCTGACAGGAAGAGGACATTGTGGTAACTAAGTAAATGGTAAGGGCAGCAGCTGGTACTGGAAATGCAGAAAATTATAATGCAAAAAATGTTCTTCTTTCTTAAGTTACTTCTTCAGTTTGTTTTTTTTTTTAACTAAGCAAGAGTCATTCAAGGTGTCGCTCTAAGAAAAACCTGACATAGGTGGACATGCAAAATTGAAAAAAAACAAAACAATAACAAAAAGAACAGAGACAGACATGAATTCTAACAACTGAGCCTTGGCCATGTCTTGTAGAGTGAAAGTGCGCACTTTTGTGGGGTCAACCTCTTCCCTACACACTTGGCATTCATTTTTTTCCTCTTGAGATCCCTCAGCTCTGTCAGCTTGTCTGGTCTACAACTTTTACAGCCTATCATCTGCACTTCCCAGTTTTTGCTTTCTGATGGCATGTTTTTTAATGTATGCCAGTTCAGCTGTCAGGCCACTGAACGAGGTTCCTCCTGAATGAGAATTTGCTGCACATAGTGTTTCCAGCTAAGAAAACAAGAGACTGGTAGAGAGCAAGAGCTGACCTGCAGGGCCTGTGAGCAGGTTTAACATGAGCCATTGTGTCTGGGCTCCTCAAAAAGCAACGAAATGGGTTCTGTTGCACTGCTGCTGACTCTGTCCATGTAGACACCTGAAGCACGTTTTCCAGATTTGTGCCTTCAGGTTTTGCCTACAGGCAGGTTTATCCAGAATTCACACTCTCTGCTGCCTTGAAAGTAAGAGGTTTTTAAGTCATACAGGACTTCAGGAAACAGTTGTAAGTGTGCTTAATTGTTACTTGACTTTAAAAAATAAATTGCATTGAAGCAGCAGTTTATTTTGAGAGAGGAATTAGAAAGCAGTTCTGAACTTAGGCTGACATTGGTAACCATGTGATACTCAATTATCCAGCATGTCAAGATAATTGTGTAGCATGACAAATGTGGTGAACAAGGTATCAGAGGATGTTGTACAACTGGACTCCTACAAATGGGGTGGTTGATAGTTGACTATCTGTATCTGCTTCTGCTTTTGTTTTTTCATTCTGTAAACATAAGCGTACCTTGTCCATTTTAAAATCTATTAGGAAAAGGAGAGGTGGGGGGGGAACATAATTTTAACTTGAAAAGCTAAAGGAAACATTCCATTTGAAAGCCAGCTGTCATTTGTCCCAGACCTCACTGGGCTGTAGAGAAAAGAGGGTCCACATATTAATGCACTGGGAATAGATCAGATGGCAGTAGACAAACTGCCCAGTAGAGACTGGTGTTTGTCTAGCACATTCTATGAGTACTGGTGTCTGCTTGTTAAGAAATTAAGGGTTTGCACTTGCAAAGTGGGTGCTGAATGAGATGAGGTAACTTTGTCATGACTCAACCACTCCATCATAAGGTTGAAAAGAAAGGCCAAATAGGAGGAACTATTTTTAATGGAGAATAAGAGAAACTGTTTTAGTGGAAAAACACATTTAATATTCTTGTTCTTTCCCTTCAATTAAAAATGTAAGTGTCAACTATGCTTTTTGTAACTGACTCTTAAGATTAATGGAGAACAATTTCTGCCTCTCACCTATAACAAGTTTATGGTAGCTTTTAGACAATTTTCTTTTCTCTCAGTAGTAACCTCCAGAACGTTTATCCCCAAAGCTGCTTACCCATTTGGGCATCTTTCCTGCTTGGGGGTCATGATGGTGAAACTGCAGAACCAGCACTGTTACCACCACAGACAGACCAACGATGACCATGATGCTAGCGAAATACTGAGCTGCAAGCAAAAGGAGGACTTGGTTAAGGGGGGAAAATACAAAGAGCACATAATATTCCTTGGCCATGCCTCAAGATCTACATTTGAGAAGCACTGCAACACATCTGAACACCCTCTTCTCTGGTCTGCTGCACTGGAGCATTTGAGGCGTGTATCTGCTCAGCCCCCTCCTCTCCTGTGAGGGAAGGCCTAGAACACATGAAATGTGAAAACTGTTTGGTTTTGTCCCTGAAGAGGAGTGTAGGGTTTCATGGTAAGAGAACCTTTGTGCCTGCTGCCAGACCAGTGAGAAGTTCAGCTGACAACATCCACTTAACACCAGCATTCCCAGTCCTAGGCCTTCCGTGGTGCCAGCAGAGGTGCCGGAGGGAGATGCTATTTTCATGGTGCCTCTGGATCCCTTCAAAAAGTGTCACCAATTCCCCACCTTTGTTCCACTACTGCTCCCAGGTGGTTAGGCATATTACTCATTATTCTTCTTAGCCCTCAAGATGATAAGAACTTCTTCTAGTTCTTATAAAAGTACTCTACAGCCTCTTTGGTCGCTAAATTTAAATCTGCTGGGCAGGAAAGAAACCAAGACCTTGAAAGTCAGAACTGTGGCTTGAAGCCATATCTTCTAAGTGGCAGTACAGCTTCCTCATGCCAGGAGTGAGGTTAATGCGCTGGAGTGTAAAGCAGAATTACCCACAGGGGTAATGACATTTGAAGGTTTCAGTGACAAAATACCAGAGAGCATTACTGTTGGCTGACATAATGGTGCAGTGTGGGAGAGCACATCACACTGCCCCAGACTGCAGCCTCTTGCAACCCTCAGCCCTCCCTCCTGCAGCTTGAAGGAAAAGTAAAAAATTCAATCAAAGCTCCAAAGCAAGCTTGGTATGCCTGTGTTTCTTAATACCACTGCTTCAGGAGCAAAAAGCTTGTCTACAATAATGAGGTTCTAAGGCCTTCCTGAAAGCAAGGCTGCAATTACTTCAAGAGCTATGGCTTTTCATGACAAAATGAATTATGTATCTAGATTAGAAGAACAGTCCCAAGGGTGAGATGAATTTAAAGGTCTCTATTGCATTTATTCATGAAGAAGAGAGTCAACAAGCAGGCAGAAGCAGAGCTAACTAGGTTTCAGGGAAGCTGTTACATGTCCCATGTAACAGAAACACAGCAGTGTTGATATGCTATGTTTAATTACTGCTTTGAGTTACTAAATAATGTCCTCAAAGTCTACGCATTTTGATGCCACCAGACTTCAAAAGCCTGAAATGGTCTATTTAAAATGGGTTTAGCTAAAATTTTTCACGTATCCTTAGAAAATTAGCCACCTGGTTGAACTTGGAAACAACTTGATAATGTCTGACTGAAGATCCTAGCCAATGATTAGCAGAGGAATTGATGCTCCCAGGTTTTTTATGCTGAAAACCCAGCAACAGATGTCAGGAAACTGCTGTGTAGATCTGCTAGAAAATAGAAAACAGTTCTCTCCAGAACAGACTGGGAACCAGAGGGGAGCCAGTTATCCATAAAGAGTTTTGCCTGGTGATAGGCAAGGAAGAGGCTGGAGATGTGCAGATGCTCATCTGAATTTTGATGGGAGGAGAGGGGTGCTCCTGTTCAAGGCATACTGAAGTCTTCAGTTGGAAAGTAGTGCATGATACTTAAGCCCTGTGTGTTAGTATGAGGCAGTAAAACACGTACAATATATCCATGAAATCTGGCAGGTAGATCTGTGCCCACCAGGTAGGTGCAGGTGCTGTACTCAGAGAGAAAGTCACAAAGTCCAGGAAGTACCCAGGACTGCTCTAAGGCTGGATTTTGCCAGTCCTGAAGAGACAACACTGAAAGTAGAGGAAAAAGACAGCAATGATTGGCACGGCTGCTGGTCTTTCACATCTCTAGCTGGACATATGATGAAGGCTGTTGCTTCCTTTTGTGTGATGGGAGAAGGTAGAACTAATAGCTGTTGATCACAAAGGAATGCTAGATCACATGTCCATGCATCTTCTTGATTGAAAACCTGACTGTCCTTACAATCTAGAACCAGGCAGGGATGGGCTAGACTCACTGACGATTTCCCTGTAAGGGAAGGAAAGAACACTAGAACTCAGTGGGTATGTCCACAAAGTAAAACATTCCTCTATCTGAAATTATATCCTTACTTACTCAGCATTTTCTGATCTTTTCTTCCAGGGTTTAATCCTACAATCCTCTCTTTCCTGGAAATAGAAAAACATAGTCTTACTGCAGCAGGAGAACTGATGAGGAAATCTCCTGTTGCACCTCCCTACAAGCATGGCCTAATCTTCCAGTCTGCTCATTTCTGTTCCTGACAGTCTTTTGCCCTCACATCCGCAAGTCAAACCCATCACTTAGTGACAGCTACAAAGGCTGCCGATCCTGTTCACCTGTGAGGAGCCAATTCAGTTTTGTTATGCTTCAACAATGGTTGTCAGAGGCATACAGGGGAGGGGTTGGACATGTGCCATGTCCTGGAGCAGCCAGGAGAAGATGGAGGAAAGCCTTGTTTCTGGGACACTCAGCCTGGCCACCATTTCGTGTCTGGCATGGGACAGGCAGTCAGCAGGGAAACACCAAAGACACTGTACCCCTGAGACACTCTTCAGTCAGAGGGCAAAAGGTCTCACCTATGGACTGCACTGGAACACTGGACTGGGCCAGTGGTCTGCTGTCAGCAGGCAGACCTGAGAAGGAGCCGGGGCTTAACAATTGACTGAACAATCATAAGCCTTGGGGGCTCTTTGGGGTCTGTCCTGTCCTTTGCCTTTTGTCTTTTTGGGGGCTTCTTGAGTCTTATGCTTTTGCCCTGGCCCCAGCTGACCTTTTGGCTCTTCTGCTCTCACCAGCTCTTGCTTGCCCTCGCTGTCTGTCCTGCATCCCTGTGTCCCTGACCAGCGCCCTCCCTGCTTCATCTCTGCGCCCCAGCCTGGGCCACCTCTGTCCAAACCTGCCCTCCACCATGACCCTCGCTGTGGCCCCGTCCAGGTTCCCCGCTCCCTGCCTGATCCCCTCACCCATGTCTGGCCACTGCACAGCCGTGCCCAGGCAGGCAGTGTGCACAGCCCTGCCTCGACACATTCACGGCACACCCCAGCTGGTGGTAATGCCCTCTCTCTCCTCTGTCTCCTCTCCTCTCTCGCATTTTGCTTCCTCTTGCTCTGTCTTCTGTAGCCCTCTTTAGAAGAATAAATCCTTTTTATTTTGTCTTTTCGTGACCAATAAATGGTTCTCAGACACAGTGTTTGTCTCGTTCGGCTTAATTTCATTCCTGACCATCCATTCTTAAAAGAGCTCCTCACAGTTCCCCACAGTGGAACACATCACCTCTAGCATGCTCTCTGATTATGACTCTGACTACGACTCTGCCTTCCCCACCAACCTTTGAGCAGAGAAGCCTTGCTGCAGCAGAAAGATCATGCTACAATGCTCATGGATAATACTTCTGTTGGAGCCACAGGACTGCAATCTTCACTCATTCTACCCTAGCCTGTCGCTGTGGTGAGTAACGAGATGACACAAATTCTCCAAGAGAGCTCGGAGAGATCAAATCTGACTCCCCTTTATTGAACTGATGACCCCTTTTTATATCTTCATGGGCAGGCCACTCTAATTGGTGGGAGAGTGACAGAACTCTTCACCCACACTGGCCAAACCAGAGGGACATCAAAGAAAGTCCGTCCCACAGAAAGAATCCAAAGCAAAGATTTCTTTCCATAAACAGAGACCAATGTTTATCTTCAAGCTGTGAGAACAGCTTCAAAAAATCCCAAACAACACAAAGAAACAGAACTTAGAAACTTGGAAACTGCAGGCCTGGGAAAACCCAGTCTACATTAGCCCCACACAGCCCTGAATTAGAAAACTGTTTCTGGGTCTCCACTGATGTTGTTGAGCACAGAAATAGGATGCTGTCCTGTGAGGTGGGGCATGGGGGAGACAAGTAATGAGCTTTGGTCTCCCAAGCAACAGCCTTGGCCTAGCCACCAGACCTTTTCTGGCAGTACTTTAGGAACATCCTAAATCCTATTTTTTCATTTAGTGCTTTGAAGCTGTTGCTCTCACAAATTCCCACACCCGTGTGTCTGTTGGCAGAGGTAAAGATAAATCTGATTTTACAAAGAAGCTCAGCCCCTTTTATTTAAACTGAAGGAGGAAAATGCTTAACAACTCCCACTAAACATCTCTCTGTGTCCTTCTTGTAACTCCTAGTTACTAGATCGGCTTGGAATCTTTAACAATTTCCTTCACTGTGGGAAGTGTCAGGAACAGCAATCCAGATCAGGGTGCATGTGAAAGACCAGATATATGGTTGCTGATAATTCACCTGCTCTGAGGCAGAGCTTGGAAGTGACTGACACATTCTGGAGAGGACGTAGCTCATTTGCACTCTACCCTGGGTAGCTACCACAGGCTGTTAAAATTCACCAGAAGACCTGTGTTGGGAGCCCCTCAATATCCCTGACTTACACAGCAACATTCCTCAGGGATATTGAGGTCTGTACCAGTCATTTCTAAATGCTCTTCATAGGTTTTAAAACCTGTTTGATGCTTTCTTCAGCAGAGGTGAGTTTGGATGCTTGATTGAGCTGGTTTGGATGCTTGATTGATTTTAAGAAGTATGAAATATTTGCTCTTGTAAAATTGATTTTCTTCCTTTTCTTTCCCAGAGGCATTATGTAACATACTATCTGTACAGCAGTTTTAACATCTAGGAGTTGTCATGGTCTGTCCCAGGACAACCAGAAGATGATCAGGTGCTGTTTTCATAACAAATATGGATCTAATAAAACCAGAGATAGTCAGAAGGTCTTCTAAAAAGTCAGTGAGAACAGCTATTTGTTCTTTGTAGGCATAGTATGATTTCACTTAAATCAAAAGGATAGCAATTATTTGCAATTCATAATTTGGAGAGCACTCAGTACCATTTTTGGATGTTTTCTGTCATTATCTGATGTTAGAGAAGCACCTTAGGATTATTTTAGAGATGTTTTGGAAGACATACTGCTGAAGTGAAACTGGATTAACTCCAAAGACTTGTTAGGGACAGGGTAAACAAAACTGAATCCCTAAGGTGGCTATTTTACCTTGATTCTGTCACTGAACAGTGATATATTCATATCATATCATATCATATCATATCATATCATATCATATCATATCGTATCTTGCCAGCAGTTATCATATGTCCCAGATTTGTTAACGTAGTCAATCACAAGAAAGACAGAGCATCTGCACTGTGCCCAGTTACAGTCTTGTTGTTCCTGTGAAATAGTAGGGGAAGGAGGAAAGTGTTGTGCTCAGGTATTCACATTGATCAAGTTGGATCTTGGATGCCTCCCACTGGTGTTCCTGTTTCTATTGTATCTTTTCAGAAAACATCAGGTTTTGCATGTGAAATGAATTAGTGGGTTAGAGCCACTCTAAGTCTGGTAATTTCGGTCATTCAGGGCTGAATACTTTGTGCTTCTTGTGAGCTCAGAATGAGATGTTCACTGCTCCTCATTTTGGAAATGGTCCAGGTGAGAGAACTGAAGTGTGTGGAGGTTGAGGAAAATCTCAGATACTGGCAAAGTTGCTTCCAGCCACCCTTCTACTTTTCTCCTGTGGTTGGTAGGGATGAAGCCTGGTGCTGAGTAGATGCTGTGACAATCTACAAAGGGCAATGGCAGAGTTACTCAGAGACAAAGAAAATCAAAAGATAGAGGATAAAGTCTCTTTATGACTTACTATTGTACACAGACAGCAAAGAAATACAGAAGTAGACACATGATTATGGTACTTGTGTTTTGAAATTCTTCTCCTTCCATATGCTTTTGAAGAAGAGAAGTGGAGTTTGAAAAGTAAAACTGTTCTCTTATTTTGTTTGATTGTATTTTTCTGTAAAGATTTTTCTTGGCTTTGGGAAAAGCCTCACTGATCATGGGAATGTAACTGTAAGAACTGCCATGAATGAGAATTTCTGTTTCATGAAAGAGATTGAGCAGGGTCCAGATTCTGACAAGGCGCCAGGCAGGACCTTGAAAGGATAGGGGGGGAAAAGCACTCTGAAAACTAAAAAATGAACAGAGTAAAGTGAGATGGCATCAGTATAAAAACATTCTGGAAGATGCAAAAAAATTTAATAGAGATTAATCTAATTTTCTCTCTAGTCAGAACAAGTAATGCCTTATATTCATACATAAAACAATTTGTAACTACTGAAGGTGAAAAAGCACCACATTGCTTCCCTGTCCCAGTAACTTCCAGTCTTATTTGCTGTATGACTAAATGCAAGGAATCACCCCAAGCATCTGCTGCAAACACACTTAACTACAAAGTGTAAAGTATTCATGCTAACCGAAATGGCATAGGCATGGTAAGGAACACCAAGGAGGGGAAAAATAATATCATAATGTAGCCCTAAGCAGCAAATAAGTTGTGGTTTTTAAAAAAGCAGAGGAGCTAAGCAAAATAAGACAGAGAAATGCAGTTTTGCTAACTGGAGAGGGAAATAACTTTATTTTTGTTGTGTTTTATTTAATAAATCCAGTCAAAATGTCAAGCATCACATGGATGTTAACCATACAAAGTGCCAGTTCCTCATGTTTATGAACCTCATATTCTCCTTTCAGACACTCTCTACATACCAGCTTCCTGGTGTTTCCCATTTTCTGCTTTAAACACCTTTTAAAGCAAAATACAGACTCTTGATCCAAAATCAGTAGTGTTATTTTGGAGAGAGCTGGTAGAAAATAAGGATTTGCAGAACTCTGGAATTATTTTGTCATGGAAAACAATCAGAATTTAACTACTTCTATGCCAGGGGAAGCCCTGAATTGCAAGGTATAGAAAGTGTTTACAGAAGAAACAAATCATCTGACTTGCTTGAGACAACTGAACATCTCATTTCAAGATTTGGCTTTTGGACAGAAGCATGCTTTATCTGCTTTGACAATGTCCTTCAAAAGTGATACTTCCTTAGAGCATGGGCTAGGATAGACAAAGAGCTGCTAAGTCAGAGCTTATCGCTTCTTTGGTCTAAAGCTGAAAGTTCCTGCCATGGGTGCTGCTGGTTGTTTTTCTGTGTGACTGCCTTCTGTGCTACCTGGGGCCTGAACTCAAAGCCTGCAGAGCTTCAGTTCAATACAAGTGCAAACAGCTGTGTGAAGTTTCCAAAGCAGGCATTTTAGAGTCTGTCTCTGCATGTCACTCTGTCCTCACAGTGGTGGGACTGCAGCACAGGAAAACAGAGGTATATGTAAGATGGGTAGGTGAAGTAAGTTCCACACAGCCTGTGTCTCACTGCAGAATGGAACAAGAGGTAAACCTGAGGCTTACTAGGGCTGGGGACTAGTGTTTTCTTAAAAACCAAGCATCTGGTGCTGGAAGCAGACAGGATCACAGCAGGAGGGAGGAAGTGCGGACAGTACCATATGGCCCCAAAAGTTTTGCCCCTCTGGAGATGATATTGCAAGCAGGGGAAAAGAATAGTCAGGAAGATGTGCTGGTCAGGCTCCTCACTGGCTTGGCCTAAATTTTCCAGAGCAATGGCTTTTGGCCATGTCTGCTTAATGTGGGCTGTGGATTGATCTATCTTTCTGAAAAACTCGCTAATTTTGGTAGGAACTAAATATTACGTTAGAAGATGAAATTTTTAAGTCTATGAACCCAAACTAGCAGCTTATCCTGAGTAATTATTGAAGAATTTCCTATAGCAGGGCATGATAAATTTGGTTCTGGTCACTGCTTTATTTGGGACCATTGGATATGGAACCACATGACCACCAACTGTGTAATCTGAAGGAGGCTGCAGCCAAAGGATAGTAACGAAAGATTACAGTTGTAGTTAGGAATCTGTATTGACTTCAAGGAATTTGTGCCTTAGTGACTTCTGAATGCATGATTTCCTAGTCTTAATTAAAAGGTTGCTTTTGGATAGAAAACAGAGTTTAATGAAACAGATCAGGAATATGAAGACTAAAGGAATTCGGGCATATGTCTACTGCCTAAGGAAGGAACTCATCCTTTTCTGAGAAATGGCTATATAACCATTACCCAAACCAGATCGTTGTCCACTATTATTTACCTAGAATTTAGGTTTGAAAATACCTCTAATATAATTGGGTTCAACCATTCAACTAACATGGATCACAATGTCTTTATAAAAAAAAAAAAAGTAGTCCTTACAGTTTAGAGATAAATTCCTCAAATGTAGTATTCAAATGAATTAGCTAGTCCTTTAATTTCAAAAGGCAGAACCTGATCTTGTACAAAGGCTCTAATTAAAATAACAGTACTTGTTAATATCGGTATTTGTTTATTTTTGATGTAGTTGCTGAACCAGGAAATCAACACAGTGGGATGTGGTCTTCCTATGGAATGCACTGGATGAGTGCAATAATAGGGACTGGAAGGTGCATAAAATCCACATGAAATTACTGGCATTTATAGTGCAAATCGAATCTGAATAATTACATAGGTTTTTATAAAGGGGAAAAAATTGTCTTATACCTGAGCTGTATCACACAGGCTTTATGATTCTACCCAGCAATTAGTGCAGTCAGTAATTTAGTTGTGTAGCACATCTGGAGTTCTCTGCATTTTTGTACATATTTTCCTCAAGAAACTCCGGTTTCCTACTTACATGGACTCTGGATAAAAGTAACTTTAAAGAGAAAAATTAAAAATAAATAAAATCACGACTGCAGCAAGACACACTTCCCGCAAGGCATGATTAAGCTACTGTAGGAAGGGTAAGTTTAGGACACAGTTGCTGCTGTATAGCCATGCTGAAAATCTTTTAGGAGCTACACTCTAGAGGTTTTAAGTGCCAGGAGGGACTTGCAGTACCCTGTAGAGAAAGAATCCTTGTTCATAAAGTTGATTTGTGCTGGATTCTAGCCAAACTGTTGTGTTTGTAGATGTCATGGGACTTCAACTCTTTTTGTTTAAATTGCTGAGTTTATTGCTGTGCAATGGGTGATTAATGTTTTAAACAGAAACATTGCTCCCTGGTTCAGTTTTCTCCTTTCATTGGCATCTCTGTGGAAGGGCAGGATTCAACTTTTGAAATATTGTAGTACCTTTCTTTACACTGATGTGTGCTGTTGCAAACTGAGCTTTGAAAATAAATCTTTTCCCCAAAAGGGAGGGTGTGCTAGAGAAGGATAGGGGCCGACATGCTGCTGGGCAAGGAGCAGCTAGCTACTGATGTGAATGCAAACCCCAAGAAAGCTGAGTGAGAGCAGGGGCCAGCCTGTCCAACTGGAACATTTCTTGGCACAGAAAGTGGATTGCTCACTGAGGAAAAGAAAGATCTACCCATAACCCTGCAGCAGGAGCAGCAGGGTCCTGGTGCTCAAAGGTGCTGAGCAGCCTTATATTGATTCCTAGGCCAAGTCTTGTAATTTTTTCTTTGCAGAAAAAGAAGTTGACATGTTTTTAACATATATTAACCTGATAGTTGGTAGGTTACTGAGAAATGGGAATCTCTTGTCTGGGAAAGTTGGATGTGGGGAGTAAGAGAGTCTCTGCTTCGGGCAGCTTTATAAACAGAGAGAGAATACAGAGCACATACCAAGGAAGGGGTGAACCACTTTGCAAAGGTACAAAAAAAGCAACTGTCTTGTCCTACTTGCATCCTTCTGATTATTTAATCTAAGGGTGCTTTGTTTGTCATTAATATAATTTGAGGTTCCCCTTAACTAAGAGGAACTAAGGTATAACTTCCATATTACTCTGCAAATATGTTCCAGATCGCAAAAGCAAAAGCAAGTACTTTTCTTGGCATCATATTAGAACTGTTCTCCTTTGCTACCTCAATGAAGACTCTCCAACAGCAGCTGTGATATTTTCCCATATTATTAGAGTTCAGTAGTTAAAGCTGAGGTCAGAAGGAGAAGAAAGTACAGCATTAGTGTCTTTGAAATAGCAAAGGCTGTGAGGGTGCATGCAGATCCAGAGAGGTGTGGATGTAAGTTTTTAAAAACTCAGACCCTAAGAATATAATGCAGATTTTTAAAGAATGTGGGGTAACATTTTCAGAGTATCTCTGCAACCACATACATGAAGACCAGTAACAGTAACTCTACAGCAGATCAGCAAGGGATCTTTCTACTTCTAGATCAAATTATCTGCATTCTTCACAAACCACATGCTTTAGAAGTTTTATTTATTCCTGCAACCTTCTGCTAACCACGCTGATTCTTCAAAACTTGAATGAGCTTTCCAAATGTACTCCTTTTCCTCATATTAATTCTGAGGATTTTAACTGAACCAGAGATCACACTGAAAGACTGTGATCATGACCTGGCATGTTCAGTTCAACAGCTAAAACAGCCCATTTCCAATCACCTGTAAGACCACTGTGAGGAAAAAATGTTATGTTACTTTTTTTGAGTAAGGATAAGGTTCTTAGAACTCGAGATCGTGTAAAAGTGCACAGACCAGCTTTGAGCAGTTGGTGAATGAAGGCTGTTTGTGTGCAGACTCCAAATCGGTAAGCAGTCTCCCTGCAAAACTGGAGTGGAGCAAGGAATTAGGGGCAGGGTTTTAAACTAGAAATTCTGTGGAAGGGAGATAACGACCCAAATGTAAATTCAGAAGTAGCAGACAAGGATGGAAAAAAATAGTATTGGGTAGTCAGAGCAAGACAGGCCTCAAGAATGGTGAAACAAGGTGGAGGAGCTTACCTCCAGAGTGAGCAAATGCACTAAGTCTGGGGAATATGCCAGGACCAACTGACAGTTTGCACATACTCATGTAAAAATAATGTTGCTGGAAAACTGAGATGTTAAGAGACATTTCTCCCTACCAGAAGCTCTTTAGGAGAAGCAGTTATATGAAGGAGACACTTGGATGTGAGGGTCTTCTGTCTGGATGGACAGGACCTGCTTGTGAATCAGCCTCAGTGAAGAGGCCAACAGGAGGGATTCTGTGGTGGGAGGGCATAATAGACCATCGAAAGACAGTGGGCACAGGGACTTTTTAAAACAACACAGGGAAACCTCTGTATCATCAACCCTCATGCTACAAGGGGCTTGATCTACCCTGATGAAAAGACAGCACATATATAATGTATAACCAGGGGTGGTGCACAGTGTGCTTCACTAATAATGAAGAACTGTATGGGAACATGACAATCAGTGGCAACCTAGGCTGGAGTTATTGTGAAATAGTGAAGCTCAGGACCATGAATTGAGTGAGGACTAAGAACAGCAGAGCATAGACCTTGGACTTCAGGTGAACAGACTTATCATTTTGGGGGGGAACTAGCAGCTGGGATCCCACCAGGGAACACTCTGAAAGATAAAGCAGCACAGGAAAACTGCAAGGCCTCAAAGCACAATGCCTCCAAATGCAAGAAATAAATAAGCATAACAGTAGATGAGTGTGTCTAACTGTGAACTCATGGTAGGGCTTCACTGCAGAAGAGAGAGGGCTGTGGGAAGCAGAGACAGGCTACAAAATGAAAATTTGGAAGCATTGTCTGGTCATTATGGTTGGGGTCAGAAATGTTAAAATTCATTAATTAAGACTAGCGAGGGAATCAAGGGCAACAGGAAGAGTTTCTATCCCTACACAAACACTACACAAACAGCTGAACAAGGAAAACATGGACTTGCTGTTGAAAAGAGGAGATGATTTAGTAACAGTGAACAGTGATAAAGTCAAGACAAGGTGTACTTTGCCTCAAGGCAGTATGTACTTTGCCTCAGTTTGCACCATCAAGGTCTCTGACATCTCTGTGTTTAGAGATGGTTCAAGGATGAGGAACACGACCAGCAATAGGTAAGGAAGGACTCACGGATGGATTGTGAGATTTGAACCTGCCGAAACCCATGGGATCATTGAGAATCCTAAAGGGATCATTGCAAGACCAAGGAGATAGAGAAAGACAGATGTTTTATCCACCTCTAAAAAGCTCAAAAGGACAATCCAAAGAACAACAGCTTTGTCATGCTGACTTTGTCCCTGGGTAAATCAGGCAGCAAGTCCCCAGGGAACATTTCTGAACAGTTGAGGAAGAGGGTCAAGACTGAGAACAGCCATCAAACATTTAATAAGAATAAATCATGTCTGACCAACATGATTGTCTTCAATGACAGATTAAAATATTTGCAGAGAATGAGAGAGTAGTGAATATCATTTACAGTAACTTAAGGAATTCTCTGATAAGCAGAAATTGTCTGTTATTGCAGCATCAAAGTCTGTAAAAGCCATAATGATTCATAGCTTTTCTTGGTACAAATCCTACGTTCTATGATAGAAGATTGAATTAGTAGAAACTATTCAGGTTATGTTGCGGTGTGATATCATGATTTGCCCCAGGTTCCTTCCCTGAACATCCCTACCAGGTGTGTCAATCATCCCTCCTTTCCCCACCCCTGCTGAGCACTGTCTGTCACTCCTGGAATTCCAGAAGGGCGTTGAGTGATTGGCAGATTCAAAGGATGCCCTCTACCCCTGAGGGGCATTGGGCCATCCAGGTGTCCTTTGTCCTCTAAGACCTCCTCTCCTATACCTGGTTGGAGGCTTCCTTACCCCTTTCCTCCCCCTCTGCCCTGGGTAAAAGGACAAGCAACCAAGCGGTTGAGGGTTCTGTGGGAGCTGTTAGGAGATTCAGAGGCCTGCAGGCCAGAATAAAAACTCTGGATTAAACCCTCCATCAGAACTGACTCCTTTCCTTCACCATCACCTTAAAGCTTCTCCTGCAGAGGAAAACCTGGAGCGAGCCTCCATGGAAGAAGCTCCATCCCACTGCTCCCGGAGCCCCAGCTTGCCCAGACTTGTCTCTGCAGTCCCAGCTGTATCACCAGCTAGCCAAGAGTGACTCTGGGTTAAAACACCACAGCTGCCACTATTTGGTTAAGCAGCAGGGCCCAGACAAGCCAAGGCACGTCCCAACAGCAATATTAGTCACTCCAATAAGGTTAAAGCTAGTGGACTGGCCATAGGGAATGTACCCCTTTACAAATTCTAAACAGGATTTGTTATGTATTACACACAACTAAGCTATGTCGGCAGTGGTTCAAGATGGCTTGTGTCTCCTCCCTACAAACAAGCTTCTCTTAGAACTGTGTCTGTCTCCACTCTGTCCTAGGTATATGTTCAGAAAGAGATTTTATTAGCTTTTTGGAAGCTCCTATATGACTCAAAGTCAAGAGTCCTGCTGACTTTCACTAAGATGTGAAAGTTTTCTAGAGGCTTTCAGAAACTCTTGCCTATGGGTGCCATTGTCCTTACTGTTGCATCCTTCTCTTCCTTCCCCAGAGTCAGGCCTAGTGTTAAAGCCTTGAAGAGAGAAAATGAAGCTGTCTGAGTAAATGCTTTTTTGGTACTAGTCATTACATAACTATTTTTAGGCTTTCATTATACAATTATGAGGTGCATCTTCCTCATTATTGTTATTGTTGATATATTGTTGACTATTTTGTTAATTTCTACTGCCTAGAATGTGTACTTTAGTCATGATCTGTAGTCAAAGGTCTTTCAGGTTTTGTTCATTCTTTTTTATTTTGTAAAATAGGAAAGGTTTATTTTCTCTACCTGCAATTAAGCCCCATGAGAGCAAGGTAAAGGAGTGATCCTATAAAAACAGAGGCTGTAACTATGTCTGTCTGGCCCACTGTCCCAAGATGATGATCTGTCCCAGAGTTTTCAGTGCATGCTAAAAATGCTTCAGTGACATACTTGAATTTTGACTGTTGTATCCTGAACTGCTTTTCAGATAGAGAGAAGAGGAAAGGCAGGAAGGATTTGTGTAATAGCAGGAAGGCAGGTTGATGCAGAAGAAGAAGAAAGATGAATTTTCTGCAGTGTTGATTCTGTTCCCTGTCAATCCTTGCAGTTACCTGCTTATCTTATATTTTCAGTACCTTTTTATAACCTCACGTATGTCCTTTTCATACATACACATGGTTAAATCCAGGCTGACATTCCTGACATTGCTGAATGCAAAACTGGAATAACAAGAAGAGTCAGTCCTCAAATTGGCTTTAAACAGCTCTTGAGAGGCATCATACATGGTGCACAAAGCAATGAAAATTGACTTACCTATTAGTGGGACGGAGTCAGAAGTTGCAGGCATGATCTCAGCTACAAGCAGCATGAATACAGTCAAAGAAAGAAGGACAGTGATACCTGGAAGGAGTGAGCATATTTGGGAAGAATAAGGAAAATTACTTCTGCAGCTGCTCCTCTGATGTCTTTGCTATTAAATATAGCTATGTCCTGATACACAGCTAAGCCAAACCCATGACTTCATGTCTGTCAATGAAGACTAGAACTTCCACAAAGTGCAAATGTTTTTAGATACAGCTCTATCTGCTCTCTTTTCAGTTTTCTTTAATACACACAAATCCTTGCTTCCCTCAAAGTAATGGAGAAATCTTTTTTGCTGAGTGAAATGAAGCGTGTAAAACTGGCGAACTACAGTGCTTTTCCAAAACATTGCATAAAGCTCAAATGGTTGTTAAGGGCTAGGAGAGACTTGCACAGACAGCAGCCTAGGTTTTGCTCTCACATGTTATATAACATCCCTCAAAGACATGCAGGCTGTTTTAAAAGAAGCTCTTTGTTCTATCTGGAAAGGCTGTTGCTAAACCTGACCATCCAGATACTGAGAAATCAAAGATCAATGCATGACCATTAGCTCCTATTTTTGGGTCAACGTTGTACTACAGCCCAAATAACTCTTTTTCTTATCCCCATCCTATATTTCATAGACAGAAATTTTACCCCTGATAGGCTTTGTTTTACTTCTCGTATGGGAGGCTGCTCAGATACCTTTTATTTTTGAACCACAAAAACCTCCACTGAGGACACTTCATACAATTTAGAAGTCTCTGTCCTGATGCAGAATCATGTACAATTAACTCTTAGGATCTCATCTGGGTCAATCTGGTGTATTTACAGCTCTCCCCTATCTTCTCTTGGAAGAACCCTTCCCATTTTTATCAACACACATGACAGTAAATCTCATTTAGCCCTTCCATAGCTGTGTCATAAGGGACTCATGGCTAGGTGTTTTGGGAGCTGAACTTTGGAGGTGAGAATCCAGTGCACAGCTGCTGTTATTCACAGCCCTTCACTCGTTGCTTTCTAATATGTTCTATCTGAAAAAGAGAGTCAATGAGCTGTGCAGTGCATTGAGGTGTACTAAAGAATGTAACAGGCGTGACAGAATACTATCACTGCCGCCTGTGCCAGCACCAAGTTCAGCTTCCTACCAGTCCAAAGGATGCTATAGCTGTAGCACAAGATGTGTGAATGCTATACAGAAAACCATTATCCTTGTTCCTGCACCCAAAAAAGTACTTCTACTGCTCTTTCAGCAAAATCTTTATTCATTGAACACCAAAGCACCATGAGGTATTTATTTTCCTATTTTATAGGATGCATATGAAACAAATTAATATTTTAGCACTTACCTAAAGAAATCTTCTCCCCTGAATCAGCTGGCAAAAGGAATACAAGCAGTGCTAAGCCAGATATGAGAACACAGGGAATGAGTAAGTTCAAGCCATAGTAGAGGGTGCGTCGACGCATGGTGATGGTGTACGTCACGTCTGGGTATGGTTCTTTGCAGCATTCATAGTACATCTCATTCCTCTTCCCTGGGACACCTAAAGACAGGGTGATCAGAGCAGTGGGAGAGGTGCAGCACTCCCAGTTACCTCCCTGGACTGGACTGAGAAGTGATGGTTTATGAGCCATTGTGTGACACCTCTGCTGTTCTTAGTCCACCTTCTGTGTTTTCTAGGGTTTACTTTTATGCTTTCTGAGTAATTTGAACCTAGCTTAGCTAATAAAGCTCATCTGGGTCAGAACAAAACAGTCCTGGGCATCACAACCTCAACAAGAAAAATGTGTATTCTGCCTTCCTACATTCTGTGAATGAGAACATACTGTTGATGTAATATTCACTAGCAAATGCAGCAGATTTTCTGAGTGACAAGTGCCATTGCTTCTTACTTTTCTGTGATCTTCTATACATATTTGCTCTTTTTATGTCAGGAAAAACAGACAGGGTATGGATTACTTTTCAAAGGGGATGCCAATTTAAGCTCACGTTCTGTCATATCTGAAAGTTATGAGACATAGCTGTCCAATACAGATGTACTGCAGAGTTGCCCATGGTGATCCTGCTGCAGCAGATTGCCTGACACGCTGTGTGATGGGGACTGCAAGAGCACTGGAAGTGTTAGGAGAGCTGGAAGAACTCAGCACCTTGTACCTTTCAGGCCAAAATTGCTCACTTCTCTTTTGTTTCTGTGGACATGATAGATGATGTGACAACGTGTGCATTTTGGCAGAGGCTTAGCAAAGTTTTCCTAAAGGATATAGCTGTGGCTTGCCTGAAGTGATACTTAATGCTTTTGCTGTATGAGCTAAATAAGTCCCTGTTTTGTTCTCTCCTGGTCCAGGTTGAAGGCAGAAAAATCACAAACTCCTAATCAGATATGCAAAGTTATTGGACAAAAATACCCATGATAAAGGAGCACTGGACAGGGAGGATTGCTCTGAGGAGAATTTCTATGAAATTTTTATGGAGTCTTCTGGTTTCTCATAAAACTGAATATAATGCATGCAGTTGTCAGGGAACTTACCTCCTCATCTGTATATCCAGACTGGAGGAGAAAATTTCTTTTTTGTAACTTTTCCTTGCAGTTGTCTGAGTTCTATCAATTTCTGTTACATTGCTTGTGATCTACAGCTACATAAATGAGTTCATAATAACTCACTAGAAGGCCACTTTGAATTCTGAGTTATGGGCATTGGTTTTTTTGAAAATACAGGTGTCTTCCAAAGCAAAGAAGAGACACATACTAATCTGTGGGTTTAATGAACCGGTAGACACTTTGATGTTTTTCTGGGTGAGAAAGATCCATTTATGTAAAAGTATTGCTGAAATACTTTTTACACCAATCAATTTTGCTGATATATTAGAGGAAATGTGACAGTAGTGTTCTATGCGCCTATATGAGACACATCCAAGTTTAGTACTGACAAACTGCTCGGATGCGTCAGGACTAGTAGCTTTCATTTATGTACTCAGTGGCAGGAAATTGCTTCAGAACACAGTGTTTTCAGACACAGTTCGATGAACATTGCTGAAAGGCTGTCTCTGAAATATGATTTTTTCCTCTTTTTTTTTGTTTCTTCTTAAATCTATATTTTTAATATCTGTATTTCATGTCCAATTAATTGATTATTTCTATATATTTGAGGTTTGCCTTTGAAAATCAGAATATTGAAAATTGTTAGGTTGGCCAATTTACCCACTAAATCCCATTCTCCATTTGAGATGTAGTTGGAAATATCAGCCTCGAGCATCTGCAGGTCAATCAACCAGCCACTGTGAGTCCAGGAGCCAAACTTCAAATCACACTTCTGCACATCAAAGGGGAACCAGCGGACATCAATGTAACATGTGCTCTTCAAAATGCCTGTAGATAGAAATCAGTCACAATCAAGCATGTGCATGGAGCATTTCATCTTACCCTTATTTGTCTCTGATTGTGAGCAAGTTTCCTTTTAAAAAATTCTGTGTGATATGGTCATGGGGTAACCAAACAAGTACTGCAGGTGGAAGATGCTGCCATGAGTGGAATAACCTCCCTTCTTCCACCAGTGAAGATTTCTCTCAGGAATAAGTCCCTGAGGAAGGTTGCCTGGGACACTGTGGCCACCCCAGAGCAGCCCAGCCTATCTCCCAGTGCCAGCTGGCCCTAGCAGATTACAGGCAGTGTTGCTTGGTCTGACAGCAGCAACAATTATGCCCCAGGGACTTACTGTACTGTGACCAACTCTTTGAAAGGAGTTCCTGGTCAGGCCCTGCCTCAGACCCACAGTCTTTTGAAATACATTGTTTTGCTAAACCTTGCACAGTGCTGGCCTTTATCATCTGTGTGGTAACCCAGCCTTGAATTTCACTCTGGAAGTGTCTACTTCATGTTCTGGGATGCTTTAAGGGGTATAATGGATAGGAAACAGCAGTGGAGAAGCCATCAGGGAAGTAATTTCTGACTCCTGCTAGGCCCTGTGGACCTGCTTGGTGACAATGCTATGCTGTGACACAAAGTTTAGGAATTTTTCATCCACCACAGTGAACAACTGTGGGATAGCCTGTGTGTTTGCCGGTGAGTCCTGGCTGCTGACTGTGCAGGCAGACAATCAGCAACACAGGTGAAAAGAGACTGAGACTTGGACCCAGCTAGCTGAGACCAATCCCAGTTTGTCTATTCACCTGGATTTTTAGCCTTAGCCTGGCAGGAAGGACTTCAATGCTGAGTGCTGCTCTTGGGGTCTCTGCTCATATGCCTCTCCACACAACAAAGACCTAGCTGGTCTGTACATGAAATGTGATGACATTGTTCATGACACCTTACTTTGGATGACACCTGAGGCCTCTGGATGTTCTGAGCAAACTGCTCAGAAGAACATTTTACTGATTCATAAAGTGTAAATACCACTGATAATGGACTTAAATTTTCTTAGTGGATCTGTCCCATTATTAGACAGCTTGCAAAATTTCCACAGATGGCTTTCAAACACCTTGGTTTCCTTCATGAAGGAAACATGCTTGAAATTATTTGATTAAAAGTAAACAAATACTTTCTCTGTCCTACCTGGAGGAATATACTGGCAGGATCCAGAGTAGTTCACCAGCACATTTGTGTGAAATGTTGCATCGAATCTTTCATCTGCACTGTAACAGAGTATAAACAAAACAGAACAAAATAAAGAAATAACAAGCTGATGTGTGAGTAAAGATGTAACTGTCAACACAAAAATAACCTTTTGGCTGAATTAAGTTCCTACATCTGGGTGAAGTGTCTACCCTTGACTCAGTTCTTCGTAGTTACTGTCAGCCTACTCCTGGGCAGGCTGCTTGCATGCTGCAATGTCCTCAAAGAAGTGAGACTCAAGAGTGTTGCATGTGTCAAAAAAAAAAAAGGCAGAAGGAAAAAAGCAAAAGTGTCACATTATCTGTATCCAAAAACTGGACAGTTGGGACAATGAGGCTTTTTTAGGCCACCTGTCAAAATGAGGCAGCTCACCACATAAATCAAGTTATCTGTTACCTTATCCAGATATCTGTTTTAAGAGCAATGGCCTGACATAACAGTTCTGCAGTCTCCTGAGATGCAGAGAGGACAAGAGTTTGCTTCTAGAATTGGAAGAAACCACTGGAGAGAAGTTATTTTAGGGGCTTGTAGGAGGAGAGTCAGTGAAACTCTAAGAGCGAAAGAGACTCTAAGAGAAAAGAGGATTTATTTACTATTTTAACAATTCTGAGAAAATTAAAGGAGTAATGAGCTAGACAAAGACATCATTCTTTAAAGGACTGAGTCTGGGCACTTGTTTCAGAGGGTCTTTAGGGAAGAGATGAAACACAGAGGGATCCCCTGGCTTGTAGGGCCTTGCCTGTAGTGCAGGCCTATATTGAATGACTACACCATCCTACATACCCTCTCTTTCAACCACATGTAAAAATTTCAGAGCCTCCATTATTCTTCTGATCTGCTCTTTATCTACATTGAGTCCTCAGTCCTCAGTATTGTCCCCAACACAAAACAAAGGGGATGACACTGAAAAGTCCAGAACAAGTGATAATTATCAAAGACATAAAGGACAACAAAAAGGGGTTTTATATATACAAGGGGATAGGGAAAATAAAAAGGATCAGATTGATCCATCACTTGCTGTAGAAGGGAAAATCCAACAGGGTGCAGAGAGGTGCAGTATCCTCTACCCTGTGTGCCTCACTTCTTGCAACTTATTCTCACACAGTGCCAGGAGTCCATGGCAGAACAGGGGATGAACAGGTTAAGGAAATGTAGATAAGACAGATTCTACTCAGCAGAGCTGATGAAATTTACTCTTGAGAACTGAAAGGACTGGCTGAAATAACCTCTGAAGCATTAAAAATTATCTGTGAGAGCTTGTGGAGAAGAGGGAAAGGCATGATGAGTTAGGGGAGATCAAAGAAAATTCTGACTCCTTTTAAAGGTAAAATTATAGACACATCTGCCTAACTTCAAAGAAAATGGGGTGAAACATCTGGCACAGATTTGTGAAGGGTGAACTGCATCAAATCAATCTATTTTTCTTTCTAAAAGGAGGCTGGTAATCCGAATTTCAGCTTGTTCTTATAAACTACAGTAATATGGACCAAGCTGTATGCCTCGTTTTTAGAAGCTGAAAAGGAATAAAGAGACAGAAAGAAGCAAAGCCGAAAAAAAGAAGAACACTTAAACAACCTAAGTCTCTCCAGGCCTCCTTTGGATATCTTGTAGTTAGGGTTTGGAATGGAAGATGGATCTTGATGAACTGTGGAAACAAAATGAAATTTAATCTGGGTAATTAGAGAGTAATACCCTGAAAACTATCAGAGAAAGACATAACAGAGAAAATCTAGTAGGACAACAGAGCTGAATGACAACATCTGGGATTTGCAATAGATCAAAAAATAAGTCCAGAATTAAGATATTATTAATGAAAGCCCCAAATCCCCTCCTCCTGGAAAGCTTTAAGGAAACAGCTGTCTAGAGAGTTTCCACTTCATTCAACACTGGAGAAATGCTGTCTAGAGAGCTAAATTCATCTCCGTAGAAGGAAAAACAGATTATGGAATGTTTGAGTAGAAGAAGAAAGACAGAGAGGTTATAAAATATGTGATAACAAAAGTGATATGAAAATCCATTTGTTTACTTCAATCAGAAACACTATGACAGATATGGGACAATAGTTTTCCTGCAGGTACAGTAATTTTGAAGAAACTATAGATCATACTCTCTCTGTGTTCTCTGATAAAAAGCTAAGGAAACATCTGCAGAATGACAGCAAGGAAGAGTTAGACTGGCTATAAGAAAAATCTGTTAGCTGATGCTTGCTTCTTTTTGTTACTCTTTAAGGGTAAGAGACAAATCCATAGAGGCCAAAAGGCCCATAGTATCGGTGAAGCATAGTTGATTCTCAGCACTTAGTTCTAATCTCCTACTGGCCATTTCACATCTTGCTTACCTGTTATACAGAAGAATGTCTGGTACCCAAATCTGGTCGGCGGGAAATCGCAGGTTCTGCACTCCTGGGTATTCATACTGATCCCAAGACAAGTAAACATCAACCCAGGACTGTTGGCAAACACATGTATCAGATTATATGAGCTTGTAAAGTTCTCTAAGTTCTCTGGAATTTTATGGGAACAGAATAGATTTTGCCAATAGCAATAGCAGCAGTATGATAACAGTTTAACGCTTGTCTTAAAAAAGACTGGCATATATAGAGGAAATAACAGTGTGACTATTGAAGACAGTGTCTAGCTCTTCATCTTGTGGCCTGAAGTTAGGCATCCCAAACCTTTCCTGGTCAGCTGGCAGAACAACTGGTAGTAGGCACCTCTATGGGGTCTGCTGGTTCTGAAATTAAGTGGGTTTTGAGGTGGTTAGTGGTAGGTGGGCCATAGTCTGAGAGTGTCCATTGGGTGGAAATAATTTAATCTGTTACGAAGGCTGTGTGACTCTTACTAACCACCTTGCTATGAGAGGCAGAAAGTGAACTTTATGTGGCAAGGGGTTGTTTCTGATCCCATCTCCTCCACCTCAACACAGTTAATTTGACAAAGGTGAACAGATTTTGGGAAGAACATTCTGACTTACAATGAAGCTCAATGGGAGGCTTGCAAGGGAAGACCTTATCAGTGCTATACCTGTAAAACATCTGCAAGGGACAGGACACCCATAGGTCTGACTTAACAATCCTGTAGCCATGTAGTTTTGTCTGGGGTAGTTTCTTGCAATATAAAAATGCTCATTTCTGCTGCAAATCCCAGCAGGTAGCTGAGGAAGAAACTGCCTGCTCTGTTGAACATATTAATATGAGATAGTGTTTGGCTGGGAAAAATCAAAGCAGAATTTGTTTAATCATTCAAGTCTCCCACTGTTTTTTCCTTCAAGACCTGCTTTTTTCCTGAGCACAAGCCCTTAAGGAGATCTGTTTATGCAGCATGAGAAAACACTGGACCCCTCACCATAGGCAGCCAGTCAGACCAGAAACTTCCTCCTGCAGAGGAGGTCCCTTCCTTTAGTGGAGGTCAGTTTTGCTTATTCTGTGTGAGCGGTGCAGGTGAACCCTGAGCTGAAGCAGGTTGCAGAAGAGGAAGGAGGAATGCTTATGGAAGAGGTTTGTAAAACACTAGGGAAGGCAATATCCCAGAGAGGTGCCTGAGTGTTGTCAGCAGCAATGCAGCATCAGACACTCTGTGGTCCCTGGACTAGCCACCACCCCCATGAGTAGTCTGCATGTGGTCTAATGACCACTTCTGTGTTCAGGGACAGGTGCCCCGGCTCCCAGTTTCAGGTAGAGATGGGATTTTCCCAGAAGTGGCAAGTGCAGGTTGCCTAAGTCTTACTGGGTATCTAGCTTATAAGTCCCCATCCTTGGTTATAGAGAAGGCCTTGAGATTGGAGAGTCTCTTCTTGGAGAATCTCTTGGAGATTCTCTTCTTAGCTATGAGAGGACCCTAACTCTGGGCTCTTTGTTACTAGATCCCTACATCCACTGGCAAAACAATGCTGTTGATTTCATGCTCCAAAGGAAACAAGTCTGTCCAAAGGATTAGTGTAGTCTACTGAATTTAATTTTCAATTCTAAAAGGAGCACTAGGGAAATTTTAAATTACTCAAAATGCCTGCTTGTATTGCATTATACACAAGCTATAAGATAGCTGTCTTGCTTTTCAGCTAAGAAATCACATTCAGTAGTTTTCAATTAGATAGTTTCTCTACTGACAGAGGTTACTCACCATCTGCAGCCAAGCATTGGTGATCAACACCTGATTCTTCTCATCCTTTGAACAAAAGTGGGAAGGAAAGAAAAGACAAGAGAAAAAGGCATGAAACATTTTGATTAGAGAATCCAGACTGGGGTACACAAACCAAACTCCATGAAGTAGACTGTGAGCTAACTAGAACGCCATTATTTGGCCCAGACAATTGTGACTGTTTTTCTTATCCTTTAAACCTACAGACTCCCTGTTTTATCATAACTGATCAACAATATAAAGGAAGTAATAGATGATTTTTCTGGGGACAAACTCCTTACCAAATTTTACCTTCTAGCTACTTGTTCAAAACAAGACATCTTCCAGTACCACACTGTGTGTCATTGTTGGAGAGATTTTATGCTGTATTTGTTGCCACTGCAAAGCAATGGTGAAATAATGCTGGAAGTACTGTTCTTTTTGAGTGTCAGTGTTACATAACTTAGCTCTGGCTAAAGGAAAGAAAGGTCTGGCCTTGGGCAGAAGCTATCACTTGGCAAAAAGGACACAAATGCTATGTGAGAGGGAGCTCACATGACACCTGCACAGAGCAGCAGGTCTGCAGGTTCCTTCCTACATGCAGATACCATGGGGAAGAATCTCTTATAACAGAAACAAAGATGCTCGCACCACCCAGTTGATATCCAAGTTCTTTGGGGAGTCACAAGGTGCCCAGTTTTCTGCAATTACCCTGCAGGTGCAGGACCCTGCATGGTGGGGGTGGAGAAGCAGGGCTGTGGAGTCACTGTGGTGCAGATACACAGGTACCCAAACACCACCATAGCCACGCCCTGCGCTACCCAGGAGGGGAGGCTGTGCTGCTCGGGGATTATGCTCAGTGCATCCCCAGCTGTCTCTTTGTGTGTCCATGCCCTAGGAAGCTTACATGGTTGTCTGCAGTGTTTGGGGTGGGAGACATGGCAATTGCAAGCTGCTTGGCAGGCATTTAAACCACACAGAGAGTTCCCTAGACATGTGTAACCTCTGTAGTCATGTCTTTATTGCAGCATTTACTCTCCAAAGAGAGAACAATCTAAACTGTCATATTAATTTTGGAAAAATAACAGTCTGCTTACCTCAAGTTACTTTCATTCTGTCTTTCCTCTCTTCCTCCCCTCTGGAGCTACCCTGACAGTACATATGCAAAGAAACTACCCCAGAAGCATCAGGAAAGAGATGCTTAAAATCATACTGCAACATCTCACACCAAGCTGCAACCCTAGGTGTCTGTGGTTATCTGTGCGTCCTCTGGATGTTACATTTTCTGTCTCCCATGCAGGAGCTGCAGATTCCTAGGCTAAGGCATGAAGGAAAACTGCCCAGAGAAGTCTCCTAATTACTGATTTCCCAGCACACCAGACAGTGGACCAGTGGTACTGCTGAACTCTTAGCAGGGACCTTGTTTGTAGCATGATCTCTCTTTTTACATTTCAGTTATTAAGTTTCAGAAATACCACAACCTAGAAAGTGAGACATCATTGACCTGAAGGATTCCTTATTGTTTTGTCACTGTGGCCAGAGTTAGGCTCTGCATCCAGGCTCCTGTTCCCAGGATGCCATAGTGATCTGCACAAAACTGTCTATCACACTACCTCCTCTTCACCCTTGAGAACTGACTACACTGCTTCTGGTGCTGTGAGATGCCACACAAAAATCAGATGTGATTTTATATTGCTATACTGTTCATACATTTCCCTTTCTCCTCTCTGCTGCTTCAGCAAATGTATGCCTCTCTCTATGCAAACTACAGCCCACCTCCAGAGGCCTGGTCCTTCTGCACCCCCTTTTGTTCCCTTGGTTGCTGTAGTTGAAGCAATTGTAAGAAAATCTGTAGAAAAGTAAGAGAAGGACTGGGCTTGTTGAGACTAGTTTTTTAGATGCTGAAGGATTCAAACACCACCTTGAAAAATAAAATCCTAAAGTAAAGAATAACTCCACAGTTGGTAATTGACAGAGTCATCAGAAGTATCTTTGTCCACTGACCGGGGAAATGAAAGCAACCCAGAAACACGATGTGTCCCAGGGATCCTCAGAGGTCAGTCACCAGTCCATCTGACTAATGCATTCCTGGCCACCAGTGACTCCTGAGGTGTCCTGTAGGGCTGGCAAGTGTGATGGCCATCTGAATTGCACATCAAATACTGACAATATTTTGTGTTGCTAGTCAAATAATGTTTTGTACTTGTAAGTTGCACATGTCCCCTAACAAAGACTTTCTATGTATTGTTAAAGGAGCGTGAACACCATGATTAAAAACATGGTCAGCAACAATCAGCCAATGATTTGCTGTACAAAACTAAGGATTTTCCCAGTCTACACTGAAACCAATTGGGAAGGGGAAGAGGGGACATTCTTTATTTTGTCATCTACCTATGTAAACCACACGGGAATGCATTAAAGTCCAACGTCCATCTGTGAGGTTGGGTGTTTCCAGAATGTGCAGATGCCTTCCATCAGGAGCCTTTCATGTGTGGCTCTGATTTATAAGGAAACTAATTTTTTTCTGTCACAGGAAGTTTATATTTGACAGCTTGCAAAGGAAGATATGTCAGGCTGGCTTCTGTATTTCACGAAGTAGTTTGTTGTCTATACCTGTTTATCTGTGTGTCAGACACTAATAACCTGGCAAATCAGCCTTGACTCCAAATAAATCTTCAGCCAGGTATTTCCTGTAGCATTAAATTTACTCCCTCTTGTGCCTACTTTGCCTCCTTTTCGCAGGGCTACTGTGCTTAGAGATGTTTTGTAGTCAAAGGAAAACTTATCTTTTTGAGTTCTCAAATGCTTAGCTAGAGAATAACAATGATCTGCCTTGTCTTATGTTGGATAGCAGCAAAACCACAAGGTCTAACTAGGGTTTTGGGCTGCTTATGTCTCTCTTAGCTTGGTTGGAAACAAAAAAGTAATTTCAGGATGTTTTCTTGGCCATTCAGAGAGTATGCTCATCCTTGCCTTCAGGCTGCTGAGCTCTTAAATGGTATTTGACATTTTGGCAAAACACAGAAAATGCTTCCATATGCAGCGCTGGTCAACTGATGCAGCCTGATGGGTCCTTCTTATTGCACAATAGAATAATATATTTTTCAAACAAGGATCTGAGTTTTCCAGAAGCCCCTGGTTTGCAGAAGCAGCAAAGCTGACTTTACACTGGGCAGACATTTGCCCAGGTGTAGCTCTCCTGTTAAGCCATTTCTTGGTTTCCCTGAAGAACCAAGGAAAAAGTGCCTGGTGGGGATGCTGAGGATATGAGAGCCATGGGAACCTTGAGTCTGAATCCACTCCCTGATAGAGTGAGAGGCATTTCAGAGCTGAGGTGTTTATGAAGATTTCTATCTTCATGGTAGCCTACCGAGCCATGGAGTTTTGCATTCTGTAAAGAAATACTTCAGCCTTTGCAGTGGGCTGGTTGCCTTCCTTTCCAGAGCTGCAGAAGAATTACAGCTCCTGCCATCTTCATCACGACCTGTGTGCTGTATGCACATCTAAAATAACTTGGCACAGAAGGGACTGTATTTTTCTGTTACATGGACACTCACAAACAAATAACCTGAAGAACATGTGTGATTTAGTCTGTCTCAGGAGATCACTGGTCACTAAGCTTTGCCTAAGTAAAAGCTAATTATTGAGTTTGGGAAGTGCTGGAGGCAATTCCCTCATTCTTTGTCACTGGTTCATGTAGAGAGGTTTACAGGTTAGTTGAGAGGATGTCTTTCCTCCCAGGAGAAAACTTGAATAATCTATCACACTGCTTTTTCTGTTCAAGATTCCTGTCTTGGCACTGTCAGCCTTGGGTGTGACCTTCCCTCTGCATTTGGCCTGCTCTCAGCTCCCATCTTCCTGTGTGGCAAAGCACTGAAAGAAGCCCTGGAGAGATTCTGTGTGAGGCTGAAAATGTTCAGCCCCCAGAGGTGCTTTTCCATAACTCCCCTGGCAGTTCTCCTGGTTTGCAAATGTTCTAATCAGACAAATAATTTTGCTCCTGGTATTTAAAAATGCTGGAAAAGCCATGGCCACTAGAGAGTGCAACACTTGTTCTCTAAATCCTTCCTGTATTTATCTGGGTCATTTTCTCCCTTTCTATCTCTAGCCTGACTCCAGTTAATCCTCTGCCCTGGATATCTGCTTATTCCTACAGCCACCTTTGACCCATGGAAAGTGACAGTTTGGTTTGTTCTGGTGCACATGCTGTGACATGTGAATGTTTCAGTTTGGTTTTCTTTTCCCTGCCCTAAATTCAAAGATTACAATGTACATACATCTGCCTGCATTGTGCACCAGTGCTAGTAAATAAATTCTCCCTTGCCAGGTCAACATCTAAATAAAATATAACTCACCTTAGCCACGTAATGAACTGGGTCATATCACTTGAACAAAATCACCCAAAGCTGTTCCTGGTTCAGTAGTCACATCATATAGTCACATGTCATCTCTGTAGCAAGGCATTTGTTACTGGATGACCAGCAGGAGTCATTAGTTCTTGCCCTCTCACAGAGCCACAGAAGTGGGAATTGAATCAGCCACTGAATTATTTCAAGACAATGATCAGGAAAGTCCCTAATTGAACAGGTAACTCTCAGAGGTCATGTGCAACTACTTTGGTACTACTTCAGGTAATTTTAAATTTTTTCCCACTGTTTTTGTACCTGAAGATCTGAATATGAGGAGGGAAACAATCAAGTGACATGAAGACATTGACATGGACACTTGGAAAGTTTTTTTTAGCAGACACTGATCTTTGAGTTGAATCTTATTCAAAACATCCAAAGGAATTGATCAAGCTTTCAAAAGCTTGTATGCTCAGTCTACAACTACATAGGCACTCCTTTCCATTGCTGAACCACCAATCTGCCCACAATCTTCCAATGATTATCTGAAATTCAGCTCAAATGCATTGAATAGTCAAAGGCTCCCAGAACCAGTAATTTTGAGGAGTGCCCAGGTTGTCCTGGCAACATTCAAGTAAATATTGGTGGACAGCCTTGTTATTTCAGGGGTCTCATTAAAAAGTTGGAATGAAAGCTGTCATTGTAACATCAACTACATACGGATAACCTAAGTTTAAGCACTTCATTTCAATCCCTTTAACAAAGCACCCTCAGGAGGAAGATGGAAATCACACAGGAGGGCCCAGAGTTAAGGTCAAAGACTGGGGAGAAATATAAAAATACAAAGGAAAAACAAAAGAACAAACATCTGCTGAATATTTTGTTGTCCATCAGGATGAACGTATATCTAGGCAAGTGCTCATAGCTAAATACCTTTGTTGCTCAGGATTTCCTCCTGTGAATGGTTGGAGGTGATGTCTCATAAGTGTTTTTCATCTAGGATTGAATCACACTCCCATCTGATGCCACTGGCTTCTCCTTGAGGTCATGCCTTTCTTGGTCCCCTCCTGTCTCATATGTGGTCTTTCACTGTGGGCAAGAAGTGCAATCTGACTTTGGTCTTTCCACTGTGTAGCAGCAACTATGAAGGCAGTGTAGTAAACTGTGTAGGCTGTGTGGTCCCACTGTCTTTAACCACCCATGTTCTTCTCTTGAGCAGTTTGGGGGAGTACCACTGCATCTTTATGTGCCACTTTCAGCAGTGTCTATTCACTTGCTTTTGAGACAGGAACTTTACATATTGGAGGGTTTGGGCCCTGAAAGTCCCTGATCCAGGAGTGATCAATTGTAGTGAGAGCTGAGAGTTTAAGAGGCCCTTGTACTGGGAGAAGCACAGCATTGAAAGAGGGACTGTGCCAGAGAAGCCTGCAAACACAGGGACGCCAGCCATATCCCTTAGGCTATGCAAAGCCTGGTAATCAAAGAGGTATTCCTTGTGAAAGCCTTGGTTCCCTGTATGCTAGAACCAACCAGATATGCATGCTAAATGCAAAGGCCTGGATACAAAAGCTGCTGCATGCATTCTCCAAAGATGAAAATGGGAGTAAGAGATAAGGGGAGAATCACCAGTTTCTGTTGCTGGTCAGGGTTTCAGAGTAGGCAGCCCTCCCACTCACTGGCACAACTAGTGACTGAGAGCCTTCCAAGCCTACTTGATTTCTTTCTTACCTGCCTTACCCCCAGTATTTTCTAATTTTCCAGTTTCCATTGTGGTGAAAAAAGGCACTCTTGTTCTTGTCCTACACATGTGACATGACTTCCAACTACTGCTTGGGATTGTGGGTACTTGACTTATGAAACTAATTTTATTTTTCTAGATTGTAGCTTTGTACTAGTCCCTGAAGATCAGCACTATTGTGAACTATGACACAATGTAGACTCACTGGTCTTGAGACTGACATGAAGTTCCTCCACAAAGACCTCCAAATTGCAGAACTCTCTGCCCCCACAGTGGGATCCCAGGAAGAGTGAAACCACTAGCTTTGTTCCACTATTTCAAAGACACTTTACATGGGAACCCTGGAAGCTGGGTCAGAGGGCCTCACATTGCCTTTCAGCACAGTGCTGCTCTCTAACTGCTTGGATAAACTGACATACATGCTTAGATCTTTGGTGAAAAGGGTGTTATGTCACCATACAAAAGCTGACAGTCCTTCATTAAAATCCCAAAACATTCACACACAGCATGTAGGTGGTTTTTATATTCTCGAGGGTGGATACCTCCTCCTGAAATAGCCTTCCTTGTACTTTGTGCACAGTTGGCAGGTGATTCAAACAAACAGGACTAGACACAAATCTTTATAATAGGATGTTCATTATTAATTGTCTTTTCCAGCATTTGAAATCAAAAGGAAAACAGCAGAATGATGGTTGAAAAGGCCAACCTGAGTACTTATCTGAGACTCCCGCTCAGTCTATCTGCAAGGTTGCCTTTGCTTTTTCTTCCTATATTTGCTTCCTATATTTGCATGCTGCTGGGACACTACAGTAAAAAATAAGGGGATGTAGGTATGTTCCAAAACTCAAGTGAGCTCTTAAAGCTTGTGATCAGGGATAGAAAAGAGGAGTAAATGTTTTTACTCATAAGCTGAACTCACTGTTTCTCAGGACTTACCCTCAGAGAACTCAGAGAAACTAAGAAATACTAAATTCAAGGTCACCTCAATAGCTTTGGCTTAATTGTTTCATTGTGAATCTTTGATGCCTCAGATTAGTTACCTAAAATTAAGGAATATACATGAACTCGAGATCTAAATTTCCACATCTAAACAACAGAGAACAGTCATTTTACCAGTCAGACAGAAAATTGTATAATTATTGTGAAATGCTCAAGCTGGATGATCACAACTAAAAATCTCAGAAGGAAATGAGCCTTTCTTTTGTTAGAGTCACTGCCACTTAGTACAGCTTGGGGAGCCATGCTGAAAGAAAACAAACCATGGAATTACTTCTCACTAAGTAAGCTGCCTCCACTCTGAGCTGAGCAGGGCAGAAGTCATACAAAGTAAAAAGATGCCAGTAAGGTGCAGGTAATTAAAACTCCATCATAGTGTTTCATGCAAGTGTGTGTAAGTAGTATTAGTCAGGAAGCCATACTACCCATAGTCCTTAACTTCATTGTGCTAGCAAATTCAGATGTTGCATGTTTAATTGGTTTAGTGAGACTGGCATTTTTGATAATGTCTGGCCCATAGGAGGCAGCCAAAATAATAATTCATGGTTCAACCAGCCTTGAATTTCCCAGTTTTCAATATCCCCCCATACTAATGGAGAGGAATTTTATTTTTTCTTCCTGGAGTTGAAAATTGGTCACACTAAGTGAGTTCTGTGACCAAGAGAAAGATTTGGGAATTTAATTCTAATTAATATGTTGTTCTAGAATCCTTTCTGTAATTTTTCTGTCTTGAATTTTAATGATCATGATTACGAATTGATTTTCAGCTTTTATAATGGTGTTCAGTCTGTTTTTCTTCTCAGTTGCACTATTTTGCATCAGCCTTGCTGTGCTGGTCTCATTGAATTGGCTCATACAAGATGAGAGTGGAAAAACACTTCCCAGAAAGATACATGGCTTGGTAGAGTAGGTCTTTCAAGGAGAAATAGAGTAAATATCACTCACAAAAGCTATGCAGGAAGCCCACAAATAAATGCAAAGGCATTATTAGGAATGAAAACAAAACAAAACAAAACAAAAAGATACTTTAATCTAGAAGAGCTGAAAGAGTCAGTTGAATGGTCAGTCTTACATAGTTGAAGATATCTATCTGTAAAAGATTTGTACAGGATTTACTATAGGGATTATGATTTAATCTAGTAAATACTGATACTATATTGGGAATAACAAACAAATAGGTGCTTATGTGCAGTGCATTTTTTTATTTGTTTCCTTGAATCACTTGTCTGTTGATCTGAGTTTACTCCATAACACCCAGCATAGATTTTTTGTATGTGTGGGAATGCTGGAATGAAAGGTGGGACAGAATGACCTAGATGCTGTAAGGTCAGTTTAAGAAGGAAGAGGTGAATTAGAGCTAGAGAATATACGCTGAATTTTCTGGCCTTTCAATACACCTGCAGAACCAGTCCTAGAAAGCTTACGAAACAAAATCATTTAAAAACAAGGATATCTACTGCTAAAGGCATTCGGATCAGACTGAGATTTTGTGAAAAACCCAACAGTAGGAGGGCTGTGTCAGACAGGACGCACCCCACGAAAGGCATAGCCCCCGCCTTCTCACCTTTAAATTCTGGCAGCGTATACTGACAGGCAGCCTCTAGTTTTGGCAATTCTCACTCAGACAGAGAACTCACCAGCAAAAAGGTCTGAGCTCCTGAGGACTGAGTTCAACAGTCATATTATTTAATGAGCAGATCACCCGAGAAATGAGCAGGCCGGTGAAGGCAACAATGTCAACAGAATGAACAAATGCCTGCATTTAGAAGTTGTTCTCTTACACTCCCCAAAAAAAACCCACAAACCAACCCAAAATAACAAAAACCCCCAACTCCTTCAGGGTTGTATTCTTTGATTTAGGGGTAACCAGTGGAAGCTTAAGTATGAATCCAACATTTTGATAAGGTCTGGGCACAGAAGGCAAAAATATCTATGCTGCTAAGCTAATATGTTGCTTATAGTGATAGTGACTGCACCTGAGTACTTGGTGAAACTATGTGAGGATCTTTTCTCTTGTTTTCTCTGAACAGCAAGGCTCAGACACAGTTTTCAGGAAAAAACCCAAAGTGAATCTTTGTTTTTATTGTCCTACTAAACTCTTACATTACCTTGTCTTGCTATTTCCGAAAATGTGGAGGGCTTTTTTGTAGCAACATCTATAGTTTAAAAGTGAGATTGCCTGCAACCTTGTGATATCCCAACCATGAGGTCTGGGATAATCCTGCAGTCTCTAGGATGTACAATCATTTTATACACTGTGCAATTGAATCAAAACAGTCCATAATAATTTTTTTCCAAATACAGCATTTGTTTTGGGTTTGCAGCCCAAAATACAGGAAGATTATGTATTTTTTGGCTTCTGGAAGTGCATAAGGACTCATGGATTGTTGGGATTTTTTTCAGCACTTTTGTGGCTTCCCATTGGTCACTTGCAATCCCTTTTTTTTGTCATTATGACCTCAGTGGCAGCTGGAAGACTGAACATGGAGGAGAAAAGTACTACAGAACTCCGCCAAATGCAAGGACCTCAACAGCTGTATTTTTTTTTTAAATAACTTAACAGTGCAACCATATAAACACCTCTTCAGATAAGGTCTCCTGCAAATGCCAACAGGAGAAATGAAAACAATCATTCATGATGACAAATAGTTTTCACCTAGCAGCTTCCTTTCTCATTGTGCCAAAGGAAAATGCTTGCATTTCCTCTGCTGCAGAAAATGCCATGCCTCATTTCTTAATTACTTTAGCCTCACCAACTGACTGGGCTCTTAGACAAAATAGTAATAGAATTTTTGTTCCAAGTAGTCTTGGATGTTTACCCTTGCTTGTGTTGGCAGGGCTTGGCAGTGCCTGACAATGTTCTGTGGGAGACATCACCAGCCAATGCCCTTTGGATGCACAGGGAGTGCCTGGGGGTCAGGCTCCAAGCAAAAGTGACCCTCAGAAATAGCATACACATGAGACAGCTCAGCATGAAGTTGTCCTTACACACAGAGGACAATGCAAACTGAACTGAACCCTGCTGCTAAACAGGGGCTGTAACTGTCCCTCTTTCTGCTCATTTTTTTCCCTGAATGTAATGGGCCTGTCATGGCTGTAGTTGTGAATTAATATAATTTTGTGAAAAAGTCCAAACCCTAAAGACCTTCATTTGCATTTGTCTACGACAACTGTGACAAGTAGAGAACACGCTCTTCTCAGCTTTGAGTATGATGGCTGGCTTTGAATCCTAGAAACTATAAATTTCCTATGTAACCAAATACATGCATGCAGAAGCAGAAAACATAATCCAAAGCAGTCATGCTTTGAAATTTTCTTTGAATGGTTTTAAGAAGAGGAGGTGAGATTTTAAGTAGTTACTTGTACTACTGCTTGGAAATACACAGTGATCTCAGAGCAGTCGTTTCTATCTATGTAGCAGAATGCAAGTAGATTGTCACCAATGCCATTCTCAGTGGCCTGTCTGTAGAAGACGAATTTAGGATTCACTACATTTTAATACAGTATATGTAGGAAACAGACTTTTGGAGGCATGTCATGGAACCTGTCCCAGATGAAGTACCTTAGATGTGATGCCAGGTCTTGGCATGGGTAAAGCACAGATTTTTTGAGTATCAGTGGCAGATCCCTTCTCATTTCCATGCAACAGTATAACAGGAGATTTGTTTTCATCTTCTTCACATAGTTTTCTCCTGCAGGGAAACCAGAAAAGGGTCCACTGTCTCATGCCCATTGCAGTAATTGTTTGCAAATTATATCAGTGAGACCAGCAATGCTATAGTACGCCTTGGCACATGTCACTTCCTTGAGCATGGAGTGCTTGTTTCCTCCCCAGGGAGCATGGTGTAAAAAGTGCCCTCATGCTGGGACCTGGCCTAGCACTCTCTTTATGGTAATGGACCATGCTGGAAACACAAGTCCTCAGAAAGAGCAGCTTTTCACTTTGTTAATGCATACACCATTGCCAAGACTGTGATGCTGTCTATCCTCTTCCCCAGGTGAAGAGCTGTGCTCCAGCTGCTTTGTCTCCTGCCAGGCAGGGCAGGTGAGGAGGCAGAGTCTAGTCACCCCCAGACTCCCACCTGATTGAACTAAGATGACCACTTGGTTTGCCTCATGGTGACTCAGCTGACAGAGGTTACCTCTTCCTTGTAGCTTGACTGCTTCTCTTTACATCATTGTGGCTGTAACAAGCCTCCTTTTAAACAGACACTTAGTTCAGCAGCTGGAGCACAAAGATACTGCTGTCTGTCCAGCCAGCAATGGAGGATGAGGGGCTCACAAGTACAATGCTTGTTGCTGGCATATTTCTGCATTGATTCCTGATTTAGAGACCCAGGGGATCAGTGTTTGTGCATTTTCAGGCTAGCTGGCTTAGTCACTTGTACCACATTGATGGTACAATGACATTTTTACTATAGGGATTCAAATGCAAAGTGATTTTCTGTCCTCCACTGAGGAGACAGGCACCTTTTCACATCATCCAAGATAAACTTTTCAGGTATGTTTTTTAAAACACTTTGAGTGCAGTTTGCAAGACCACAAGCCTGGGACAGGTGATTAATTCCGATTAAAACTGATTAACATCTAGCATCTGTACCAGGTGCAAAGACGTAGGGAAGAAAAACTTACATTTCTGAAAGGTATGAACATCTAGCATACCTCTTTGCTATTGTGGACAAACAAAAGGGAGCACCGAAACTGCATTTCTTATAATAGACATTGACCTAATGTAGACAAAGAACTGTAAATAATACCAATTTCCCAAAAGGTTGGGTTTCATACATGAATGTGAAACACAGTTGAAAAACTGTTTTATGTAACTCCTCCTGACTTTGAAAATGGACAGTTACAGCCCTGTGGCTGAAGAGTCCCCTTTAGTACCCCCAACCTTCAAATTAGGTTGAAAGAAAATACCACAGATAAAGAAGGACAGAAGGAAGATCTTTGGAGCTGAGACATCTTTGCTAAACCTAGAATTGCTTGCTGAAATTTACTTGAAATTAGCTGCAGGAAATCTTTGCTCTTTCATTCATGCAGAGGCCTTTGGTTGACAGTACTGATTCCCTCTCTCTTCCAGTTCAATGCAGCTGGTAACATTTCAAAACAGAAGGATGCATACCCTATCTGAGTGGCTCCTGCCTGCCTCCAGGAATACTACAGCTGACTGGACCTGCCACTTGCATTGTTGTGATACTGGGGGGCTACACCTTCAGGTCCTGCTTACCTCTCCATGGAGAGCACCTGGTGTACTACACATTTTCAGAAAGACTGTGAGAGCTCTAAAAAGTTTAAATATTTGAAGCTCCTGTTAAATTGCTTTGCAACTGCACAAATATTTCCACACCTCTCTATTACTTATTCCCCCCATGACAGCAACAGTGTATGAGAAACCAGCTCCAAATACTGTTTATGGAAAAGGTAGGATGAAGATAAGAGCACTAGTGCATTCACCTGTTTGCTCTGCTGACAGGGTCAAGATGGTCAAAATTGTTCTCCTGGCTTGTTTTTTTCTCATGTAGATGAAAGAAATCCTGTCTATATATATCAAGGTTTATCATACAGAATCCTCTTCATGATGAAAAAAAGGATTTGGATTATTATGTTAAAATTTTCCATGGGTCAAATCTCCAATTCTGCAAAAGCATGTTGCAGTCAGGACAATTAGAGGGCTGTGCCTCCAGGTTTTACTTTTAAGTATTTCTAAGCTCATTCAGCGCAGACTCATTCAGCTGCAGTGCACAGTAAAAGTATGATGGGGAGAGAGGCCAATGCCATTATAATATCTAATGAAAAAGTGTAAGTGAAGTGATGGTAGCTTTGAATGCTGCACATGGTCTTGAATTATTTCATTCCACACAGTTCTGAGAAGAATGTGTCATTAATAATTTGTAGTAACACATGGCTTCTAATTGATTGAATTCTTTTTTCTGTTTAAAACAAATGGAAGAAAAATACATAATTAATCTCCTTGCTGCTCATGTTGTGTCAGAAATGGCTGTGCTTTTTAGGACAATATTCACTCCTCTAAAGTGTCAAAGCATGTACCCCAGCATTTAGGGAGGATGCTTAGCAAACGACAGACTGCTTTCATCTCTGATAGCCTGATAAAGAGGAAAAGCATGTCTCTAGATGAGAGATCAGATTTGTTATGCTGAATGGTTGCCACAGAGAAGAGAACAGCAAAGAACTTACCACATCAATTATCTGCAGCAACGAAAGCTGGAGTTCGACTACAAGTGGTTGGGAGTCATTCACTACAGGTCGTTCCAGACGATTGTAGTTCCTCAGCAATTCTCTGTACAACCGTCTCTGGCCTTCCCCTGCTGAGAGACTAGAGGAAAAAAAAGGTGTCTGCATTCACACTGTCACACAGTTATTATTGTTTGTCCATTTTGTTGAAAACTCCCTCTTATTAGGTTTGTAATTAGAAAGCAGTTCCTAAAACTATTTGCATCCATGTGCAAATTCTGTGACAGACACAGATTTTCTGCATATGTGAATGGTGAACTCTCAAAAAAGTTAACCACTAACACTAGCTCATTACCATCATTCAGAAACTACTGAATTTAGAATTTAGGGCTCTGACTGAATGTCCCCATTCCTTGGAGTCCCTCCTGCTGACAGACAATAGAGTCATGGCTTCAAAACCACCAGACAGCTTCCTGGAAAGCAAGCAAATTAGTTTATTCATTTGCTTGTTTGTTTTTCCTAGACACTGGTGACTGTGAGCCAGCACTGGTATTACTTAGCCATATTTTGTTTTTACCAAGCATTGGTAACAGGTAATTTCTTGGAGCAGATGTATCAGGCCTTTTTCTATGCTCAAGAAACAGTAACACCGCTTCTTCCTACCCTCTCCAGTTTTGTGTTGCAGGCTTTGGGTTAGTTCCCTTGACTTTCTTCCATCTTATGGCAGCACACTTTGTTAACACTTACTGAGGTGCTGGTATGAAGGCTAGAGTATTTAACGGCTATTACACACTCAGTTTGCACTGGAAACAGACTCCACACAAAGCTGTCATATAAATAGCTGAGCATATTAAAGATTAGCAGAACTTCAGTCTATGCTTAGTTTTCAAGATGCCCAAGTTCCCACCTTTGGGGTGGGTGTGAAGAGCATCCATCTAACCTTCATGACCAAGTTTTCTTGCCACGGCAACTGTAGACGGTGAAGGTTTGGGTATCTTCCCTCAGCAAAACAAGAAGTTTGCTGGGGTACACTGCTCAAAACCCTGGTTCTCCCAAAACTGTGTAGATCTTGCTGCTATGGCTAGTGGCAGCCTGAGCTCAACTTAAGAGATGCACCTGAGAGAGGGAAAGTCATGGACTGCAGGTTCCCTGAGGTCAAACCAGTCCTGTCAACATGAGTGTGTATTCTCTGAACTGTATAAATTCAATCCCTGGCAGAGAATCCATACTCTAAATGATTATTACTTTGGACTGAAGCATTTTTTAATCCATTGCAGCTCCCACTCTCTATATACAATGATTCTTACTTCTTGATCAGAGATCTGCACATTGAGGCCAAAACTTCTCTCACAAAGGTTGTGATGAATATTTTCTTGACAATGCAAACAAAATACCACAACCTGTTCTGCCTTCCCAGTCTCTTATTATGCTTAACAAACCCTTCAAGCCTGAGACAAGTTGCCCTACAACAAAGCAGCCAAGCCTTTTGAAACTAATAATAAATTCAGATTATAAACACTTCATAGGACTGTTTAACTTGTGTTCTTTTCATTTTTGCTGATACTCTAGGGAACTTTGTGAATTTCTAACACGGCAGTGCCTGGTAAACAAGAAAGAAGAGTATTTTGGTTCACTTTGGTAAATTACACAATCACATCAATTTCATGGGCTCTTTCTTTTCTTGCATATTAGCTTACATGATCACAGGCCCCCAGAGGAGCAAATGCTGTAAGCACACTTTCAATAGTTCTTGCTGACACCTCAATATTGGATGCTATGTTTTCACCGATGGCAAAGACAAACTCTGACCACAGTCTCTCTCCTTCAGCACCTTAAGTAATTTCCCTGCTTACTTAAGCAGAGATTTAAGTCCTCTGTTATGGCCTTATTACTTTCCAGTGCCTCAGCAGGACCAGACTCCATTATAAAAGTCTTGTGTGTGAAGGAAACACATTAAAACCACCACACATTGTCCTACGAAAAAGGTTCTGAGTTTGGAGAATATTTGCTGTCCTTTCACTCACCTACTCACCCATGTTCCTGTGCTTTAGGGAAGAAATTACCTCCTGAACAATTGCTCTCATCTTGAGCACGTAATACTTGCCTTTAAACTTTCTTTTAAACAGTCTGTCTCAGCTTTTAAAGGGGAAAAGCACCTTTCAGCAGTCTGACTTGCAGAAATCTAAGCATAACCCTTTGTTGTAGGCTTTGGAAAGCTGTCTTTGCATTGTGTGCTTCATCCATGCTGAAGCCAAGCCTCTTTCCCTGCTAAACTTTGAGGTGAAGTAGCTGAGAACTGCACCTAGTTTTTCATCCTTTCTTCAACTCTCCTCTCAGTAATGTGATCCCGATACTTTGCAATCTCTTGTATTCAAAACTGTTAACACAGTCATAGCTAATGTATTCTTAGTCCGCCGAGTTGGCATTGGTGACCATGTATTTGTGTGCTGCATGGTTTTGCTTACAAAATTACATAGATTCAGATATCTGAATCTATGTGATGGAGCCTTGGGGTGTCCTGGCAAACAGCCATAGCAGCTGTTGGTACCACAAAGGGCTGGCTATCCTAATCACACTGCCATCTCTCCCCTACAGCTGCTTTCGAGAAGGGAACTGAGGTGGATGTCTAGTCTAACATGTATGTTCACAGACTTTTTCTTTAAATTGTAATTTTCAAATACTTAATGTTTCATACTCCAGAGAGATTTCTGCTTTTTTTCTCCTAAAACGTTTGTGCTAATGCATTGTGACACTACAAGTCTGTGTGCTAAATGGAGTGTTTGCTGGTGATGGGGAAGCCTGAATCTCTTAGGAGTCGTGGTCGAATAAGCTTTACCACTGACTATCCCATAGTCACAGAAGTTTAACCAAAAGCAGCCGCACTGTTTCATCTTTTAAACTAGCCTATATGATGGATGTCAATATTTAAGGTCGCCAAGTCAGTCTCCCAGAACCAGTGCCAGACTTGCTTGCCTATGTATGTTACTGGTAAGTAAAAAGGGAAAGGGCATGATGTTTTCTAGGAAAAGGATATGAATCTTTTTATGACCCACTGGCACTGATAGTGTCTCCCTTGTCTCTGAAATATCTTTGAAGTAGTAGGAAAATATACAAAGTCATTAAAATTTGAGGATAGAACAGTGTAGGATGTTTGCCTCAAGTTTAGCCAGACTTTTGACACCATCTCTGGAAAATTCTCACACACATTTGTCTATGCCTTACAGGCTAGACAAGTGAACAGTGGACAGAAAAGTGGCTGAACTGCAGGCTCAGAGGGTTGTCTGAAGCAAAAACTTCAGCTGAAGGCCAGCCAGTGGTAGAGTACTCCACGGATGGATACTGGGAACAATGCTATTTAACATCGTTATGAATGATGGGATGGAGTGCACCCTTAGCAAGTTGTTTTTTTTTTTTTTTCAGATAGTATAAAACTGTGAGGAGTGGCTGATACAGCACAAGATTTTCTGTCACTCAGAAAGACCTCAGGAAACTGGAGAAATGACTGACAGGAAACCATGAAGTTGAATGAAATAAAGTACAAAGTCGTCCTGCACCTGAGGAGTAACCTCAGGTACCAGAACAGGCTGGGGTCTTGCTGGCTGGTGAGCAGTATAGCAGAAAACCCCGAGGAACCTTTTAGGTACCAAGCTGACTATAAGCCAGCACCGCACCCTGGTGGCAAAGGTCACCAGCATCCTGAGCTGCAACAGGAAGAACCACACAAGTAGATCAAGAGAGGTGATCCTCTCTACTCAGCACTGGTGATACACACCTGGAATGATGGATTCAGTGCTGGGGTAGATCAGTGGAAAGGAGACGTGGAATTACTAGATCAAGGCTGGATTGTTTCCCAGTATTTACTCTTGAAAAACCTGAAAATGTTCCCTAAACTGCTCCTGGAGTTTGCAGACAATTGGGAAGCACAAGGCAAGAGCTCTATGGAAAGCAATTACTCATGCACAACAGTTAAACTTTTAAACGCCTCTCTGAATTCCCTCCAATGCTTCTGCATCTGCAAAGTCTGCAAGAAGCCAACTGATTGAATGATATGACCTATAAACTGGCACAAATCCTTTAAGAATAGATGCATGGTTGCATTTCATGTTTCTTTCCAGGATGTAATTGGTGAGAATGGCACAGCAAGGGAACCTGCAGCTGGACTATCCACATCTGTAGGAAGAACAGATGCTCTCTCCATTCCAGGAACTGTGCTGTCATGTCTGGTCTTGGCTGGTTGATTTTCCTGCTCTGCTTTGCATGCCAAGGTCCCCAAGCTATAAGGCAAGAGTCCAGCCATTCCAGTTCCCCAGGTTTGTTCACAAAGTAGTCAGCTTCTTAACCAGGAATCCTGGTGTAAGACACATTCTGTCTGGTTGTGCACAGTAAAGAATAAATAATGAAATATTGACAAGATGATAGTTAGCAGAACATGGATTTCCTCTAGTGTTTTGGCAATGGCACCTGTATTATCAACCATTCTACCTCTCCTTCATTGTGTTCCCTGTTTTTCTGTTCATAATCTCTCAACTTTTTGAGAGGGGGAGCTTCTAGCTGTTTTCTAGCTGTTGCCTATTTCTTTAGGCAGAGGTCTGAGTCCGAATACACAAGTTATTACTTTATTCATACAAGACTATTGGTACCTAAATTAGTGGCTTTCAGAAAAAAATACCATTTTCTTCCCATATCACTTTATATTAACATATATGTATGCTAAAATGCATCTGAAATAGAAAATGCCTGTTTTCTTCTTTTGTTTCCAAAGATGGTTCCTAGAATCACTGTCATATATAATGTTTTTGAAGAACATGGTAAGTTACAATCAACAGCATATTTCTGATCCATCACATTGTTGCTATTACATATTTTGCCCACCAATACTTCATAAAAGATCTCAAAATGCAGTGATGCTGTGGCTGTGACATTATTCACTCCCCTTGTACCTTCTGCAGGTTTTTCACCACATCTATGTCTCTTTTTTCTCTCTGTACCGTTACTTTGGCATGTATCTTTTGTTTTGTTTTACCGTTTCACAAAAAAAAATGAGTGAAGTTCTGGTGTTTATAAAAAACACAAACAGTGCCATTATACTATGAGGTATTATTAAGTTTAGTTGTGTAATGAATGTATTTAATTTTCTTATAATGGGAATATTTACAGAGCAAAAATCCATTAAAAACTATGGTTATCAGAGCTAAATCCTAGAACTTTAAACTATTTTCCTAAAACTTTACTGCCAAAACTCCTCTCCTATTATTTATTTTCAATTTAATTTATCACTGCACTCTTGCAGGGGTTTTTAGCTATTGCTTTCAGAATACAAATAGAATGATCATAGGAAACATATACATACATACACACACACTACATGAAATAATGAATTCTGGGTGAAGTAACATGAGAAGTATCAGGAAAAAATCAGGTTGATTCACAGACAATTTCATTCGCATAAAGAATTGCAATGGCACGAGCACTTACAAAATGAGGCATATTCTATTGATGTGGTAGCTATAAAAAACAACTTATTTTGAATATTTTGCAGATTTTTGAGAATGTAAAGCATGTCACTGCCATATGTCACTTAATCCCCAGAGATACAGATGTGTTCCATCTGCTTTTGTTCTTATGTGCAGCATTGTTACTTTTATCTGTGGCTGCAAATGCATTATTTCTTTCAATGCCCTTTGATTTAAAATGCATTCCATCATGCCTTCAGGGAAGAGGATTCACATAAGAAACAATGGAATCACATCAGCTACCTCTACCCTGTGTGTGTCTGTGTGTGTGTGTTTATGTGTTGTGTATTTGAATATTTCTCTCATTTAAAACCTCTTTTTAATCTACTTTTCTTCTGGGTAATCTTTGACTCTAATCTTTGTCTCTCGCTATGCGGATTGTTTCTGCATCTTACACACAAAATTCATCAGATTCCCAGAGGAATGTGAAAAATTACATGACTTCCTAGGCAAGAAGGACCTAATATTCCTGAAACTGGTCTTTTCTGTTCTTTCATAGTAGATAAAGGGTTCCCAGCAGTGACGGGTATTAAAAAGGTATGCTAGAAAAGGTTTCTTCTTAAAGTCTCAAGGCCCATGTGAACATGCTAAAACTATATAATGAAAGGATAGGCTTATATTTTTGGTCATACTGGGTTGGTTGTGGGTGTTTTAAAGGCTGAATTATATGTGTAAGGTAGAGAGACACACTTTGAGGTATTAACAGGGGGATACCTCTCAATCATAGTTATCATAGTTATCTAAACTGCCTCATTACTCCAGGTCAGAAACCTAACTAGCTACAGCCAGTAAAGGCAAAAATGTACTTTTAGTGTAATGCTAGTTGACAATAGCTCCATACAATGTAAATGTCACTGCTACAATTCTAGACACGCAGGGAGCACAGGAGGAGGAATGTGGAGCAGTGATGAAGAGAGGGATTCCTCTTGCTATGCATTACAGAGTGCTATGACTGTCTGGAGGCAACTCTTGCCAGCCATCCTGGGATTTGTGGAGAGGAGTAGTAATGGAAGCCAAAGGAATGAAACAAAACTGTAAGATAAAAACAAGATACCAGTGATATGATCATCAGTGTACTGGACTAGGCTTCTGCACTCCCTGCTCTCACTGGCTTGCAGAGTATCTTGTCATATCCCTTCATCTCTATGTGTTTCAGCACCCCAAAACGGTTAACCCAGGGAAAGCTCTTATTGGGAAAGCACTATGTCCTTCATCCTCCAAGTGCCATCAATGAGGCAGCCATGGCAATATGCACACCATTCACAAATGGCGCTGAAAAGGGTCAAGTCAGTCTGCACCTCCCCATCAAAAGCCCACTCTACACCATGCCAGGCACATGCGGAGAGCTCAGATCTGGGAAAGTCATAGGTGAACTGACAGGTGTAATAATGATTTCTGTGGAAAGAGATGGGCAGGTCTGATTAGGCTGAGAAAACAGGTAGGAGGAGTACTTTTCCTAAACCCAGTGCAGATAATAGCCGTGATAGGGCCTGCAATGATGTTGTGGCTTAACCCCACACTGCAACTGAGTATCAGGCAATCACTCGCTCACAATCTCTCCTCTCCCAATAGGATAGAGAAAAGAAATAGAAAAAAAAATTACAATAATAACATTAATGAAACATATTAATAATAAAACATAATGAAAAAAAATAAATGTAAAGGGAGACAAAAGAAAGAGAAATAGAGATAAAACCCAAAGAAGAGAAAAGATGCACAATACAAATTGCTCTCCACTCACTGATCTGTGCCCAGCCCACCCCTGAATAGCAATTGGCTTCTTCTAGTCAGTTTCTCCCAGTAAGTTTTTCTCAGTTTATACACTGAGATTATTAACTTCTCAGGAAGAGAAAAATAAATAATTTTGTCCCATGATGCAAAGACAGCAAAGATTCCAAGAGCTATTCCTTAGTCACAGGCATGTCTTTAATAGGATAAAAAGTTGTTCCTTTTTTTATAGTTCAACGGTCAGGGAGAGATCTTGCCTCATTGCCTCAGTGTGTTATTGACAAAACAGTGGTAATATGGTTTAACTTCTCTGGGAAATGCAGAGGACAGGCTGGAGTGGAAATTATACAGACAATAATACTGTGGAAATGAACTGCCCAGTGTGGTCAGACATGTTGCAGTGCTTCTTTCCCTTTTTCACTCTGCAGTGTTCGTCAGCTAGTTATGATTCCAGAAACGGCTTGTTTCCCAAACTATGAACTTTTGCCTTGCCAGCTGCCACCTGTACTTGCATAGCAAAGCTACACTGCAAAGGCACTGAGGATGCAATAAAAAAGGTTAGAGATGGCTTATCCCTCCTTTTTCCCTCATCACTCTAGTTGCAGCTGTTGCCCATGAACAGAGAGCTCCACTGCCTGCAAGACACATGCAAGTCATAAATGTCCATAGTGAACATGGATCTGAGAAAGCAAAGAAAGTTCATCTTCACAGTATCAGAAGTCAAATGTTTGATAATGAAAAACACAGTGTAAGAGCCCTCTGAAAGGGATGGGGGTTAGCCTGATGAAAATTTTCACTGCACAGTGAATTACTGCTAATTTGTTCAGTGCTTAGTATGTGAACTGGAAAATATGGAGATACATTTTCCTAAATCTGAAACAGTTTCACACTTGGGGAGCAAAATTTTCCTAACACATGTATAGATAAAACACAGCCCTGTTTTAGGCAGCACAAATGAGCTTTCCCTTTGTCAGGTCAAACTTGCCACGTATAAGAAATGCGTTGCCAATCAGCTGGTGACAGTTTGGAGGTCTTGGTAGCAGAAGTGACTGCTATCAAGGGATTTTTTTCAAAGGGAAAGAAGTCCGAGTCTTTAGTGGTTGAGGTCTTCAAAGACAAAGGGAGCTGTAAACACAGGTGTGAAAACTCTCAGCAATGAGTCTGAATTTATTTCAAACTGAAGAGAAAAGCTGCTTCTAATACTGCCTTGATTGAAGAAAGTGACTGGCTCTGAGCAACCTGGACTTGTGAGCAATCAAATAAGGTTTGTGGAGATCTGACCTAAGGCACTTGAAATTGTATGTACTATGCTTTGGTGACTATGCCTCAGTCCAGATTTGCCTATATGCATATAGAGTGGCTCAAAAGCTTATATCTAGTTTGTTGTTTGATTATTTTTCCCAGACTTTAAAGATATCAAGATCTCAGTGACAGCTGAGTGTTGTTTAGCCTTGATCTGTTTGCAGAACACTAGATGCTATTGTCTTTTCCTTGGGTACATGGCTCAGGTCCTGGTTTTGTTGGGATGGCAGTTAGATGCCTCTCCCTGCTGCACCCTGCCAGCCAAATCTGCATTGACTGAGTCACTCATCCTGAATAAGAGCAGAAATGAACCACACAGTGAAATCAAGGTACTTCTAGAGAATGATGATCTGGGGAGCCTGATTTTGTCCTGTCTGTACTTTATTGCTTTTAAGCTTTGGTTACGTCAGTCTACTTCTCCTGAATTATGTTGGTTTAATTAATTTTGGTTTATTTAATTAAACAAAATTAAAACAAACCTGGTGCACTGTGCGTCCAGGGGGGAGCATAATTGTCATCTTGTAGTACAATAGCAATACCACAGATGCACGACGCTTGGTATGTGAGTGAGACCTGAGCAAGCCTGAAAGTCAGAAAGTGATCCTTTGCTGTCTCGCCTCCCTCTTGTATTCCCCAGCAAAGAATTCCTGATTCTGCTAGAGCATTTTGACCCAAAGGTGAGATAATTTGCCCATTTGAGAGACGCCTCCTCTGGAGGAGGACGTCTCTTCTCCTTTCCTACAGACCTGTTTCACTTACATCTACCTACTCTTTGCCCTGCCTCTTTGACATCATCAGGAAACACACAAGTAGATCTAATGGTGCCAGGAGTGCTGAAGTGATTGAGCTGAGATATCAATCCAATAAAATTACATTACAAATGGTGACCCTAATATCCTTGGAAATTATATTAGAAGTCTTGGACCTTGAACAAATGCTAGTGCAGAGGGTATGCTTCAGGATAGCTGTTTGGTTTTAACAGAAAGGGAAATCTTTTGCTTGGAGCTCCTGGAGCTGCCCAGTTGCCATTTAAGGACTGTGTGTGAAGCCTGAACATGAACAGGTTTAATTCAAAGTTGCTGCCCATTTGCCACTCAAAACAATGGGTACTGCAAACTATCTAGCAAATTTTGATTCATGTTTTGGTCTCTTCTTCCCATTGTTACAATTGCTCAAGCTGGATTTCAGTTTGTTGACTACCTTTCTAAAATGACACAATATTAAAGGGAAAGCACTCCATCAATTGCCATGACTGCTCTATCGCTTCTACTGGTTCTTCAGAAAAATCCACAAGATGGCTAAGAATTTTGTAATGTATTATCTGCATCATTATATGACTTCCTATTTCCGTTTTTTTCCCAAATGCACTGACTCAGACTTGATGAGAACATTAAGCAGCATCATTCTCTACAGCCAGCCTACACTCAATGAGACCTCCTGCATGACACACAGTTATCTCTGTGTCATGAAGCCTCCATAGGGCAGTGCTGATCCCTTGGAGAGAATGGAGTGGAGGCCACTGAGAAAACTGGCTGCTGTAACACAGTAGATGGATTAAAGAGATATGTCTTTGATCCTCTTGGAGATGAGAAAACAAGGAGGCGTTCTTTTGGCTGCCTTCAGCTTCCTTGAGGAAGGGCTCCACCATGAAGAAACCAGGCTCTCCTGGTAGGTGCACAAGGACAGCACCAGTAAGATAAAGTTGCATTATAGGGCATTCCCACAGTATTAAGAGACCTTTTTTATCTCAAGGGTACTGTGCACAAGGGACACCACTGTCCTTGGAGATATTTGCAGCTTGATTCCTCAGATAGCAACCCAATGAGGAAGAAGGGTTGGACTGGACAACCTCTGGAGGTCCCTTCCAGCCAAACTATTCTACCACTATAAGAATCTGTACAGATCAGACCCTCTCTCACCTCAGCTGCTACAAACACATCTTTTCCAACTTACAACTTAATTTTCTCCCTTGGCATGGTGAATAAGTGACCAGTGATACTTTTCCATGTAACCACAGCTGAGTTTCAGGGAACACAGTGTACTGTCTTAGTCCAGTCTGCAAACTGACTTCAGCCTCTTTGAGTTCTCAGTGAGAAATGAGACCTCCTCAAGTCTGCCTCTTTGTTCTAAGCTATTTTTTTTTCCCAAATTATGTTATATTAAGAATAGAAATGAGGACTATGGTTTTCTCTTCAACATTGTGGAATGCAAAAGTGTTGAAAATATCCATTTCTGAATGATGATAAGGTTTGCAGACATCTGCTTCAGCACTCCTTTAACCACAGACTTTCTAATTAGCAAAGCCAATTGATAGCAAGGCAAGACAAAGACACCTGCACCTCACTGTAACACACATAAGTACTCACGTTGACTACAGGTTCTCCTTCCATTGCAATTAACTGAGTTAATTGCAAGCCCTGGGTGTGAAGATTCTTACTTCCAAACACTATCTGGTTCTGATCTCAGCCTTCTCATCAGCTGTTTTGCTCAATGCAGAAAGTATTTGATAAGCAAAACTCTTTCTTTAAGCCATATTTTCTCATGAGTGTGCTCTAAAACAGCAATAAACTCCTGTCTACTTTTCTCATTTCCTGGTTTGATACTCATTGCCAGTGCTAAGCCCTACCTGTCTCAGTCAGATTTGAGCTCTTTCTTAATTAGATTAAGTAGGATCTCTAGGCAGTAGATATCTCCAAACAACCATGTCAGGACTCATGCAAAGGGGTTTGATCTACTTTAATCACACCCTAGAGCTGGACACTGTATCTCCCTCCTTGCTTGTCACATACAAATGAAATTGTATATGCTACCACCATCACTAACTCATGTCTTTTCCACATACCTTAGGAAAATAAATCAGAGAGAAAAAAGACTTCTGAAGCTGTCTTTAAGAGATGAATCCTCTGCCTGGAATGGGAACTTCTGCTCTGAGACCATCAGAAAACTCTCTGAGCTGGAGCAAGGCTGAAGGCTCCCAAGGTGCCATCCAGCATCATCTGAAAGACCAGAAGGGTGCTACTTTCTCAGGCATTGTATCTGCTTCTGGATCCCTCCCTACATGCAAGAGTGTTATACCAATAGGTGCATATAACAATAGGCACTGGAGATGTCACGACCCAGGTGTTTTTCTGGACCTTCCCATTTTTTCCAGTGATATTTGAGAAGAGTTAACACAAGATTTAGTTCAGATCACTACCAGCAAATGTGCACAGAAATACCTCCAAGTTCCCTGGAACCTGGCAACTTTTCAGAAGCTTGGGCCAGCTCCACTGTTGCAGCTGTGCCTATGATAATACAGATCAGCCTTAGAGCTGTACCAGTAATGCACATAGAAGATTAGTGACTGAACACAAGGTCTAGATCATTGAACTGAACAGTCAACTTTAAGAAGCAAGCATGTACAGCAAGTTACTGCAGCAGACAGTAATTCAGAGGAAACGGAGGTTTGCTTAGGACCCTGCCTGCCCGTCTTAAATTCATTGACACATATCAATGGCACTAGTGCCCTTGATAACAAAGCATATGTGGATGTGCCATGGACATTTACTCCCTTGGCTCCGATGCCTTAGCACACTCTCAGCATTCAGAGTAATCAGCCCTGCTGTCTGTGCTATTAGATATTTAAGTAATGGCAGGGATCTGACAGCAATTTCCCATGTCTGCAAGTTGCACACGTAGCATCTGTTTATGCCATCAACATGGAAGAAAACACCTACCAGTACAAGCTAAGGCCTAGCTCCTATCTTTCCTATTTGGAATGTGTACCAGCTGCATTGTTATTTTTGAAACTGTATCATTCAGTGCATCAACATAGAGAATGTGGAGAGCTAAGGTGAATATAACCTTCAGACCTCTAATTAAAGGTATGAAAGAGTCTAAATTATCTAACTTTCACACCTGGTTCCACTCTGATAACAATTATGAGAAGTAAAAGTACAGCAACTTCACCAACCACCTAAATTATCAATGACATTACACTCTGTAATGTACTCTGTTAAGGCACAGGAATCCTTTTATCTGTTCAACCTTCTCTCTTTGGTGTAAATGAGTTTGATTTACACACATCATTGCACTTCTACTAGGCCAACACAGCTGAGGCCTGAAGTTTAGACTCCATATATAGGTATTTAAGTAACATCATTTGTTACTCCTACTACACAGATCTATAAACTCATGTCATCTCAGTCTAATTAGCTAACATTAGAGAAATTGTAGCTTGGCAGTGGTATCTGGCCTTCTGAGGCTATCTTGCCAATGCTTCTGCTGTTGTAGAAACAGCACCTGCTTGCATGGAAGTGAACCAAGAAATTTGTGAGGATTTGCTCCAAGAGATTATAGTTCTGTTCTGATGGGATCACTAGACCTCAACAAAATAAGCAAAGGTGTGAAAAAGCATGAAATTGGTGAAGCACAGCAATTCAACTCTGTATTGTGAGTGAGCCAAAGAAAAGATGCTTTGCACCAGCTGGGTACACCAAGACAGACTCAATTACTTGATCATTTACATCTTTGAGCTGGTTAGCTCACTTGCAGCATCCCCTGCTACAGGATTTGTCCCATATAGCTGAGCACTCGTATTCTCACCAGACTGCAGAGGAAGGTTGATGCTCTCAGCTTTCCTTTGCCTTTGTTGGGCTTTTCAAAGCCACTTGGCCAGATATGACCCTGATGGCAGTCTGTACATAGCAAAGAAATCGAGAGGTCTGACTCGGCTGTGGGCATTGTAATGGTCTCACTCGAGAAATGAAGGGATATAAAGGCACAGTAATTTGAATACGTGATTTAACCGAAGGCTAGCCAAGTGCATCTTTAACTTCCCTGGCTGTTCAAACCCTGTAAGTGCCTGTGCCCTGAGCTCAAGGTAACTGCTCAAAGAGGCTATGCGTCCTTATGATCACTGCAACATGTTTCTTAGAACATCCTTGTAGGGCTGTCTCCTCTCTATCTCTCAGACTGCACCACACTCAAAAAAAGGAGCAGGAATGGGTCTGACCCCTCCATTCCAACCACTCCCTGGACCAGGTTTTTCAAGTCACACCACCCAAGGTTGTTAGGTAGCTTCTGAGACTCACTGTGTTCTTCTATGTTCTGGGTGCTCCTTCAAGGATCGCCCCTGGCCTGGGAGGAATGTCTGACCTTGAGAGTACTCGTTTGAGATATAGGAAGGTTGAAAACCAGTTCCCTGATTTTTCCTTAGACTTATGTCTCAAAAAAAGCATCAACTTCTCAAGAAGGATGGCTGCAATGACCTAGCTTAAATGATATGACTACTGGGGCTCCTAGCATTATTATGAGTAAAGTCTTGTTGAAGCAGACAGTTGAGGAAGGAACTGCAAAAAAATTGATTTTGTCATGTGTTGTTTTTCTTTAGCTTTTTTTCTAGTTCTTGACACAACTTTCCTGTGAAACAGCCCTACAGGAGTTTTCAGTACTTGATAAATTGCTATGAACAATGTTGAAACAACTCAGTGCTATGTGAGAGTGACGTTAGTTATGATTTGAATTTGCCATGACTTTCATGTGGGTGAACTAAGGAACCCAGGGGGAGTTAATCTGGATTTACTGTTAAAAAAACTCTGCTACTGCTAACATGCTAACATCATCTGGACTTTTTTTGTCTTCTGGCCCAATAGCTCAATTCCCAGGTCTTTCTGGGGTTTTTTTCCCTTTTTTTTTTTTTTTTTTTTTTTAAGTTAAAAAATCTGTAAAGCAGAGGTCAGTTACAGACCAACTTAATCAGAGATTCATTTAATTCTGCTTTAGCATTTTTCTGTAAAAGCGCATACTTACAAGCTGTTGGTAAAAGCACCTAACAAAAAAATCCTCTGAATTATTTATAAAAGCAGTTTGTCTCCATGTGCTGCTCAAAGAAACTAGGCATCCCCCTGATGAATTAGTGTTTATTCATTATTTAAAAGGCAGGATTTACATGACACACAACTTCTCAAAATGGGAATGCCCACAAAATTACTTATAACTAGAGGCTACAACCTGCCTGTTAGTTCAGCTCCTAAAGAAATGTCCTGAAGATAGCAAGGTTCCTAATTTAGCAAGGTGGGGAAACATTTTTTTGCAGTAACATGCTACATTAGGCAGATGAGATGTGGATCTGTAATAATGAAATGCCCAAATGTTTTACAGCTTCAGATGAATTAACGAGGAATTATCTATGTGTCATGAATAGTCCAGTGCAACATCACATACATGTAAGTTTCCAGTTCCCCTGCACTTCTGAAGACAATCCCGCTTTATATATAAATTGTGAAAAACAAGACATGGTCCTTCACTCCTAGAATACTCCATTATAGAATTTTTGATTGTTGCAGGCATGTATATTCCAGCTGAAAGGGAGCATAAAAGCACATTTTGTACAGAATATTGAACATCTTTCATGACTGTGGCAATTTCAACACTCATATAAAAACACTTTATTGTCAGCCTTGCAATCTTGAATGTTTTGAAATAATCACACAGCTCCTATTTTTGTTTGCACCATGCTGAAACTTCTGAAGATAGCTTAGCCAGAGCTGACACCTTAGACTACAGAAGCCCATTATTATTCTTATTAGATCTTTCCATCTATATATCCATCTCTGCCTTGATTATTTCTTATTATGCATACTAATAGTTTGTTTAATAAAAACAAACTAGAAATAGTAAATTTATGTATTTATACATATTTAATCCTCCTAAAGGATGCACAGAAAATAACAGTTATCTATTTTCTTCTGCTCATACTTCTCTCTAGAACACCATTGCACCCACACACCTACAGTGTTCTCAAAGTCATTCTGCCCAGCCTGATGTAATAATTTCCTGTTCTCAATAAACCATTGAAAGGTTACATTTTTAAAGAAAGCAAGAACATATTTCTTTTCAAATACAACAATTAATTTATGAAAGTTAAAATTACTCACCTTTAATTGAAAAAAAAAAACCCACAAAAACAAACCCACTCACATCTTAAAAAATGTGCCCAGCACTGTAAGATCTACAAACTTATCCAAACTGATTACAAAAGTTAGTTAAAAGAGCATGGGACCCTAATGAAGTTCAAAATACAAGCAGATAGAAAACTCTTCAAAAATGAAAGTTTGGGTTAGATGTAACTACCATTTAGGGAAAAAAAAAACCCAAACAACCAAAAACCCAAACCAACAAATCAAAACAACTGCATCAAAAAACCCAAACCACAACAGAAAAAGGAATGCCCTGGACAAACACCAATAAGCTTACCTTTAAGGAGTGAGAGGAACAAGGATGACCAGAGATACAGTGCAGAATAAACAAATGCCAAGCACTTTTCTGTAAGCATTGTCAAAATAAGGTGGCTCTCCTTCCTGAGCAGAGGGTGAAAGAGGATGGAGTCTTGAAGACAGCCTGCAATGACTGATGGATTTGGCAATTACAGTAATAAGGCATCAAACCAGCTTCCCACCAGGGGAGAAAAGTGCATTTGCTCATGTGTTTCTCCAGTCCCCAGGAGCCAAATCAGCTCAGCGCTTGGTCAGTAAATCCAAACACAAAGGAACAGGTTACATTCCTTTGGACACATTGTTCAACACACTCAGCCTTTCCCTGGTCAGGAGCAAATGCAAGTGATCCTCGCACACAGCTGCCTGTGTACTGCAAGAAGGGGGAGTGTGCTGCCTCGGAGACGCTTCCTGCATCTCCACATATTGTACCTAACCCGAGACAGCACGGCTGCAGTGTTTCCAGTGCTTGCACTCGAGTGCCTCTAGAGCTGTTTCCTAGCGTAATGAATGTGTGTGTCCCCCTCTGCTATCTCCCAGCTGCCAGGACAACTTGTAGCAAGCACCTGTGGCACACACCTGCCTTTTATCCCAGCAGAGGCGGCAGGGGAGATTAAATAGTGCAAAAGTTTGAAAATATGAACATTGCCAATCTCCTGTCTGTTTTTGATGCACTCCTTCCTTTAATCACTTCCACCAGATGTAGGGAGATGCTCTGAACGCCCTCTTCCCCAGCTGCCCACTGTGATATTTCACATACATCCTGGCTCCCTTTCTTCCCCACAATTTTATTCACCAAAGAAAGGCAAGGCAAGGCAAAGTCTTGAATGAATTATATTCACATTTGGGCCTTTCTTTGCTTGTATTGCCTGTTCTGAACATTCATCCATTTTCACTGCAAGCAGGGATAAGACTTTGCACTCCCTCTACCTGAATTTCTTGGGGCTCTTGCCTTGGCAGGGCACAACCCTGGGCCAACACAGAGAACAGCAGCAAGTCGTGACTCCAGGCAGGAGGAGGGATTTGGTCTACAGCCTCACCAGTGCAAGCTGGTAGGAGAGAAGAGCCCTGGGATGTGGGGCACAGGGTGCACTGAGGAGGAGGAGGAGGACTTGCGAGGTTCGAGTGGTGGGGCACTGGCTGACAGGGGAGTCCCCCTGGCTGTAAACATCTGCCCTGGGATCAACTGCAGAAACGCAAACTTGCAGGAAACATATGAGAAATCAGTGGTTAAAGCACCAGGAAAGGGGAAGAAAACAGTACAAGTAGGGAGAGCAACACCACCAGCATTAGTTAGTAATACTCAAACATCTTCTGCAGTTTTCATGTTTTCATTTTCTTTTAATAAATGTTAAATAGATTTGGAAGGTTAAACCACAAGGGTATGGCGTATACCCCAGTTGCAACCTCGACTGATTTAGCTGGACCCTGATGTACTCTAACCCTGTCACTGGATGGTGGGCTGTCTTCCTGGATCTGGGAAGGGTCCTCAGAGCTGCTGGCACTCCTTTTACAGGTTTGCCAGGGCACCCCAGGTGAGCTTTTGTTCGCCAGCTTCACGTGGAATACCCAGGCACAGCCTTGTCTTGGTTCTCCCAGGCCCCTTCTTGCTGCCCATAGGTGGGAATGGGGACAGAATGTGACCTTCTGCTGGGATTCTGATGCCCTCTAGGCTGATCTGGAATAGAGACTAGACAGAGAAATAGAGACTGGGGACAGCTAAGTGCTCAAGAGATTATGCATCAGACTTTCTGTGAGTTTGATACATGATCACAGATCTCTGCAGGGGAGTTCACCTGAGCAGAGTCCATTGCAGGGATACCTATTCCTGCAGCCAGTCGTGCTGACTGGGGGGAACCTGTACCAGAACTTCTTCTTTTTCTCCTTCTCTACTCCCCTCACATTCCCACAACAGAACAATATGGACCATAGTTTTGTCCATTATTTTTGGTTTAGATTTGGGGTTTTCTTAAAATCCTTTAAAAATAAAGCTTTCATCAGTGAGTACAACTTCACACACACTGCAGTTCCAGATGCTGTACCTAACCTTCAGCCACTGGTGACGATGTGGCTGTCCTCCCACTGATGGCCAGAGAGTGGAGACTGGGGGTAGCTGGGTATCTGGGACCTTTTAGGTGGAACATGTCTGATGGTGCCCCGTGGGGTAGAATGACATGCTCCTCTAAATTGTCATCCCCCCCACAGCATGTACAGGATGGAGGTCAGCCTCCTCCTACAGAGGGGCACTCAGGCTTGCTCACAGCCCCCTGGGGGAGGCACTCTTGGCAGAAGCAGAGCAGCCTCACAGCTGTCCAGACAGACGGGACAGCAGTTGTCCTGCTCCTTGGCCATGCTTGCTGAGTGCTGTGGGGTCTGGAGACAGCCGGGGATGACAAACTACTTCACTGCCTCTCAGTGACACTGCAGCAGAAAATGCTGCACTAGAAAAGTGAGGCCACAATTGTTGTCTGGCCCTAGGAAGGATGGAAGTAATACCCAGGTCCCTCAGGAAGGAAACCTTTTCTGCTCCCCGGATGGACTTTTCCCCTCCCAGACTATTTCTGCTGCTGCGAGATTGACTCTTGAGTGCCCTGGCTGCGTCAATAGAGAGCTCTATTTTGCAAATGAGTCACAGGAGCACAGGCTGAAGGTCACTGATCTCACAAGGATGGCAAATCCACCTACATTATGGCTCTCTGCAAGTAGGAGACTTGGTGCTGCAATATCCCACTTTGAGCCTGCAAATGCAGACAGCCGGAATCCAGGGGCTTTGCAGTCCAGCTCCTTTTCTGCACTCTTCAGCTCTTAATCACATACCAAAATTAGGCTACGAGTGAATTCTTTGAAATGCCTGGGTTGCTTTGTTCCACAGATAGATATTTAACCATGTCACCTGGCAAAAATGAGCATATATTTGGTTGTTGTCTTACAACCAAATATACACCATGTAGTCTAGAAAGCATAACTTACTGCACTACTGAGCTGCAACCAGGTTCTTTGTTAGGACTGCTGCTCGCATAGGCTTCAACATCAGTGCAGGGGCTGAAAGGTGTTTTTTTCTCCTATTAGCTGTTAAAGAAGGATACAGTGAGAACAACATTATTGTGCAGGTCTGTTGTGCTCGTCCTCTTCCACATGCACATGACTTGTGCTGCCTCAGCAAAAGGCTTTCACAGAGAAGATAAAACCATGCCTTTCTGGCTGAGATCCTATCATAAGGATGCATCAGCTCTGGATGTTTTCATTGCTCAGTCCCTGTTGCCTACAGAAGCAGATGACACGAATACAGAAACCAGGATATTTCACCAAAGAGCTGGGAGGCAGACATTTTCTCTCACTGCCATTTCCCTGTGAAACCTGGGATGGACTGCTGCAGACTGGGGCTTATAAACAAGGTCCATGTCAAAGCTCTGCCTAGTGGTTCAGACTGTGTTTTGACATTGGGAAGTTATGTGAATTGTTCCCCTTCTTCTGGAGGTTGTGTCTTCTCTGGGTCACATTGGTACAACGCAGCAAGTTTGGAGCTGGGCATCCTTCTTCTGTGAATGAGTTTGTCTGCAGGTGAGACAGCTCTTGTTCTATCAACTTTCACCATGCTTGCTGCTGAGTTTTCCCAGTCTGCTCTTCTAGTGCTGACTTGACTTCCAAGCCAAACCTACCAGCTCATGCTCTGAGCCAACAGAGATAAAGGACAACTGGCCAGAGTCACACTTTAACAGCTGAGCAAGAAGAAAGGAGGATGAAGAAAGCTCTTATAATGTAGGAAGTGATAAAAAGTGCTTTATCTCAGGAGTGGTTTGGATGAGTTATGAGCGATATGGGGAAGTCTGGCAAAGGTGTCAAGTGCTGGAGTGGATATAGTGCATTGTTCTGAAGTTATATCACTAGGGTTTCACCATACATGTAAAGTTGCAGAGACCACTCACTGGGTTCAGCTCCTCTCCAAGGAAGGTGGATGACACCAGGCCACACATGCACAGGCCAAGTGACCTTGGTGGTGAGGCTGGGGCTGCTGGAGCATAGGAAAGTACTGCAGGATGTGAATACTTGGCTGGTCAAGTAGGGAGCTGGGCTGCGGTGATCCCAATTCTGCTGGGTGCTGGGACGGGAAGCCGAGGAAGTGAGCTATGGAGGGGTCCACTGCTGGTGCAAAGGGTGGTAGACGGTGGCAGGAGGGTCTGCATGAACTTAGGGATCTCATGGCTCCCCACTCTCAAGGCAGCAGATGCCTTGTGGGTGAGCTGAGGTGACAATGGAGCTGCCCCCTAAGCTCTGCATGCTCCAGTGGCACGTGGAATAGAGCTGAACAACGAATACAAGGTGCAAGGAGCTCCAGCCCTGTCAGTGCAGTAGCCACTCATCCCCAAGGGCTCAGGCTCTGATTCTTCAGCCCCATGCTCTGTCCCTTCCCCACATAAGAGGAAGAGAAGCACAGAGATGTAGGGCACCGTACCAGAGCTCGGCTGGGAGGGTGATTTCCCTTCCTCGGGCGCTGGGGTCTGCACCACTGGGCATGGTGGATTCTCAGCTGGTGAGGGAGCAATGCCGGCCCCTGACCCTGCTGACAGAGACTCAGCCAAGATGGGGCCTGTGCTCTTGGAGTCAGCCTACATCCCTGAGGACTTTGGATCTTCTTATCTGTCATATTTCCATCTCTACGTTTCTTTCTCCAAATCAGCGTCCACCTCCCTTTCCCGGTGTGCCTGCTTCCGGCGCTCCATCCCTTTTCTTCTCTGTGTCTGCCCTACTTCCTGTTCTTTCCGCTCCACCCCTCTGTTTCACAATTTCTCTTTCTCCTACTGCTAAGCCCCCAGGCTTGTTTCTGTATCCTTTCTGTGTATTTTCTTAGCCCTTCATTTCCCTGTCCCTACACGTCTTTCTTTATCCCTGTCTCCCTTTTGCTCCCTCCACCTTCTCCTCCTCCTTTCCTTGCCTTATTTCATTCTCTCTTGTCCCACTTCTTGCCTCACCATCCCTCTTCCTCTGCCGTTCCCTCCCTTCCCCGCTCGGACACAGCCTCGCTCCTCGATCTCTATCCTTCCCCGTCTCTCCCTCCCGCCCCAGGGCACCGTCCCTCCTCCTCCTAATGTCTCACTTCCCTGTCTCTCTCCGTGCCCGGCACATGCGCGCTGTCCCCATGGAGCCCGCGGCGCTGCGGGCTCGCCCGGGGACATTTGCGCCGCCGTGCCCCGTGGCCCTGTGCCCGCTGCCGCGGGACCGGCGCCTCTGTTCCCCGGGTGGCCCGCGCCCCACCGGGGCCCCTCCGCGGCGGCCCCGGCGCGCCGAGCGCGGCCTGCGGCGGGGCCTGCGCCTGCCTGAGGCGGCGCCGTGTGGAGCTGGCGCTGCTGCGGCGGGAGCGCGCCGAGGCGCTGAGGGACGGCGGCGGGATGTCCTCTGCTGGCGGGAGCGGCAGAGACGTTCCCGGAGCGTGTCCTTGCAGCGTTGAGCCAGCCCAGCGCCTCACGGGCGCTCAGTTTAAAAAAGGCTCCCAACGCTAACTGGGGTTCTTGGTTACCGCTGGGCACACGCAAACCGGCTCTGGTGCCCCCAGAAAAGCGCAGACCAGCCCCACAGCTTCAAACACACACAGCTCTGCTTGAGGCCCCCAAGATTCAGCCTCACATAATCGCAGAAACACAGAATGCTCTGGGTTGGATGAGATCCAGAAGATCGTCCAGCCAAGGTCCTGGCCCTGCACAGCACTATCCCAGAGAATCACACCATGTGCCTGAGACCATTGTCCAAATGCTTCTTGAACTCTCTCAGGCTTGATGCTATGATTGCTTCCCTGGAGAGCCTGTTCCAGTGCCCTACTACCCTCTGGGTGAAGAACCTTTTCCTAATATCCAGCCTAAACCTCTCCTGACAAAAGTTCACCCCATTCCCTCGGGTCCTGTCACTGGTCACCAGGGAGATCAGTGCTTGCTCCTCTACCTGCTCTCACAAGGAAGTTGTACAATGGGATGAGGCTTTGCCTCAGTCTCCTCCAATCTGAACAGACCAAGTGACCTCAGCCACTCCTCATACGGCCTCTCTCAAGGCTCTTCCACCATCTTTGTAGCCTTCCTTTGGATGCAAGAGCTTCAGGACCCCAAACCCCTGCGTGACTAAACCCGAGGACGCCTGAGTTCTCCCAGGGTCCTAAAATATCCCCAATCCTACTCTAGTCCCCTCTCTCTGAACTTTACTCAGCAGCTTCCCCCCACCCTACCTAGATGTCCCCAAACTACCCCATCCCCATGCCAGCAGCTCAAAACCTCTTAAGTCCTGCTCCAGGGTACCTTCCCTTATCCTCACAGCCTACCTGAGTGTCTCCATATTCTCCAATCTGTCAGAGTGCACTCCCAAGACTGCTTTCAAAGCATCCAAATACTTCTGAATGGTCCACTGAATGGGAGCTGGAGAATGTCATCTAGGTGTCATGAATACCTGCAAACCCAAGTACTCTCAAAACCCCACAAACCTGCCTCAGAGCCCCCAAAGTTCCCAACCCCTGCTTCTGAACCCCTGAAAGTCCTTCTTCAAAGATCCATAAACCATATTTTCCTACAAACAACCCATAAACCTTTTTTGTAGTCCACAAAATATTCCTAAATCCCTTCCAGGAGCCACCAAACAAACCTCAAACTTGTCCATGGACCTCAAATTTCCTATACCCTTTGTCCAGGTCTGCAACCACTAAACACCCTGAAACCTTTCTCTTCGGCCAGTAATATGTCTCAAATCACATCCAACTGCCCGCAAAAACTCATCTGAAGTGTGCACAGACAACCTAAACCCTCCCAAAACTTTCTCAGGCTTCTCCAAAGCCATGCCAAAGGGGCCATACTCTGTCTCACCAAACCCCAAATATATCCAAATGTGCCCAATCCTACTCAAAGCATCCAAAATATGGGTTCTTTCCTACAAGAGGGATTGGCTGAATGGACTGCTTTCAACACTGAGGTGCACTGCTTTCCCACAAAGTAGGCTTACAATGGCCATAAAGTTTTAAAACTCCCTGGCAGGTTCTGTGCAACTTTTCTGTAAGTAAGCTGGTAGCTTCACACCAAGGGATTTTGCACAGTACCTGGCTTCCCCAGGACACCTCCTCTGCCTCCCCACTCACTTCAGTTTTATTCACCAGCCAAAGAAAAAGAAAGGAAAACAAAGGCTTGATTAAAGGATATGCATCCTTTCTTTGCTCATTTGCCTGTTCCAAACATCCACCCACTTCTCTTTCACTTCAAACTGCACTTCCCCTTGTTAATTTTCCTGCCTTGGTGGGGTACAACCCTGGGCCAACACAGAGAACAGCAGCAAGTCGTGACTCCAGGCAGGAGGAGGGATTTGGGCACTGCCATAGTGAGGCTACAGCCTCACCAATGCAAGCTGGTAGGAGAGAAGAGCCCCGGGATGTGGGGCACAGGGTGCACTGAGGAGGAGGAGGACTTGCGAGGTCGAGTGGTGGGGCACTGGCTGACAGGGGAGTCCCCCTGGCTGTAAACATCTGCCCTGGGATCAACTGCAGAAATGCAAGCCTGGAGCAGAGGCCATTATTTTTGTGTTAGATTTGTGGAGGGGAGTTGTGGGATTGTTTGTTTGTTTGGGGATTTGTTGTTGTTGGGTTTAATTTCTCTGTAAATGAAGGCATTCACCAGTGAGTACAACTTCGCACAAATTGCAGTTCTGGTTGCTGTACTCACCCTCAGCCACCGGAGGTGGCTGTTCTCCCACTGATGGCCAGGCGATTGAAGGGCTATGCAGATGGGGCGCAGCTGGGTACCCGGGACCTCCTCTTCTCAGGTGGAACATGTCTGATGGTGCCCCGTGGAGTGGAATGACATGCTCCTCTAAGCTGTCATCCTCCCACAGCGTGCACAGAATGGAAGTCAGCCTCCTCCTGCAGAGGGGACACTTAGGCTTGCTCCCAGGCCAATGCAGAAAGCACACCTCGCAGAAGCTGAGCAGCCTCCCAGCTGTCCAGACAGATGGGACAGCAGTTGTCCTGCTCCTTGGCCATGCCTACTGAGTGCTGTGGGGTCTGGAGACAGCTGTGGATGTTGAGCTGCTCCGTCACTGATGCTGAAGCAGTGTGTGTCATGATAGAAAAGGGCCCTCGTAGGGATAGGAGAAGTGCCCAGGTCCCTCATGAAGTAAATCATCCCAGTTCTCAGTGTGAGTTTTTCCTTCCCAGATCACCTGTTTCACAGTTGCTGTGAAAGTGACTCCTGACTGCCCCAGCCAGGGGAAATCCTCAGATGTCTCTGGGGCGAAGCACTGAGAGCTGCACCAACTGACTCTCTGAGCACAATAATACTAACCAACAACAGCTTTGCACGTCATTCCTTTCTGGCTGTGGCAGCAATGCCGTTGGCTTAATAAAAGCCTTTGGGAAGCTCTCTCTAGACCACAGGCAACTACTAAAAGATTTTTAAATTACCGTGGAGTGACAAAGTGATGGACTTAGGCAAAGGATAATTATGCTTCAACTATTTGATTTTTGGATGTGTAACTTTCTCAGTTCTATGTTCTTTTGTTTCTCCTCCAAGCAGGGAAGGAGCACTCATTTGGGGGGAGGCCAGGCTATGAACTCCCTGAGCTGCATTATCATCCTCCATTCCTGCCACATGTAGAGATCAATAGGATTGTGCTGGGCATGCATAGTCTCTGTTCCTGGTGCAAACAGTAAGCACCAAGTCAAAACAGGTAGGAAGTGCTGTCTTCCCTCACTGTGGGCAAGAAGAATCTCTGGGAGAGAAGACTGCTGGACAAGGAAGGGAAGGAAGAGACAAAGCATTGTGCATACAAGGGCTACTCATTCATATGGAGGGGCTGCTGCTTTAGCCACAGGAGCCTTGACCATTGTGACAGCATGGGAGAACCCATGGGAAGTTTTGGTGACTGTCAGCAGAGGAACAGCTTCAGATGGACTCCCCTTTGCAGGTAGGCTAGTGGGACTAGTCAGGAAGCTGAGGACACCTTCAAGACACTTGTAAGCTGCTGAATCCATGTGGAGTCACCACCTACCTTAGTTTAGAAGACAGGCGTCTGATAAGGAAAAACAGGAGCTTCCCTAGGAATGGAGAATGCAAAACCTCTTCCCTCCGAATTGTTACAGCTTTGAAATTAAGGGACTCTCAGGCAAAGATGTGAGGATAGGGACAACAGTTCTTTACTAGTGTGTCTAACAAGATAAACAAAATAACAGTAATAACAATGGCATTAACAACAAACAGAACTAGGGACCCAGTCAGTCTTCTCGGCCGCCGGCACTTTCCCGTTTGGTGCAGTTACCGTCTACAGGCGCCCGGAGTGAGCGGAAACACCGGGGTCCTGGAGGAGGTGTATCAGCAGCTCGGCGGCGGTAGTAGGAGCCGGGAAAATGTCCTGGCTAGCCAGAGCGTGCAGGACACAGCGTGGAGAACACCCAGAGCAGAAGCGAAGAAGCAGCGGGCGCGGACACTGCAGCAGTGCGGCTCCCGGCGGGGCACGGAGAAAACATATTCCGAGTTCTCAGGGCACACACAAAGAGACAGTGGTAGGTCACCCCAAGCTGAGCTCCCATGGCGTCGGTGAAAATCTCGCCGCAGTAAAAAAAAACAACAGCCTCGCTGTTCCCCCCCAGAGAGCAACTCCCCCAGAGAGAAGTGTAGTCCCGTGCCACCGTCTCCTCCGATTTCAGCCACTACTTTTGTCTTGAAGTACTCAAAAGTACCCAGTAATTAGTTTCTTAGCAACTTCTGGGAAAAAATTCTCTAAGAAAGAAATCCAACCCCCAACACCACCTCAGGGATAAAGAAGTATTTGGGAAGCAGAGCCCCTGTGCCCAACTGGAGACTCTGCCCTGTTGCAGGGTGGACAGCCACTCATCCCTGGGATGACGCTGGGAGAATTAAACCTGCCTCAGTCAATACCCCAGCTGACCTAAGCAGCCCCAGCCTGAGTGCTTTTGTCTTGTCTGTGCTGACACCAATCACTGTTCATCAGTGTTTCCTCAGCCCCTTCATGTCTCCCCTTTGCATACTGCACACTTGCAGAAACAGCAGCCCCTTTAGTAGGACCTTCACTTTTCCACTCACAACTTGCTCAGCAAGGAAGAAGCAGGTTAAGATGAGGTTGCATGATAGGTACAGCAGCATCTCTCATAGCTTCTTTTCCTCTGTGTTTCCTCAGTGCCAGACAAGGCTCAAAGAAGTCTGTCAGGTTTCTCAAACTTTTCTGAGAATCTGTCCTGCAGGAGCCTGCAATGGGAAGTGGTGTGGAGACCTGCGGAAGAAGGCTTCAACAAAGCAACCCAAAACAGGACTGATATTTGAATATATGTGTATTTATCTATCAGCTGGGGAATTGCAGATCTGTTCTGTTGTGTAACAACACACTTGCAAATGGTTTATTCTTGCATACCGTTCATCACATCTTCGTTTCCCACCCAGTGAGTATGTAGCTCAGTGCTCAGTAAGCTAGAAGTACCATGTAGCAGACGCCATCTTCTTAGCATTGCTGCCTGTGGTCCTGAGCAGCTTCTGGTCATGGAGGGGATGTTGCTAAGACACAAAAGCCCTTTGAGGAGAGAGGGTAGAGTAAGCTTGTCTTACATTTTCAGATTTTCCGCCATTGTACCTGACTTCTTTTACACTCTTTCCCAAAATGGGGTGGAGGTCTCCCCTGTTACTCTCACACTGTTTATATTGGTTTTTTTTTTTTTTTTTTGCTACTGTGTTTAGAATGGTTCCTTTCCAGTCCCTTGTGCTCATTTTCTAGCAACATTTAGCTTGAAAACATTTATTCTGAACCTGGATCCGACTTTGCCCCTTTGCTGATTACATTGGTGACAACTGCAGTGTGTCTGGCTGTGTCATCACAGTGTTACAAAGTTCTTAGACACTGTTTGCAGAACAGTAGTTGAGTATACTTACATGTGTTTAAAAAAAGATATTTGTTATGTCCTGACCAGTGTATTTATAATTCATGGGTAACTAAAACTTTTGTTTTGGTTACACAACTCCCTGACTGTGTTACAGATCTCTGAAAGTCAAGATCCCATGGAGGGTGTGAGTCAAGAGGACTCTTGCAGAATGCAACTGGGCTCAAAAGTTACCAACACTGACCTACCTAAAGATATTCTGCAAAGTTTCATACCTGATGGTGGGGCACATACAACTAGATATCCTACACAGAACATGTGGCATCTTCTATTTGAACTGCTTGACATCATTTGGAAACTGTAAACAGTGATCCTGGAAGTCTGGGTCCCATGGTGCTTAAGTTACTAGAGGGGATTTGAGGTATATACCACCCACCATGTTTTCTTCATCTGAATGTGGACTTACAGCTGTGCTGCTGGTGGGACATTTTCAGTCCAGCCTCCTTCTTACATCAGGACCACCCCCAGCCATAGGTCTGTTACAATGCCTTTGCCAATGCCAAAACAGCTGTTACTTGACAGTGAGAGAGCCTAGCTACAGTACCTATACAGTAGAATTGTTTCTTGTTGCCCTTTTTGTCCCTGGACAGATTTATGTCTATGAGAACTTGTTGTGGTTTGACACAGCCAAATGCCAGGCACCTACAAAAGCTGTTCACTCACCCTCCTCTGTCACAGCTGGGCAGAGGAAAGAAAGGGTTCATGAGTTGAGATATGGACTGAAGAAAGTACTCCACGGGAAAAATAGGCTCAACTTGGAGATACAAAGTGAGTTAATTACTAACAAAATCTGAGGAGGATAATGAGAAGTAAAATAAGCCCTTAAAAACACCTTTTCTTCCCACATCCCCTCCCTCCTTCCCACCAACAGAGAAGGGAGACACGGCATGGGGTTTTGGTCAGTTCGTCAACTGAGGTTTTCTTCCACTGCTATGGGAGAGGAATCCTTCCCGTGTGAGACTGTGGGGGTCCCTCCCATGTGAGACATGGAGTTCTCCATGAAATTCTCCAGCACAGCTCCAAATCTCAGGAGCAGCGGTTGTCTCAAAATTGCTGTGGTGTGGGTCATTCTTCCATGGGGTGCAGTCCTCCAAGGACAGGCAGCTCCAGCCTGGGAGCACAGCCTCTCTCTCCACTGGTCTCCCACAGAGTCACAGTCCCCACCAGCCATCCACCTGCTCCAGCATGGGCACCTCCACGGGGTGCAGGTGGATCTCTGCATCCCCCGTGGACCCTCACAGGCTGTGGGTGGATCTCTGCATCCCCCATGGATTCCCCTGGGCTGTGGGTGGATCTCTGCATCCCCCAAGGGTCCCCCTGGGCTGTGGGTGGATCTCTGCATCCCCCATGGATCCCCATAGGCTGTGGGTGGATCTCTGCATCCCCCATGGATCCCCCTGGGCTGTGGGTGGATCTCTGCATCCCCCATGGATCCCCATGGGCTGCAGGGGCACAGCTGCTTTACCATGGGCTGCACCATGAGCTGCAGGGGAATCTTGACTCCAGTGTCTGGAGCACCTCCTGCCCCTCCTTCCCTCTGACCTTGGTGTTTTCATGTTGTTTCCATCACATGTTCTCACCTCATCCCCTTCTCTGACTAGAATTAAAATTGTGCTCCCACCTTTATTTTGATTTCTTCTTTAATCTGTTATCACAGAGGCATTACCAACCTCTCTACTTGTCCCAGCCTTGTCCATCTTCAGAGCCATGAGGGATTGGCTCTGCCAGACATGGTCAAAGTTTCCAGCAGCTTCTCACAGAAGCCACCTCCGTGGTCTCCCCTGCCACCAAAAACAGGCCAAAATCCAGCTTTCCTTATTTGATTGTTGGTGGTTTGGACAATTTCTCTGCACTTCTCCCAGGCTACCTGTGCTTGCCTCCATCATCTGTGTGTTTCCATGTTGTGTTTGAGTTTGTCCAGGGGTTTCTTCTCCATCCATGCAGGCCTCCTGGTATTTTTTGCCTGACTTCCTCCTTGCTGGGGTGTGTTGCTGACGAGCTTGAAGGAAGTGATCCTTGAATATCAGCCAGTTTTCCTGGGCTTCTCTTCTCTCCAGGACTTTATCCCTGAACACCCAGTGGAGAAGCCAATATCTGCTGTCCTGAAGTCCAGGGTAGTGAGCTTACTGTGTGCCTTTGTCACTGCCCTGGAGTTCCCAAACTCCACCATTTCAAAGTCACTGCAGCCAAGTGTAAAACCTGGGCTTTACATTCCCCACCAGCCTCTCCTTCTTGGTGAGAACAAGGTCCTGCATAGCATATCTTCATCGCTATCACTTGGAGAAGGAAATTATCATCGTGTTCCAGAACCCTCCCCGATTGCTTATGTCCTGATGTATTCTCCCTTGAACAGCTGTCAGTGTGGTTCAAGTCCCCTCTGTGGACCAGGCTGGTGAATGTGAGGCAGCTCCTCTCCATCTGTGTAGGGACTCACCTGCTCAATGTTCCTGGTCAGGCAGCCTGTAGTGGGCTCCTGCTATATTTTCACCTGACCGTGCCCTGCCTTTAATCCAGATGCATGAGCTCTCAGTTGGCCCCTCATCCATCCCAGCACAGAACTCCATCCACTTCAGCATGTTCTTGGCACAGAGAGCAACACTCTTTCCTTGTCTCTCCTGCCTTATTTTCAAAAGAGCCTGTAACCTCTCATTCCAATGCTTGAGTCATAGTAGCCACCCCACCGTATCTCTGTGGTACCTGTTAGCCCATCTCTAACTCCTCTTGTTCGTTCCCTGTGATGTGGGTGTTGGCACAAAGACATTTAAGTCAGTCCCTGATGAAGCAGACTTACTGGCTGGAGTGTCAGGAATTCCTTCGTGACTTTTCATGTGTTGTCCTCCTGACCTGCCCCAAGCTCTTGGCATCTCTTGCTCACTTGCCATCTGACTGGAAGGGCTAAGAGAGACTGAGGTTCCCATCTCCCGACACCTCAAATTTAAAGCCCTGTTCATCAGCCTGGCAAGACCTGACTTGCCCTTTCAAACATCTTCTCTTTGAGGGGAGGATTAATGAAGCAGGAGTGTGTGACAGTCAGTGGCCTGTACAAGGCTCAGTAACCTACCAGTGATATCCCTGCTACAACTGCCCAGTAAGCAGCACCTCTAGAGAATGTGTCAAATCATCACATGGGCACCTCTGAACCTCTCAGAAGTCACCTATGGCTATCACCCATTGCCTTTTCTTAGTTGTGCTGGCTGTAATGTGGGATCAGATGGGGATACTTTACTGGCTGTTATAGAGGGAACAGATGGGGCTGCCTTATACAGCTCCAGAGCCTCTCGTGATGTGACAGGTCTTTCCTCTTCAGTCTGCAGAGAAACAAAGTCGTTATGCAAAGGCATTTCAGGCTTCAGGGAAGTCTCTTCTCCCTATGGCCCTTGCTGTTGCAAGCTTCTATTCTTCTGCATTATTAGCCCCCTCCCTTCCATGTGTGCTGGTGAGGAAGTTTTTTTGGCTGTTTGGTTGTCAGTTTATGAGGCTACTGCAGGCTGAGCTTGGGACCAGCTAACACCTTCACAGTCTCCCTGATATTATGCAGCCGTCTCACTGCCTTCTGCAGCTCAGCCACCTGCTGCAGGAGGTGCACCACCTGAGTACATGTTCTGCATGCAGGTCTGCTGCCTCTCCCTGCCCCACGAAAAATGTGTCTCTTTCTGCAATCTAAGATCTGCCCTATCTATCCTGGTGGTGTCTGCTGTCCCCACCCAGACAGAACTGCTGAGGGAGAGGTTGCATTGCAGACCTCAGATTGCAGCTACAGCAAGATTGTATATCCCTGCCTGTTTCAAAGAGCTTCTCTCTGATCCTCTGCTGTGAAGGGACCAGTGACATGACTGTCCCATCTCCTCTCCTTCGACTACTAAAAAACAGAAGGCTTTTAGTGAGACCAAATCACAGCCAGGACCATTCACTTTTGCAGGAGGCTTTTTGAGGTTTTCCAGTGACACCTACAGACCCAGTTGTGGAGGCTGGGGTCATGGAAGGCCACTCCTTTGGCAGGAAAAAGAAACAGGTCCCCAGCATACCTGGCCTATGCTGTAACATCAAAATCCCTCTGTTGTGATTTCAGCTTCACATTTTCCATAGGTTTTCCAGGGAAAGGCACATCTATAAGTGAGCTGTGAGTTAGATAAGTGTTGGGGGTTGGGTTCTCTTGTAGAATTTTTTTCCCGTAAGTTGCCAGGGAACTGATCTCTGGGTACTTATAGATAGTTAAGAAAGACGAAAGAAGTGGCCTAGGGTGGAGGGAGGGGAGGAACACGTGGATTTCACTTTTTGCTGGGGGATATGCTTGTGGGGAGAAAACACAGCAGGCTGTGGCTTTCAAACTGCTCGGAGATCTCGCTTTCACTGGCCCCACTGGAGTGGAGTTTGGGGTTTCCTGCCACGGTCTCTCCATGTGTGTCCCGGCAATCCTGACCCTGCCCCTGTCTGCCTGGCCGGGAGCCGCTGCAGTTCCTGCCCCCCTCGCTGTTCCTTCGCTCCTGCTCCGAGTGTTCTCCACGCCTCAGCCCGCAGCCCCTGCCTGCCGGGACTCGTGCTGCAGCTCCAGCCACCGCCGGGGAGCTCCTGATCCATCTCCAGCATCCCGGGATTCTGCACCACAGCTGCCTGTGTCGGGAACTGCACCAACTCTGCCAGTGCCAGAGAAAACTGTGACTGTTTCCCTGGTTCTGTCCGTTGTTCATATCATAGTTATTGTTGTTCTGTTTTGCCTTGCTAAACACAAGTAAAGAACTGTTATCCATATCCTCACATCTTCGCCTGAGAGCCCCTTAATTCTAAAATTATAACAATTCGGATAATTTTTTTTTTTTTTCATTCTCCCTTTCAAGCAAAAGTCCTGTTTGTCCTTAACGATACCTGCCTTCCAAACTAGGACAATGAGTTATGCAGTCTTGAGGAGAAGAGTACACAGCATAAACTCTGCTTTCAGCTGTGGTGGTAATTAGAGTAGAATGGACACTTGAGCCTCTTTTGTTCTAAACACAAAACGTGAAGTTAGCTGAGCCAGCAGGAACAGCTGATGATGAAAAGTAGGTACCTGCATGAGCTGCCTGGCCTCACTGCTGGCAGTGTCATCATGCCTTTATGGCATGCTGTCAGGGTATGATAAAACGTAAGTGAGGGAGTAATTACTCACTAGGAATCCAGAAAGAGCCTCACACACCTCTATGTCTCATGCTTTAGTAGAGAGAAAAGTCTCCCCTTTTTAGAATATCTTCTATATGCTTGGATAAAGATAATAGTGTCTCAACTGGTGCAAAGCAGACTCTGACCAGGACAACAGCAGGTTTTGGAGACAGCTGCTGGCAGTATTTCTTACTCCTTTAACCTATCCTTCAAAACAGAGCTAACTGTAGTTTAACCTACAGCTAATTTCACATGGTCATTTTAAAAATCTGAGATTAAACTTCACACATTGTCAGTGTAAGCACAAGTTAATAACGTCTGGCAAATACAGAGGCCTTTGCTTTTGCTGCACAGCATATTCAATATATCCTTGCATCTATAAAATACTTTTTAAAAGATTGATACAGTAAGAAGAGGTTAATATTTTCTTAAACCACTCTTTATTAAAAAACATAAACATTTGTAAATATATAAAATTATAAAGTATCAAGTGCTTTTTGCTTCCCAGTACAGTGGAATTCATAAGTGGCAGGTAAATTTGGCGTTAATCTATTTGATATGTTAGTTCCAGGGCTGCAGCAATGACCAGCTAGTTTTGCAAAAGACAGCTAATCTCATTCCTCTGACAGGTTTAAACAATCTTGTTTCACTTTGGTTTCAGACTTCCTTCCTGCCCCTCTTGACAAACATAAGCACATACAAGTGAGAGCGAGGCTGAAGCTGTAAGAACAAGCAGGCTCCTTAGAAGGAGTGTTTTACAAAGGAAGAGCCTTCCAGTTTTTAATGGGGAAGAGAATTCATGCACTGAGTTCCTTTGTACAGTGTTCCTCAGGGACAGTGTGTTCCTGACATTGGGATCATCTTCTATTTGGATAAAGCTAGTCACAAGTTCAATTTGCATCAAGGTCCCTTATTTGGCAAGTACTCAGATTCCCTTGAAATATGTATAATATGAATTATCATGAAATCCCAACTATCCAATTTATTTTTTTTTTACCATGCAAGTGTTATAAAGTAAGAATTCCTCAGTAGTACACCTAGACCTGAACTCCAAAGCATGACATTACACTGCTGTGGAAGTACTGCAAAATAAAAAATCGTCATATCCATTGTAATTGTCATTGTAACTGAACTCCTAATGGGATCTTTTGTGTCACTTCCCATCTCACCTAACACTAAAGTAAAGATGTCAGTTGCAGAGAGAACTGGAAGGTGTTGTTGACGTTGTTTCTTACAAACGTCAAAGCCCCTGTCACTTGCAGAAACTTATGACAAGTCCCTGCATTAAAGTGTCACCTTTTCCAGTTCTGCCTGCTTCCACCATGCTAGGCACTATGGTGTCATTGCCCAAAGAGTAATGGTCAGTAGGAGAGCATCACATTAGTCTAATACTAAACCAGCAGGTTCATATTCTTGTGGAAAACTTAAACCACTGATATTGCAAGAGAGGCAAAGAAACAGAATCCCAAGTAAAACAAGCTAATCCTGAATGTTTCAGCATTTAGCAGGGAACCAGAGGGGTGAGAAATGCTGCTGTATTTAACTTCTGCGGTTTACTGATATTTTCTTTTATAGGTAGCACTACAGGCAAGGCTTTTGTTTTCTTGCAGAAGACAAAGTGACTCATTGTAACAGACTTGCACTACAGATCACATACTTATATATCCCCGTTGGAATGCAAGGATGCTCTAGCTTCTATTGCCCTTTAGCTAAAAGGCACAATTTAGCTCCAACATGAGCGGAAGAGTTGTTATGCTGTACCACAGTCCTTAAATATAAATTTTCCACTGGGTTTGTGGTAGGCACAGTTTCCATCTTTCTGAAATCTTCACCCTTGATCCATGTACATGAAAATTAAAAATGGCTGAAATATGATGCTACCCAGCACTGTGACATTTCTTCAGCCTGAATCAAGTCAGCTAAAATTTTTAATTGCGTGCATAGTCCACTGCCACTGTGACCTTTCTGGCAGGACAGCTTTTCTTAACAGCCCAAATCCCCAAATAAACACAAGACTGAGAGATGCACAGTAAAGGTGCGATTTGCTCTAGTCCTTGCTTATTGTGCAACTTGACATGGATATCCCAGTGTAACAGCTCAGGATTGGTCCATGCCCACTAGTCTGAGTCCTTGGCACTTGGCATCCCCTTTTTTGCCTTCTTAGGATTCAGGTACATGTGCTGCTTCTGCATCTTCTGCCTTGACCAAATCAGCACTGATTGTCTCAGCGTGGAGCCGCTTGTAGTCAGTGTGGAAGAAGATGACATAGAAACAAGCCATACCACTGCAGAGGCCAGCCAGCATCAGTACCGGAGCTGTAAGAGAGATACACTTGTAGGTAGTGAATCCAAAACTCCCCATGGGTACAGAAATACACAGACAAACTCCCCAAAATGGCACATTCTGTCTGACCTCCTCCCAAGGGATACCCCTGAGGACAGGGTGCAGACCACAATGGGACATTACCAGTTTGGTAACAGACAAATCTTGATTTACCTAACACCGGCATAGGAAGAGTATTTAGGGAAAATGCAGAAAGCTTCCAGAACACTGTCCTGCATGACCCCCCAGGTTGGAGGTCTTACACCAGTGCACACGCTGTACTTGTAGGAGGTTTTGTCTCTCTGTAAGTATACACGTTTGTGTCTTGGGGGTGGTGAAAAACGTTACGAAGAAGATTGAATCAAATCGCTTGAGCTCCACAAGGGAGCAGGTCCTCACAGGTTGTTACATCATCAGAGAACAAAGTGTAGAAAAATTCACTAAACATGAACTTTTATTAATAACAAATTTGTGTTTTCTGAAGGGAAAGAAAAAATATATATCTAAAAGACTATGCAACAAAGCCTGGAAGTAGTTCTAATTTCGCCAGTGTCCCAAATCTTCATCCTTTTCTCCACAGGTTTTCCTGTAGGTATCAGACCACAAAAGGAATAGGAACAGTTACATAATGCCAAGATCCAGCCCTGGTCTGTTTGGCAAATTGAAGGCTTTCAGAGATGAAGCAGTCAAATTGATTTTAGGGGACAATTATTATGAAGCCTTGATCCCTTACATCTATTAGACCTTATTCTGGGGAGTTTTTGCTCAGCCAAGCAGGATATATTTAACAGGTGATGGTCAGCCTTTGCTCATGGTGTCCCCAGGTGTCAGGATTACATAAACATGAACCAGTTGAGAGATCAAGACTAGGATTTAGCCTGCACTGAAAACACTCATGTGCTCCTTATTATCTCAGTTGCTGTCTCTTCTGACCAGCTAGAAAAGGGAAGGGAAATCTGGAATAAGTCATAACAAAGCTGTACAATTATGATACAAACACAGGCAGCTCTGTGTGCAGAAGAAAGCATTTGTAACCTTGGCCTCTGATATGAAAACATGAAAACCAGCCCTGGTTTGATACATGAGCAATGTCTTCTCCTCAGAACAGCTGCTTCCTAGCTTTATGAAACTCAAGTCTGCAGGAGTAACTGCAAGAGAAATTTTAGCCCTGAGCCAGCAGTGGAATTCATGGCACCCTAAAGTTCTTTCCATTTCAATCTTGCAGGATCAGTTTAGTAGGAGCAGCAAGGAGTGCACCATCAGATTCAGAAAGGGGGTTGGGAGATACACTACAATAGCAATCAGACTTGCAGAGCTCCTCACGCTGAGACCTGGAGGATTGTGAGGAGTACATGGGGTGCAACCAAGTGTCCAGCATCACTTCTCAAGGACATACTTACTTGTCCAGTCCAGGGCTCCATCCTGGTCAAGGGCACAGGCGGAGAATGGATTCTCAGAAACACGGACGGTGAGAGCTTGTAGAAGAATCATTAAAATCGCACCCTCAATCTGGCTGTGGGGAGAAGCCAACATGCAGTTATGTTATCTGCCTGAAGTACTAGTGCTGCAGACAAGGCCACCTTCCCCAGATGGAATAGAATGATGCCTCTTTTTGGAGCATGCCATCAGAGAAAGCTCCTGCTGGATTCCTCTGGCACAGGGATTTGGTTAGCTGGCTCTGGCCCACAGGGTGTCCAGGTCAAATCCAGACACAGGGACAGTGTGTCAGGATCACTATATACTCCCTCTGAAGGTGAGCAGGTGTTGAACTACGCCTGTCAAAAAATGGGCAGAGACTTGGAAACACTTCTCACTGCAGGACTGAGGATGCAAAAAAGGCTATGTCTTCAGCCTCCTCCTCATTCACAGCTGGCTGGCAGCAGTCACTAGGTCCACAACCAGTGAGAGACAACAGCCTTCAAAGGCAGTGTCTGATGCTCGTCACTAATGTTTCTTGCTGCTGCACCTCCACCTAACACAATCACATGGCATCAGATCACTGGTGTCACTGCTTAGAGCTCCAGCAAGTCATTTCTGCTGAAGTCCAGATCCAGCCCTAGTCTGGTAACTAACTGAAAACTGGAAGGATAGTCACTGTCCCTCACTAAGTGATGAGCGCTATCTCCCTCAACAGAGCACTGGGAACTGACTCATCCCTGTACTGCTGTGGGAATGGGTGCCTCTCTCAGGCATGCAGCCCTCATCTGCTTCAAAGGCAGGTGGTGCTGGGCATGGTGAAATCATAATTTGTGCCAACCAAAGGCACGATCTTTGCCTTTGGCAAAGAAGAATCATCTTCCTTCTTGCTTTTTTTGCACTTCTTCCACATAGTCCTCCCTGTTTTGAAACATCTAGCTCTTCAACTCTACAGCTCAGCCAGCCAGCTTTCCTTGCCAGGGGCATGTGCACAGACAACAGAAAGACATTCAGCAAGACAGCAAGCACTGATGTCCACGATCTTCTCTATCTGCACCCACACCCCTGTATGTGTCTGTTGGAACCCAAACTCATCTGTCAGTTGGATTTAATCTGCCTGCTTACCTTGCAACAAAAATCAGGCCTGTAGATGTGCCCTCTCCTACAGGGTAGGAGCACTCCACAGCCAGCTCCATGGCAATGGGGTAGATGGCAAAACCAAAGAAACCGAAGAGCGAACTGGTGATGGCCAACATGATGGCCTGATGTCTGAACCGAGAAGTCTGCAGGCAAAAGAAAACAATACCAAAGTCTCAATGTCAGCACTTTTGTGTAGAAAGTCTCTGAACCTTTGAACTGCAGAAAGTCTCAGGGGGGGACTCACCAGTATATTCTCTACCTTTTCCTGAAATAAATTTTTTACTTTCAACCTTCTAGAGTCATCAAAAGACTACATAATGGAGAGCTATCTGTTGAACTGAAGTAAGGAGAGGATCAGCAGAATTATCTGAAAAGTACTCGTGTGGTTGTACTACAGTAATTTGACTTGTCAAGAACGTACCAGGAGTATGTTTTACATGTCTCTAGGCCCAAGTGAAACACACACCTTTATCCCAAAGCAAAGTAACATTATGGAAATGTTTCCATTAGGTTACTTGTGAGAATTCTGGGTTGCTGCAGCTCACTGATAAGGAAAATCAGTCAGACATGCATTTGTAACACTGGGATTTTAACATCAAAAGACCCAAACTAAAAAGCAAACAAAAGAAACCTGAAATATTTACAAAACCTGGAGATTAGTTTAGTGCCTAGAACAGTCTCATCCCTAACTCTTGAAAGAAAGAGTATGACCTTGTCCAGACAATGCAACTAAAGATGAAGTACTTTGCAGCCATGCTGCTGGTACCTCCTTCCTTGACCATGTAATAAATTCCCACAGAGGAACATGAGCTGTGTGTCCTGGCATAGCAGCAAACCTGGCCCAGCTAAACTGGTTATGTCAAGGAAAACTCTGTGTGTCTGGAATCTGAGTTCAAAGTGTAAAGGGTTCACACAGATTGGAATGGGTGATTTTTGTCCTACTGCTTTGAACTAACAGTTCAAATAACTAACTATTTGGGATGAAGGTGAGGGGAAGAAGGGCAGGAGGAATAGGTTTCCTTGTTGCTCCTAACACAGCCTCTTACCTACTCAGTGTTTTACCAGAGTCCAGGCAAGTCGACTCATATTCAGATCATCTTCAAAACAAATGCCAGAATATGAAAGGGAAAATACAAGGTGTGCTTTAGGCACCTTGCCCTACATTGACAATAGCATTGCATTTGTCTCTCCCAAATGGAGCTACCATCTCTGGGGTCTTATCCCCAGGGAAGGTGTGATCACCCTCTAGTGAAAGTCGGGATTTTTCATCACTCAAGAGAAATGCACAGCATCAGACTGCTGGGAAAGCAGAAACCTGCATCATTCTGAGTCCTCTGTGGTGCTGTGTGTCATGGTCAGATTCCAGCTGTGTGATGGCTCCCATTGGCAATGGCTGTGCTTGAGTGCAGTACTTGTACCCTGGCCCCACGGATGTAAATTCTCCAGGTTGTGCATTCCTGGTTGAATATAAGTGTTCTCTTTTGTCTCTCTTGTCCCCCTCAAGAAACTACTTCAGAATTAAAATACAATTAGGTTCTTCTCACTAATGGTATAACCCTGACACCCACCACTGTTAAAGGCAGGTGTTGGAAAAACATGACATTCTTGATCATTTTTGTGATATAAATACTTAGCAATTCTCTTTCTTTTTTGTTGGAAAGAACGGCCTCAGGAGTCAGTAAGCAAACATGGTGATCCAGTATAGGGAAGTAAAATTATGCCTATGTATATCCCAAATCAGTCTGTCTCAAGCTCCACAGTGGACTGTCAAATCCTCAGTAAAGGGTTTTTCTTTAAAACATTCCTAGCCAAAAGAGATAATCCCAAAGCATAACACAGGGCTTAATAAACATTATGACATCAAATGACCTTGGTTTAAGTTGATGATTTATCAGGTGACAAGAGAAATAAGCCCATAGGAATGGCAGAATGTGAGGAAGAACTCACCACTGCGAACATGATACTGGCAAGTGCACTCAGGCAGAAACTAATCTTGGTGGACTCTATGAACTTCCTTGTCCGGTCGACATACATGCCTAGCAGGAAAGCACCCAACAAACCACATACTGTGAACAGAGCACCATTCAGGCCAGCAAAATCCTGGAGGGCAGAAGAATAAGTAATGAGAAACTAGAGCAGTTAAGAAAGAGGTTTTAATGTCATTGACTGATTGGCCACCTACCAGTGGTTCTCTTATGGAGGGAGGAAAAGCTACCTTGCCCATTGCAGTAGCTGAGGCCTTCACAGGGCTCTGAGTAGTAAGTGACAGAGTCCAGGTGACTCTACAAGTGTGTGGGCACAGCAGGGTGACAGCACCCCAAAGGATGATAAGTCTCTGTACACTTGTCAGGGGAGGCTGGATGCAGAGCAATAGCAGTTCTCTGGCATTAAATATTCCAGCCTAGAGCCATTGGGCTCTTCCAGGGCAGTCAGGTGCTTTATCCACACTAAGGTCCAACTGCCTTAGGACCTGCTGATGTTTGTAATTACCCTCCTGTCCCTCTTCTTAACAGGGACCTGCATTGGCACACCCAAAGCATGTTAGAAGAGTCACTGGCTGTGTCAAAGTCTAACTAGAGAGGCAGTGACCAGTGGCTAGGATAGGATACATGCTCTGTTGCCTGCAGTGATTGCCCTTTGCTTGTAGCACTTCTTCAGCTCCATAAGAATTCAAATGCAGATAGCAATCCTGAAAGCAAAGAAGCTTTTAACAAATTCGGAAAACCATTTTTAGGATCCTCAGAGGCACTGGAAGGAGAGGGTATATGGTACAGATTCTCTGGGCTGAAGGGCCAGGACAAGCCAGTCACAAAGAGACAAAATGATGCACAGAAAGCAAGGCTGCAAAGTTTAAGCAGTTTCCAGTTAAAAGCCAACAGGGCATGCAAAATGTGACCTGGCTATGGAACCCTGAGCCAGATAACACATCTGGGAGCTTAAGAGGGGACAGAGAGAGACCAGACATGTAAATGTGCATACATAACAGTCTGAGAGGTGTTTTAAGAGGACCTCTATGGCAATACAAGCACCAGGACTGAAGTCCAGCCTGCTGAGAGGAAACACCTGAACTGGGGGGGGGGGGGTGTGTGGGGGTGTGCTCCTAATAAGCATGAGGGAGGGAGCAGCAGGAACCAGCTGTGCATACACTGTGCTGAACTGTAAAAGCAGCATCTGCTGGTGTCATAAGAAAGAAGAAACAGCTGTCACAGTACCACTGACTTCTTCTAGTGCCCTGGCTTCATGTAAATCTGTGCAAAGAGGAAAAGGTGCTTGTATTCAGCTGGTCTTCATCTTCACTCTAGGCCTGCCTGGACCCATTCTACTCTGAAGTAGGTGACAGAAGGCTGCACAGATAGCAGTGCTCTGGAGTGGCTTAGAAAAATCACAATATTCTTTTTTCCTAAATAATTTTTCATTTGCAAGTGGGAGCCTGGCCACAGGCAGAAATGAAAATGCAGGTCATCTATTATACTAAGAGTTTGACTGTGTTCTGGATTAATCTACTGCTTAATCTGTATTAGATAACATAAGCAAATAAGATATGAGACTGCAGCATATTCAATTGTCTTCATTTTGCTCTTTTTGAATTCTTTATGAAGGAAAATCAATTTGATTGTATCACAGGCAATGTGGACAATGGGAAGAAAAGGAAGAAGACTCACATTTGAATACCCCTTTTCACAAAGGATCTGTTCTAGCAGAGCTGAAAAGCAGGTGAACATCCCAATTCCTCCTCCAAAACATATTGCCAGGATGATGTATGGCTTGTTTCTCAGGAGCTAAAAAAAGAAGTTAATTATAAGTAAGTGGAGGAGGAAAAAAGGCCTGGCTGTGACAGCAGACTTGAGAGTCAGTGGCTCTGACTCCTCAGTTGAAAATGCTGACAAGGTAACCCCATGATCATTGACAAAAGTATGGCTTTGTCCTGTCAGTTCAGCCAGAGGACAAGTTACAGTGGGGACAATGTATGGAGGAAGGAACTATTCAGTGTTCAGATTCTTCCTTTGCTTTGTCATGTGCTATCTTAGCTGTTACCTAGCTGTTCAGAAGACTCAGGCTGTGTGCTCCTCTTGGATAAGCTTGAGTGTGCCTTTTAGAGCTATCTGAATGGCTGCCAGCCCACAGCTGAATGGTCAGATAGCATCGCTTGCAGCTTTGCTGTGAGCAGCTTCCACTCCCTGAGGAAGGAAGGGATCCTGAACTCCTACAAGGGGCTTTCCATAGCAGATTTGGGGGAGTGGCATTCAGAGGATGCTTTGTAAGCAGATCGTTGAGCCCTGTCTTGCAAGGCTGCATTCCTCACTCTGGCATGGCAGTCTCTATGCTGTAACGCAAAACTTACCATTTTGAGCCCTGTGAAGAAGGGCTGTGAGTTCGAGTTAGTGGCACTGGCAGACGGAGGCGTTGGTGGGACCTTCTCGTGAATCCCCAGAGTTGCTAGAGCACAGGCTGTTACTGCTGGGACAGCATAAATACCCAGCTACAAAACAGAAGGACAAGACAAGTTAGCAGTCTTTCCAGCTCCATTACCTCCAAACAAATAAATCAGCTGGACTCAAGTTAGCCCAGCTGACTGAATAAAGCAGTTTTCATTTACCATCAATGGAATGTGCTTTTCTTCAGGAACTAGTGCAGGTGACAACAAGTTTGCTATAAGAATGCCCAAGGGATTGGCTGGAAGGAAGCAAAAGAGAAACATTTATTTCATGCAAGCAGTCAGAATCATGTATCCACCCCTACTGCCTGACAGTGCCACATATGCAGTATTCAGCACTATAATGAACAAGGACAAAATAAGGCATATAAAGGGAGAACTAGGAGGGGAATATTTGGAGAAGTTGACTGTGTGGTCTTACTGTTGCCAAACCTGTTGTTTCCTCCCCATGAAATCCATTCTATAAAACCATCTCCCTTCAACTTCTAACTCCTGTAAACTGTTTTTCAACTATGGACTATGATGGCCTCACCTTCATAAGGCTGCCTCAATAAATATCAAGCTGAAGAGACAAAATTAAAATGGGTGAATCCACGTCATCTGTCCTGGTATCACACAGCAGGAGTTAGAGAGGTGTTTTTCCTTTTGTATTCGCCTATGCCATTCGGCATGTATACATTGTGTAGATGATTCCCCTGCTCAGGGGTGAACAGTCACAGCTCTCTTAGCCTTTACTGCCATGTCAGATGCTCCTTTCCCTTAATTGTCTTAGTGGCTTCTTACCTGCACTTACACTAATATGTCCATGTCCTTCTTACATATAGGGATCTACAACCAGACACAGCTCTTCAGATGTGGACAGGTGACCTCCCTCAAGCTGCTGGCAATGCTCTTTATGAGGATCACCAGGATGCCATTACTTTTCTTTATCAAAAGGCCATGGACAGCACTCTAAAGTGACACTAGGTTATTCCTGAGACCTTTCAAGCCTTTATATTTCCTTTGCAAAGGCCAGGCAGGTATACAAGTTGATCTCTGCTACCAACTACAAAAACTACATGGCAGCAGAGAATCTTGCAGATTTTGTACAGTAGGAGGCAGTTGCATTATTATGGGGCTGGATCTGAGCAGTGTGTGAAGCAGCACTCCTGGGATCTCAGCTTGGAAAGATCCAAAATTGCAGGCGACAATTTTTTAATATTAAGGCAACATTCTGCAAAGAGTCGAACAAGTAAAGCTGCTTTTCTACCAGGATGCAGGGATGGCATTAAGAAAGCCACAGCCAGCCTGGTGAGACTGGAGAAGGGCAATGAGAATGGCACCCTTAAGTACTTTAGCAGCAAAAGGAAAGTTAGAGAAATGTGGGTCTGTTGCTGGATGGGGCAGAAGACTTGGTGATAAAGGACACAGAAAACATCAAGGCATTCAATGCCTTCTCCACTTCTTCTGTGATTAGTAAGATTAACCTTCAGCCCTGAGACCAGAGGTGAAGTTTGAAGCAATGAAGATCTACCCTCAATGGAGAAAGACTATATTGGAGAACATTAAATAAGCCAGACACACACAAATCCATGGGACTGACAGGACACATCAGTGCTGAAGCAACAGACTGCTTCCATTGCAAGGCCATTTCTGGTTACCTTTAAAAGGCCACAGCAATTCCAAGAGGCTCCTGAGGACTGGAAGGGAGAAAACGTCACTCCCATCTTCAAGAAAAACAAGAAGAAGAATCCAGGGAACTTCAGGCCTTTCAGGAACTCTCAGGCCCTGGGAAGGTCATGGAACAATCAATCCTTGCCACCATTTCCAGGCACATGAAGGATGACAAGGTGAAAAGGAAAAATGCTTAACTAACCTGGTAGCTTTTATACAGTGAAATGACTGCTGGATGGATGAGGAAAGAGCAACTTGCACTGTATCCATAACAACCATGACAAGCTGATGAAGTACTGTCTAGACAAGTGAACAGTGAGATGAACTGAAATCCAGCCAAATGGCTGGGCCCAGAGGATTGTCATCACTGACATGAAGATCAGCTGGAGGCCCGCCATCACTGATATACCCCCGGAGTTGATACTGGGTGCCATACAGTTTACCTGGATGATAGGACAGAGTGCACCCACAGCGAGTTTGCAGATGATGTGACACTGGGAGGAGTGACTTGCAGAAGAGATGGCCATGCTGCCACTCAGAGGCACTGCAACAGATTAGAGAAATAGGCAAAGGGGAACCTTGTGAAGTTTGACAAAAAGAAATATAATGTGCTGCACCTGGGGAAGAATAATAATCATCCATCAGTAACCTTTAAACTCACCACCTGGAAAGCAGTTCTGCAGAGAAGGACCAGAGGAGGAGTGGGTAGGGGGTCCTGGTAGACACAACTTAACCATGATTCAGCAACACAGCCTTCTGATAAAAAAAGCCACCACAATCCTGGGCTCAGCATTAGGCAGTGCTTTCAGTGGGAGCTGGTCTTTACCCTCTACTCAGCATTAGCAAGTCCACATCTGGTGAATTGTGAGCTGTTCTCAGGTTCCCAGTGTAAGGAAGACTTGAATTTACTGGTACAGAAAAGAGAAAAGATGATTAGAGGACTGAAGCTTTGGTCATGTGAGGAGACACTAAGAGAGCTGGGACTGATCAGTCTGGAGAAGCTGCTAGAAAGCAGTCTTGCAGAGGATGTGGAGTCCTGTGGATTGTAAGTTGACCATAAACCAGCAATGCATCCTTGCAGAAAGGTGTCCAACAGCATTCTGGACTGTATCAGGAAGAGCAGATGGAAGATCATGATCCTCCTCCTCTCCTAAGCCCTGGTAAGAAACATACAGAGTGCCACATCCAATGCTGGGTTCCTTGATACAAGGTACCAACTTAGTGGAGCAAGTCCAGTTAAGAGCTAAAGACATGATAAAAAGTCTAGAACATCTCTCTTACCTAAGGAGGTTAGTACAATTGTGACTGGTTAGCCCGGTTAAAAGAACATTGATCAGCAGTTACAAAATGGAACCAGACTTCTCTCAGTGGTGTGCAAAGTGTAACAGGAAACTCTACCTGAATATAAACTTCTTTACTGTGACAGCTGTCCAGCACCAAAATAAGATGCTCAGATAAGCTGCTACACCTCCATTCATGGAAATAATCAAAACCTGACTCAACATAAACCTGGGCAACCTGGTCTAGACAACTCTAGCAGGGGATTGGACAAGATGATCCCAAAAGGTGACTTCCACTCCTGTTCTATAATGATGCTGAGCCACCATTAATAATCCTATAGTACACAACTGTAGCATTTCTTCTCTGTGCTTGGGAAAGTACTAGCTTATCATGCTGTGAAACACTACCTGCTTCTAAGTACATGGAAACAATTAAACAGCAGTTTCCAAGGAGATGGATTACATCTTCTCTGTTGGGGTAAAATGCAACTGGGCATTGTAGGGGACTGACTGTAAATTAGTCAGCTACTTCCATAAACTATCAACATGCTGAAGCAGTTCCAGAAAGTATAGATGAGGACTGGAAAGGTATAGGTGAGCACTGGACTAAATTTGAAAGGACTGAGACCACCTGAGTAATTACATCGTTTCAGCTGTCTTCTTTTCCTGGGAAGAGCTATTACATGGCCTAGATTATGAATAGAAAGGAGGTCACTGAGTTAATCAACTATACATTATCACCAGGGGTCATAGTGGACTAGATTGCAGTACTCTGCAAGTGGGGCTGTGTGTTTTGTGGTCAGTGATGCTGATGCACTGAAACTCTTCAGGCTGCAGAAAATGACATACCAACTGACCTCAGTAAATGAAGACTCCTATGGATGAAGGTCACTTCAGTGGACTCAGACAACACTTTCTACTTCTGACACAGAAGAATTTCTTGTGATCTTCACAGGGAATGAGTTCTTGGCCCTGCACTGCTTCTCTCTGACTAAGTCTCTACAAGTGATGAGTAGAATAAATACTCAAGAGCTGAGTCATTAATCATTATGACAGCTGAGTCATAGTAATTTCAGCTGCTTAGCAGGATCCTGGGTGCAAGGTTCATATTTGTCACCAAAGCCCAGGGAAACCTACCCAGAGGCATAAATGGCAGGAGGCTGTAGAGCCAGTTTCTGTGTGCAGCACTGATACTGACATTACTGGAATGCTGAGTGCTGCTCAGCATTAATTACACAGGATGTGGGCACTGATAAATTGGAGCAAGATGACACAAAAAGCTTACATCAGCCACAGGAATAATGGAGACAAGTGGGAAGAAGCAAAGGGAAATTTGGCTGTAAAGTGACTCAGTGGGAGCCATTCAGTCTTTCAAGACAAAGAAGAGAAAAGTCGATTCTGCCCATAGCTACCTGACAGGTGCAACACAACTGAATACATGGGGCATAAAGAGCATCAAGATGATGACGTTTGCCATGAGCTAATTAACCGCTGGATTATGACTGGGGCTGCAGTAGATGCTCCTTCCAGACAGTATTTAAATTTTCTTGAAGTGAAATCTTGATATTGCACTGGAAGTAACCAGGCATTATTAATGGAAGCCAGAACAACATGCAGGAGCTGCAGTAGACAACAATCAGCCCATTCAGCCTGCACTCTGACATCCCAACATACCAGACACTGAACAACTTCAGGTCTTGGAACTCCACTGTTCCTTGCTCTTCAGGTTTGTTTTTTGTCATAGTTAGATTCATTTGGTTCTGTAAAGACTGAGGATGCTCTGTGAACAAAATGAACTTTAGCTTCTCTGGCTGCTCTCTCACTTAAAAAGAGCACTTTGTTTGCAGGCTGCGGTCCTTCAGGGCAGTGAAGCACTGAGTGACCAGTGGTCCTTGGTAGTGCTTGCATTGTGTCACGCTGACAACAGAGCTCCTTCTCCAGCAGGAAAGGTGAAGGTTTATCTCAGGTGAGTCATCATATCTACCCTATTCTAGGAAAAGCAGTGCAAAAATAATTTATTTGTTCTGACACCATAGATTCACTCTTGCTAAACAACAGCTCTAGTCTAGCAGCAGCATTGGAAAAGCTGCACAGGGGTGCTCTTCCTTCACATGCCTAAACCTTGCTTACAGCTTCAAGGCAATGGAGAGAAAGGCAGCTGCTGGCTGTTTTGAGGAAAGGGCAGATGGGGCTGCCACACATATGCAGGTGCTATGAGACTTCATAGCTGGAGCCAGCGAACCAGCCCAGTTTGTGGCACACCTCTCAAGACCTTGGAGAAAAGAGGGAGAGATTTCTTTGGCTGCTGGGTAAAATGTCACATGAAGGGAAGAAACAGGACTATCAAGTGCAGTATCCTGTCTCCATATGTGCCCAAAGAAGCCAAGAGAGGAATGTGATTAGAACAAGCTTATCTGATATCTCTTCTCCAGTTTCCCAGCTTCCAGGCACTTAACAAGGCAGGTGTGCATTCTGCATGGATAGTCCTGCCATTTAGCATCCCCAACACATTTGTGTGGACAGACAAATTTATTTCATCTGTGTGTGCATACATACCAATTAGGAATATGTGCTCGGCCTTCCTACTGGATGAACTGGTGAGCAAAATTGCCACATCAGACTCACCTCACCTCTATCCAGTTACAGAATTTGGCAGCTGTGACCATTGGCCCTACAATGCAATTTAAGACACCTTCCTAAGAAACTGCAAAATTAAGGCCACTAAAGACTTAGTAACATTAAGGGCTGTCATCAATCTATGTGATATTTAGGCAAAGATGACAACCTGGTCCTGGAAGAGCGGAAGAAGCTTAGGAGTCTGGGCGGCTTGTACTGAGCACTACACCTAGATGTGGCTTATACCCACTTCTTGTTCACCTGTTTTGTTGCACATGACTCCACTATAGTGGAGCTTTATTTGCAAGGGTAAATGGCTGTAGTACAAAGGACTTCCTTGGCCTGCTGCCTCTGAAAGGCAAACAAATTTCTAGCAAGTTCTGTGAGGCAGCAATGTTAATTTGCAGCTACCACTTACACATTGATGCAATCATATTTGCTGTCGCTCTCTGGTGGTCTGGGAACCATAGTGCTGCCAGCTTTGTTGGTGAAAAGATGATAAGAGGCTGTGCTAATGCACAGAAGCATTGTCCAATAAACAGGTACCAGTAACTCTGGGAACCCAAGCTCAGGAACTTCAGAACACTGAACATCCGGGTGATGCTACCAACCATGTTCAGCCATGCACTCAGGACCACCTGCAGTGAGCAGAAACAAACAAGGTTTGTGTGCTGAACCCTGAAGGGCAGAACTTAGTACAATAGGTTAGCATGAGCAAGGTCTCAAATGCACTACAGGAGACACTGGGTGACAGTAATCACTGCCTGTAGACCATCCCCACCCCTCTGGGCCACTGCAAGATGCTCCTGATCCTACCCGCCTGCTTAGGGAGTGTCTTGGGGTAACAGGGAACAAGGTGGCTGTCTCAGCTCCATATAAGAACCACATTGATGAGAAATCTGAAATTCACTAATTACACCTTGTTAATTTTGTGCCATCACCCATATTTTGCTGTGACATTCCAAAGATCATGGCAATGAATCATCCAGCTTATGGATCCTGCAAATGTCCTTCTATTAGCATGCTAGTGTTTCAGTGCTGCATTCCACAACACAATTCTGTGACTGTGTAGAGATCGCAAGCTGGCTTAGCAGAGACCAAGCTCTGACCTGACAGGAGTCTCTTGCTTGCACTCTGTCCTGCTACTCCTTAAACTGGCCCTGACAATAAAATAGTGCTGCTAAGACTTTTCCACAGCAAATCTAACCCAATTACAGAAAGCTCTTCACAGTCAGCTCACAGTATGTATCCCTGTCAGTTGAGTAAGACGACAAAAACTAAAGCTGGAAAAGGCAAGCACACAACTTTATTCTGACTTTTCCCATTGGTCTCTCCACCATCACCACAGAGCTGATGTTACTGAACTAGGATGGAGCTTTCAACATGCTAATTCTCTGCAGCATTTGGCAAGACTCTTATTCAAAGCGTGTACATTACTGCTTTGTGCATCTACTGCTACCTCTAGGTGAAACCTCCTCAGGGGAAACAGAGCACTTCAACTCACAGCACAGCGGAGCCCCACACTGTCGAGGACCCATGTTGCTACCAGGCCAAATGGGATCGAGATGAGGAGGTAGACCATTGAGAGCCAGTTGACTGTCTCCAGGGAAATGTGGAAGTAAGCAGCTGTCTTATCAGCCACAGGAGCAAATGTCAGCCACAGCTGCAGAACAAAGACCAAAAATGGGTAAGCATGAACACCTCTGACAGAACAGTAATTCAGCATCCCCTCAAACTGAGGAGGCTTGCTGTCTCCTTGAAATTGTGAGGTTAAGGCTGGTAATAGAAGTTCAAACCCTCAGTGTCTGCAGTTACTTGGCCCAGAGCACCCATACATTTCACTGCCTCATCCCAAATCCCCTAGTCCTGATGCTGGAGGCTGGAAAAAGCCGAAGTCAATACCTTTTCCTGTCCCCATGTTGAATAGGTTGGCCCTGATGCACTTACTTACCTGATGGAAACCACATGGACTCATTCTGTGTAAGTATAAACAAAATAGAATATGCCACCTCCTCTCAGCAGCTATTATCCCCTTAAACATGGACTGGTATTTTCAGTTCCATTTGTAACACCTAGATGTGGCCTTGCAAAAACTTTACTATGCGTCAGCCAAGAGGCAATTCCTTGGCTTTCTAAACACACTCAACAGATAGAAAATGACCTAGAGATTGCATTATTGAACGTATTAGAACACATAACAGGGAGGTACACACAGAAGAGGTACTTCAACAACTATCCACATTTTGCTTCCAGTGCCATATCTGAACACAGCTCCCTAGACTTTGTTTTAGATACTGATTTCATGGTTCCTGTCTGCTTCTGGTTTCTTACGGGGATGGCGAGAACAGCTTGATCAGGTTCTGAGATGATAGCTACAAGAAAGAAAATGAGGTACTACAGGTTAGAGGATGTTTCTCTACATTCTTTGCCAAGATGCATCCTGGTGCTTTTCAAAAAGACTGGTCTAACCGGTCAATCGCCTAAACATTCAATAATGTCAATTACAGGCTATCTCACTATTAGATGATCTTCCTGCTGCTGAATACTCAAGGTTATAAAGTTTGCAGAAATGTGAATAAAAACTTCAGTTATAGCTTTCTACAAAAGAACTCCAGCTACAGTCGCTTTCCAGGTACTCCCCTCTGTAATCACAAACTTCCTCTTCACAGCCTGCAACCTGCAGCCAGCATCAGATGTGATGTTTTATGTGTAACTGAAAAAAGCCTGGGTAACCTCAGAGGAAGGTGTGCTCCTACAAATTGCTTCTTGTGTTCCTGGTTTTTGGTTTTTTACATGAGAGAAACCATAAAAAATACCAAATTAGAGAGGAGGAGAAGGGGAGATGGACTTTTTTTCTCCCTAGAGTCACCGTGTCAAAATAGCCACATGCAAAAAAATCATCCTTTAGCTAGACTTTTTGCCTAGTAGGGATACAATGAGTAAATGGTAGTAAGAGAAGTTTTTAATATATTCTCAGCAACCTTGCAAGGACTCCTAGCATCAGGCCTTTCTTTTCTGAAAGGAGCTGCCATGCTCTATTGCCTGTATTCAGTTCAAAGCTCATGTTGGCATGCTGGATTCACACACTCCTATGTGAAATCATTCGGAGGTCTGGTAGGGGACTGATTTGGAGTCTACTCAACTTCTACAGTGAGGTGAATGAAGTTGCTAGGTGCTGAAGGAAACTGTATTCTTAGACAACAAGGAGGCTAATCCAGATCACTTTCCAGACTTCCATCAGACTGGGATGCAAGTTTAAATGTTTAATGCTAATGTAACTGTTTAGATGTTACAAGCATTACTAAGGCATGAGCATTAGTTTGCTGACAGGATGCTAAACTGCTGCTTAACAACTCCCAGCAGTGTATTTTCAGCAATAGCACTTCTGGGTCCCTCAATGCCTTCCACGTATGGGTGGTGGTGAAACACTCTACCAGGAAACAGTGTAATTAAAGAGATGATGTATTTTGTAAGCCAGCTTCATCCCTCCTGCTCATGCACACAACATGCTCAGCCATGCATTACATCATTAGGAAAGAGATGCCACAAGCCAGAGAACAGTATTTTCTGTTCAGTGACTGTATGCATCTAGGTGGTCTGGGATCAAGCACTGGCCCAATTCCATTAGATCTAGTAAAACCATTTCTTGAGAAAAGCAAGCACAGGGGCTGCCCCGTACTCCTAACCTGAGCAAGAGCTCTCATCCTAGCATATCCATGTGAGAGCATAGAGGGTGGAAAGTTGCAGCTTGTCCAAGACTGAGCTTGTCCCTCAAAATAGAAAGTAAGTTTATTTATGGGTCTGGAGAGAAAAAACTATGTTTCATTGCTTACCATGTGTTGCTCTAACAGAGAATTTCAGAACTGGGCAAGGGACCTCAAGATGCACTGTAAAGAGGCCACCAAACACCCCTGCAACAAAGGGGCCACATTGTGGAGTTTTGCCTCCACAGTCAGTACGCCACCTTTTGCTTTTGGTTTCCCAGTTACTGTAATTTCACCCACAGTAGTTGATAAGCTCTTCTGCTGGAAGCTGGAGCCCTTATCCAACACGTTTTTATGAAACTTTGCACTGCCAAGGCTGGTACTTACACAGGGGCTGACCTGAGGTAAGCTCCCTCAGGTAGAAAAGGTAAAGATGCAGTTCTCTCTCAGTGAGGTCAAAGTCCTGTAAGCTCTAAAGATGCAGAATAGAGACAGAGAGAAATTCCGCCCTCCAGCACTCCCCAAGGGCCATTAACTTCACTCATCTGTGGAATACTAAAACCACAGAATCACAGGATGACAGAGTATTCTGAGTTGGAAGAGCCTCATAAAGATCGTCAAGTCCAAGTCCTAATTGAACAGCCAGTATTAAAGCCTACCATTGTAGATCACAGTGATAGGTGCAAGGGGAGAGAGAGTGTGTGGGGTTATAGAACGTCAGGTTTCAGAAGCTTGTTGCTTCTGGACAGATAAAGGAAGGAGAAACAGAGAGACACCTCTGTCCTTGCAAGGTTGTCCAGTCCTTGCAATTTTCAGTCCTTGCACAAGCTTCACTTCGTGGAAATACACCCCTGTGGTCAGGTCAAGCTGCATGCAGGTCCGTTGCCTGAGAGACCACACAAAACGAGAGCCTGAGTGTGAGCTGCAGAAGGCTACAAGATGAGTCCTTGTTACACACTGCACTGCTTCATCCGTGCTCAAATGCGCTTCTCTGAAGGCACGTCAATAAGTGCCACAATGTCAATTCCTGACTGCAACGTTGACAAGCAATTTTCACTCACCTACTACAGCTTATGTCCCTTCAAAGCCCTGCCAGCGATACAATTAATGCAAATCTTTCGGCAAACTGACAAAATTCCCAAATTCCCATCTTGGCACAAATTGGAGTGGATGATCATTGAAGTCAGCAGCAGTTCACTTTATGGACTGTTGCATGTCAAGAGATTTACAAGGAAGCCCATGTAGAGCAGCTACACCACAGGGACTCTTGCCTTTGCAAGCCAAAAAGCTACAATGAATTTGTGAGCTCAATCCCTTGACACTTGTCAAAATTCTCTTTCCCAGCATTCTCTCACAGATTTTGCATTAGTTGTTTTCAAATTACAGCTCCTCCTGTAGTATAATCCAATATCATTAGTTATTTCACTGATGTCTTAGATCATGGTATTTACTCCTTCAGCATTCGGTATGGACTTTTCCCCCCTCTCAGATATGCATCTAGCAGGATGTTGGAACAGTCAGTGTAATAACAGATACTGGTTTTTATCCAAAGACAGGAATTTTAGTTCTTACACTCCTCTTCTGAGGTCAAGCCTTAGAAACACATTCATCTCACTGTGGTTTCTAGATTAAAAGATAGAAAAAGCTCCAGTGCATGCTAGTCTGGTCTGGAAGACATGCTTCATCACATACTCTTTACTATAAAGACTTGTGCTCAGCAGCTAAGGAAGAGGACAGAAGGGCCCCTGATGATCCTGCTCTGAATTGCACTGGAGTGCCGCTGTAACTCCCACTGCACACAGCTGGCTGATTGGGGAGCCATGCCCCAACAGGAGAAGAAAAGGACAGAAATGTTTTCCACCCAGAGACTACTCATATCCTCAGTTACAGGAGGCCCCCCTCCACACCTTCTTTAACAATGAAGCTTGCACAAGGGTCAGGGCACTGACAATCAAACTATCTGAATAATACTGATGTTGAGAATGGTACAGGCTCCACTTTCAGCTCTCTTACCCTCTGTTTTAATCTTCTTCTAGATGACATTTTAATTCTCCTGCACCTCCCAGAGAATGCTTGGTCCCTTCTCCATTAAATGAGACTAAGTCTCCATTAAAGGCGGTTGAAAAGAAAGATGGAGAGGGACTTTTCACAAGATACATAGTGGTAGAACCACGGGGAATGGTCTTAAAATAAGGAAGGGTATATTTAGATTAGATATTAGGAAATTTACTGTAAGGTTGGTGAGGCACTGGAACAGGTTGCACAGAGAGGTTATGGACTGTCCATGTCTGGAGGTGTTCGAAGTCATGCTGGATGAACAACCTGGTCTAGTGGAAGGTGTCTCTGCTCATGGCAGAGGGGTGGAACTAGGTGATCTTTAATGTCCCTTCTAACCCACACCATCCTATGATTCTATGAACATGATCCTATGACTGACAATTGCAGGCCTGCATGGGAATTCCTGTAATCAAAACAGGTTACAGCTGTTCCAACCCTGCTTCCATTTACAAGTTTTCCTGTTGTCCTTTCTGATATATTCGTAAACCCTTAACTGATTCTCAGACATGTATCCTGCTCTCTTCCTCCCAGAATCAGCCCAATGCCTTTTGTTTTCATTCCCTTTATAACTCCATCTTCTGGATCAGTTCTTCCACTCCATTGCCCTCACTGTTTCCACTCCCACACAGACTCTCCAGGACCTATATCACCTGTGGGATCTGGTTTCCCTCCACCCATTCCAAGGGAGCCCAGTGTTTGTCCTTCTTCCAATTCTGCAGGAGGTTACTGGTGTGCCGTGAGACACGAGCTCTCTGTCTGCAATGGTAGCAAGGTGGAGGCTGAAGGCAGGACTCCACACAGGCTCTACCCTTTGTTAAGTAACAGGTGTGGGCTGTAGAAGGCAGCATACATGACAGATGCAAGATTTTTGGAGCTCAAAGCACAGCAATGATATACTGATATATTGTTGTTTCTGAAAATAAGCCTTCTGATTTGTTTCAGTATAGTAGAGTCAGTTCTCATGAATTGTAAGATAAACAAGAATCATGTTTCCATTCCTTTGTAAAATATATCACCTGATGGACTTCCCAACTGACCAGTGAAGATGGAGAGGTGGTAACCTCTCTGTCCAATCTCTGATCACTGTTTAGAAACTTATATATACGAGGTCAACAATAAACTAGAATCTTCTTCCTTTCTTCTTCTCTACCTGAACACCTGTCGTGTGTGTTGCTGTGTGTTTCTATCTGCGTCACAGTAACAATATATCACATCAACCAGGCACAGCGCTGCCAGCAGTGCCAAATATGTTCTTCAAAAGGCAAGCTGGTAATTGATGTATACTTTTCTCATGAACAAATCAAGATTCTAAAAGTGAAAGTAAAATATCTACGGAAAGGCAAACATATGCAATCAGGTAGGAATCAGACCACTTTGCCGTGTCAGTGGTGGTATCAGCTACCAAAGGTTGCTCTATGGAGTGCTCTTCATTGCCTGGAGTACTGTATAGCTGACTAGACTATAGAAATGCCCAGCAGTACCTTTTATGTACAGTTTTAAAAGGAGGAGCCAAGGAGGTTCTCTTGCATGAAACGGGAACTTCTGCTTTGTAACAAGCACCAACAGAACTCGCCAGTCATCACACAGGCTTTGCCTACAGCAATTCTGCCAATTCCAGCATGCTTTCTTCCATGCACCTGAACACTGGTGCTGTAAGAGGTCTTTCTGTGATGCTAACTCTTTCTCCCCTGAGACTGGACAATGAAGACATTACACCAGAGTGCTCATCTTCAAGGTTAAAAGGGCCACATAGTTTGGAAGCAAAGAGCCCCTGTGCTCATCTGAAGTCACCCACGCTGACATAGGAGTGTAGGACATTAGGACAGAGGCGCGATCTTCAGAAAAGGCCAGATCTTTGCTGAGATGTCTCTTAGTCTCTACAGCTCTCAAGAGAAGTAGCAGGAAAAAAGAGCAGCAGCGGTGTGCACATGCGTATCTACAAGGGCACTGCTGGAGCAGACAGGTGTGGGTGAGCAGCATGTGCACCCTGCCCTGGAGCATGCCAGGCTCCACTTGTGCAGCTCTCCTTCCTCTCCCAAGTACACTGAGTGGCAGTGTAAGTGCTCTAGTTGGTGAGTCAGGAGCCACTTGGCCAAGTGCAAACTAGCTCCAGCACTCTGCTCCTCTGCTCCTTCCCAGCTTGCTCGTGCTGGTGAACACAGAACTGGGAATTCTTCTGTCTTCTTCTGTGTCCCCAGTGCTAAAGCAAGTGAAAGTCCTTCCTGTAAAACACAAAGTTCCCACCTATTCGGCTTCACAAGAAGGAGGAAAAAAGGAAGGAGTTATGAGTTACCGGAGCTGCAAGCACACCATGAATACTCTCAAACATTAAGCCTTCAGATGAAAAAAAATCACACCAAAACCACAGCATAAGTTTGGCAAAACAAATCTGGGGAGAAACCACAGGCAGAATTATGTCACCCCTCCATCAGCAACGCTGCAAGAGACAGCTAGGGATAAATCATCTAAGCTTAGCTGTGGTCAGAACATCCTCTCAGCCCACGACTTCAGACAGCAAGTATATTATGCTGATGTCTGCTTACAGCCTTATTAAGATAAGTCAAGAGTTTCTTACACTGTATTGTCAGATAGGAATTCCAGAATAGCCCGATTAAAGAAATGAGAACAAATTCCTGCTAAGGTAGTACCCACTTTGTACAGCAGGGAGAGACAGAGGCTTTTAAACTCAGGTCAGTAATACAAGCACAAGGGGCTATTTATGGTCAGTGAAAAAGCCTCTATATCATGTTAACCCACTCTGGTCCAGTTAATGAAAGGATTTCACACGATGAAACAGAGCAAGAGGATATAGGGAAGAGCGCCCCTTTCATCACCATATGGTCTGGTCTGGTTGGCTTTGCTCAATCACACTCTAAATCAGACTAAGAAATACTCCTTTCTCAGCCTGCCTTTGCTGCATGACCAAATGCACTGGCCTGCAGTTAAGCTTCTTCTTCCTTGTCTTCTTGACACTGAAAATCTCCCCCACTCAGTACTGTCTCCTGATTGCCACTGTTAGTGGCACCAAAGGCCACTAATAGAAAGCTGCTGTATATGGACAAGAGTGAGGAATACAAGGCATCATTCTGGAAGCTTGATCCAGCTAATGAGGTCCAGGCCAGACAATTCAAAAGTCATGTATGCTTACCATATGCATTTGCAAATAGCCTGACACAGGTGAACACAGAACAAAGTGCTGCATTCAACAACATCTGCACAGGAATTGAGGAAACAACTTTCAGGGCAATTTTTCACACCTGGAAAACTAATATGAACTGGTAAATTAATCTTTTCATCTGGAACTCTTAAATAACAACCAACCACTTGAATTACATGGATTTTCAACCACTCCATCCATTTAAACATGATTTTTATGACGAACATTTAAGAGAAACTTTAGCATCAGGAAATGTTTGCTTACAACTTTATATGTCAGCATGGTTGCCATTCCAGATCTTTGCAATGGCTTAGAAACAGTAATTCCACTCTAGGATATTTATTAGGCACACAGTTTTGAAGTCGTAAAGTTCTGGCCTAATTTCATACCATGGAAAAATAATACTGTGGGCAGTCAGGAAATTGTCAAAAAAAAAAAAAAAAAAAAAAAAAAAAAAAAAAAAAAAAAAAAAAGACGAAACAGGTCAATCTTCCAGGGCTACAAAGATTTCAGCAACACACTGAGGACACAGTAATACTTGCAGATGTACTGAAAAGATATGTTTAAGAAACACTCCAGTTTCACTATTAAGGTTTCAGCAAAGTGAAAATCTGACAAGACATCCTGGAGAAGGCTTGGTACAGTTTCCTACACCTATGCTGTCACTGTCCATTTCTAGCAGGGTGGGTTTATTTCTTGCCACTTAATGTTCTTCTGCTGTGCCAATTTAATGCAAGCAAGCAGTCACATGGGGCTTTTCTGAACTTTTACACCCTTAAAGGTTATACTGATTTTTCCATTGAGAAGGTGCATTCATTTTTTTTCCCCATATACAGCCAAATTCTCACTATGTTTTTCCATTTCTCTCCTCCAGCACTCTTGCATCATGGAATACCTAATCTTGCTTCAAAGCATTTAAATGTTTGCAGGTTGCAGTGCCTGATCCTGTCTGCCAGACAGCCCGCATTCATAGCATGGTAATCTCAAGAACATGAATAATTCTACATCAGTCTGATAATTATCAACAATGTCCTCAAAGACTTGATGAGCAGAGATCTGGGCTTCTTTTTCATATACTAAGCCTTGATAAGAGAAAATGATGGGTTTATCTCTGCAACTACTGAACTTAATTTAAATCTGTTCAACAGGTCCCCACCTATGATCTGGCATTCATTTTTTTAAGTCTCTCAGAACAAGGAAGTAAGAGAAGGCAAAAAGAAGTTCATACAACCATCTGTTTAGTGCAGAATTAATTACTCCTTATAGTGTTCTATATGTGCAACAGACCCTGAAAGGAAGCTTGCTCCTTTTCCTGACCAGACAAACCTGCTGTCACAGGCCAGCAATGCTGCAGAGTTAACTCCTGCTCCTCTCCCACGGCGTTTCAACACTGCTCTGCTATTCTTAGGCTAGAAACATGTGACCCTCACATACGATGAATACTTTCTCTGTCTCCTCATGGCTTATAAAGTGGACTCGGCAGCAACTTTTGCTGTGCTGCGGGATACATTTTGCTTCATCCCAGTCTGACTTGACGCCGCGGTACTTCCTGCTGCGCTCTTGGAGATCATACACACCCTCCCGCCCCATCCTGCCCTTCTCCCGTCACCACCCCTCGGTGCCCCGGATCCCACCAGACAGAAAGGAAAGTGTGAATGCCGAGGTCATAATCAGAACGACAAAGTTAAAAAGTAAAAGCCGCTTATTCCCTCCATAAGGCACGGCGAGGCTGGCGCTTCTGTGAATTGTGCGCGTACAACCGAGTCCCGGTGCTCCAAGGATGAGGGGGTGGATCTGAGACAGGGCACTGGGGCAGAGCCCTGAGGATTGTCTGGCTGCTTCTAGGAAGAAACGGGAGGTGGTTTTGGCTCTGGCGGGCCATGTCGGCCCGTTCTCCCTCCACGGCAGCGGCAGCAGCAGCCAGAGCGGCTCTCCAGATCTGCGGCACAGCGAGGCGGCAGGGGAGGGCAGTGTGCCCTGCCTGCTCTGCGACTCCGCCTGCTGCTCGGGCACCCGGGACTGCCGGCGGCAGACCCTTTCCCCACCACCCCGGAGGAGCGTCCCAGCGTCGGGCCGGCTGCTGGGAGCGGCTGCCCGCGGCGGGAGAGGCGGCCGCACTCACCATGGCGTTGGAGCAGTTCAGCAGGCACACCACGGCCAGCAGGAACCACCGCCGCCGGTACGTCTTGAACCGGGCCGGCGGCCTCAGGCTGCGCTCCCCCAGCAGGCTGGCCGCCTCGGCACCCTCCATCGCGGCTCGGCTCGGCTCGGCTCGGCTCGGCTCGGCTCGGCGCGGCTCGGCGCGGCGCGGCTCGGTCGGCACTGCCCCGTCCGGCCCCGCCCCGCCGCCCTTCCCGGGGCGGCCCCGGCCGCGCCGCCGCCCGGCTCGGCCCGGCGGGGGCTGCGCTGCGGGCGCGGCCGAGCCGCGGAGCCGCGCCGAGCGGAGCGCCGGCCCTGCCCCGCGGAGCCGGCCCTGCCGCGCTCTGCGCGGGGGAAGGCCCGGCGCTCCGCGTCGGGGCTGCTGAGGGGCGCCGGAAGGGGGGCGCCCTGCGAGGAGGCGCCTGTCCTGCTCGCTCGAATGTCATTAAAAATACATCGGCGTCGCCACCATCGCTAATGCCCGCTCTCGGCTCCGCGCTCCCAGGGGAGTCACCGTTAGCTCTCGCCTCCAGGCAGCACACGAGCGGCAGCTGCCGCGGCTGGGGGATGCTGGTGGTGGCATGAGCAGGGACAAGCCTTGCGGGAGCAGCCCTGTCCGAGGGGTGATCGCTTACTGGAGCAGAAAAATGACTAGAGGAGAATAAGGGAAGAATGGTAAAACCCACAGGGGTCTATCAGCCAAAGGATACATAGTTTGGTTATGGGTTTTTATGACTGATTTTGCTGCAGACAGCCGCATTTTCTTTCTCCTGTATCTTTCTTTCTCCTGATGTAGAGACGCCTCACTAGATGTTGTCTTCTACTCAAAAACCAAGGGAAAAAATGCAAAGGAAAAGCCTCCACTCGTTCCACAAAGGACCTGTGACTTCAGGTCGGATGAACACTGGCAGTGCCTGGGTGCCTTCATGTCAACTCAGAGATGAAAACACCCTCACACACCCAGCACACACCAACGGCTTGGCCTCAGCAGTACTGAGCTGACAGGCTGATGGATTCCAGAAATGGCTCCAAAATAAGAACATGCACCATGTCTCCTCATGCTCAGGCCTTCGAAATTTTTGTGCCATTCCTCACCACAACCTGCAAAGACCATATCATCCTCTCAGTAAGAGGCTGAGGTCACTTACTGTTTATGCCAGATGCCTTAAGCATATTTGGAAGAGTGGGTAAGGAAGGTTATCCTTCATGCCAGTATTCTATCATGAACAATTTTAGCTGAAATTTTCTGGGGTGGGAGAGGAGTAGGGAGTGGAAAGAGGAAAATGAGAAAGAAGAAACCATTTCTAGCCCATGTCAATCAAGCCTGTTGTTTCAGGGTAGAGAGAAGCGTGGGTTATTTGTGCTAGTGAGCAAGATTTACTGACTAATAGATTGTGCCGTCTAGTCTCTCTCAGCTGGAATTAGGGGATGACATTTAGTAATAGCAGTTGACATTTTGTTATAGCAAGTGGGAATATTAAGGTGATATTATTGATTGACATGTTCCTCTGTTTACAAATGCCTGACTTGGTTTGCCTGGTGTGTGAGCTGCTGACAAATGTGCACTGTTGTTTGTATGTTATAGGCTGATGCACAGCAACTTCTGTCCTGCTCTGGAAAGACAAACAGTGATTTGGGTTGTATGCACAAGTGAACTGCCCTCCTGACCCAGCAGTGCTCTCACATGCAGAGAAATTTATGAACTAAAATGCTAGAAAGAGGCCCAGGTGTGTGGGACAGCAGAAAGGCACACGTGGCCAGTACTCACCAGGAGAACCATCATTCCGTCCTCTCCCTGGTCTCTCCTGGCAGACAAGCCCTGTGTGAAAATCAACTTCACTAAGACTCTATGAAGACTCTGTGATCATTGCCACGCTCACTCCTTGTTCTGCTTAAAATCTCTTATCATAAAAGATGTCTGAGCAATACTGTCAGAAACAAAGACCCCATGTGAAATTCCTTTACTGATTCATTTTGTTAGTAAAATAAGTTAAGAGCTCAAATCACACAGATCAGAACCAAGTCTGCCCTATTTAGCCCCTTTCTGTATTATTTATGTCAAGATAATGTGGTGTGCTGTTTTCTACTTGAAACAGGGCAAATTTGAGCTGGATGATGAGTGAGATACTTTCTGTGAGATGTCTGCCATATGGGTGCAGACATCAGAAATCCAATGTCAAATAGGGCCACAGAAAGGGAAAAGGACAATGCTGCAGAATAGAACCGCTTTGATGTTTGGAACAGAGTAATTTGCTCACACACCTGGGAGTAAAATATATCCTTTTTTCCACTTAACCTTCTAGATGTATTGCCTTGCTGTATGTACCTTGTAAGGACTGGTCTGGGCTGCAGAAAGGTAGGAGTACTTTGAGCAGCTCTTTGCAACCTCATTCCTCTGCTCTGTACTACATCCCCTATGAACAAAGGCACCATTTGTACTGTCAGCACAACCAGGAAGCAATAGGATTAGGGTTGAAGGAGAGTGACTTTGTCTGCCCTGCATCTTCTCATTCTTTCCTGGTGCTCTGCTTCTTCCTAATATATTTCTATCAGTCTCTTTCTCCCCAATGTCACTCTCTTTTTCCCACACCCAAGCAAATCCTATCCCTATTTTTGTCCTTGTTCTTGTTTCTATGAACTGGAAGCATAAACGAGATGCTGCTTCTTAGTTAAGCAGTTTCTTGTTTTGTAGGTACTTGTACTGAGATACCTGTAGTCTCTAAGTTGTGAGCATATCTAAGATACACTGAACAGATCCAACTATGCAATTGATACAGTAAGTAAGGGAAATAAAGTTTTCAGCAAAGAAATAGTTGAAGTCTCTGTACCTCTTGGTAGAAAAATAGATGTGAAATTACTTAGTGTCAGAAGAGAATTCCACACCCATAGCGCTTTTCCAGTATTCACCCCCCATGATGTTATTTACAGGATCATCTATGTTCAAAACAGTCAGAAATTGTGGCTTAAGGGGAAGGGAGCACCCAAGATTTGTAGATGCTCATGGCTAAAAGAAACTACAAGTCAGAGGGGCAAAATCTTACGAAGTTTTATTAGTAGATGACACTCTTGGCATGTAAATTGGTATAAGCACATGGCACTGGTATTGGGTAGCAGGGTAGGGTGAAATAGAACAGAGAAATGAATTAGAGAGGAGGAGAGAGAGTGAAAGGAAAAAAAAAAGGGGAGAATGTGAGATCGCCAGTCCTGGCTCCAGCACTGATCCATCCAGCTGATGAATCCATCCAGTTCAGGGTTCTGGGAGCACCTGCACACACAGGGTGTATTTATCTCTTACAGATAATCTCCCCATCTTGGAGATAAGTTTTGCACTTTCTGTGCAAATTAGTAGTCCTGTGCAATTCATTCCTGTAGACCTTTCTGGAAATGGGTCAGAAGGCTTTGGGCATCTTTGGTGGTCTTGATCCACTCTTACAGTCCATGCCCACTTCTCAGCCTCATCCCTGCACTTATGCTGTGTTATGCTCATCGCCAGGAGCCAGAACAAGCACATTTGTCCCAGAAATGTGCTGCCCTACCTCCTTATGGCCTTTTCTCCAGCCACATCCTGTTCTTTCTTAGTATATTATTACCAAAAATTCTTGGCTGTTATTACCAATAATCCATGGCTGGCTCCACAGCAATCTGGCTACCGGTGTTTGAGAGATATGCATTATCCCTCTTGTCTTCTAGGATTCTACAGCAATGAAGTAAGACCAGTTTGCTTAGGACTCAATCACATCTTGAAAACCCTCAGTAATGGAGACTGCACAATCTCTTCGGGCAATTGATTTTCCTGCTGGATCAGTCCTAGGATAGATGCCACAACATAGCCCTTAGACAGAATACAACTCATTGAGCACAATCCTCTGACCTCATTCAAAGCTGGATCAGTTGGCTACACATCCAGATCATAATGTCTTAGCTTAAATACAAGAATACAGGTAGACAGAGTTGAAAATGTTGATAAATTCAAGGTAAATTACATCCATTGCTCTCACCCATCCACAAATCCCATTCTTTTATCAAAAAAGAGCAATCAGACACATTCACTGGTATGACTTATCCTTAGTGAACCTGTGATTATTCACAATTGCCTATTTCTCCTTCATGTATTCAGAAATATCATTCAAGAGAACTTGTTTCATGGGTTTTTTTTTCCCAGAGATTGAAATATGACAGCACAGTCTGCAGTTGCTTGGGCTGTTCTTTGAGTTCTTTTTAAGTATAAGTGCAACATATCTACAGTTGGCAGGGATATCCATGGCTTCTCAAAGTTTGATCGAAAATGATCTTGTGCTGGCATCAGACAGGTCTCTCAACATCCTAGGACACAGCCCTTGTGGACTCGTATAATCCATATTTTCTCCAGCACCTCCTAACTCACTCACTCATGATCCACTCTCCCCTCCATAATCCCAGGCCTGAAGCCTCAGGAGATTTTGCTATGCAAAGAAGGCATTGAGTTCCTTAGGTTTGACTGTGTCCACTTTGAATAAACACCCAGCCTACTCAGTGACCACGTGCCATTTTCCTTCATCAGCTGTTTATGATTTTGCAGTTGAAGCTCTCTTTGTTACTGTTGATGTGCAAGTTAAAATTCTGGCTGAGCTTTTACTTTCCTGACACCACTGCTACATGCCTGGGCAATGTTTGTAAATTCCTCCTGTGTAGCCCATCCCTTCCTTCTTCTGTATATTCTTTTTTTGCTTTGGAGTTCTGCCACAATTCCCAAGCTGGTCTGCTTATTTGTCTCTTTTTTTCCTGAAAACTGAGATGGCCTGTTCTTACACTTGGTTGGAGCTTCAGAGATCTCATCACTGCTGGAAAGAGTGACAGAGTGAAAAGCAGCTTCTTCATCTGCTGTGCAGTGCAAGAGGCAGGGAACAAGATGTCCTGAGCTGCAGATCTAAGGAGTCAGATACCTTAGGGGTGCACCTTTGGGTTGACAAGCGCTGAGTAATTTGCAACCCTTTCGTCATGGTTGGGGCATTAGTAATATCCTCCTGCATGGATCACCTGCTTGCTGCTGACACTGCAGGTCTCTGTGCTGCGGTGATAATAGATTCTCATCTCTCTTTAGCCACAAGTTTTCAGGAAACTGTAGGGACTTGCCTGATGTTAGGAATACTGTCCCTCTGTCATGTATCATTAAAACTTGTAATATTAAAATAATAAAGAAAGAAAGGAGAAGGAAATAGGCAAACTTACTAGTTTTGTGTATTCTGTGCTATCTAAGGTGCCCAAATAGTAACTGAAAATGTAATTAAAGGCCAGGCAGGCTCATTAAGTACAGAATGTGTGTATCGGGGTGGAGGTAGAACTAGGATTGCTCAAGCATTTTTATTTCTGGCATTTCCTAATGTTTTAATGTTTAAATTAGCAAGTCTTAATTAATTTTCATTACACAAAAATATAGTGAAAAGTACTGTTGTTACATAAATGGATCCACAGTCCCTTGCTTTTTTCTTGATAGATCTCAGAAGCAAAAGGAAGCTTCCCCAAGGAATCCTGAATTTTGTTTAATCTGAATGTTTTAATGCTGATTAAAGTGTGTATTTGTATTTGTTGCATTTGTAGCAGTGAGGCCTCTGAAGACTCATTCTGCAAACCTGGGGGCCAGCAAGCATACTACTGTTTGTTTCCACAGTGCATAGTGTGGAAAGTGAATTGGAAAAAACTAGTTAAATTGTTATGTCAAAGACTGCCATGATACAAGTCTAAGATCCTTTGTGGAGCAGATCATAAATTAAAAACAACAGCAACAACAAAAGATTTCAGAAGGGAGAACAACTGCTGAGTACACAGAGCAAAACAGCAGCAAAGTATGTCCCAGACTGAAAGAGAGTATTGCATATGCAAGTTCCGCATTACTGGCAGGTATGGAGAGAAAACAGGAATGCAGAAGTCACTGTAGTGGCATGTTTGTAGACTGCTGAACTAGACACTTTCCTCCAGACATGGATTAGCTGTTTGCTTCGACAAACAGAGCAAAACAGGCCAGTCAAATCACAAAAAAATATCACAGGAGACAGCAAAACTCACGTCCAACACTCTAGCTAGCAAACCAGTTGTGCAGTGGTTGAATCTCTTCACAGGGAGGCAGGTCCTGGGAATGATCCCTTGTGTTGCCATCACTGGCAGTTGTGGGTCTGGAAAACCAACTGTAAGGGGACTGTGAGCAGCTGCCAAAAGCATGGGAAGCCAAGTCACCTCTGCTTCTCTAAATGCCAGTGAAAGACAAGTCCATTATGCAGTCTGATGTTGGAATAATTTCATGCAGAATAATTTTAAAGACTTGTCTATACTTTGTCTTGCTCCTCCTTGTGAAGATGTTCCTTCTCCCAAGGCTGACTACAGATTTGTCTTTGTAGCTATAACCATTCCTGCAAATGGGGAGATCCAGCCTCACAAACAGGTCTTTTTTGGCCAAAATAAATTACATATGCCTTAGAAAGTGGACCCCAGGAATGTGAAGTAAAACACACTCCTGACTGCTGTTTCTGCTGACAGTCTTTGCTGAAGCCTGAGATCACTCAATGAATTATGTAAAAAATTCCTAATATTTCAAAATATTTTCTTCTTTTGTATCTGTGAGCTATCTTGCTTCCATTTATAGTTATACTATTTTTCCCCATTTATACAAGACAAACAAGTGGAATTATAGTTTATCTAAAAATATGTCCTTTGTGAACTCACAGCTTCCTTAGTACCTTGCATAATGAATATTTAAATAACAGAAATGGAAATAATATTTTATTACTATTTATTTATTTATTTTATTTTATTTATTTTATTTTATTTTATTTTATTTTATTTTATTTATTTATTTTATTTTATTTATTTTATGTGTAGAAAGACATAATAATTTTAATGGCTTTGCAAGCATGCATAGCTGAAACTTTCAGACTCATTATATCAGACCATATTTCATGCTCCATTTAAAATAAATGAATGCAAAATCCAAAAAAATAGGTCAAACTTACCTTTTGAAGTAAAAGAAAATTTTAACAATTAGCTTTCCTGAGGCAGCATTGTCTCTTGCCTTTTATTTTTTATTTTTAATTTCTTTTTCAGCACAAAGGTGGCTCACTGGGTCAGCAGTGTCTGGGCCTTGTCCCACAAGTGTGGGCAAGCCAAGACAGGCTTTTTCTCAGAAACATTCCCAGATTTGTCCTTTGTTCTCTGCACAAGGAAATGCATTAAATGGGAGCTAAAGAGTGAAGTAAAGATCCACATATTGCTACACATGATTAGATGCCTGGTGGTCCCATAAAGGAACGGCTACAATTCCAGGTGCACTGCGACAAAGATGAAGATGAGAAGAGATGGTTGGTGCTATCCAAGTGGACTACACAAGAGACTCAGTTAAATCTGCTTTAGGGATACTGCGCAAAGGCGGTATCATTAGCATTTTAAATACCTCAAAACATTAATGTCCATCTTCCCAGAAAGCAGTGACACCTGTGGACAACAGCTCCCTATTCTGCCTTTCTATTTCCTTCTTTGTCTTTCTTGCCTCTCTCTCTCTCTCTGTCTCCTCTTCCTCTTTCCTTTCCCTTCTCTCTGCAAGACAACAAAAAAGGTTGGGTGATTTACCTAGGCCTTTCCTGCATATGGGTCATCTTAGTTTAATTTCTAGTGTTTGGAAGATTTTGTTACAACCTATTTTGTTGTAATTTCAGTTTCTCTTCAGTGCAATTTACCATGTAATTGGATGCACATTCTGTTATATGCTCCTTCAGCTGGACATTTATCTGGAATTGAATACCCTTCCTAAACCTAATTCAAAACACCAAAGAGGTTGTTGTCAATTTTGATTGCTACTAACTACAGAGTTCTCAAAGACTTTTTTTAGCTTTGCTTTTCAGTAGTCAAATGCACCAATGTATTCCTCTGCTTTATCAAAATTTGCAGATATAGAGAGCAGCTACAATTATACAGACTGGGTGATGCATATGTAGGCTGGTAGAGGATTTTAGGCAATAAAGTGCAAAGTCTATAAGGTTATTTCCCTCCTCTTCTGTTTTGCCTGTATCTGTGCATGCCAGAAATTCCCAGCAGGGGACTTCTTAATCTCTCTGCAGGAGGACACACAGTATGTTCACACACCCACAGCACATGGAGACATACATGCTTGCTTTACTCCTGGTCTTCTGCTGTCTGACTGTGCAATTGGAAAAGAGCAATTCAATATTTTTATTATACAGTGGCAGCAGAAAGTGACATGTGAAATCTTCACAGAAGTCCAGCATTAACCAGTATAGGGAGTAATCTCAGTCCCTCTTTTGTTTCTGAAATAGCTGCTGACCAATAAACATAAAACAAACCAACTGGGCCTAAACCAGCCTAGAAGGATGAGAGATGGCAGTGATTATATTTGTCATGCATGTAGTCAGAGTTATTGAAAATGAGAGCAGGCAAGTATTTGTGAAAGAAGGACAATTTGCTTAGTGCTGCACTAGAAAACCCCTCCCTTTGTTGACAGAAAAGTCTGTGATCTGTATAAGTTTTTGTACGTGTTGTCCTGCTTCAGTCATGCTGGATAAAAGGGTGGAAATCCCAATGGCTTTGATGTCATATAAATGTCATAAAAATTGGTCTCTTGGAAGATGAGAAAGAAGACACAGTACTGTGTGTAAGGGAATGCAGAGAAGGGTCAGGTATTCTGTCTTCTGGTGAGCTCCCCAAAATCTCAGGAGCAGAGTTAAGCCGGGCAGTTGACACCTTGTCTCCTGTTCTATGCCAGCAAAGGCACACACTGCCCCTTGGCCTGCTGTCCAGTCAACCACAAAGAGCCCAGGGTCATGAGAGACTCTCTAGGTCTTCATGGGAGACCAAAAGGTAAGATTCATGTAGTAGAGTGGATACTGGGAAGAAATGCATGAAAAATACATGGTTTCTGAAGAAAGACCAATTTGATTAGATTTTTATTACACCAGTCCAGAAAGTAAAAGCCAGCTGGTTAAAAAACTTGCCTATTTTCTTGCTGCTTTTTCACCTTTAATGATTCTTGTATCACAGAGTTGTTAGGAAAATATGTAGGGTATAGTTTAGGCCTGTCTTCAAATTTGTTAGACTAGGATAGTATTTAACAAAGGACCTCTTCTGTGTTCTCATGCTGAATTTCACAGTTGCTTCCCACCGTGAGCAAATACACAGTTCTTGTTTCCATGTGTAACTAACAGATCTGAAGACAGAATTTTTTAATATAGATCCCAATTTTCATGATTTTAAATTCTCTTTATGGTCCTGCAGAATAACTGAAATGCTTTAAAGCTCAACTCCGATTAGAACTTTATCCACTAGATATCCACTGATTTGTTTTCTATCCTGTGCTGTCACAAGTGCTAATATAACTGAAAGTGCAATTACACTATTTAAATATTCTCAGCAGCACAAATTTTTAAAATCAATTTTTAAAATCATTTTTTAAATATTACAGAAAAATTTAAATACTTTTAGGGAATAATTAGCCTCTGTGTAAGTGATGGTGGATCCTGTGGCTTCAGACTACGTAGCTGAAATTATAATTTCACTTCGAAAAACTCATAGGCTGCATGGATGGTAAAGCTTCTCTGTGACTGACCCGAACAATTTTTTATTCCAGCAGAAATAATGAGAGATATTTGACTGCCATTTTGGCCTTTGCACATGCTGAAGAGAAACACTAATGTGATGTGTTATCCAGAGGAGTTGTTCATACAAAGAGCATGGGATAAATTACATGCTACAGAGGCCAGTGAAAGTAACCTGTGTACAACTGGTTGCTTGTAAAGCAAAGGTCAACTGTGATAGCAGAGCCATTGCAGTCAGACATTCAGGTTGGTGCTGCAGTATATTATGCCGACTCATCACTAATGTAAAAGGGAAAAATAATTTATTTTGCTATATTAATGCTCTAAAATCCAGCTGCTCAGTTCCACATTAAACACATCATCAATTGCAGACTGTAAGGTTTAATGTAAGAGGGGAAATGTGCACACGCCTTTCATAAAGGTGATGTTTCTTACTTTTCACCAATGCACTCAGAAAATAACACTGTTGTGAAAAAAGCATGCCCTTATTGTTCTCATGTCAGAAGTGCTTTGAATTACAGCAGGAGCTACTGTTGCCTCCTCAGACATCACATTCCCACACTGGAAGAAGCAGCTGCCTCCTGACAATAAATCAAGATGCTCTCCTTTGCTTTGTCTCCAAGTACAGTCAACATGAGCTCAGCTGTTTAGTCTGCCTAGTTACTGAACTCTCAACAGGGTACAAGAAAATTTTATTTGTCAAAGTAGGCTTCTGATTGGGCACTGATATCTAGAAAAACACCACAAAAAAAGCTGAGTAGAGAAAACTGTGTCTTAAAATTAAATTTCTCTTACATGACTTCTTGGGCAGAGAAGCTGTTTGAAATGGACTGTAAACTACAAGAGGCTTAGAGACTGCCTGGTCTTGTGCTTCACCACAGCTCACGAGCTTTCCTTGCAGTCAGCTGCTATACACTCATGACTTCTGACACTGGTGCAACTTTTTTATATTGCAAAATTCCTCTTGGCTTGGTGATAAGACTATAGCTTCTTGTAGCTTTTTGTAAAAACATATAGGCCAGGTTTTCTCCTCTGACCCATCTAAACCTTTAGCAGTCTGCATTTTGTTTAGAAGATAAGGCTTCCCTCTACACTGGAATAAGTATTTCAAACACCTTTGAGAAAGAAAAAAGCCATGTCTCTGCAATTTAGCTATACAATATTTCTCCCACATGTTCGTTTTCCTAAGGAGAATTATTTTGCATAAGATTTGTTGATATTATTCTTAAAACATTCATACATTCAAACAACTAATTTTCTTTTTTGACCTCTGACTATTTTATTGCAGTGTTGGCAGCCTCAAAGATTGACTTCTTACACTAATTCTATTGTAAAAAGTATGAATAAGTTTCCTTTTCTTAGGTCCGACATCTAGGTTCACTGCAATAAAAGACTTTATAATAAAATAATCACTGAAGATGTCAGGGAGCTTTTCAAGCATGTATTTAGGTCCTGTATTAATAGTTCATGTTCTGTTCTTTAATCTGGTTTTAACTGGGTGAAGTAGCACCATTTCAAGTGACAGCATATTAACTAATTAAGGAAATAAAAGACTAAGGATTATATCACTGAACAGTAACTATGCTAGATAATGTTCAGTGTTTAAACTAGGGTAAGTATCTGCAAGGCAATAACAAAGAAACTGTGAATAGAGATACCTATTATAATGAAGGCTATTGGTAGGGGAAAGAAGATAAATCATAACAGCATGGACATCCTGACATCCTCTTGCTGAGAACGTGTATGTGGAACAAGAAACACCACTCAAACCAAAGCTTCTCATGTTCTAGGACACTGGCAATGCTTTGCCTTTCTTTTAAGGCCTTCTGCTGTAGATTGTTCTGGATACAGGGTCATCTGTCTGCCTTGGAAATGTGATTGAAGACCTCTGGAATAAGATCCAGTGCTGGCAGTAAATTCCTCTTTGACCTGTAGCTCAAAGGCACATCAGAAGTGCAATTTAACTAATCTCATTAATAGCATGATGAAACCCATACGGCATACATTGGAGAGCATTTGTTAAGCTAAAACTAATTTGCATGAAATTGTAGGAGTTTCCATAGTCCAAGTTAAGAAAGAATTACTATTTTAGCATGTTTGTCATATCTCGCTGATGTCAAATGTCTGGAAAAAGTATTTGGTGCAATGTGCCCAGTTTTCAAGATGAAAACATCTGACACAGACATGTTGGTTGTAATTAAGCCATAGAGGGTTCTGATGTGAAGTTGCCTCCCTCGTTGCAGGATTAGTTTACATCTATCCATCCAAACAGGTATAATTTCTCTTGAACATGTGTGAAGAGTCAGAGTCAATCAGAGTCAAATCTCAGTGAGATTTCTGCTGGATTTAAAAAAATCATTCAGATCTATCTCTTAGAAGCCTGCACAGGCAGATGGAAACAAACTAAGGTCTCTAGGCTGCTGGAGCATTATTGCTTGAGAAAATGAAGAAAAGCTTTCCAAATGTGCTTCTGCATACCCTCTGAAGAGCATGCAGAAAGCCTGGCTTGCATTTAAAACCAAGAGCAAAAGTGCGTCACAGTAATGAATCCTTTTGTACAGCAAAGTACCTACCTCTACCAAATCCTCCTAAAAAAAACTTCTAACAAGATAATTTACAGGCCTAGCCTGAGTGGGCAAATGCCTGTTATAAAAATCTGCTCTGTCCTGAGCAAACTGGGAAAAAAGCAACTTTCAGGCAATAGCACAGCTGGTATGGCAATGTGATTTATAATTTCCTTTTTCAGATTTTGCCATAATAGCAAAACATGAACATGTCTAGTGGTTAGCTCCACATCTGCCTGACCTAACCATTCAGTAATGAAGAAAAGATAATCCTTATGCTTTCCATTTTCCCTAAGGATACTCAGATGGCAAATCACTCATTTAAGGTAAATAAAATGTGAACTTTATAATTGATTCCTGGTTATCAATCATTTAGGATCTCTCATTTGATTTTGACATTATTTCCAGAAGTCTGGAATTTTACTTATGCATTCAAGAGGTCTTTCTGGTAAAAATTTTACATTCACATGCAGTCATACATACCATGAGAACTAGTTCTTGCAGCAGACAGATCTGATCTGCAACAGGGTAAAGAATGCCCATTTGCAGCAATATCTACATTGTCCAGTGTTTTTTCCCATATGGGTATTATTACTCAGACTCATGCTTGGCATAAAATTTGACTATGTATTGTTGCCATACCCACATCTCTAAATCATTCCAAGTTTAGGAATTTTTTCTCTTGCTTCTATTTAATGAGTCAGTGGTTGAATTACGTTAGTTTAATTTATGTCCACCAAGAATGACTTGTGAGGCTATTTTTTAGCATCTTTTCGAACAGGGTTCATTGTACAGAGAAGAATGACAAGATTGTTTTTGTTGCAAGAATATTAAAGAACATAATAAATAGATCAGCCATGTCCATGTAATTTCTGTATATAATCTGTAAAATTGCTCTTTAAAGTAGTTTCAGGGCAGGAATGTATTTGTTCAGATTAACAATGTCTTAAAGGGTATGGAAAATAAAGTCATGTCAGCTCCTCCTATCCCAAAAAATGTTCTACCTCTGATGTGCCGCCTGTTTTTCCTGCTGGTAGTTTGCTGTGGGTGGGTATGGGAGGATGTTTGGAGCATGGAAATTTTATTACAAAGGCAAGTCAGGACTCCAGAAGCCAGGACTTCTAAAGCCTATGGTGTTTGTGAGGGTTTCCCATGTTTATCACTCTGGCTGCACTTGTGTCTCCTGTCCATGACCCTGCCAGCACAGTGCAGCTCTGACCCTTGAATAATGCTGCCTTTGAGCATGTGGACTTTTGTTTTCCCTGTCCCACCAGTATGTCCAAGATACTGATCACAGCTATTTCACTAAGGCCAGATGGTGGCTCAGTCTCTGCAAAGAGCTTCCTCCCACAGGCACTGACAGCAAAAAAGGAGTTCCTCAAGAACTGCACCATCATCACCTAGCAGTTTCTCTTCTTCCGTAACAATGTAAAGCTACCCTCAGCACCAGCGCTGGACTCTGGAGAAGCAGCCTGTGTCACCTGAAAGAAACTCTTATCCCATCTCAGCTGGGAGTTTGTGTTTTCTAAGCTTTGGGGTCTCCTTGATCCCGCAGGTTAGGCCCAGAAATGTATGGGGCTTCAGCTCTTGTGGGACAGCTCTGCTCAGCAGCTTGGCTGAAGTAAGCACCTCACCATTGTGACCCCTCCCCCCTCCCCTGCATCTTTCTTCTTAGTGCGAGCCACTACCAAGTGACTCTAGCCTGTCAGGAAGTGCATCTTGCCCTCATCCTGCCATTGCAGCTGGTAGGGGTCCTGCTGGGCCCTGGCATAGAGCAGGAGTCAGGAGCTGAGACCTCCTGACCTGGGGTTTGACTGGGGTGCTGCTCTGCACAGGGAGGAGGGCTGTCTTAGGGTGGCTCTGATAGCACCTCCTCATTGCTGTGGTGGGGATCACAGTCTCACAGGGTCACAAAACAGCTCAGGGTGGCAGAGGGCTCTGGAGGTCCTGGTCCACTACAACCCACCCTTCTCCAGCAGGGACACTGAGGGTCAGTTGCCCTGGTGAGATGTGAGTGAGCTGGATTTAATTGCAGAGAGAGTTTACATTAGGCAGAGTCTTCAAACCCTCTTCAATTAAAGGCAGGTAGTGGCTCCAAGACTGCAGACAGTAATTATATGTGATTTCTCACTTCCCATCATATGAGAACTGACACTGTGGGTTTCCAACAATAAGCCCTTGCCACTCCAAGGAAAGAGCCGATCTTGTTTTCTCCTCTCCTAGGGTTGTTTGTAAGTATTTTTTATCTAAAATGATTGCAGCAGAGCTGAGTTTGAGCTATGGGATTTACTCTGCTAAAGTGATTGATTTTAATTTCTCAAATTTAAATCTTAGTTAAGCTACTTAGAATGCAATAATAACCAATCATTTTTGAAGTCCAGTTCCAAATTCATCAGTTTACTAAAAGAATCTAAATTTATTTTTATGGATTTTTGTGTCTAAAATTAATAGTGTCTTTTTGAGAAAAGAAGTTTCAGAGACAATTTTAGATTAACCCTTTACTGCTGAAAATAATTTGTTTCAATGGAAGTGGATAGCATTTAAATCATTGTACAGACAAGTCTTTGAGCTGAAAGGTACTTACAAAAATTTGAACTAAGATACTTTTATCAATGCTCAAGTATTAGTATGGAGTGTGCAGACATTTCAGGAAAAGGTTAGGGAGCCTTTCAGTGGTTTTCTCATGGTCTGCCCTGGGCAGACAGGCAGTTGGACAGTATTCATTTTATTGTGCTAGACTCTGGATCACTGTTTCACACATCAGCATTGAAAACCAAAATAAATAAAGTACAATTATTTAAGGGGTCTCGCAGCATAAAATAGATTACAGTCTTAAATCTGTCATTTTTTACCTCATATGAGGCCAAAGAAAATCAGGTACAAGGATTTAAGGAACAAGACAGTGGACAGAAACCCATCTAGTCCATCATCTCTTGAGGACAGTTTTAAACAGTGTTTCTCTGCAGGGCTGACACAGTATTAAGGAACTGTTCTATACACCTGATTCTGTGCCACTCACACTTTGATGTCTCCTCGTGGGAAAATCAGTGTCCGGTACACAAAAACTTCTCACCCAAGAATTCCCCTGTCAAGTTCAGGAGAGCATCAAGGCCAGTGCTTCAGATGACCCTAATAGACTCAGCTGCCTGGACTTGCACCTGTGCCACTTCATCCCAAACTTAGGTGTCTTTCTCATTGCATCAGCAGCAGTGAGCCTGGCTGCATTTGGAGGCTTGTGCCCAGTTTTGCCACGTTGGAAGTGGGCAGCCACTGACTCTATGGAAAAAGTCCAGCAGATGCCACAGAAAAGGTGCTGGAGCACAGTACATCTGGAAAGGGGCAGAGAAAAGAAGACAGAGAGGACTCTTATGGATGTCTTCCAACTTCTTTGTGGTGGGGAAACAGGAAAGAGACAGACTATTCTCTGAGGTACAGAGGGACAGCACCAAAGACACTTGCCAAAGGGGCCCCTTATTCCACAGCAAGATGCTTGATTGAGGAAGAGAGATACAGAGAACCCATGGGATCTCCACTCCTGTAGATCTTCCCTGCTCTACTGAACAAGTCCTGAGGCACCCTCATTCAGCTGGCACTCCTTTAAGCATGGAGCTTAAAAGTGTGATGTGGCAAGTGGTGGATCACCGACTTCCAGCGGTCTCTTGTGAAAAAAATATTCTACAATTCTATGTCACAGCTTCCTGAACACTGTTTCAGCACATTTTCCTGAAATATCCTCTGCAATCTGTTAGCATTCCAGAGCTAACAGGAGTAGTACTCAGAGTGTTGGATGAATCCTTGTCTTGGAGGAAAAATACAGGAAATAGGAGATAATTTGTTGTGAGGCTTCACTGTCCTTAAGCTGTAGTATTGGTGAAAAGTGCCCTGGTGTCAGGCCCCCAAGTGTATTTCCACTGCCTATTCCTCATGAAATGATGATGCCTTGATTTATCCTGATTTCAGAAGTTAGTAGTGTTTTAAAAAAAGAGACTTTTAATGTGTCATATTATAGCTAGGCAAATAAGCTGGGATTCTTACAAGCAAAGCTTAAAGAAAGCATTACAGGAATAAAGGGGGCCAGAGGCAAAATATGAAGGGTTTTTTTAGGAAAATTATCACAGAGCTATGGGACAATGTATTTCCCTTTATGGATAGCTCTTCTAAGAAATCATGTGTGATTTATAACCAGATGTGGACTTTAGAATTATTTTCTATTTCTTGTGTCTGAGCCTTGTATCCCATGGTTTGCCCTGGCTTTCTTAGCAACAAAACATCAATGTGCAAGCTAAAACCAACTGAGCTGTGATGTTTTCCTCATATGAAGCTAAGAACACAGTCTTTGTATTCCTCTGGTATCCAGCTTCACAAATGCACCCATTGTTTCTGCTTGTTTTCTGCTTGTTGCACTAGAAATACTGAAAAATTAGTGCTGTAGTCTCAGAGCTTGGGAATCCAAGAGCCCTCGTATCTCGGCTCCAAACTTCTGCATGGCTAGGATAGTGTTTCTGTCTGTGTTTTTGCTTTGTTATCCCTGGGAAACACCTTCATCCTCCTTTTAAAGTATACTCCGCTCCCCTAAAGGTCTGGCTCCTTCAGGAGCCAGGATTCCATCATCAAGATCTCTTATCACTGTAGTCTAAATATGATGCTGCACTGGTCACCATAGTAATACCCTGTCACTGTGAGTCTTTCGTGCATTTCTCATCATGCAAATACATTTCTAAATTTTGTTTTTTAAATCTGAACTGCAGTAAGCTAACCCACAAATGTCTTGGCATGATCACACAATTAATCACTGACATTGCTTTTTAGGAGCCTGGTATCTTGTTTCATCCTGTTTTTGCAGTTTGCTCTATGATATTAAAGCTGACTTGTGAGAAGGAAAAAAAGGTAGGATGGCAGCTTTACTGCCCTCCAACTCTTGCCCACTCAGGGCTGCAAAAGCTTATGGAAGTTCTATGCCACTGAAAAAAACTTGGAGCCTGCAAATCCTCCTCCATGTGCTTGGAAATGTGGCACAGATGGAGCTGTACTCTATGTTGGAATTACATACTGGGGAGAGTGGCTATGCACAAGAACCCTCTCAGCATTTAAACCCACTCACTGGAGGCTCTTGGGGCGAGTGGGTAGAAAAGAACATGGAGAAGACTTATGATATCCCAGTATTGGGCTGAGTCCTGTCCTGGGCTGGGAAGCACAGATTGAGAGGTTTTTTTCTGACCAGAGAGAGAAAAGAATCTCTGGAGAACCACAGTGGAAATGGATTTTCTAGCTCCTCTAGGAAGGCTATAAGTGGGGCTGAAAAGTAGATATTTAATGGGCAAAAGACAGTCAGAAAAAAATCAAACTATGTATGTTTTCTGTTTACATAGAATGCAAGTTACAATCCAGGGACCAAAAGGATCTGATCACGTCAAATGGAAGTAACTTCTGTCTTTTGCTACTGTTTTCTGCAGGGCTGCTTCTCCAGAGCTCCTATTTTCAGGACACAGTAACTCCTCCATGCTGCACCACTTGAAGGCTACACATACTACCAAATCAGGAAGTGCCAAAAATCTTTGTTGAGATAATTTCTCCTCCTCAAAGGAGAATCATGCACTGTTTTGTATTCAGGGGAGTTTCAGGGTTTTCAGTGTCCATCTGGCATTAGACATGGGGTTAATGAGAAGGAATTACTTCTGAGGCCACTTATTCAAGTGTAGTTCTCTAAGCTCTCACAGATTTTTTGATTGCTATGCTTTTTTAATGATAGTTGAGCATTATATGTATTTCAAAAAACATGGAAATTGCACTGGTACTGTTGACTGAAGAGGCTGTTGTAATGAAATCGTGGATGGCTGCTCAGTCTGCAGATGCCATAATCACACTGAACTCTGGAAAGTGAAAAGCACCCATATGGGGACTGTATGCTGTAGCATGCAACAAATCTTTGAACTGCACAGTGTTAAATGAGCCAAGCTGAATCTTTAAATAAATGGGTGTAGATTAACCATTAGAATATTATCTTCAGTAATTTATTTATTATTAAATTCTAACCCACAGCACTCAACAGAATTCTCTTTGACAGAGATTTGGACTCCCCAGCAAAACTCCTTCCCACTCTCACCCATCCCATCCGAAAGTGAAAGGCTGTCCTGTAGGAATCTGCTGAGGGATTTCTTCATCCCTAAATGAGGAGCATAGAACAGCTGCAACCCTTGCTTAGATGGTCCCAACATCGTTCTCAGTCCATGCCACAGCCTATTGAGCAGATTGACCACTTCATTTGACTGGAAATAAATGTGAAGATTTGACTCTCTCTTTAAAAAAAAAAAATTACATAAAATGGAAATTTAATTTAAATGTCTTGGGCATAAATTTAAATACAGAACTTTGTATCTACAAAGCTGGTTAGTTGACATTAGTGGCTAGATCTGATTTCAGAGAGCACTGGCTAAAGGAGCTATATAATTGGTGTTTGCCCTGTTAACTGCTCACTTTCTCCAAAGTACTTGACTGTCAGCCTAGTTTTCTCCCAGGTTAAACAGTGAGGACTAGCTCTCCAAAACCACCAAAACCATGATAATAAGAGCATTTGAGGTAAAAATAAGGGAGAAAAATGTTAAGGAAAAAAATCCAGATTTCAAAGCAGGCTAGTACCATGGTTGGTATTTCAGAAGTGCTTGTAATTTTTTTTTTATTATTCTCATAGAAACATGGCACACTTTCATTCAAGCCAAAAACTTAAGGGAACCTAAAAGGGATTTAAGAATGGAAACAAGGTTCTAACTAATTTTTGCTTCTTATTAAAAAAATAAAAAAAAGGCCAATATATTTCAAAAAGCACTAAAAGTATTGATTTAAGAAACCAAAATGAGATGCCTGGCTTCCAGAGTGTTTATGCAATGCTTCTTATACTGCACTAATTTGAAATACCCCAAGTCATTAATCTCTGGTGAGTAACATCATCTTCAGAGTTCACAGAAAGGATAAATGTGTCACTGTCCATGACTGGGAACATTAGCAGACTAAGATTCATTAATCAGAGCTGCCTTTTCCTCAAGGAAAATGACAGCTCTTATAAATTTTATCTGTAGTTTTCATATATGTGGGTGATTTGGCTGACTCATTAGTCCAGGCAGAGATTGTTAATCAGTGGATGACTGCTATGTGTGCCACAAAACCATGATTCAGATTTGCTCCTTTATGGGAATGCCTGATTAAAATAATAGTATGTCTTACATCAAGCTGTAGTCTTTTCATTTTGATCTTTGTTTTCCTAAGAAAAGGCTTATGTCTGCCTCCTCCAATCTTTGCTTTCCCTTACCAATCCCCAAGGCATTCAGCAACAAAGCAATAACCTCAGTCTTAGCTGTCACAAGGTTCATGATAGCAGGTGGCTGCATCAAGAGACACTACATCACTGTAGCCCTCTTTATGGACAGAGCTGCAGTCCTCACTAAACTTGGGAGGAAGAAGGTGTACAGGAACCAGGCCTTCACTTTCTTTGTTAGTCTCAGAGAGTGCATCATTGCAGGAAGTTCCTTTGTGGCCAAAGCAGATGGAGTTTCAGATATGCAATTACAGATCTTCTGCTGAAATACTTGCCTTTTTTCCACTCAGAGAGCTAATTTATTTCTTTGGTTTTGAGGGAACTTCTACAGTTGTGTAGAAGAACTATCCATGTTTGCAGTTATAGAATAGAACAGATACTGTAAAAATGAAGAGGACTTAGAGGAGGTAGTTAGTGTTCAAATCTTAGGATTGTCCAGTGTAAACTACTGTAAAAAGCTGCATTAGTAATATGCCTGAACGTGTTGCAGGCTTTGGTACATATTGCTGGACAAAGGGTAACTGCCTCAAATCATCAATTCCTTTACTAAAGCTGTTTAAAAGAAATACAAAAAAACCTAACCCAGAAATTCCTGGGCTTTATAGCAGCTGCATTTTAGAAGACCTGCATTCTAAATGTCTTTTCAAAACCTGATGTAAATTCACAGCTTCAACTATATTTTGATTCAGCATACCTTATTTTGGAAGTAAGAGGAATGCACTAGTGTCAATTTGAGAAGTACAATAAATCTAACAAGCCAGGTGATTTTAGGTCATGACACTGCCACATAACCTCTTAGGCTCAGTCACAGGTCACACACCAAAGAGAAGGGGGGGCACCCATTTCATTTTGCCTACCAGTGCTTTCAAGTTTCCTGCAAAAGAGATATTTGTAGAATATCTGAAAATGATAATCATGGAATTTGCTTTACATACACTTATTACATTTTCTGTAAAACTTAAGAGAAAACAAACCCAAACTTCATATGCTCTTTCCTCCACTTTCTCTCTTTGTCTTCTTTCTTCCCTAGCAAAGACTTTCAAAGTTTGTTTTAATTTTTTGCCTCCTTCTCTTCAGTATTCTTCTCTCCCTTAGTATTAATTTCTGCTTAATTTTTCCCTGCTTAGTTTGCTTAGTAGATCTCAGGGTGCCTATCTCCCAGCCTCCTTTCACTCCTCTTGCACAGCCCATTGCTTTGCTCCTTGGCCATTTCTCCTCACTCCCTGCACCCATTAATTTGACAGTTCTCCATTTCTCTGCTGCCTTCCAGTCCTTATAATTTGCTCCTTCCTTTTCAGTCTTCTGTAGTTTTGTCTACTCCTTCCATCTCGTTTCCCATCAGTGGCTGAGGCTCTAATGTATCCTAACTAGCAAGAGCTCCTTATTACCCACAGAAAACTGCAGACCCAATCTGTAGAGTTTTTCACTTGTGAAAAAGGTTTCTGTGACAAGGTATCAATGGAGGGGCTGCAGGTAGACTTCTGTGAGAAGAGGCCCTGGCTGCTCCAAGCCAGACACACCAGAGGGCACAGCTGAGCCCTTCAGCCAAGATGGTGGCATCTTAAGAAAGGGCAAAAATTCCACAACAACAAAGAGGGTAATTAAAAAAGGGGTGTGAGCAACAGCCCTGCAGACACTGAGATTGGTGAAGAAGGAGGAGGTGCTCCAGAGGCTAGGGCAGAGATTCCCCTTAAGCCCATGGAGAAGACCATGGAGGAGTAGAGAGGGCACACAATGATCCCGTGAGAGGAACCTCACACAGGAGGAGGGCAGCAACACACAAAGGAGGGAACAGCAGGTAGAAACCATTATGGCCCAAACACCACTCATGTTCCCCATTCCTCTGCATGTCCCTTTGTGGCCTTAAGGCTCATGATTTTCACTGAGAAGTCCTCACAGCTGTTAGTGGAAACACTGATGCTTGTCTCCATAGTCAGTAATTGTCAGTAAGTCTTGTGGAGGCTTGTCCAGATTGCCTATGATGTAGCATAATGTAACAGTTCTGTCTAAATTTCTTCTTTGAAGGTTAGCACTACACCTCGGTCTGATCAGCCCTGGGCTTCTGTACCACTTAGGAAAACATTTGTTTTTCTTTTACATTCTCTAGAATCTCACTTAGAACTGAGGCCCTAAAAGTGATTTTAATTTTCCTCCTTGTCCTGTGGGTTATAAACTGACCTGTAACCAAACATGTGAAAACTGTGCTCCCATACAAAAAGACCAGAAAGTGCTGCATCCACACAATTGCTTTTGAGGCTGAAGCATCCTTGAGGAACCTGTTGGAAATTCTACATGTTGGTGCAGGGGCAAGCAGAACTTACCAAAGCTCTTGCTGCAACCAGTGTATTAAATAAATATGAATTTTCCTTCTTTTCAAGTCATTGTACAAATCCAGATGAAAACAGTGTGCAAAACCTCCTCCAAAGCAGAAATCAAACATAAAGAAAATAGGGAAGAGACAGGAAGAAAGGAGAAATATTTGAAGTTTCTTGAGGAACACTAAATGTGGTATGGCTTTTGAGGCATGCATTACTTACAGGGTGTTTGGCCTGATTTGTACTAATACCTGTTTGAGTTCAAGGAGTGGATTATAGAAAACCTGTCCATGGCTTGTGTGTGAGACCTCATTTTTTCCACTGGTGCAGACAGAAACTGTACAACTACTTAATAATTTAAATATAAACCTGTTGCTATTTCAGATAACACATGACACAGACTCCATGATTCAGAAGGCTAAAAATGGCTCCTTTATTAGGGATAATTCTCCATTATATACAATTTTACACAGACCAATGTGATTGATGAAAGAAAGGCAAACCTCTTCAATCACATTGGTCAAACCAGAGGGACATCAAGAATAAATCCCTCCTTTCAGAAGGAATGAATAATATAAATATTATTACAAGAACAGTCCATCATGTTTATCACACTTTCCTGGAAAGAACACCAGAAAACAGGCCTGAAAACACTGAAAAACATCAGGCCTGAAACCAGACTACATAAACCTCTTTTGCTTAGAGCAAAAGTCTGCAAGAGATGGCAAATATTGAGATGGTGGGTATATGCTGATGAAATATTGGCTGCCCCTGCCTTCTAGCTGTCAATCCTACTTCTGCAGCAGAGGTGATTTCCTCCTTACCAAGAATGGCCAACTGACATGGACGTTTGCTTCTGGTCACCAGTTACTAACTGTACTGACACAAACTAGGAAGCTGTTCAGAAAGTGGGCAACTTTTATTGTTCCCATGACTACTGAGCAGGCACTGAGGTTTAGTACAATTAAGCAATTTTGTCAGGAGAACAACAATTTTTACAAGTTTTTTATTCTTAGACATAACCTTGAGCCAGACCTATGAAGAGATTAACACTTTTCCCAGACAAATCTAGGACATTTGTCCCCTATATAACAGATTTGTTATATATCTAAATGTTAGAAATAATACTGTTAAATAAAGAGTTGGGCAGATATAAGTAGGAGGTAAAATTGTACCAAAATGAAAATCAGACTACTGTAACTAAACAATATTTAATACTTGCAATAGCATTTATTTTCTTTTCATCCTGCATTTTTGTTTCATTTCCTTGATGGATTAGGTGATAGATGGGTTGGTCAATATATAGTATTTCTTTGTGATAGTCAGCTGTTTTCCCTTCATCCTTCATAGAACGTATCATTTTCTGATTTGCAAGTAAAGTAGGCGCCACGTTTTGTCTGTAAAATGTTAAAACTTGTTTATTTTCTACCTCTTGCCTGAGCTCAGAAAAAGAAATAATTTCTGATGCTCTGGTGAACCATTCTTCCTCTTAGAAGTCACTATTATTAATTTTAATGTTTTGAAGGCATTACCGGAATCACAGTTCCTTCCCACCAATCCTGCAAAATTCCAAGGATGATATTAATCTCTGGCCCACATTTTTTTAATCTTGCTGAGTCCTTAAAATTGAAATACTTTCAAAATGTCACCTAGAAAAAAAATGGCATGCTGAACGAGTGATGGTTTGACTGGTAGTGTTCAAGATGAGGCAACATATTGCTATAATTACCATTATATTGTTAGACCTAAGAGTCCAGAATTCATAATCTCTCTGCCTCACTTTTTCAGAAGTTCTAAACTATATGTCCTTGTGGTGATATGCAAACCATTTCAGAGTAGTGTTCTGCTTCAACAGACAGCCTTTTCCCTTATGTAGACCTAGAAAAGCCTGGAAACCTTTGATCAGACAGGATGAATGAAAGATCAGTCTTCCTCCTCCTCACCTAGCTGAGAGGTAGAGACACAGAAGTAGTAGAGACAGGATGATAGAGGAGATCCATGCAAACAGTGAGACTTCAATTTGAGTGTGCCTCAATTGCTGCTTTGCTGTTTCTTTGCTTGAGAGAGATTTTCCTTCCCTTGTTGGGTTCATCACAGTAGGGCTCCACTTGACTTGGCAATCAGAAAACCTTAGATGCAGGTTCTCAAACATGATGGCTGTGTCATCTTTGCAAAAAACAGCACAGATTTCTCCCTGCTGGGGTGAAGATTTCCTCTTGCTCCCTGCATTCCCTGCCAAATACCCAGAGGCCAGAGGGTTCAGGGAAGGCTCAATCTCTGCAGGACCTTTTGTTGCACATAGTTCATAGGATGACTGGACCTTGTCCTTAATTACCTCTCACCCATCCCTGTGTTTTCAGATACTGTTTCTCTTAGAGAAAAAGGACAAATACTATGCAGTATAAGATGGTGGAGAAGTGGAGGAACCAGGTAAAGATTTATGAGTTTCTGTGATTATAAAGAAGAATACAGTCCAAACACTTTCGATATCTACAAGAGATTTGCCTTCAATTTGAGACATCTAAGACTGTCTTTGCACAATTATCCCACAAAATTGTATCAGTATCTCATCCAAAAGAAATAGCTACTTTGTGGACTTTCACTCACCATTAAATATTTCTCTTTGTCCTAGGTTCTATCTGTTCCTACTTCCTAGTATAAACTCTTCCAGATATATATCACAGAAGCAGGAAACTTGTTCTCCTCTGAGACAGGGTCATGAAGATCAACCAGAAAAAAATTGATTTACAGTAAAGTGCCTTGCCTTGCCAAGTGCCTAGCCAAGGTGGCTATTTTTCACTGAGTCACATTATCTAACTGAATGTTAAATTATAAAAGGTAATTCCTCAGTGTGGGTACAGCTCTTGAAAGATCCAGGTTACTAGCAAACTGGTTTAATCAAACAGCTTTAGACATCCTGTTTGCCCTTCATATATATACATATTTGAATCCTTTTCAGTCCTGGGAGTCTCTGCCTAAAGTTGAGTAGCTCACATGGTTCTGTGGAGCTTCATTGGTAATAAGGTGGCGGTGTTAGTAGTTCCTCCTTTAAGAAAGACTGTGAGAATCACCTACATGATGCAGACCCAGATATTTCATGGGATGGTTTGAGTCACTTAGCACAGAAGGTCTCATGCAGAATCCCTGTAGCTCTTTGAACACAGTCACAATCAAAAGTCCCATCTAAAGCTGCTCAGAACATGGTTTCTCCCTGTGCCTGCAGGTACAGCCTGTTCTTGCCATACTCAAGTTCTGATGCAGCTTATCATAAGATTACTTTTTTCATAATGGGCTATAACTACTACTACTTCAGAGTGGAGTGGCTGTTTGTGACTGTGGCTGGCACAGTATGAATATGCTAGTCTCCCAAACGGATATGATCAGAAGGTGAACATATGAATTCCTGAGGTCTTGATGGCAGTAAATGATTATTTCTGAACCTTTTTTACTCCCTTTGTCTCCCTCCTGATATCTAGATCAACAGCATACTTCACCCCAAAAGCTGCAGCAGAATCTGGAAGCATTTGTACTCCAGTACATCTGCTATTGTCACTGATATGACAAATTTTAGCATATCATCAGGATGTCTCCCTATTTTTCCTGCCACAAGAAACTTGATCACAAATTTATAAATCCTATGATGGACTTTCCTATCTACATGTCCAATTCCATATGGATCAATTACCAGGTGACCACATTTATAGGGAAAAATGCTTTCCAACAACATACTGGACATGTCTGTCTACTTCCAAGATGGACATTAATCCATTAATCTCTTGTAATACCATTGTGGAAAATGTTATAGAGAAACCTTGAAAAGAATTGGAAATCTTAGGAGGGAAAGTCCAAGGATGCTCAGGATAGGTATAAAAAGGAGATTGTTAAAGACCCCAGGAATCCCCATGCCTTGCTGAAAATCACAGTATGGGCTATATGTGTCTTCTCATGGAAGAAAGTATTTGCACTTCAGCACAAAAGACAATAGGTCATATGGATCAGAATGAGCCAGGATGCCATTGCTTTTCTTGGCCACCTAGGCACAGTCCTGGCTCATATTTAGCTGGCTGTCAACCAGGACCTCCAGGTCCTTTTCCATCTGGCAGTTTTCCAGCCACTCTTCCTCAAGCCTGTGGCACTGCATGGGCTTGTTGTTACCCAAGGGCCAGACCCAGAACTTCACCTTGTTGAATCTCAAGCAGCTGGCCTCAGCCTATTGATCCAGCCTGTCCCAATCCTCCTGCAGAGACTTCCTGCCCTGCAGCACATCAATGCTTCTGCGCAATTTGGTGTCATCTGCAGGCTGACTGAAGGGGCACTTGTTCCCATGTCCAAATCATTGATAAAGATGTTAAACAAGAGTGGCCCAATACTGAGCCCTGGGGAAAAGTGCTTGCAACCAGCTCCCAGCTGGGTGTATCTCCATTTGCCACCACTCTAGGTCCAGCTCTTCAGCCAGATATTTACCCAGCCAAGAGTACACTAATCCAAGCCATGAACAAGCAGACTCTACAGGAGAATGCTGTGGAAGACAGTGTCAAAGGCTTTGCCAAATTTCACAGATACAGCACCCACAGCCTTTCTCTCATCCACTAAGTGGGTCATCCTTTTATAGAAGGAGATCAGGTTGGTCAAGCAGGACCTGCCTTTCTGAAGCCTTTGCTGGCTGGGCCTGATACCCTCCTTGTCCTCTGTGTGTTGTATAATAGCACTCAACATGGTCTGCTCCATGTCCTTCCCTGGCACCACTGTCAGACTGACAGGCCTGTAGTTCCCTGGATTGTCTTTCCAGCCCTTCTTGTGGATGGGTGTTACACTGACCAACCTCCAGTCACCTGGGACCCCCATGGTTAGTCAGGCCTGCTGGTAAATAATTGAAAATGACTCAGTGACTCCACCAGCTCCCTCAGTCCCATCTGGTCCCTTGGACTCATGTGTGTCTAGGTGGTAAATCAGCACATGCTGAATTACTTTTTATCCCTTTTTCTAAATGTTCCTTTCTCCTGTAGCCTGCTTCTCTTTACAGACTTTACTTCTGGTTTTCCACTTCTGCTTTTGATTTCGTAGAGGCTGCGTGGAAGTGTATCTGAAATTGAATTGCTGAAATTTAAATATTTATATTTGTGGTTTGTTCATGTGTGATCAATCAAAAGACTGACCAGTGTTCTTGTCAGTGGTCAGACTGGCATACTACAGCAAAATTAAAATAGATGGTCATGAAGAAGTCAGGAAGGTAAACACCAGTCAGAAAGATAATTTCCTCCCCAGTTTTAATGCAATAACTATAGATAACAGTCACAGGGACAACATATTGCCTTGCACAATGCAGTAGGCTGCTAAAAACTTTCCTCTTACTGGAACAAACTCCAGGTTCTGAGAATATCCAAGATGCAGAACTCCTGGGAACTAAGCAACTGTTTCTGTTTTGCTTCTCTCTGCTGCCCCCTGCCCTCAGTATAAATGTCATCAATTAAAGGTAAGTATATTGCTAAAGCTTTTGTGTTTAAACCCCAGACGACTGAAGGAATATAAGCTGTATTTATGTAAATAATTAGTGGCAAAATATTCTTATTTTTTGAGTCACTAAATCCCTCATTATTTCCATATTTTTATCTAATGCTCATTTTTGAAGCATTAAGAGGTTTTCTGGTGAGGAAGACTTCATAACCAGAAGTTTCTAATTGCTAGCTAACAGTTACATGCTCTGACAAGACCATTAATCTAGCACTTACCAGTGTGAATATATGTAAGACTATAGATACTTTAACAGCTGATATTTGCTTTTTCCTCTTTTACAAATGATTGCTGAATCAGTTTGTCTCATACAGTTGAGTAGATCTGGCTAGAAAATGAACTTGATTTATTTGACTTTGAGACCAGAGGGAAAACGAAGGATTTTTTTTCCATAGTAATGGAGGACCTTGAAAGCCAAGTAACAGTGACAACTGAGCTCAAGTGGGTTGTAATGACTAAGGGTATAGTTAAATATGTATCACTTGGGTTTAAACCTCTCTGAGTTTTATAGGTTCCTTAAATCATAAAAACCATTATGCAGATCAGTTTAGGAATAAAAGTGTTCAGCTAGAGACTGAGAGAATGCTTTATCAATTCTTCAGCAAGGACAACAGGGAGAAAGATGTCAACTCGCCAACCCCCAAATATTAAAGGTTATTGAAAGAAACAGGAATTTCCTACTATTTTATAGATGCAGGAGGTTGCATGACAGTTACAGAGTTAAAAACTTATGAATTATGCTTATGCTCAGGTAATTCTATAATAAAATGCTGAACCATATTTCAGAATGTCTGAATTTGGGGAGCAGTGAACCTCCAAATGGTCTCTTGCCAAGTCAGTTTGCTGTTTGATTGGCCTGTCACTTTTGCAGCTGTGTCCATAGGGGCATTAGCTCATAAGTCCTCCTGTAAAGAACCTCTAGGTCTTGTACATCAGAGGATTAAGAGACCACATCTGTGAAGCCAGAAGGTAGCTATGGTGAAACTGACATTCAAAAGATTTTTTTTCCAGTGGTTCCTGGGCAAGAACGAAGTTATCATTCAGTCCTTAGGATGGCTGTGCAGAATCTACAATATCAGAATGGCAGTGCTTGGTCTGGTGATAACTGAAGAAGTGACACTGCTGCTCTACCTTGCTCTTTTGTGCAGGGAGACTGTTCTGAGTGATCTCCAAAGGCCCTTTCCAACCTCACACATTCTTTGTGTGTGTTCTGATATTGCTGAGATCCTACAGACTGATCCATCAGAATAGGATGTTTAAATAATTTGTGCCTGGTACATTTGCATGTTAGAAATAAGCTAGTCAATCCTTGAGCTCTTTGGTTTTAGGCTGCAAGATGCCTGAGCCCAGCTCTGAGGTCTTTGATTTTTCCATGATTCTCAGGGACCAAAGTGAATGTGTAGTTCTCTAAATTATCTTTCTTACTGTTTTCAAAGACAGGTGAAATATTTACTATTTTCCAGTACTGGGTGACTTTCCTGGTCACTATGATCTCGAAAAGGTAATAGTTGGGGAGTAGCCTTGGAATGGCATTGAGAGCACTTGCTGATACGAACAGTCTCATTCACAGACCTACAGAATCAATGTAGCTCTTGTGCTCTGAGAAACTACTGGAAATATTAGTTCTCAATGTTTCTGTTTCTTAACACTTTATCATAATAATTCTTAAATTAGAGTAGCTTTGTCCTTTATTTTCTCACTCTGTGCCTTATTAATTTTATTTGCTACTGTTCTGCTTTGTTTATGAAAATGTGTTGCTTTGTTGGGTTTCTATTAATTTATTTGTTTACACCATTACTATTAACTTGCTCTTGCAGACCAGTTCCTTTTCACCATTAGAAGAACTAAAGAAGATAAAAACCCCTTTTTTTTCTGAGATATTTGTTTTGGTTTTTTTTCTATCAAGAGGTTCTCAGATTCTGTTCCATTAATTGTTTTAGTGAGGAAATACATGTTTCTAACTTCTGGAAGCTAGAGATTCACATCATGCTCTTATTTGGGTGAAAACTGTGAAGACTAATGATGTAAAGCTAACTTCAAGACTCCTTTAAACACAGTTTCTAGTTCTCCTCAAGTCAATCTCTGAAATTCTGTAGTTTGACCACAGTTCACTGACTGCAATGCAAACAAAAAATTTCACTGCTCTTCTAACATCCAGTGTTGTAGTTCAGAAAAAGGCACTCTAGTTGTGATATTAGATACTGTAGTCACTGGAAAAGATTATATTTCAGAAACATCACTTATAGCTAACACACCCTTTAATGGTATTGCTGAAGAACTAATGTTAGGTGATGAGGTTGAGAAGAGAGCAAACCACTGCCTGTGCTCTGAGGGTCACAGATCTTGTCATAGTGGGTACATTACACTATGTAGATTGCTTTAGTAGGCATGGCTGTATCATCTTGCTTAAGGTGCATTCTTCTAAAGAAATTCTATAGTAAGAGAAAATCAACACCTGTATACCATGACCTCAATGGTTTTCCCAGTTTGCTGTGTTTGATTTGGAAACACTAGGAAAAACAAGCCAACCAAACAAGAAAAGCAGACATTCAGTTTATAATTTCATGCACATTCTTATAGTTTGTTGCTTTTGCTTCTGGCTGCTTGAATCCAGTTCCAGAGGTCAGATAGGAAGCCCCATTACTTTCTACAACACACGACAAAGGCCCATACAAAGTAATTTGTGCTTAAACTGGAAATAGAATTTATATTTCAGACAGACAAGATGTACTCATGTAACTACATAACCCTTAAACTGAAACAAAGCAAATCTAAAATGCTGACATATTTTCCATTAACTCAGGCTTAGCATCTGGAAAACAGTTTCCAGAGCTAAGAACTGCCCCTCTATTGGCACACAATAAAAGCTCAGTAGTTTGTAGAACATGGAGGGCTTGTGCTATATCAGATACCCCATTTCCAATGGCATTTTAGACAAGGTGGAAGATTGTCTCAGGCTCATTCTTTGTTGGAAAAGAAGAAGGAAAAGAGGGAAATATGCCAGTATTTTAAAGGATCACATTCAAAAATACACATATTTGGGAAGGTAAAGATTGGTTTGGTGTCTTTCATCGTTGGACAGATGAATTTTTAAGTACATATCTTCGAAAGTTAAACGTTCAGCTGTTTGGTGCAATCTTGAACTTGGCACAGCCTTCCCAAGGTTTATGCATGCTCTTTGACCTAAGACAGGATCTTTGTCATTTCATCAATCGGGAGTGTTTTGAGCCACCCAGTTTGATACCAGTGGGTTTTGTGACCAGCACTCATATTAAAGTTTCTCCTTCCACCCAGCTCCTACTCAAGTTTTCACTCTCATTAGTTGAAAAGACACCTGTGTGCTTTTGAGGAAAACCTTTCAGAGAAGATGTGGCTTGGAGCAATGCAAAGGTACATCCTGTCTAAAAGCCAGTCACCTTTGCTGATTTCACCTTCCTGCTCACAAGTTGCATGCATTTTTCAAGGTTGGGCACCCAGCCTCTACTCCTGTGTATACTCTGTGCAGGTGTGGCCTCACCTCGAGTGCTATGGACAGCTATAGGCACCCCAATATAAGAAAGGCATTAAGCCACTGATGTCCAAAAGAAGGGCAATGAAGACAGTGAAGGGCCTTTGAGGGGAAGCCATTCAAGCAGTGGCTGAGGTCAGTTGGTCTGTTCAGCTTGGAGGAGACTGAGGTGGGGACTGGAGTTTTCAACACCCTCACCAGGGGAGACAGACAGGCAGACACTGTTCTTTTCTCTGTGGTGACCAGTGACAGGACCCGAGGCAATGGCCTGAACTTGTGTCAGAGGTGCTTTAGTTTAGGTATTAGGAAAAGTTTCTTCACACAGCACGTGCTGGGCACTGGAACAGTCTCCCAGGGAAGCGGTCACAGCACTAGGCTGGACAGAGCTCAAGAAGCGTTTGGACAACGCTCTCAGACACATGGTGTGATTTTTAGGGGTGTCCAGTGCAAGGACAGGAGTCAGACTCGATGATCCTGATGGCTCCCTTCCAATTCAGAGTACTCTGCGGTTCTGTGGCCGGGACACGGCCCGGGCCCAGGCCTGTCGAGGGCTCCGGATCCCCTTTCGCCGGCCCCGCTGCCCGGGGGAGGAAAGGAGGGGGCGGCCGGCGCCGTGCCCGGGTGAGCGCCCCGCGCGCATGCGCCACGAGCGCGGCGCCCCCGCTCGGCTCCGCTCGGGCCGCACTCGGCTATTTCCGCCTCTTTGTTTTAAACTCCGGGCCGAGCCCTTTAAATCCCCCTTTTTTTCTTTTTAAAATTTTCTTGGGAAGGGGAAGAGGGGCCGGTGTTTCCCTCCGTCTCGCGTTTCCGACTCCTCTGCTCTCTGCCCTGCGGTGGCGCCCGGAGAAGGACGGGCCGGGGAGCGGAGGGTCGGCGGCGGCGGCGGCGGGGGAGCCCCCGCTGTAGCCCCGAGCGGCGGCCGCGCCCCCCCGCCGTCAGGTCAGTGCGGGGCCGGGGGGATGTGGGGGTCCCGGCCTTGTCCCGCCGAAGGGCTGGAGGGCAGCCGAGGGGCTCGGGGGCGGGGCAGGCCCGCTGCCTCCCCGCCCGTCTGCGGGGTATTTGCGGTGTGGGCTGCGGGGTGAGAGGAGGGGTGCGGGGGGTGCGGACCGAGGGTGTTCTCCGCCCCGACGGCGTGTGGGGGCTGCGGAGGAGCGGGCCGGGGCTGGGGGACAGCACTGGAACTTTCGGGGCGGGCGTGGGGTGGTCACAGACGGGGTCGGGGTTCTGTGGGGGTTCCTCTCTCGAAACTGTCAGGGAGTCTCCGTGGGCCGGGGAAGCGCCTGTCCCTGTCCTGCTGCGTGTGCCCACGGCGGGTGAAGGTGGCTCTCGGCTGCTGGGGGAAAAGAAAACCCCACACCCCCCGCCCCACCCGTTCCTACCCTCGGGAGGAGTTGCCGGTTGTGTGGAGGGGCCTGGGCAGGGGACGGAACCCCCCACGGCTTGGGGAGAAAGGGTCTCTTTGAGGGGAGGGGTGAAGATGGCGTTGCCAGTAAGGTGGAGATAGAGGGGACACGTCCCTTGGGTGTACGACTTCAGCCGTTCAGGTATGTGGCTCCAGTGCTGTGCATCTGGGATATGAAGTCGCGAGAAATAGGAAGTTAATTGATACTCTTAGGTAAAGTATAGGGGCTTCAATTGTTTTACAGTCTAAGGATAAATATACATATATGCATGTGCACACACACAAACACACATATACATGTGTATGTATTCGTAATTAAGAAATTTGGAAAGGTTTCTAAACCACTGAGTTCTAGTAACTTGTGGTGTCACATTTGGCCTTTTAAGTTGGTCACTTTTAGCCTAAAAGTGTTGGGTATTATTTCAGTGTCCTGTGTGGCAAGTTTTGCATGTTCCAAAGTTAATATGGTTCAAAGGAGTTTTGATTATTGTGGGTTATCAAGGGCTTGTATGTTCTATTGCTACTTCACTTATTTGCAATTTCTCCTTTTTTTTTTTTTTTTTTTTTTTTTGTTTTGTTTTGTTTGTTTGTTTGTTTTGTGGGTTTTTTTTTTTGTTTCTTTTGGGTTTTTTTGTTTGTGGGGTTTTTTTTTGGTTTTTTGGGTTTTTTTTGTTTATAAAATGTTTGTGCAGGCTTTCTGTCAGATCAGTTTAGACTCTTCCTGCTTTCTTTATGAAATGCATGCCTCTGAGAAACGAGTTCAAGAAATTCTGGTTTATTTCCCCTACATCCTCTAGAATGAAATTCTGAAAATATTTTCGTTGGTGTTGTTTTCAAAATAATACTGTGTATTATCTTTCAGAGTTTCACAGAAGAATTAAGTTTGTGGATGAAAAGCTTTGAATTTATAAAAAAAAAAGAAAAGTTGGGATGAGCTTTTATGTTTAAGGAGCATCACATGTATGCGTCTTCCATTCTAGATTGGTTTTGTTTGTACATAATGAACAATTAAGCATATGCTAGATGTGTTGTTAACAGTCATTTTAGTTCTAGGTAGTGTGCTGTTTAAAAATTTTTAATTATTTTGGGGTAGGAAACTTGGGAAGTTTTGTGTTCATTCTTTTAGTGGCAAATCAGATTAGAATCTCAACTGTGATACTCATCATGTATCTCATAAATGTGCTCTGAAATTCATAAAATTCTTTGGTAACGAGGGGAATAGAAACAGAAACTCAGTACACTGTCAGTAGCTTTATTATTTCTTTTGAAACTTGTAGACAGTTTATAATGTGTTTAAGGGAATACAGAAGCTGTGCAGAACCCAAGATACTTGGCGAAATAAGGTGCATTAGAAGAGGGTTAGGCAACTTTCTAGAGATGCATAGGTGCACAGTGACAGAAAGCAAGGAAATAAAACATTTCATAAACACTTTTTGAGGAAGATTCGTTGAATTTCTTTCTGTGGGTTGATCTGCCTGCTTTGATCTTGTTACTCTCCTGTCACCATAGAAAACCAAGACTGAACACTTGTAAATGTAATAAAGTCAACTTAGAGTTTGTAATTATCCTAGCCTAATACTAATGCCAAGAATGGCAGAAATTAATTACTATAGTATGAAAGATTTCTGCTACTAAGAGACTGTAAAGTACAGTGTTTAGTCGCTGCAGCTGTCCTGCTCTTACATCTCCTGTCCACTTAAGTGATTTAGAGGAGGTCATCTCAGAGCTTTATATTTGAGATACAGGTAAGTTTTCTCATCAAGAAACATTCTACACTTACTTTAATACCTTTCATTTCTTTTTTCCCATGTGGCCATTTAATCTAGGTAGTGTGGTCTTTCTAGCTTTTGTCATTTAATGAACTCCCAGGACTGAAATAATTCTGGATTAAATTCCTGAACTCCTTGGGTAACACTGTGAGAAGAAGTTGAAGCATTTCCATTGAAACTCTTAAGTGAAGCTATTAAGCTCTAAGCTAGAAGGTGGACATGGACATGATTTGAAAAGCATGCAAGTTGATAGTGTTTCACTCTAGAAACTACTGTCTTAAATTATGGTACCAGCTTACAAGAAAGTGTAAGGACAGGTTGTATTTTATGAAAGAAATATTTTCTCTACTTCTTGCGTTGTAACTATTGTTGTTTGGAACGTGTATGTAGTAACTCAGTAGTTACTAAGTGGAATCTTGTTTTGATAGTAGTGTTTGGAGATGCAGTTGATTTAAGACTGTCAGCATTCCTAAGAGTTTATTAATCTAAATTCTTGTCTCTTTTTGTCCGTGCTGCTAAAGATGTTTAATGATGTTTCAGACTTCTCTGATTGGCTAGGTTAGGTTTGCTGTCATGTTTAAAGGAAATGTGGAGGAAAACCTTCTCAGGACAGTTTGACTACAGTACGTTAGAAGCTGCCCATGTCTTTAAGCTTGCACAAGACTTATTTGGAAGCTCTGTCTTGAAGTAGTTTTTGTATTTCTTACACCTCCATTTTTAAATTCAATCTTGCTGTATTAGACTGCAAGTTTAGCTAGTATGTGAAAGTCTTATATGCAGTAAAAAAGAAAAAAGAAGCAGGTTTTTCTGTGTTGAAAACAATCTTACCTATTGTGATGTGTAACACAGTTTCATTGCTAACTGAATGAACACTATAAATAATGATTTGTACTATAATTGCTTTGAAGAGCCTAGAGAAAACTTGCTCCTTTTATCAAAATTCATAGTATCATAGGATGTTTGGGTTGGAAGGGACCTTAAACTTAATTTTGTTCCAACTTGCCTGCTGTGGACAGGGACACCTCCCACTAGACCCAGTTGCTCCGGGCAGCATCCAGACTGGCCTTGAAGACCTCTAGTGATGGAGCATCCACAGCTTCTCTGGGCAGCCTGTTTCAGTGCCTCACCACACTTACAGCTAAGAATTTCCTTGTAATATCTAATACAAGCCTCCTGTCTTTCACTTTGAAGCCATTGCCCCTTGTCTTGTCAGTACATGCTCTTGTAAGAAATCCCTGTCTTTTCTGTAGACTCCCTTCAGGAGTTCGCTCAGCCGTTCCTTGTAGGAGCTGTTTCATCCCTCTTGATGGCCTCCTCTGGACTCGCTCCAACAGATCCATATCCTTCCTGTGCTGGGACCTCAAAGCTGGATATAGGGTTAGGATAAGACCCAGGTGGGATCTCACCAGAGCAGAGGGGCAGAATCCCGTCCATCACTTTGCTAGCCACCACCAGCACTCCCAAGTCCTTCTCCCCAAGGCTGCTCTCCCTCTGATCATCTGCCAGTTTGGCTGGCTCACCAAGGCTTCCAGGTCTGGATGCAGCTCTAAGCTCTTGCTCAGGAGTCCCTGAGCTTGGGAGTCCCCCTGTACAGCTTGTTCTAGTGCTCATCTCCATACTTACCACTGTTGCTGCTGGTGATGCTGCCTGATTGTCTGACTGAAAATTAGCTTTTATCAAGTTAATTTTACTGAATAAGTGTATGTATACTTAACAGAATATGAAATTGAAATACTTGATGTGGTGGGGACTAATTGGATTGAAAGCCTTATGTGCTACTGAAGGTTTGATTGAAGTTTGTAGAGATGTGAAGTCTTGCAATCATACTGGAGTGCCAGCATTGTAGGAATAAGTAAACCAGCAGTGAGTGACACTATTTTCTTTCCCCCCTCTGCCTTTTCTTTTTTCTACTTAATCAGAAACAGTACTTTAGACTAGGAACTTCAAACTATATGTAGGAACTTAAGGGTCTCTATTCCTTTGACAAACACAACATGTACTTTTCAAAAGTAGGGGATGGTGCAGATCATTAAAAGTAGGGGTAATGATGAACTCTGGTGAGCTCAAGTTACTTATTCTTTGTGCCAGAAAATGACTGTTCTCACAGTTATGACTGCCTCTTTCAAATCACAATTATAAGCTGATGGAGCCAGTGGGGGAAATTGTTGAGGGGGTGAGAACTAGAGTAAATCAAGGTATGTGTGGTAGTATTGTGATAGTGCAGGGATTGTAAGGAAGAAAAATTCAAGACTGGTAGTAAGTCTTGCTAGTAGAAGAACTTACTTAAACTAGCTCTGACATTGTTTTCCATATGTGGAGAAGACTTATTCTCCCTGCAGACATTTATTTCAGATGATCTTAAGAGATAGCTATTTTGTATTCTGAATTTTTTAACTGATGGAAACTTAGAACTTCGTCTACATTAAAACGGTCCGTATTCTGGCAGCAGTAAGGATCTTTCTTATTTGATATTTGTCCTTATTGCTGGAAATGGCTGAATAATGTAAGTGCATTTTGATTTAAGAAAAAAAAGCATTCTCTGTATGTTTGATGTCAGTGAGAAAATGCTGTGCCTGTGTAATTAAGAGAGGAAAAGTTAATTTATTAGGTTAACTGAATGAGTTTGGTGTTATTTTTGCAGATTTTGTATGAATTATGATGATGTTTTGCTAGTACAGGTCATCTTTGTTATTCTTTTATAATATGCATAGAAACTATGGTTTTGTGATCATAAATGTAATTTTTTCATGCAAATGTGTCAGTGCAGTGTTTGATGAGTTTTCAGGTAATGCATTGTACTGCACAATTTTTTCTAGTTTGTCACCTGAAAGAACAAGTGGAAAGATACAGTACAGCTGGCTAAATTATAAATTCTTTATTTGTGATTAATTGTATGTGAGACATTGTTGTATTTGAACTATTGAGTACACAGCATACCAAAAGCCATGGGTCAGTTGATTACTTAGTTAAAAGACATTGACAAATTTATTTTAACTGACTAGACAAAATGTTTTTATGATAGAAAATTATTTGATGTACTAAGCAGTAGAAAAGATTTAAGGAACAGGGTTTTTTGGATTTGGTCATTTTTTTCAACATAGTGCCATCCTTTGCTCCTCCAGAGTGACTTTTCCCAAAAATCATTTGAACATGGAGACATTTAGAAGCTTAAGCTCTGCCTTGGCTTAACACCAAGATGGTCTGGGATCTTAACTCCTGCATTTCAAATGACTGTATTTCAAACTTTGTTAGGATAATAACTGGATTTTCTTTATTTTACCTTTTTTCACCAATACATAAATTTTGTTCTAGACAAAAGGACTCAGATATTGATTTCAGGATTCAAAATAGGAAGAGGTAAGGGAATTTTTTAATGTGCTGTGTAAGTACCTAATCACGCACACTGCCGAAACTGTATATGCCCCTGTTCCTACATCCAGGTATTTACATTTCAGAGCATAACTTCCGTTAAATCTGTATCTGTTAAAGATACTTCTAATAGTTCTAAAGTATTTAATCACTTTAAGAAAGTGCTAACACACTGTATTCAAACATATCTTCTTAACACTTGAAATGGTTTTCTTTTCTTCTCAGAGGATTTCCTCTGAGGTCTGAACGCTGTGCCAGTATACAGTGTTTTTCTGATTGCTACTCTCTGTACTTAGGAAATACCCCCAGCTACAGTGCTATAGCAAGTGATTAATCTTTCTCACTTCAGTGTTGTACTAGTTGGTTTTTACTGTCTGTTTTTTAAGCTTTGCTGAACCTTTTTTAGCAAAAAGCAAGCATACCTTGTTAAATGCTCACTTAAAATTTCTTATCTGCCTGTGCAAGTTGTTCTTGCCATGTGCAAAAGACTACACTTGTGGAAAAGTTCTTTGGTGTGGAAAGCGTGAGTGAAATCCATGGTCTTAGAGGTAAACATTTATCTTCTGTAGTAACATTTGCATAGATTTATTTGATTTGTTGAATGAAATAAGTAATTAACTGTCTTTTCCTGTAGCAGTTTTCTTCAACTAATTGCAAAGTAGACTTGCATCCTAAATCAATTTATGCTCTTAAGAACATGCTTTTTTTATTGGGTTGCCATAAGATGATGATTACTTTACAGATACTTAGTTTGAATATTGGTAAAAGAAACTTTTCTGATTTATGCCTATGTTCTAAGACAGATTGCAGATGCCCAATATTTTTCTACTTTCCCTTGAAAAATCCATATAGTGGATTTTTCCTGTGATTGAAATGCAGTGGTAATAATATATTTTACCAAAAGTTTCCATCTAACTATTATTGAATAGGAGGAGTTTTATTGAAATGCTTTTTAATAACATGTATCCTTGTTAATAACAGTGTTAGGCTTGGTAGTACTGGAGTAATTTATTTGCATACCAATTTATTGATTTTGTGTTTCTAATCTTGTACTTCTCTTTCTTGATTGACAAGAATGAGGTAAAAATCCCTCCCAAGATCAGGTTATTCTGCAACAATTTCAGAAGACTTTCAGAAGTTTCAGAAGAATTTCAGAAGTTTATATTAGTGAAATACTTCATTTTTCATCCTTTGACCACTGGCCACAGGAAAAGTAGTCTAGACTTGTATAGGCTTGTATTGTATTGTAAATGGTGCCACATCAGGTTCATAGGACTCTGGGTAGAGCAGTTTTTTTCACTTCACCTACTTGCTTTTGAGATTCTTTCGAGTTCTAATAAGAATCACCAGAAGCAGCCTGCCTACTGATCTGTGTTGTACTAAGTGAAGCTTGGTGCTTTAAGATTTCATTTTGGAAATGTCATTCCACTGTCTTGGAAATATAGAGGCGTAAAAAGTACTGTATTAGTTGCAGTCATTTTTAATGTACCATTTTAGGGATAATCTTAGATACCGCCACTGGAAATTGTTTATCTAAATGTGTTTGCTCTAATCTCTAGCAGTTATTCAAATTGTGCAAAGTTATTTTGTCCAGACAATAATAGCTGTTAGGTTCTGTGATTATGATTTTATGACTAAAAATGGTTTGAATTTGGACAAAGTTTTGCAGATACAGGGAGGATAATATTTTGGTTTGTTTCCCATTGTTGTTTGTTTGGTTTTGGGTTTTCTTTTTTTTTTTTTTTTTTTTTTTTGACAAAGATGTACTTTACTGTGGCTTTTTTTCTAATTTACTGAATTCATTGATGCTATGGGTTGAAAATAATTGTGGGACTGATTCTTTATATAAGCTATTCTGTGATCCAATATGTTAATCGATTATGGTCTTTAAATGAAATAGTTGTGCTGCTTCCCTTAGGGAAAAGAAAGTACATCCTGTCCCCATTCTTCAGTTCCTCTCTCCATCACTCCACCAAATGGGTCAAATTACTTTCTTAGTGTAACTTGATGTATGCTTCCCAAGCCTATGCTCTGTCAGAGCATTTGTTCTCCAGTCACAAGCATTAGTTGCCAATGAATTGAATTTCTGGAGGTCTTTGGAAAGTGTCATAGATTTTTTTAAAAAATCTTTAGAATGGGAAATCTAGAGTATGAGTATGTGCAGAAAGTTTCCGCAGTCTTCTTCTGTAGCTTCCATTATTAGGCCTGATGTTACCATAAGATACATTCACTGTAAGAGTGAACACAACGGAAAAATGAGCTGCTTTTGCTTCTCCCCCAGATTCCTTAGCCATTTATGGCTTCCCATAAGTAACCTTTTTTTCGACTTACTCATCCATTATTGCCATCTGCAGTTTGACAATTTTAGCATTCAAATGGAAAAAAACCCCAAAATTCTGTTCTCTTCTCCCGACTTGAATCCAAGACCAAAGGAATGAATTTTTTTTCTTTTTCCTCTGAAATTACTTCTTTCTAGTATGAAGAGATCTATACATGGTAAATCCTGAGAACAGAAAGTCTTTCAGATGTCCAGAACTTGCTTTCTGGAGATCACTGGGAGACATGGTCCTTTCTGACCTTGTCAGCCAAACTTTTACTGGTGTGCATTTGTTGTGATGCATGTGTTCTGAAAAACAGAGGGAGGCAAGTGTCAGTGTGGGTGTCATCTATTAAAAAATTATTACATTTTTAATAAAGTTGGTTGGCTATTTTGATTGTTTCTTCAGTCACCAAAAGCAGGTCATCATGAATTGTGGAGAAGGGCCAAATTCAAGGTTACAGATACTACTAGCAGGCTGCAGTACTTAATAACTTGCAGTGAAAGATATTCTTCTCTTTTTACTGCATGTCATACATCCATCTAGCATTTGAAATTTGTTGTAGGAAGCAGTAGGGGTCTATGAAGGTGATTTGTCTTTAAGAAATTCCTGAGGGTAGTTTAAAAGTATAGCTGGAATACAATTATTAAGATAAGTAACAGAGTTAGTGTTTATTTGTTTACTTATTCCATGCATGTACTATCAGACTGTTTAAGCTGTGCCTTTTCAGAGAATAGTTTCTTTCTGTGGTTTTTGAACAGTTTGTATCAATATGCAGCTGAACAGTTTTGGGAGATAATGGCTATCTCTTTGAAAGTTAATTATCAAGTCTGTAAATTCAGTGATGGATACCTTCTTATACAGACTGAGTTAAAGATAATTATAAAAGCTGTAGCTCATCAATGACTTGCCACTGCTTTCTTTGTAATTTGCTGCTTTCTGGTATCAGTATATCAGAAAATCGTTATGTCCATGTGAAATGCTGTTAGGACTTCTCACAGCATAAAAGCCATTTTAGTAACTATTTTAGTCATAATTTGTGTCCTTTCATACTAGTTTTCCACATAGATGGTGTTATTTTGTTTCACCTGTCTATTAGTGCTGTCTTTTTTTACTTGAAGTTGGATGGAGCTAGCTGGTTATTTGGTTTCTAACCCAACTTCTTTATTTTTGCTAATATTTTCCCATTACCTAAAGAAGTTGACATCAATGTCATGTTTTAAGGGATTCTGAGAAGTTTTGTGCAAAGATCTGAATGCAGAGCATGTCTTCAGCTCTTTTTTTGGACTAAAGGGACTTTCCAGAAACTGCATAGTACCATTACCAGGACTGGATAGAGAAGAGTAGTTTAACTTTTGCACCGCTAAAATATGTGTTTTCTATATTTCTGACTCCAGCAAGATAGGCTTATGTTTGGCAAAATGACTGTAGGGGAGGCTGGAAAGGAAAACTTCTTCTAGCTGAATTATGTGAATCTTTTGTTAGTGTTAAAGCAGGTGCTGAGGTGCTTGTAAGAGAAACTGGTAACTGCTTACTTTCTCTGGTGTTCAATTAAGCAGCTGGTATTGGGCAATTTAGCAAGTGTTTCCTTGGCTACTCCTTCCTGATTAAACTGTTACTCTTAATGAACCTGAGGAAGGAAATACAGAGTATCATTTTGTAAGGTTGTAATAATGTATACTGTTAAAACAGCACTTGAAAATTCTGTCCGGCAGGTTGGTGGATATAGCTCTTCTTATACCTGCCCTTTTTCCTGAAGTTTCTCCTTGCTCTTCTGCTATATAAAGCCTGTACTGCCATAAAGTTGCCTTCATCATTAATTTGTGTTAGCATCTGTTAAAATAAGCACCTAATGTGTGAGAAGGTTTTGCTTCTAAGTGGCTGCCTCCAGCAAGGAGAGTGGACAGTTCCAGTCAGTAGTTTCTAAAACTGCAGGAATGAGTTTGTGAGTGAGCCTAGGCTCTTGTGCAGGTGAAACTAGCTTTCTGGTGAGATTTTGTTGCCTTGGTAATTTAGACCTTTCAGCTCCTGCATACTGCCAAGCAAATTTTCTCTGTTTTAAATAAACCAGCAAATGTCTCATCATGGCAGTGATTAGGTCACAGCAAAGTATTCAGATTTAAGTGCTGAAGCTTCTCATGATGTTTTTTTTTTCCACTGTGGGCAATGTTCTTCACTGGCACTGACAGACAATATAGTGATGCTATAATAGTGTCACTCTGCTTTTTGTTCAGAGTTTTAGGGACTGTCTCTTAGTAATGACTTTGATGCAATGTTTGGAATGATTAATATTCTGTATTTACTATCAGGTTTTCTTGAACTGTGACACATTATTGGATTATGCAATTAAAACAAATCTTAGCAGTTAAACTTCAGAAATCTTTTCTTTCTGCAACATTGACATTGAAAAATAAAAAAAAACAACCCCTAAAATCCACAAACCAACCAACAACCTGAAACAAAACCATCAAAAAACCTCAACCCAAACCCCAGCAAAACAGAAGAAGTTTTGATAACTAGAGTTACTTTTTTCTGTGAAGTGTCATTTCATTGTGGAAGATAATGCATGTTTTCATATTGCTAGACGTGTAACACCCTTCCTTCATTCCTACATGCATGCAAAACACCAGATCTAATGATGACAAAGAAATGAAAATAAATAGAATGTGAATGCTTTAAAGGTATCTTTCTTTCTAGGTAAAACTTTTCAAACACTGTTATCCTGCTGAGAATATTTTAAACTGGAAAGTGGAGTAATCCTCATTGCTGAAGTCATTCAGACTTGGAACCATAGTAGTTGTTTTACATGAGCACACTTAGCAACATAAAGAAAATTCAGAGATGCCAGGCTCATATCTCTGTAATTATTTCATTAAGCCTACCACAAGCCTGATTGGAATCTTTCCTTCACATAATGGGACCATCTTAAGTGCAAACACAGGATGACAAATTCAGAACATATGAAGTGTGAGAGACAATGGGTGATGAAATCTAGTTATGAATGTCTTCTGTGTTTTGGTAGAAGATACTTTGAGATCTCTGTACTGTCTGCTGGTTATCATGGATACAGCACCTAATTGCTGTAACGTTGTAAAGGTTAAAAAACCTCGTAGGATGTTGGGGTTAGTAGTTTAGGGCTGCTCTATATATTCCTATTTTGATTTAACATCATAAAAGTGGTATGTTGTTCATGTCAAAATAAGCTCAGATCTTAAAAGCTAAACTTTTGCTATATTGGAAGGATGTGGTTTTGTGCTTATTGGATGAATTTGATGAGTGTAGGGGTTTTTTTGCCCTTAGTCTACCTTTGTTCAAACTACTATTTTTCACTCTCCTTTTTATTACCTGTTAATGTGTCTATTTCTTTCTAATTCTTCTCAGCTATTCCTTCTACTACAAGCCTACATGTCACTGTAATGGCAGCCTTCTTTTTAGGCTGTTTATATTGAAGGCTGTTACTTGAGTGCAGTTTGCATTGGTACAAAGGGAGGAAAGGAGAGTTCTGCTAGGTCTGGCTTGTCCAGGTTGTTGTTTTTCCCCTGGCTTTGTAGGGTTGAGAAGTGTCTATTCATTGCCCTTGATTCTGCAGAGGACAGATGGGCCTAAGGGGTTTTTGTACAGCTGAGGAGTAGTGTCTCACATTTTTCAGACAGTTCTGCTGCTCAGTTTTGGGCTGACGGAAATGGCTTTTGGACCTTTACTGCTGTCTGTCCACTGTTTTTCAAGGGAAGTTCACCACATATCATGAGTGGTACCTGAATGAAAAAGACTAAACCATGAGAAACATGTGCAGTGCAAGGCCTGTGGGGTTGACACTGAAGAGGGGTCTGCTAGAACAGAAGTGGATGCTGCTTTGTGACAAGCGCATGCTCACTAATAACAGATGATTTTTTCCTGGTATATTATTTTGCTTCCAGTGACTGGCAAGTGTGACTTTATCCCAGCTGTTAATAGGTTAGTATATAATTGAAATTATTTGTAGGTCTCATTGTTAAAGAAGGGAAGCTTTTAATAGTGTATCCTAGCATATATTTAACTCGGAGAAATCTTCCAGTCTTTGTAAATAACACATAAAAGTCTCTTGTGGTTTAAGTCCAGCCAGCAGCCTAGTACTATCCTCATTATCCATAGACCTGTACTATCAACACTGTTCAACACACATCCATAACACAGCCCCATACTAGTCACTGTGAAGAGAATTAGCTCTGCCCTATTCAAAACCAGCAGATTCCACCCCTGATTTTACCTTTACATCATGCTCAGGTCCTACGCTATTCAATACAAGCTCATTAACCACCATTCCCTTTCCCACCCTTTGAAAATACCCGGATGTCATTCCCATAGACTGTGGACTACCCCTGCAAAATGTCTATAATGTATCCTTTGAGTTCATTTTGTCCATGACTTTGCTCTCCCTCTGTTATGATAGTCACTCAGGACAGGAGAGGAGGTGTGTTGCATGCAATTACTGGGCACTGAAACCAGGTCACATTGTGTCACTGCTGTGCTTGGACTTCTTGGAAGGCTTCTCCATTGGTTTGAGTAGTGCCTGTTATATTTATTCCTGTGACATACAACTCAGATAATGGATTATAACCATTTAATGATATATCCGTTAAAATCTGCCACCTGATCTTTTTGGGTTTATAGGGTGCAATATTGCAGTGAGCTACTCTTCTTGTCTCTAGCCTGGATTTAACAAGGGGTTCCTGTTAAAGACTGCTGTTAGTGATGTCCACATCATAGTCCTCTTGGGTCTTCAGGGACACAGCCTGCTTCACCATGTTCTTCCACATGCAGCCTTCCACCACAGGCTGCAAGGGACTCAATGCTTCCCATATTCCAGTGTGGGGACCCACTAATGGGAAACTGTTGTCCTTGAACTTGTCCAATGTGAGTCCTTGCCACAGGCTGCCGTTGTGCATAAACTGATCCAGTGAGGGTCCCTGTGGAGTCACAGGTCCTGCCAGCAAACCTGTTCCAGCATGGCCTCTTACAAGACTGCAGCCTCCTTGAGGTATCTGCCTGCTCTAGAAGGGGTCTCTGTATTGGCTATAGGTGGATCACTCCTCCACCATGGAAGCATTCAAACATCAAAGTCTCTTCAGCTCAACTTCAGACCAATGTTCAGCCTGTCAGCACAGCAGCACTACCCTGGCCATCTGCCAGCCCAGGCACATCGATGCAGTGTTACCGAAGTGTTCCCAGGCACAATTCAGTAAGGTGAGAAGCAGCACAGCAGTACAGAAAGCAGTGAAAGCAGAAAGTGAACACTAGCAAGCACTAGGCTCTTACACATCTGGAAAACAAGCCCCATTGCAAGCACCAGAGGCTGCTGTTTAGCAGCTGAACAGTACTGACAGCTATATATTCAGACTAACACATCCCAATGGAATGTACTTGAACCCTTTGTGCCTCATGTCTGGTGCAAAAAGGGGCTGTCACGGTTTAACCAAGCCCCACACATCCATTCGCCCACTCCCCCTGAGGAGGAGTGGGGAGAGAATCAGAAGGGCGTACTCTAAAAAAACTCACGGGTTTAGATAACGACAGTTTAACAGGGAAAACAAAAGCCGTGCGCAGAAATAGAGAAAACAGGAAAACAAATTCACTGCTGCCCATGGGCAGTTGTTCAGCTGTCTCCAGGAACAGGGCTCCATCACCTTTAACTGTCACTTGGGAAGACAAATGCCATCACACCAAACGTTTGCTTTCTTCCTCTTTCTTCCCCCCACTTAATATATCGAGCGTGATGTCATTTTAAAAGTTGCATTTGTTTTGAGAGAGGAAAAATGATGAAAAATGTTTTCAAAACCAAAGTTTCAAGACTTCAAGTTAAGAATTGAGGAAATTAAATGCTGAAAGAAATGGAGGACTGAACAGCTGTAGGTGGAAAGAAAAATAGCGTTTGTGCTCTGTTAGTTAAAATCCTTTGGTAGTATTTAATATGAAATAAATAATGCAAACTATCAGGTTTGTTTTTACATTGCCAGACATGAGGATTGTGTCTGGGGTAAGAAAACTGCAGCAGCAAGAGTTCAAAGGAGACTGTGTTGTATCATTGCTTCAGTTTTTATCTGAAGGAGCTGAATGTCAGAATAATAGGAGAAGTGTATGAACAGAGTGCATCTTCAAGTCCTCTTAGGCTTTCAGAAACAAAAGAACAATTTTACTAACTCCTTTATAATTAATTATATGGTACATGGATAGCTAATTTTATATAATTTACTGACTGTACATCCAGAAAGACTCCAGAATACCTGCTAACCACTTACAGGTTATAAAACAATTCTAGCAACATTTTCTTATCATCTATTGAAGCAGCACAGAGGCAATTACTGGACAGATTGGTGAATTGAAAGCTTTAGTCACTTAATTTTTTTAACTAAAGGATATGTAGTTTCTCAGGCCCTTGAAATCTTTGTTTGGATTAAATAACCATCAAGTGCTGCTATCTTGGTTTAATCTACAGGGGAATGTGAAAAAGTGCTTGTTGGTAAAACGTACCTTCCAGTGAATTGTATCACCTTCCTACTTCTTACCAGCTGCTAGCTTCTGGCCTCTCACTGCAGATTTCCATTTTAACAGTGACCCTTTTAAAAGTCTGCCAGTGTACCTGAACCAGTAAGTGGAGTCAGGTGACTAAAAACCTGAATTTTTAAGGGCCTTTTAATAGATACCAAGAGGAATTGTCTTATGACAGTTTCATGAAGATTCTTCCTCTCTTTTTCAGAAACAATTGATAGAGAAAATTGTTGTTTCTAATCGAGATCAGTGATGAAAATCTAAAAATCCTAGTACTCAGGTTATCAAACAGTTACTAGGGATACACATTTTTCTTGTCTTTCTTAATAAATGGTTGATTTCTGGGTTTATAGAATTACATGTAAATTTTTATGTAACTAGATGTTTTTATTGTATGATTAGGATTTTTCAACAATGGAAGTTAAAACATACATGTGTAAGTGGAACGAGGAAGGCAAAGATCACCAAGGCTTAAGGATTTTGAGGAGTTGATGGCACAGATCCATAAGGCTTCTTATCATGGTAAACCTTTCAAGCCCTGGTTTTCTTGTCTGAATGGAGTCAGAGCAGTCAGTTCAAATGTACACCATCAGATTCAAATGACAAATGAAAGTAATTTGTTACTTTGAGTTGTCCATCTGTTCTGCATAATGAACATTACAGTCTGTTTCAGCTGTGGTTAAGACCTTAAGTTACTTCTCTGAAGTGCGTGGATATTAAACATTCAAAAAGTGATGTGAGATTGGGTAGTAAAATCTCATGGAAGACTTTTTTTCTTCATCACATTCAGGGCTGGTTTTGATCTCAGTTTTAGTTGCTGGAAGTCAATGATCTCTTGGTCTTCTGGTCTGTGTGAAACGAAGTTCTTTTTTAATGACTTGTAGTTTACGTCTCTAAATTCTCAACAAGTAGGATATTGGAATATATTCTTCCAGTGTATGATAAGTGTCTCCCTAACATTTTGTCAAGGCTTGATCTGGAGTAGCACTCAAAAGTAGTCTTTTCTTCAAAAGCCTCCTGCCTCTAGCAGTGATTTTGATTTCTGATGATGAGCCAGATTTTATTTAGAGAAGATCATAGTGGTGTTCATTACAGAAAATAACTTCACTTCTGCAATAATGCTTTGCATGATAATTAAAATATGCACTATTATAATATTATAATTATTAATATAATTATTAATATAATATAACAAAATATAATAATTAATATTATAATATAATATGCATTATATTATAATACTTTAAGACTCTAGGAACTTTGACACTCTAAGACTGCTTCCCAGTTTTATCCATCCTTGTAAATGCATGTTGATTAGAAATGACCTCAGCACTAAAAAGAAAATAGCAGAATGTAAAGAGTAATTTGAATGTAATTAAATCAGTGTTTCTTTGTCGAAAGTTGGAAAATGTTTAGTAGGATAAAATCTTGCCAGACAGATGTTTTAATTCAAGCTGTCTTGCACAGAATTTTATCTGTTGTTGCACAAATATTTTTCTGTGTCCTTGTATTTTTTACTTTGTTCTTAGGATGGTGTCAAGACCTTGTTATGAGCATCTCATGATCTGAACAACTAAGCCTGTTTAATTGAAAGAAGGATGTTGAAAACGCCTAAATTAAGAGTTTTGAAGGAAGTGGTTTCACAGACTGTGGAGCCAAGCTAGTGGTGTTTTGCTGCCAAACACATTTCAGTTTTCACTGTGTAGTACATCCTCTTTGCTTGAGCATTCTCAAGTTCTCCATTAACCTTCCTGTGAATAAGTGAATTTAGCAGTCCAGCAGAAGACCATCCACAGATTTGAGTTGTTCCCAAAGCATCTCTAAGCTTGAAGCCTGTCTGGAAGATACTGTTTTAATGCAACTCTCTTAGGAGGTGCTTTAAACAGTACAGTGGTGAAATTCTAAAGTTTTGCTAATCAAGACAAGTTAGATGTCAGTTAAGAAAACATGTGTTTTAATATAAAGTGCAACAAAATATTTTTCTTGCAAGGAATTTTTCTGACAATGTAATTTCTAAGAGCTTTTCAAAGGTTTCATTAGCTAAATTGTACTTTAATACAATTGTACCTTACTAGTTTGTATAGGACTTGTGTGCATAGAGATATTATACCATAAACCATAAATACAGTAGTAAGTCCCTTTGATTTTTAAAAAATCCACCAAAATAAAACCAAAGAACAACTGTGTTATTTTAGAACTTTGAGACCATTAAATCACCTTTTTTTTAGTTAGGATTACACTCCAAATGCATGATATTCTCTTAGGTGTTCTATTACAAAATGAAACATCTGCTTTAAGGCAGTATTGCCTCATTTCCCTGTTGTAGTTCTCTGTTTATGCTGCGGCTGCCTAAGTCTTACCAGAATGAAATGGAAATGGTTTGCATTACCATAATATGATTTCAGATAGATACATTGAATACTTGATATTAATGAAAGCAACTATGTCAGAATGGTTTCTGTGGAGGGCAAAGTAGTGACTGGGCTGAAATACAAACTGTAGGTGTTTGCATGGGACAGGTAAGTGAGTTTTAAAAGCCATGCCCTCCCTATTAACAGATGAGCGCAAAAGTTGTGAAGGATGATTCTGTGTCCTATGACTTTTTATAGATGGTACTCAATAGTGTAATGACTGATGTTATAGTTAAGTACACATCCCTCATTTCAGTGATAACTGAGTACAAGCACAGCCAAAACCAGTGCAAGACATCAAGTTTAAAGGTGTTTTGTTGTTTTCAAAACCTTTTTGTCTTGCCCTTTCTTTCCCTCTGGTTTTGTGCTGCTGGCTCTTTCTCTGCCCACTATATTACTTGTCTCAGAGGTTAAAAGGAGTGAGAGATTTGGAAGGCTGGAGTTGAAAATGAAGGAATCACATTTGCTTAGCAGCTGGCACTGCAAGTACAACACAACTTAAGAAATTTTTGTGCTGATGCAGTGCATGCAGAGCATGGGCTACCTCATGTTCGCGGTCTGAGTCTCCAGATATGCTGCTGCTCATTGCAGATCTTTTACCAAGACACTTTTCCTTCCAAGATACAGAAATTCAGTACTAGTTGAAAAGCTCATAAATCTGATCCCACTGATTAGGGTCTCGTAGTAATGCAGTTCAGTATCTTGCATTTGAAATTTGTCTGGCTAGCCAGTTGCCTCCTAGTGCCTGATGAAGAAAAAGTTAGTGTGGAAAAAGCATGTTTAAATTATGGGATTTCACTATAATAAATATCCCTGTATTTTTCTGGTAGTATGTTTACTACTGTTTTAAATGTCATTCAAGAAACCTTGAAGAGTTTTATCACCTTTTTACCCCCATTATTGAGGTTTACAGTCTAGCTTTATGATATTAATGGGTAAGACCAATATAGGAATATTGATTGCATACTACCATGACTGTAGCATGCTGCTTTTAAGATGACTACTTAGAGGCAAAAGAGTGAACCACTATATAAACAAACAATACTCCTAACCCTGGTATCCATTAAAATAATAGGAAAAAAATAAAAGCCAATCTGAAAGTACCCTGAGAATCGGATTTATCTTGTGTTTGGTACATTTTTGGCTACCTACAGGGATACCTGGTCTTCATAATTAATGTTTCTTTCTCTAGGATGATTTTTTTTCCAGTAGTCAGACTTTTTGTTTTTGTTTTGTAAAAGCAGCAGTCTTTGGATTAGTTTCATAAATTTTGAATATTGATTTTAAGATATATAATTTTACAGTGAAGTCTGTATTGTAACTTACATGCTCAAGTAAAAGCACTACAACTACATATAGTGTATAATACTCTGATTGAGAAAACCTGAAATTACCTATAAAAATTTTTCATATAATGTATTATTTTATGTTTTATTATGTATCATGTGTTATTTCTGATAAGAAATGCCTGCCATCTGTTTACAGTTGAAAAACTTCCTGTTGATGAACTATGGGAGTGTGAGCTCTTCCATAATAACACTTCCAGTGTGTCTTGGTTGGATGTAATACATATTTATCCCTTGTCTGACTCTAAGAAATGTTGAGGCACTGGAAAAAGTGGAGGAGGAAGGATATGGGGAATAATGCACTGGGGCTGACAGTTGTGATGGTAGGTGGGAAGCAATCAAGTAAGTGGGCCAGGTTGTTGCATTTAGTGTATATGTACATATTTCTTACTTTGAAAATCTGCCATTCTCTTATTTTTCACTCTCGTTGCTCTTCTTTCTAAACAGAACATTTTAAAATGCCAGCTCTGATTTAGTATTGGTGCTTTATGCATATTAATGTAAGACAATTTTTAATCATCGTTGCTTGATGTCAGGAAAACCTTAGTCTTTAATTTCTTTGCAGTGTGTTTGCTTTTGCCTTCAGAGCTGAAGGCAGCTAATGCCAAAATCTGTCTCCAGCTTCCTATAGAGAAGCAGGGTGCTTATTACTCTGCTTTGTTGAATTCCCATTTGTACATTTTAAATGCACTTTCATTTTCTTTCCTCATGTCATAGTCCTGCAACAAAACTCTTCAGCGGGCTTCTATGATAAAGATTTGGAGAGGTTACAAGTGGTCTTTATGGGAGGAGTTTAATAATGTTTGTGTCTGCAAGCTGGAATTGAGGGTCTGATATCATTTACAGTTGTTTTTCTGCAGCTGGTGTACTGAGAAGAAAAAACCACATTGTCATTTTCCTATGTCTGCTGTGACCTTGCTTTATCACAGGCACATCTTAGAGAAACTGTAAAAGCCTGGAACACTGTCCGCATCATTTAGTTAACTTCATTCTCCCACCGTCTTTAAGTAAACAAATAAGGTGCCTGATTACATTTCTACATTATCTGAAGTATAAGAGTGTTACAGATATTTGGAAATGTTTTTTTAAAGCCCACCTAAACATGGCTCTTGGATTGTTCACGCAGGTGATTTATTTCCAGTGTATATTTAATTTAAATAAATCTTTCTGTTTTCTCCTATATTTTAAGTAACAGTCATACAGCTCTCTCAGACTGGGATGTGATGGGTGAATATAGGAAGGACAGAGGGTTGTTTTTTTCCTCACACATTGTTTTGATACTTGGTCCAGTTTCATGCCATTCTTCCCTATGTGTTCATCTAGAATTGAACATTATTTCAGAAGATGCTTTACTTAGTGGCTTACAATATTGCACGTAAGGCAGACTGCAGCTATTTAAGTTGGCCCGTGATACATCCTGGATTAGTCTCTATCTGATTATGGCTGCAGTTAATATTGTTAATGTTTGAAGCCTGTGCTTCCACATGTTTGGATGGAAGGCACTGTCCATCTGTCCATTGGGGGTTTTTATGCTATGTCTTGGCATCTGTGAATTCGAATCTACAATTAATTTAATGAAACTCAATATTTATTAAAAATTAAATATGAATCTCAGTGCAGGGATTTTCTTTCTTCTTTGAAGTGTTCTATTACGTTATTGGTAGATGAAGACGTAGATGTGTTTTTAAAGTAAATACTGTGTATAACAACTCTCTAGTCTTGCCATTTTTCTGACAAATAGGTATTTATTGTCTTTATTTAGTAGGTTTTATTTGAGGACTAATGGTTACTTACCTGATTTTCAACATCTTCCTTAATTTAGTGCTTTATAAGCATCTGTTGTCAGTTGAAAATTTGAAGAATACTAACTGATGATTTTGGTATTTATCTCTTTAGCTGCAAACACATTGATGAATCAGTTTTGTAAGCATTTTTTTAACTAAATTTCACAGGTTGCTTCATGGTTCAGGACTCCAATGCAGCCAATTAAGTTTAATAAAGTTTCCAAATCTAAGCAATGTATAAGAGAAAATATTGAAATAAAACCTTCTATTGAAATGTCATTGTATTCAACCCTGGTATTAAACACATGTTTTGTAAATGAGATTTTTAAGATATTTGGCAAACTGAAATTGAATGGCTCATGTTGTTGTTTGTGGTAATGGCTTTGTGTTTCAGGAATTAAGTTTGTTTTTAATATGTTTAACATTTTAAAAGTACTTCTGTCTTACGAATATTTGTAAGAAAGTTAATTCCTGTGACAGCTGGGAGGAGGTGGTGTTTTATGTTTGTCATTTCATTCTTCAAATTGAAATGACAGAAAATGTTACCAAAATTTATGAAAAGGGGTGTGGGACCAGTTTTGAGTCACTCAGTCACTTAGTCTTCAACTTCCTTGCGATTTCTCCTGCCTTAATGAAATCCTTCTTTTCTTTAATTTGCCTTTCACTAATGACATGTAAGACAGAAATTTTGAATGTCTTTGCTGTTTTGACAATTTACTGCAGGGCCTATTTAATCTTCTCTGGACAGAAACACGTGTTTGATGGAGAAGTACCAGATAGATCAGCCTCTCATTGTACCATGAAAGAAAGTATGTGATGTGAATAAAGAGTAGATGAGTAAATTTAATGCTACTACATCCTGATTATTGTTTCTACTTTATCTCAAACATTTGTCTCAGTTTTTGCATGTCATTTTTTATCAGTGCTGTCTTTTATTTTACATTGAAATGAATGAAATCTATGTAAAAGTGAATGTGTTTTGCTTTGGTGTGAACATTTCTTAAGCAACCTTAATGCAACTATTAGTAATGGTGTGAATACACCCAGAGTAGTTTCTCTTTAACCAGTTACTCAAGTCTCCTCAGAAAAAACAGCCAGGTTCTCTTGAGTGTAATAGATCAAAGAAATAATAAATACTACATGGTCATTTTCAAGGATGTTTTCATGAAAGTTGTGTGGTATCAAAGACTTCCTTGTTTTGTATTACCTGATAGCTGACATTACCATTAATCATGATCCAAGTTCTCTAAAATAACATGGCAAACTTAATTATAAGTAATCCCATTATTTGTGCTTTGGTTGACTTGTCAGCTCTTTGTCTTTTGATCATAAATGTGAAATGTGAATTGGCTTGTGAATAGTAAGAACTTCTAGACTAAAAATCAGTCTAGCGTTAAAGCTCATCACTGAATCGGTCTCTTGGGTAGCAATATTGAAGATCAAGTTATATTTCCTGTATATAGCAAATTTTACTAAGTGTTTAAAGGGAGTTTATTTGGGTTGCCAGCTGGTTGCAGGGAGGGAGAAAAAGAAATTCACTATTTATTTAGTTCCAGAACCAAGACTAGATATGGAAAAAACCCAAATAACAAAATCTTAACTGCCTTTTCAGTTATTAACTCACAGAGTCACTTTAAAACTAGGATCATAAGCTTTAGTTTAAAAACAAATTTCTCCAGTATTCTTGTGGCAATAGTAATGCACTTGTATAAATTAGAAATTTCAATATGTCTGTATTGAGGATGCTTTTACTTGCTTTGTGCGAAATAAGGTAGGGTTTTTGTCCTTGGTTGGTTTTTTTGTGTGTTTTTTTCCGTCTTTTGTGACTTCCTCTAAATATGATTGAAACAGATAAACTTAAACTCATGGAGTATTTCAGGGAGAAAAATGTGATAGTCTAGAACTTTAAGTACTGCTCCAGTTTTTCTTCTCCTGTCACCTTCCCTTTTGCTTAGTTGTGTTCTCAGGCTTTGTGAATGTTTGGTAAGAATTGTTCTTGGAAGCAGTACCTCTGACACAAACATGCAATAATACAAGTTGCTGAGGAGAAATCCATAACTTTCCTATATCTTATAAAGTTATCCCTGGTAAAGAAAGTTCCTGGTTTATTAAGGAACAGAGAAATGTCGCAGCATCTCCACCCACCTTGTCCTTCCCAAGTACTGAGATACATAAAAACAAAATAGATGCGGATGTTAGCTTGGAGTAGGAAGGCATGGTGATTTTCATCTAGTTGTTTCATGGAAGGTAAGTGTATTCTGATTACTTTTATGCAGTCCTTCTATTGACCTAGTTTTTAATCTTGATTGACTGACCTGATCTTCTTCAGTGACAAGGTGACCTGCTTAGTGAACGAGGGAAAGGCTCATCTTGTTTATGTGAACTTCAGTAAAGCATTTGGCACTGTTTCCCATGGTATTCTGTAGAAGCTGTCTGCTCATGGCCTGGACAAGTGCACTCTTGTTGGGTAAAAAGCTCTATGTGTGGCTAAGCCTAGAGGCTGGTGGGGAATGGAATTAAATCCAGTTGGTCACACATGGTGTTCCCAAGGGCTCAGTGTTTGGGCTGGTTCTCTTTAATGTTTTTATGAATAATGTGTATCAGGGGATTAAGTGCTGCTTCAGTCAGCCTTCAGGTGGCACCAAATTGGGTGGGAGTAATGATCTGGAGGGCAGGAAGGGTCTACCGGGTTATCTGGACAGGAGGGATTGGTAGGCTGAGGCCAGTGCTATGAGACTGACCCAGGCCCAGTGTCACATCCTGCCCTTGGATCAAAACAACTCCATGCAGTGCTACAGGTTGGGGGCAGAGTGACTGGTAAACTTTCCAGCAGAAAAGGACCTGGGGGTGCTGGTCAGCAGCAGATGAGCATGAGCCAGGAGTGTGCCCAAGTGGCCAAGAATGCCTTGTATCAACAATAGTGTGGCCAGCGGGACCCAGGAAGGGATAGTCCCCTTGTAGTTGGCATCGGTGAGGCCACACCTCGAGTTCTGTGTCCAGTTCTGGGCCACTCATGACAGTAAGGACACTGTGGTGCTGGAGCATGTCTGGAGAGGGAGCTGGAGAAGGCTCTAGAGCACAAGTCTCTAGACTTCTCACAAGAAGAGCAGCTGAGGGAACTAAGGTTGTTTAGTCTGGAGAAAAGGAGGCTCAAAGAGTCCTTCTGACTCTCCACCTGAGAGGAGTCTGTAGCCAGGTGGGGCTCAGTCTCTTCTCCCAGAAAGCAAGTGATAGAAGAAGAGGAAGTGGCCTCAAATTAGGCAAGGTAAGGTTTACACTGGATATTCAGAAAAATTTCTGTGCTGAAATAGTGGTCAGGCATCAAACCAGAACAGTGTTGGAACTCTGAAGGTATTTAAAAGATTAGATGTGGCACTAAGGAACATGGTTTAGTGATGTGCTTGGCTGAATCCATAGTCTGTAGTGCCAGCAATTACAGTAAAGTGAATGAGTGCTACTGACAAACCAGCCAAGCTCACCAGCATGGACAGGTGTGTGTGTGTGTGTGTGTAAAGAAGATGGAAGGAACTGTCTTTTAGGGTAACCAGGTGCGTCTGGATGGCTGCCAGGGACACAGCAGGATCTGGAAGTCTCCATTGTGAGACTGCTGGTGAATGTGTTGTTTTAATTTTTTTTTTACTGTTTTAGGGTAGTCCTGGTTTTTCCTGTGTTTGGTTACTAAGATACAGCTACCTGCTTTATTGAAGGTAGAGTACTGGTGCCATCTGGTGGTGTTAGGACATTCCCAGGAAGGCGAAAAAAACACTTGTGAGGAATTCCACCGAGATGTGAAAAATTGCTGGCATGATACTAAAAAAGTACATGGATATATTTTCTGCCTTAGCTTGTAATTAGTCTCTTGAATTAAGCCATAAAAATCTGAACATGTACTGGTAACTAGGCTTGCTACAACAAATTTAAATCTTTAATATGTTTCTTTCTGCTCAACAGAAAGGTTTGTTTCTAGTAGTTTCTTTTATTGAACAGTGCTTTGCAAACACAACATAAAAGAGTTTTATTGCAGCTTACAATATTTTAAAACTCAGTTTGAAAGACACATTATTTTCTGGTATTGCATTTTGCTAAACCCAGTGCAAACTTATTACTTCTAATGTTTGAAGTCACTGCTTTTTTATAAGTTTCTTCTATATAGTTTCAAGGTAAAAGTTCAGTGACATCCATCTGACAACAGGTGAAATAAAAAACTTCGGAATCTGAAGCCAAAGCAACCACATTACTGTTTTCTTTCTCCTTCCATCTGTTGAAATTGTGTCCTGCATCGTATGTTGCTTATCTGAGGTAATATCCTCATCCTGCTTCAGAATACTGTACAGGCTGTATTGACATTTCTAATATTGGAAGTAGGACTATGACTGCTTCTCCAATTCTCTTAAAGGAAATTTCTGACTAGTGAGTATTTTACCTGACAGTGGAAAAACTTGCAAAAGAGGAAGGTACTTTATTTTAGGCTGGTGAGGCTTTTTAATTAATTTCATTTAGCTGTTACTATTCATCTGTTGCAGGTCAGCATATATGATTAAAATAACAGACTATTTTTGTTTTAATCCAGCTAGTTGAAAAAGACAAAATCTCTGCTTGTATCTCCTCATAATCTGACCTCATGACCATAGAACACTTTACTTGCATTGTGATGGAAGTGTGAATTACACTTAGTTCTAATAACTAATTGAATTAGTTTTCTCATTATATGATTGCACTCCCAATATTAGGAGCAATTTTTCAATTCTGTGTTTATGGTATATGGTGTTTCCAGGCGTGTTCAGTACTATAGTTTGTGGAATTAGATAGAAACAGCTATTAAAATTGAATATATGTGCTAGTACTTAGGAATTTAATGATAATATTTCAATTAATATTTAAAATATTAGTTTATAAATATTTTTGTCACCTTTGAGAATAATGAAACTGATTGCTGTAGCAAGGCCTGTATTCTTTTTCTGCACTTTAATTCGCCTCAGTGGAAATCTAGGTTTGTCTATTGAGTTTCACCAGTGTGCAGGTAGTAGCAAAAGTGAGATGCTTATGCCTGATGTAGGCCACAAAATCATAAGCATCAGATTTGAAAATTTTCTTTTCCACATTTAATTTTGAATCTGAACAAAGTTCTATTGTTGTAATGTCTTGTTCTTAGAGCTGTGACTTTCACCTTAAATGTGCTGTCCTTGTGAATCGAGGTACACCTGCTACTTTCTGTACTGTTGACATTCAGCTTTTGGTGCTATATGACTTTAGTGCCTTTCAGTAATTGTTCAGCAAAGTTGTTACTATTTGCCATGCTTAGCTGTTTTCCTCAGGGTTTCCCCACTGTTAGCATTATACTTCTGCTTTTTAATGAATTAACATTATTATGCTATGTTTCAGCAAAAGAAAAATATGTATGCTTATTCTGTTAAAATAGAGCAATATTGTAATGGTTTCTAAATCTGCCACTCACTTCAGTTCTGAATTTATGCCTGGTAAGAATAACTTCGTGTTTTGTTTTACAAAGCTAGGTGGTACAAACAACAGCTACAGTTTGATAACCTGACAAGCTGTTAAGAGCAATCACAACACTTAAGAAATCCTTTAAAGAAAACCCTTAAAGAAAATATTAGTACTTACTTCTAACTTATTACAGGATCAATAGAATGATCCACTTGCCCAATCTCCAGCAACCATCTAGATCTAAAAAGGAACTGAATTTCCTTGTCTTTAACTTTCATAGTGCATCACTATCACCCTGTAACTGGAACAGGAAGAATATGGTGATGATTTAGGATCAATCTGGTGTTTGTTCTTTTTCTCACAAATTGAGTGCCACTTCTTTCTTCCACGTGAACCAAAATGTAACCTTGTCTTCTTCCAGCAGCAGTGAGAGAAGATGCGTGCCAAGTCCTTTTGGAAGACTGTTACATCCTGTTGTGATGTGTTTTTGGAATGGTGATAAGCCTCTGAGCTGGTTTCTTTAGAAGCAGAGTCACTGCTCTGTTCTCCACATTTTGCTGGAGAAATAGATCTTTTAAATGATAGAGTCTTATGGAATTTATTCTACTGTGTGAGAGGCTTTATATCCTCAGTGGGGAATTTTTTTGTGTGTTCAACAAAAGAACATCTCCTGCAACTCTGCATTGCTTTCAGTTAATAGTGTTTTTTTATTTTGAATTCAATCAAAGAAGTTCACAGTGGAACTGCAAAGAGATTTTTATTAACATTGTTCTGAAGTTTTCATCAAGTGCAACCATTAACATCTTGTTTTGTTATTGTTTTCATAATTCTCTTAGCAATATAATAGCAAAATCAGTAACTACAGTGTATGCCTTTGATTTTTTGCAGCAGGAAGATGGAACTAGTAGTACTCCTTACCTGTCTGTGTAACAGCTGAATCTTCCCTGTGTTAATCAATAAGAAAAATTGCTTCTTCTGTCAAACTTATTTATTCATGTAAGATAATTTAGAGATGGTGAGAGATTTTGTCACCTTTAGCCAAAGAATAAAGGCCTTATTTTTTATTATTTTTTTAATATAATTTTATTCTGGCAAATACCTAGAGATTCTGGAAATACTAATTATTTCCTTGAAAGTATTTTGGAAGATTAAGGTACAAATAACAGATTACTTGAAAACATAGCTTGAAAACTGAGAATGCTGCTCATCTAAATGTCCATCTTCAATTCAAAATATTTTCTTTTCTTACAGACTTTCTAGTTCATAGGTTGTTGTTCAAGAATTCTGCTTATTTATTTGATTATTTTCCCTGTCATTTTTGAAGATAGTGAATTTATTTTTATTTTTCCATCACATGGTAACAGGACTTCTTAGGACTTCTTTTTTGAGCAATTTCCCTTGTCTAGGAGGAGACTGCGTTACATCTTTTTTTCTTTCTTTTCCTTGAGGATCAAATTTTTCCCCCTTTTCTTGCTTACAAATGCTCCTGCCCCAGTATTACCTTAAATTGATAGAGATACCTAACAATTCAGGTGAATTTAGTGAGCTGAGTATTTCTTTGTGGCAGCTGTATTTGAGGAATTTTGGATGTTAACTTTCAGACTATTTTTGTGTCTTTTCAGGTCTCTGGATGGCAGACTCTGAAAAGAAATGCTGTTTTAAGAGGTATGCCTCATGTAGGCCAAAATATTCTGGACTGGTTTCTATATAAATGATAAGGCTGTAATTCTGAAGAGTCCCTCTGCTGATCTTCTCTGTAATCTTGCATGAATAATAGTTTCAGTGCTGACATCTCTCTGAAATGTGGAAGTTCATACTGAGATATGCAGGCTTATCAGTGACACACTTATTACAGAGGCCTGTATTACGTGGCTTAACTTTTTGCTTGGTCATCTTAAGAGAACATTGCCTTAGTGGATGAAGTGGAAGAAGCACGAACAAAACAAACTGACTTCCTGAAATGTGCATATCCCCTTCCAGCCTCTCCCAACTCTGTGTGTGTGTACATGGGTTTGTTTGCTTGTTTTATAATTGAGAATATAGTCCAGATTTTGTAAATGTCCTCACTCCCTTTTTGGTGTTTTGTAATACTTCCAGACAGTGAGAGGCTGACACCATGCCAACATTGTGGTTTAAAATAATGTCAGCTGGAACCAAGATGAAGAAATACTAATCTTTTTGCAAATGATGTATTTTTTTCATGTTTGCTGAATGTTTGGAACATTTTCTGTGTTTGGGGTTTAGTATTCCAGCACTGGAAGAAAGTGTCTCTTTATTTCCATTGTTGGTATGTTGTTTCTGAATAATTCATTGCTTGGCAGCTGTTAGGAAAACAGTCTCTTTAAAATGGAGTTCTTCTACCGGGTCTCCCATCTATTTTAAGCAGATGTGGTGGCATATGTTAGAAAAGTAGGCTTTGTCTATGTAAGAGAAAGATTGGTGTGAGTATTTTCTTTTCTTAACTTTTTTAAACAGGATCTCTCAATTCTTTTTAAGAACTTCAGAGGGCTTCCTGTTTCTCTAAAGCAGGGCAGCGCTGATTTGTTCTGCCTCCAAAATAATAACCAGGATGAAGTACTAACAACTTGGGTTAAGAGTGTCTCTTCAGCTATTAAGATTTCGGTATTGCTCTTTTTTATGCAACGTTTACAAAAGTCCTAAAGAAAGTGATGCTAAGAATTAGAAGATTACACAACATGTGGACAGATATCAAGATGAGGGTACTGCACTGCTCTTGGATGTGCACACTTGTAGGATGAGAGAGATCATACCCAAATTGCAATGCAGGAGATTCCTATGAGACAGTAGGGGCATTTTTTGCCAGTGAGGGTGGTTGGGCCCTGGAACAGGTTGCCCAAAGAGGCTTTGGAATCTTCATTGTTGAACATTTTCTGAATAAAGCAGGAATAGCCCACTCCAACTCAATTTAAGTGGGCCTGCTTTGAATGTGAGGTTGGGTTAGAGCAGGTTACTTAATTATATCCATAACATTATCCTATTAATCTATGTAACATGCTGAAAGGACACATTTTATGAATTTTACATTTCCTGTAAAACCAGTTGAGGTTCAGGTTGGTGTGTTGTGTGTCTTTTTCATGGTTTTTTTGCGGAATTGTTTTTTGGTTGGTTGTTTTGGTTGGTTGGTGAGTTGAGAAGAGATTTGTGATTATAGAACTGAGGAGTGGCTTCTTACTATTCCAGCAGCATGGTTTTGAGGGTGAGGAACTGTTTTGGCTCCAGTGTTCATATGTTGATTAAGTACAAAATAACACTTTAAATTTTTTTATTCAAAAGTCATGGTTCAGTCGGAGTGGAAGTTTCAAAGTTATCTACAGTTCTTAAAGTTTGAGATTGCTTACTTCATAGGTTACTATTTGAGCAGGTAAATCTCAGAAGAACTAACAATTTAATTTAGAAGAACTAAAGAATTTCTACGTTACAGAGATTTGCCTTTCTTGGCTTTGGCTTTCTAAAAACTAAATTAAGGTGTGATATTTTCTGTTGTCTGCTAGCTGCTGTGGGGATTTAGTGGGAGCCTGAGGTTCACAGTGTTCAAGTGAGCTATTAGGTTTGGTTTGTCCTCTGAATTTACCTGTTTTTATGTAGAATGTTAGCTTTCTGTGAAACTTTTGCGTCTGAACTTTAGTGTGATCCTGTGAAAGATTCAGAAGCTCTTTAGTAGTGTGCATCTTCTACAGTGAATGATGGGTCACATTAAAAAATAAGGCAAATGTAAATAGTCTCTTTTAAAGGCTTGCTATTCTTACTAAATCCTGCGCAGTTTAGTGAGTCTCTGTAAAAAAAGAAGTGTCAATTGGGAGATGTGTTTTTTGTCTGATTTTTTTAAAATATAATTTTAGGCAAGAAGGTATCAGCCTAGGTTGTGCTTTGGAATAGTAAACTTAGCCCCTATTATTGCTTCAAGGTGGTGTGCCTGACTTGAATGTCAACCTGATTATGTGTGTTTTCTTTTTACAGCAGCCAGTTTTAGATGCTGAACTCATGCTAACTTCATTGAGTTGGTGTCTCTGTGATTATGATTGTCTGTCATCAGCAGCTTGAAATCAGTCAATATAGTAAGTAGTTCAGCTTGTTTATTACATGGATAGGCAGAGGTAGTAAATTCATAGGATCATATGATAATTCCAGTTAGAAAAGAAATCAGGAGATCATGTCCTTTGTGTGATGTGGTTACCTGTAGTAGGATCTGAGGGAATGGCATTACCTGTGTCAGGGGAGGTTTAGGTTAGGTACTAGGAAAAGGTTCTTCCCTCAGAGGGTGGCTGGAACAGCCTCCCCAAGGAAGTGGTCACAGCACCCAACCTGACAGAGTTCAAGAAGCATTTGGACAATACTCTTGGGCGCATGATGTGATTGTTAGGCATGTCCTGTGCAGGGCGGTATTTGGACTTGACGATTACATGGGTCTCTTCCAAGTCAGGATATTGTATATAATCCAGCTGCCCAAAGTAGAATAAGCTGAGGTCAGACCAAATGGCTTAGTGTGTTATCCAGATATCTCTCTGTGCTTTTAAGCTGCACAGTTTCTTGGGAATGTGTATTTAGTTTTGAGGTTTTTGTTTTTAAGGTTAGATATTAAGGTTTTTAAGATTTTTATTTTTAAGGTTAGATAAGGTTTTGGAGGTATGTGAATTCATTTTTAGCTTTCTTTTCAGCATATAACTGTTTAAGAGATGGAAAGATGAATTTTGTGAAAGAGATCACCTGGAATTCAGATTTGAAAAAATATCCCCTTTTAAGGGGGACCTGGGTTTATCTGGAAAATAGAAAAATAGGTTGTGTTATCCTTAGTTAGACTTGATGTTTTGGGTGTTGTAGTCTTGCTATTTTGTTCCAGTTGGTATGAGATTGCTCATAATCACAGATTAATTGCATGTACAGAAGCTGTCAGTAGCTAAGTAGAAGGATATCACTTCATTCAGAATACTTCAGAGGAATCCTGTACCTGGCAAACATGCTTTGCTTCTTTTATGTTACTACATGTTGATATGCTAAAAGTAGCTCTTTGGGAGTCTACTTAAATAATAAAAATAGATGCTGAGACTTCTGGAGGACACCTAGATTTTGTCAAGAGACACGTTATCTTGCATTCATGGGGGGCCAGAAGTTAAAAAACCCTAACTTGGTCTTCAGTTGCTTGTTTGATAAATGAACTGAAATTTTCAGGGTGATTAGGCTGATAAAAAATCTTAAATATTTGAGAAATATCTTTTTAATTCATTTCTGTACTCTTAATGCTAAAATGATGGGTAGCCTTTATAACAAGCTGGGGTAAATGTTTGGTGTGGGGTTTTTTGGTGGGATGTAACAACTTGGCTATCTTACATGATAAAGGTGGTGCTTAATTTTTGTTTGGCAGTAGGCTGTGGAAACATGGGTATCTTGGGATGCCTTTCCAAGAGCAGATGTGTGGTTCAGGTAGACTAGTACCCCTTCTGAGCTGATATTAATGTATTCCAGATAGGAACAGGAAAGGCATCCTGTACTAGCCACCTATCCACATGGAGAGTTTATTCTTAAGCATTGTGAGTGGTAGCTTAGCTTTGTATTTCCTAGTATGACTGTGTATCATCTTCAAATGAAATAATAACGAGGAAGAAAATGGTGATGAAATCTGCAATTATGTTATTTACTTCCCTCTGAAGTGATATAGAATGGGCAGATGATAAATGTGGAATTACTTTACATAACGTGGAATTACTTTATGTTTTTAATTAGTTGCTATGATTAGTGAATTTAATTTCTTATATGAGGCTGTAACATTAGTGTCTCTATTTTTTCTTTATACGTGTCATTAGTTCTGCTAAATTTTTTTTTCTATTTCCCTCTAGGAAGCAGTTCAAGTTTTCTGCAAAGTCTGAGTATTTATGTTATCTGACTGAACTGACATCTTGGTAATATGCCATTTTTTGTGAGCTTCTCTCTACCTTTCTAAATCGATATGAAGTAGTCTGGCCTTTTTAAAATTTTATTTTTATTAATTTTTTAATTTTTAGTAAGTCCTCTTGTTGTAACAGGTAAGCTGTTTTGAAAAGCAAAAGAGGTATTCTCAGTTCTTTTTCCCAAGACTAGAGGACATGAGTCACAACTGTAAAAAGTGCAGGCTTAAGTAAAGTCTGACACTGATAACTTGCTTACAGACCTTAAAAGTTGCATTATTTATTGGAGATACAAGGTGTGCTGAAGCAACCATGTGTGGATCTCTGCGTGAGCAGAGAAGAGATCCTTTTCCTGTTTTAATAGCTGCAAGAAAGCAGTGTGGGACAGGCCTTCTGGAGAAATCTCCTACTGTAGGTTTTGTCACCTTCTGAAACTGAGGTGTCTACTACCCTGGAAAGACCTGTAACCTTTCTGTTGCTTCTTCCAATAGTTCTTATTTTCAGTCCTTAAAACATGTAATGAGAGAGACTTTCTGTCCTCTTTGAAAGGTGTACAAAATATTCATAAGGTTGATTTGATAGGCTTGCTCTTGATATTCTAGAAGATACTAATTTTTACATGTGAATTATTTTTTCCTAGTAAGTTGGAAATGTGTGTATTATTCTTGCTGTCCTCTTCTTTTTTTTTTTTTTTCCCTGGCACAATGGGCTTAATTACTATTTTGTGTTTTATTTGCCTTTGTTGTATGGTTCAGTTACTGTTATCATAATATTATGCCTTATCTGATTTTTTTTTTTTATTTGTTGATGGTTCTTCTAGTGGCAGTATTTATCTCTGTTGTCAAAAGGAAAAAATGTAATTTTTTTTCTAGAAAATAAACAACTTCTTTGCTTCAGATTTCACTGTTAAGTCTTTGGCTCTTCTGCCTTAGTAGTGCTTGGATTCTGTGGTTATCCTGAACACCTTCTTCTGAAGTCCTGCTTAGACAAATAACTAGAGTTGTATTGATACTGCCTTTTCAGGATCTGTGTAGGTCAATGTCTATTTTGTTTGTCATGAATTGTGTTTTTTAGCAGGCTCATTTTCTATTTAAGTGGTGGCTTGATGCCATCCCTTGTGCTCTTCTTGAAGAGTTATGTTGAATAGCTCTTCCTCAACACCACAGAGACCTACATACCTCATATAGTAGCTTTTAACTGTTGACCTCATGCACTAACTTCAAAGAATTTAATGTGCATCTAGTTTTCAGAGAGTTAAAAATAATTATACAATTTAGAAAAGTAATTCAGTTTCTGAGTGTAGGTTCTCGTCTATTTTGTCTATTGCAAAACAGAGCTTCTCGTTTATTCTTCTGTAATGGGAGGTCACTAGGTTTATAACTAAATCTCAAATACTATAAAATAAATTTGATTTTTTTTTTCCCTGTTGTTTGCTTCTTAACCATGAGAATTGGAAGTCTTCCTAGTCCTTTTTGTATAGGACAATGCATATTTGAATGGGTGGGTGTTGGATCTGTTTCTTCATAGTTTATAGTGCTACACATGGTACTTCTCTACACTGGAATAGTTCAGATTGGTGTGGAAATTTTCTGTTTGATAGACCTTTTTTCTTAGTGCCACTTGGCTGAACATAGGGGAAAAAAAAAGATGACAAAATTAAAGATAGACAACCTTGTTGCAGTATTTCTGTGTGAAATTTGGGCAACATGTGTCACCATTCAAATTCTGAAGTGTTTTCCAAACTGAGCTGGATGAAAATCAGTATTTGTGAGCCAGGGACAGTAAAATCATTTTAATGGAAAACAGTGTAATTTGGTGACTTCTGCAGTGTGAGAACTAAATGTAGTAAGGTGAAAGCAAGTATAGCCTGTTCAATTAATTAGAATGCTGGTCAAATTCTGTAACAGTACAATTTTCAAAATATTTTGAAAAACATAATAGAAATATTTTTAAAAGATAACAGTTTATTTGTAAAAGCATGGGCTTTGTGTGGTGTTTTCTCTCTAAGCAATTGGGGTTGCTGCAAAAAGTTAAATAAGCTTTTAAAGTTTTTATTTCTAATTTTTTTTTCCTTTTAAAGATGCTTATGCCATCCCAAGCCCAAAAGAAAGGAAAAATGTCTTCTACAAATTTCAGCACAACAAAGTGCTCCTCTGCCAGTGAAATTATTTTAATCTGTAATGTAGTCTTTAATTAACTTGTGTTTAAATAAAAGGAATTTCAGAAGGTTTACTTTCAAGCCCCATTATTGAGAGAAAAACTATTGAGGGTGAAGATTATGCTTTAATTAGTGACACAAGGAAAACACTTAAAAGAGTGGTTAAACCTAGCAGTTCCTTTAACTTTTCAATCATCAAAACACTTTTGAATCTGAAATTAATTTGAGGATTTTCTCTCTCCATATTTTGTGAGTTTTCTGTCATTACTAGACTGAATATGATGACTCATGTTACCAGGGTAGTAGGGTTTCACCTTAGATCTGAGTCCATTCGTTGGTAAAGGAACTTATTAGTAGCATACTGGAAGCGCCATTTTCTATGTTCCCAAAGTACTGACTTGCAAAATAGTGTGAGGTTTACATTGTTTAGTTTCTGTGAAGTGACATAAAAGTTGTGCCCCCACTATGCCACCAGTGTGTATGCACATCCATGTACGTTGTATGAGACTCTGAAGCTGAGTTAACACAAGTTAATAATTTATTCCCAAATGACTACAGCTGTGTTACTTTATATATTTCTCTTCCACAGACGCCAAAGATGCTAACAAGGAAGATTAAGCTTTGGGACATTAATGCCCATATAACCTGTCGTCTGTGCAATGGATACCTGATTGATGCTACTACTGTAACAGAATGCTTGCATACTTGTAAGTAGAAGTATAATAAGTATAATTAAGTTAAAGTTGCTGGCCTGGTTTTTGTTTGTTTCTGGTTTTTGGGTTTTTTTTTAAACTTGATAAGCAACATGTTTTAATGGTTTTCAGTTGAAATTTAAAATATATATTGTGCATTGGCTGAAATAGCATGTGCTTTACTGGACTGCTTTTCTTTAACAGATGATTTGCTCTTTTAACAAAGCAAATAAAGGGAACATTAAAGCTGTGCTGCATAAACTTGAAGCCATATGCAATTAGTGGTAATGTAAATATTCAAGATTCTGCAGTCTGTCTTTGTGCTAAAGGAATGTGGAATACTTACCTAGTTCTCTCTTCTGTGACAGTTGATGTAGCATATGTTCTCCACCTGGAGCCTTTCAGATGTCTCTTTCTCTCCTGTTCCTCTGCAGAAAGCAGAGTAGTTTATCAATAAACAAAGGAGTATGTTGTATTGTATCCTAGAAATAAGCTTGTATTCAAAACATTTTGATAAAGTAGTTTGTTGTTACTTTGTGAATTTCTGCTTTAATGTAAGTGAAGGATGACTTAGAACCTTGCAACGCTTCCACGTTTTAAAATTATTCTGCCACAATATTTATGTTTATTCTGATAAAGCTAGTATGTTGTTTAATTAGCTTAATGACATAGTCCTAAATTTTCTTAGGACTAAATTTTCTTTCAGTTTCTTTAATTGAAAGGCTATTATTTGGTGACTGTGTCTTCATCATAAAACAAAAAGTGTCAGCACAGTTCATCTTATATATCTGACAAAGGGAAAAGGCAGTGCTCATGATTTGTTAGTAGTTATGTTCTTTATTATATTCCATTTAGAAGCTCTGTTTATCAGCCTTGATGAATTTGTTGTACTTGTCACACTTCATGTCGTTCTTGATATCCTCGTAGAATCTAGGATCATAGAATGGTTTGTTCTATCATTCGAAGAACCACATAGTGGTTCTAGAATCTATATCCAATCCCCTGGCCATGGGCAGGGACAGCATCTACTGGATCAGGTTGCTCAAAGCCCTGTATAACCTGGCCTTGAATGCTTCCAGGGATGGGACATCCACAGCTTCTTTGGGCAACCTGTACCATTTATCCTCACAGTAAAGAATTTCTTTCTAATATCTAATCTGAACCTATTCTTCTTCAGTTTGAAGCCATTCCCCCTTTTCCTATCAGTACGTGCCCCTGTACATAGTCTCCATCTCTCTTGTAGGAATCTTCAACTTCTGGAAGACTGCTTTAAGGTCTCTCCAGAGTTGTCTTGCTTTATATTTCAATTTCCATAGTGTTGTTTTCAGAGCTAGACTTCTGCTTAGTTTTGCCCAAATTGCTGCTAGTAAGAAGAGTGTATACAAAACGGGTAACAAAACAAGTTAACAGAGTGCTAGAGAGAGGTAATTTTTCATTGTTCTTTAAAAATAAAACAAAGCTTCAGAAATATCCCTCAGCTGATATCATCTGCACCATCTCTTATATTTGCTTATGGAGGGAATACGTAGATTAATCTGTAGCGCTACAGTACTTGCTGCAAAAGTCAGGGAATGCACCTTACTACCTTTTCATGCTGCTTTTCCTGGGGATTTCTTTGTCTTGTTTCTCCCTTATTTTGACAGTTTGTATTTTATAAATACTACTTCCCTCTGTGCCCTGTAGAATTAGTTTTGTGAGAAGAGGCACAGGTCCCTGTCTTTTAAACAAAAACGTGCAGGTTTTCATTGTTTGTATTGTGTATTGTATAAGATAATGTTAATAATGTAAGTTTCTGGAAAAGCATCTTTAAAACACCTGTCATGAAATTACCCTGTTGAGATATGAATTCTCTTCTAAATTATACCACCTTGAAATTTTCATTCTCTTCTACTCAGAATAGCACATTTTTCTTGCCTTTTCAATTTTTCGTAAATTTCCTGATCTTCAGCCATTCAAAGACTCTTCAGTAGTAAATGAAGTTCTTGAGTCCTTCAGTAAAATTAATTTGGAGGACCAAGGCCAATTCTCTGGAGGAACAGGGCAAATTTATTTAAAACCGATTTCAGGAGTAAATGATGTGTTTTTCTTTCCTGCTTATTTCTCTGCTGTGGTGTTAGCTTGGTGACAGGTTGCCCTGTAAGTCAGTTGCTAAAAACTTCATTAGTAATAACAGTCTTTAGTCTTTTTTTAGTTTGTATCTGTTCCTTGATTAAGCATCTTGGCTAGATGATATATGCAGGTCTTGTTGAACTTTGTGTTTGTAGTGTCAGTTTGTTAGCGTTTACAAGTGAAAGCTATCCTCCTGTGTTGTGAAAGGGAAAACCTCACACTATGAAAGGTATCATTCATCAGGACATAAGGTCGACTTGAAATAGATACAGAAATGAAAAGAGTCAAGTGAAACTGTTAAAATAAAAAAGTAAGCATTAGCCTTGCCTATTGCTGTTCTGATGAAACCTCTCGGTTACATATAAGCAATCAGTAAATGTACAGCTCAGTTCATGTCCACAATCAGTACCTGTGATCAGAGATCAGAGGTACTGGAAAACCAAGGTAATGGAAAATTCTAGTAATAATATTATTTCAGACCATAGAATGATTTCTGTGTTGTCTGCCCATTACCCCAAAGGCATCCAGTTTCAGGAGAATTATTAATCCCAACCTAACCTCAGAAAAAAAGAACCTAGGTGACTGCAGCACCCTTCATAAGCCATCTAGCAGCATTTATTTGGGTACTATGCTCAGAACATTAGCCAATTTATGACCAGCACATTTTAGGAGGAGTTAGTGTTTACCTAGTCCAAGCTGGAAGATGTACAGACATGGGATGATGTTTTAGATATTGTAGAATCACAGAATGCTTTGGATTGGAAGGAACCTGTAAAAGTCACCTAATGCATCACCACTGTAATGTTAAGGGGCATCTTCAGTTGCTCAGAGCCCTTGGTGAAGCTGTGTTGTCTGCCCGGAATCACCTCCCCGTCCTCCACATGCCTTAGCACAGCATCTAGGAAGATGTGCTCCATGATCTTCCAAGGCACAGAATAAAGGCAGACTGGTTGGTGATTTCCAGGTCTCTCTCCCTTTCTACTACTTCCTAAAAGTGGAAGCAATGTTTCCCTTTTTCTAGTCACTGAGGATTTCACCTGACTGTCAGGACTACTGCTTTGAGTTGCTTGGCAACTACGTCAGCCAATTCAAGACCCTGGAACACATCTCATCAGGTCCCAGAGACTTAACGTGCATTCACTTTCCCAGCTGTTCATTAGTCTGATCTTTTCATGCAGTGGAAGGGACTTTATGCCCTCAGTGCTCCTTTGCGGTTCATCAATGCGAGAGCTGTGGGAAGAGAAATGGCTGGAGAAGGCCGAGGCAGAAAAACAGTACATCAGCCTTCTTTATTGTCCATTGTTACTGGTTTGCCAGTCATGTTTATCTGGAAGAGTAGACATTCTTTGACCTTCTTTTTCTGACATACTTACAGAAACCCTTATGATTCCTCATATTCCCTGCCAATTTCAGCTTCAGCTGTGATTTGGTCTTTCTGACCCCTCTCTATACAAGTTAGCAATATCCCTGTACAGGATACCTGTCCCTGCTTCCTCTGTCAGATTCTGCTTTTATTGACTTGGTAGGAATGGAGTTTGGCTTCACTTCTGCAAATGGATCTACTATTCTGGCACTCCACTGGAACAAACTGCTGTGTGAGATGTGTGCTCCATGTGCAAAGCTATGAGGCTTTGTCTCTCTCTCTGCCACCAATAGTGCTATCATCCTAGGTGTGTAAATGCAAAGCACAATGCAAGGTTATAATGCTTCATTTACTGTTACTTTGGTTTTTTTAATTAATGAGTGTTTATGTAATTGTACTGGGTTCTTGTTTGAGAGGTAGATGGCACTATAGTTCCAGAAATCCTTTCATTTTGTGTGATAAGTGCCTTAATACCAAGACTACTTGAGCTAGTGCTCTTCAAGAAAAGCTCCCTTCTTTTCTCCAAACCCTTTTCAGTTGATACTTCAAGTGAGTGAGGATACCTTGTAGTAGTGTATTTTATGAGAACTGTTTTGGGGCAGGACAGGGGAGAGTGGTGTATAAATAGTTTACTTTGAAAGAGACGGGTGTATGCATATAGAGTGTGTGTATGCATATAGAAGCATGCAGCTTAATAGTGAGTCACTACTGTAGCAACTCCTGTCTGGGCATTTTACTAATACTGAGGGTCTGTGACAATGTAATTTTTTTTTCTTGTGGAAGTTTAGCTGTAGCATACTCTATGAAAATTTAATTAAAATAACACTCAAATATCCACTTTCCTGCTTTGGATTTTTTTTTTTTTTTGTGTTGGATTTATTGCCACTGCACACATATTTTCTATGTGTGGCCATGGTTAAAGCAAGTATGTTTTGTTTAGTATCTTAATGACAAATAGTTGCTGTAATGATACCCATACAAGCTGAATGTTCACCTGCTAGTAATGGTTGTTCCAGTAAATTTCAAAGTGGGATTTTTTGTCGTATGCTGTGTTGAGAAAGTTTTTGATGGGTATGGATGCTTTAATTCTTGTGCATCTTTTCCCTGTATCAAGAAAATTAATGAAAGGTACTGGAAACTATATTCTGCAAAATTAGACATCATGCACGTATGATGTAAATAAATGAACTTTATGTAAATTTCAGTAATGTGCATTTTGTGACTATATAAAACCAGACTTCTATTATGCTGCTTTTATATGCTACTTTTATTCCTTTTTAATTTCGAATGTCTTTGTTGCTAGTCTGTAGAAGCTGCCTAGTGAAATATTTGGAGGAAAACAACACCTGTCCGACCTGTAGGATTGTTATACATCAGAGCCACCCATTACAGTATATTGGGTAAGTATAAAAGCAGAAGTGGAAGTAGCTTCACTCTAGATGCTTCATCCCCTTTGATAAAGTACATCTTCTCCCAAAATTTTCATTCTTGCTTATCAGCATGTTAAACATTTATAAAGAAGTTTGAAGGTGATTGAGGAGGAGATACAGGATGAAACTTCAGCTGTGTATTTGCAAGACCTTAGCATGGCAACTTGTTCCAGACTTAAAAACAACTGAACTATCACTTAATGTTTAATTTCTGTGTGACTTTTAATGTGATTTAGTAATTCCTCATTTTGTATGTTTGGGTTGTAAAAATTATATATACAAAACATGTGTAGGAATTACACTTCTACAAAATTATCAAAAATTAGTCTTAGTTGTACAGTGCTTTTCAGCATCTGACAGTAATGAGAGAAATAATTTTCAGCTTTATTGTTCAGTTAATATTTCAAAGGTCTGCTTAAGTTATAGGAACAGATAAGAATGTCATAGAATCATCATAAAATGGTTTGGGTTGGAAGGGACCTTTGAGATCATCTAGTTCCAACTGCCCTGCTGTGGGCAGAGACACCTTTTACCTGTACCAGGTTTCTTAAAGTTCCATGCAGCCTGGACTGAACATTTTGGGGGATAGGGTATGCACAACTTCTCTAGACACCCTCTTCCAACCTTGCCGCTCTCACTGAAGATTTTCTACCTATTGTCTAACATACACCTGCCATCTTTTAGTTTAAAACCATGCCCCCTTGTCCTGTGACAACGTGCCCATATAAGAAGTCTGTTTCCAGCCTTCTTGTGGGTTTCCCACATGTACTGGAAGGCTGGTCTGAGGGTTCCCTACAATCTTCCTTCTCCAGGCTCTACAGCCCCAGCTCTCTCAGCTTGTCTTCACAGGAGAGGAGGTCCATCTCTTGTAATTTTCATGGCTCTCCTCCGGCCTCACTCCAACAGGTCCACATCCTTCTTATTTGCGGCCCCCTAGCAGCAGTCTAGGTGGGGTCTTTTGCAAGCAGAGTAGAAGGACAGAGTCACTTGCTTTGATCTGCTGCCAGGTTTCTTTTGATGCAGCCCTGGATGCAGTTGAATTTCTGGACTCCAAGTGCACATTGCCAGGTCATGTTGATTTTCCCATTCGCTAATACCTCCAAGTCGTTCTCAGAGCTGCTCTCAATCACTTATCTGCCCAGAGAAGTGTTTGAGATTTGCTTGGGAGTTTGTGCTTGGCTTTACCCCTACACAGGTGCAGGACTTTGTACTTGGCCTTGTTGAACTTTGAGCTTCACATGGACCCACATCCTAAGCATTCCTTCCTTCCAGTGAATCAACTGTTCCACACAGCTTGGTTTTGCTGGCAAATTTGCTGAGGATGCCCTCGATCCCACTGTCAATGACAAAGATGTTAAAGAGTGATGGTCCCAGTACTGACCCCTGAGGGACAGCACTTGTGAGTGGTATCCTTTTGGATATTGAACCACTGATCACAAATCTTTTGAGTGCAACCAATCAGCCAATTCCTTATCCACCAAGTACTGTGTTTGTCAAATCCATGTCTCTCCAGTTAAGGACAAGGATGTTGTGCAGGACAGCATCAAATGCTTTGCACAAGTCCAGATAGATGCCTTGACTCACCCTTTCCTCATCCACTGTCTCTGTAACCTCATCATAGAAGACCACCAAATTTGTCAGACACGGTTTTTGCTCTTAGTGAAAGCTATGTTGGCTGTTGCCAATCACCTCCTTTATTTTCCATCTGTATTTGCAAATAGTCAAATTGCATTTTCACTAAGTTTTTTTGCTGGTTTTTTCCTCCTCTTTTTTTTTTCAGAAAAGATTCTCTTTCTTTTCCTTGAGTGCTCTCTTTCCATTTTACTTAAAAGTGTAATAACTCATGTTGATGAAAATACATTGTGATGGTGTATCGGCATTAGCTGTTGCATATCAAGTAGTGTTTTCTCTTCCATTATAAAGAAATTATGTTTGTTCATAGCATTTTTCAATGTGCCTTTCCCACTTCTGTAACAATTTCTGAAGCAATGGTTATAGCAAATGAGTCTGATTGCACTTTTTCAGAAAACTGTCAGTATTCTATACACACTTATATTGCTCAAGCTCATCTTCATTCAGGAGCCTGAAACTAAGTATTCTGTCTCCATATTTATGTGATACACAGATAATATCCTGAATGAGTTTATAATTAAAGGGATGGGTAGAATAGGCAAGAATGAATAAATGACATATATGACAACATGTTTGCCTTGGTTCAAAAACATGTTTTTTCTGCAAAAAGGGGACAGGAAACAATGTGATACTGAGAACAGCTAGAAGGCAATTTGTTATTTGTTTTTTTGTTGTTGAATACACTTCAACTTCAGCTGCTTGAACTAGTCGTAAAATATTGCCCTATCAAAACTGAAGCAGACTTTGTTCAGCCTGCTTTTCGTGATATTTACTTACCTTTTTAAAAAAATAATTGCAGTCTGGAGTTCCACAAGGTTTTTGAAAATGGAGATTTAAACTCCTATTCATCTCCATCTGTCTGGAAAATAAGTAAACCAAATGTGTCTCCTTGCTTACATTTCTAAACACTGTTAAATATCATCATAGATTCTTAAAATTTTTTGGGACCTTAAGATCATCTGTACGATCTAGTTCTAACCTCCAGATTATCACCTCTGCTGTAATGGTGATGTCTTACTTACATATTTTTGTTGAAATATTTTTGGCAATGAGTTTGCAGTCCATATGTGACACTTCATAATCCCAGCCTGTATAAATGGGATTGCTACTGGTGAAAATGACGTGAATTTAGGATAAGTTATATTCTGAATCTTTTAGTGCTACTTAAAATATTGTATTTATTATTCATAAATATCTTGATTTGTTACTATTTCTGTACTTTCTTACAAGTAAGTCTCCACTGCTGTGAAGTGCTCATGTCAGATGATGAGAAACCTGAGACTACTCTTGTATGTGTTTCTGTTCAAGTCAGATTCAGGGCTTGATATTGCAGACTCTCTTGGGATAATGACATTGCAGCAGCCAAGGCAGACACTTGAAATGCTTGTTATACCATTTATTAATTGGAATTTAATGTAATATTTAATTTCTTTGAGACCATAATTTATTTTATACTAGAACAGGATTTTTCTAAGTGAGCTGGGGATTAAAGTTTAGAATTTTAACTGGCCCTACTGTCCTACTTGCAGTGGGATTATTACCTTTTTTTCATTTGAGCCACACTACATCTACATGCTGCTTAGGTAAATGTTTCTCACAGTTAAAATGTTGTCTTTTAAGAACAAAGTAAAATTTAGTTGTTGTGGTCTTTTTCTGTGAACTGTTCTCATGCATTTTACAAGAATACTAGTAAAGATAAATATTCTAGAAATGTGAGAAATTAGTCTATAGGGGTGAGAAACAAGCTATCCTTGATTATTTTGTAATAAAAATGTGTTTATTTTTAAGTTGGAAAAGAATTTCATATTATTAGTGACATACTTTTTTGATGCAGAAGGACATAATAAATGGGGAGATTTCCTCCATAGCCTAGTCTTTCTCAAACTTTTATTTGTTGTCTGTCTTACCTGTACTTTTTCATAATTTATTTTGTGTTGCTGTTCTTTCTGGTTTGATAGAAATATTGATTGAGAAGTAAAACTTCTTAGGTGAATTTAGAGATTTTTGCATATGGTTAGTACTGGAACTTTTTACAGAGAAATGTTTTCAATCAATGTTCTTTTTGAGGATGGTGAACCTCAGCTTTTGATTTTGTTTTTGGCTTTTTCTTTCTTTCCTTGCTAGTCATGACAGAACAATGCAAGATATTGTTTACAAACTTGTGCCAGGCCTCCAAGAAGGTAAGTTGTGGTGTGACCTTTTTAAAGGTCAGTTTGCACATACTTCTTTGACATGAAAAGAAAAAGAAAGTTTTGAGTGATGAAAAATGGGGGTGGGGGAGGTGGCAACTGAGAAAAAATACAGTGGAAAACCAGACTTTTTCACTTGTGTAATTTTTAACAGTTAATTGAATTTCATACCTGGAATCGCAGCAACTGAGTGTGGGGTGGTAGAAGGCAACATGGGATGCTTCTTCCAAAAGCAGCGTTATGTAAAGCAGAATAGTCATTCAGCTTTTCAATGTTGCCATACCATAACTCTAATTTGTTTTTGTTACACTGTGTACCTGTTGTGCAAGCTTTCTGGAATTCTCAGAGGTAAAATGCAATGCAGAACTGCTTTTAGATTCTGCTAATTTGAGAGTTCTTTCTTATCAGGGAACTTTCAGTTTCTGTTTTCATTATCTTCTTTGACACTAGATCTGTTAAACTAAAGAAATTCTGCATAAAAATTGCTCAGTATTTTTTTGTCATAATGTATGTTAAAGCTTTAATTTAAATAGAGTATTTTAATCTGTTTGAGCTGCTTTTTAACCTGAGAATTTTCAAATGTCAGTGTGATTAAATAGGTACTTTAAAAATTATTTCTAGGATATTGAAAATCAGAACTATAAACAAAAATTCAAAACCAATGTTTTGACTGAAATATGGTCATATTCAAAATGAGGGATATTCAAAATTAACTACAATATTTTAAATTCCATCTTGTTCTAGCAGTAATACTACAGTAGTAATTATACAGATAATTTTATGCTGTTGTAATTCTGAAAAATAAGATGAGACAGCAGAGAGAGAAGACAGTAAATAATGACACCACCACCACTTGTTGGCAATCCTTAAGTGGGAAAGAATTTGGAATAACTTCATAAATATTGCATTAGAACTTTATTACAGGGATTAATGTTTGCAATTTTAAACAGCGGAAATGAAAAAGCAAAGGGAGTTTTATCACAAACTGGGCATGGAAGTTCCAGGGGACATCAAAGGGGAGACATGTTCTGCAAAACAGCACCTAGATTCTCATCGAAATGGTAAATACTCCTTTATTTATTCTGTCTTTGGTGGGTGACAGCTAGTAAATTGATAAAAATATCTGTTGGAAGCATGTGCTCGGTGGGTATATTACAGTCACAATTGTTTCCTAACAGTGAGGAATAAAGTCAGCATAGGACTGTTGCCTTGTCCCTTATGTACACACAGAATTTTTGGATTTAGCTGATAATAGCATGTTGCTTGTGGCAAGGTTGGTCTCAATAGTAGTGCCTACATGGGGACTATGAAATTACAGTTTCTGGGCTGCTAGCAGCTGATTCCATACGTGTTGTCCTCTTTCATGTCATGGGCACAATTTGGGAATAGCAAAGCTTATTCTATACTGTGGTCCTGAAGTGTGCTGTTTAAATTGTATTAGCATTATAAACTGCTGCTGAGTATATCTGGGGTTTACATATAAAAATAATATATATGTATAATATGTACCCTGTACGTTGGGTTTTTTTTATCTAAGGTGAAACTAAAGCAGATGAAAATATAAATAAAGAAACTTCGGAGGAAAAACAGGAAGAAGATAATGACTACCACCGAAGTGATGAACAGGTGGGTTCGTACATCATGCTCTAATATTATCTTGTGTTTTATCTGTTGTGCTTTGGTAAGGTAACTTGGATAATCTAACAGAGAAAAAAAATGTTTCTTTCAAGCTACTTTTTCAGTTCTCTGATACAAACACAATGCAGTTTGGGCAATGATTTTTTGTAAGCATGAGGTTTTACCTTTGGCAGGAATGGAGAATACATTCAAATCTTCATGCATATGTCTTTTTAGTTCTGACTGTTTATGAGTCTTCAAAGTTTGCTGTCAAAACAAATTCATGTAATTTTTCACCTCCTGCAGTGTTACCATGATACATTGAGCTGAATATGTATTGATAATTACAAATTAAACCTCTGGCACTGTTAACACATTCAGTGCAGGTAGCTTGGGGTACAGTTGCAATGAGAGCTGCAGGCTGAGCTCCGGATGGGAGCCCAAGGCAAGAGGCCGTGAGCTGCCAACCCTTGGCACAGCAAAGGGCACAGGGCCCTGCAGCACCAGCCTGGGGACTGGACAGTGAGGCATAGCAGGAACTGAGACCCCCACTCTTTGGTGCTGTGAGCATATGAAAGCCCACGGGTTCCTTTGTTCAGGGCCCCTTCTCAGAGCACCAGCTGGAGCTGTTGTTATTTAGTAATTGCACCATGATTAAGCTATTTGAAGGACCTGACTGTCTGAGAATCTGCTATGGGAAACCTGGGATTGAGCCAGAAAGGAATCCTGGTCTAACAGTGAGTGTGAGTAGTGTAGCTGTGAAGGGGCTTCAGTCCCAGCTCTGGTGCTGCGAATATGACTGCCAGAGCGACACCTAGATGGTCAGACAGGGAAGCTTCCTTAACAGCACTCAGTAATTTAGTAGACATTTTGTTTTCAGCCTTTAACAGTAAGTCAATGTTAGCCCTATATCATAAAAATATCCTAAAAGCAGGGAAGCCCACTGTTAAGTTTTAAACACAAATCTTGTTTGAAGGTGAAAACTCCTTCTGAGATAAACAGGCCATGCCTTTTATATTGTCCAGTTATGTGTGTCCAGAGTAATTTTAGCTTGAGTTAATTTTCTTTTCTTGCCATGTGAGGGAACTTTCAAAGGGAGTGTACTTGTTACTATATCCTCCTAGTGCAATACAAGCATATCATCACAAAGTGCTTAAATCATAATGAATAGCTGGATGGGAAAAGAAGTGAGAATTTGAAAAATTTGTCATATCATTTGTATTTGTTCTTTTTAAACACGTTAAAATTAAACTAGATTAGCAGTTGCATTAACAGTAAGAAATTATGTTAGATGCAATCATTGCAATTAAGAATTGGCAATGGTTTTCTTACTCTTTTCTTGCTCTGTCTTTTAGCATATGGTACTCTTAAGCTATTGACAACCTATAAATTTGGACTGAAGCAACCTTCTTCCGACATCAAAAATTACTACTTGAACATTTTTGTCTTATTACTTTCCACTCACCTTATGAGATCTTAAAAAATGTGGTTTTCTTACTAGGAGTTGCAGTTTAAAGAATACTAGTACTACACTTTATTGGATTAATAAAAACTGCATGTGGAATACATAAGATTGTTGCAACCAACTCTTGATTGTTTGCTTTTTTCTGAAGGTAAGCATCTGCTTGGAGTGCAATAGCAGCAAACTGCGTGGATTGAAACGAAAATGGATTCGTTGCTCTGCACAAGCAACAGTCTTGCATCTAAAGAAGTTCATTGCCAAAAAACTCAATCTTTCTTCTTTTAATGAGGTAATATTTTATTTTTTAAAAATAAGTTTACAGATATAAAAACTTTAAAAGGTGGGTTTGTTCCTTTGCAAAAGGATGTCTTTTATTCTGATTTTATTTTCAGAAAACAGAAGCATACTCTGCTTCTTGTATTATATGTTAAATAGCCATTTTCTTGTCCTTTCTTGGGTCTGTACAGGACTTTCCACTTATAAATGCACTTCTTTTCATGTGCATTTATGAATAGTTGAGCTAAAAGGCTTGGTTTTGTGCTTCCACCTGTGTTGAAATGGGCTCTGGCAAGATGATTTGTTTGCTAGATTGTAGTAGAGTTTATCCCTAGCTTTTTAGGAAGTTTGCACTCTACAGGGGCCAGACAGAAATCAACAGTTGGACAAACTGAAGCCCAGTTGAAGAGAAAGCACCACAAATACTTTGCCTTTTCTGTGCTCTTTGTGAAGCTCAATTGAAGTTGCTGCCTACCACAACCAGAGGGTTATCAGATGCCTACTTTTCTCTGTCTTTACAGGGAATCATAGGAATTTAAGTTGAAAGGTACAGAAGGAAAGGCAATACTTTGCAGTTCTCCTAGACCAGATTAAAAAATTAGCAATGGCAAACTGTGATTGCAGCCCCTGTTTATCACTTGGCTGGATCTTGGTGACAGTTTCTGGACACCTCAGTTGACTCTCAGCTTGACATCTCTCAATTCCATGTAATGACACTGATTCAATGAATTTCATTAAGACATTTCATCCAAATCAAGTCATTTGCTTTCCAGTCCAGTGTGCCAATACCTTGCTGCTCAAACTTGTCAACAGCCAATTTGCATCTCTATCACTTTTTTTTTCATAGTTTCTGTATATTTTAAACAAACACTCTCTCTGTCTTACGATTCAAGTATATCCCCCAACTCTGCCAGTCTTCCTGAAACAAAACCATGTATCCTGTGTTGTCCTCAGCTGGCTCAGAGGTGGTTGACTCCAGGCTTTAGCCCAGCAGCTGCATAGCTATAAGGATTGTTTAAAAGGGGATTTTTTAATATATCTTTTTGGTATATGCATGTGCAAGCTCTCCAATGCACTGTGCCAGACTGTGATTTAAAAACCTTCTTGGTTTCTACTGAAAGAAAAACTTTTCAGGAGTACTGTTTATTCATTTGTTACCCCTTTCTATCTTCTTAAAAAGTACATAAATGGTCATGTAATTGTTGTATCAGTACCAAGTAACATAGAAGGAGAATTCGAGCTTGTGAACACTTGGTTGCTTGAACAAGACTATTCCAGATTTGAGTTATTGCTGTGTAAGTGGTCTGCATGCACATTTTGGCCTTCCTGGGCTGTAGGCTAAAGAATTGTAGTGTAAGCCATCTTCGTGGAACTTACTGTTTTCATACATGTTCCATGGTTTTAGTTCATGTTGAGATATTGTAGTTCAGCTAATTAGTAATCATATGATCCTCTTGCTTTTATGTTGAGATCTGCATTGTTTCTGATATCAAGATTTTTTGAAACTGAGATGGAAAACAAAAAATACTTGTTGAGTATCTGTTAAAACCCCATAAACATTGCATATGAGTATATGGCAGACAGTGTTTTTTGAAAAAGATTATCCTTGTAACAATGCTACCTGACTGGTGTTAGGTAAAAAAAATTCTTAGTAGGCTAAATAATAGCTCTCTATAAGATTTCCATCTCCTTGTTCATGTATTCAAACTTTTTAAAAGTATGTAAAGCTTTCAGGAAAGGACATTAGTACTGCTTAGGAAGATAAATCAAGCAGTTAAGTCCAGATCATACTGTATTTCCTAGGCTTGCATTGACATGGTCTTTCAGTTCTTTATGTTGAGAGCATATACCGTCTTTTCTTTCCTTGTATGATTTTTTTTCTGCAGGGCAACTGCAGGATTACCTGGTCCAGTATCTTCAGAGAACAAAAGTCTTGTCAAATGTGTAGTATTATGTGAAATGTTGTTTGGTGTATTGGGTCCCCATGAATTAACTGTCACCTTTATTTTGTCAGCTGGATATATTATGCAATGAAGAGATTCTTGGCAAGGACCACACGCTCAAGTTTGTAGTTGTTACTAGATGGAGATTTAAGGTATGACACAATGGTTCAATGTAGGTCGTGAAGTAGCCAAATAAAATGTTTATAAAATAGCGATAATTTGGAACTATACTGCAATATGCCTTTATAAAAGGTATTTTTATAAATATCTACTGCAACATCTTTAGACACTAAATATTTATTGTTTTCCATTAGATAAAGGAAATGAGAATTAAGTATTCATTGCAAGAAAAAAGGGAACACTGCATTAGCTGTCAAGTTGTAATCAAGTCTGGTAGAGGAAGCAGAAGCTACAAAAAGTATTATTTTTAACCCCTTCAGGCAGTAAGAATGAATAGCAAAACTGAACACATAGGAGGGAGGTCAACACTGAACAGAGTCAGTGTTTGTATACATGGAATTATTGGAACAAGAAGTATGTATTTGTAATGCAAAAGCAACACATTCTGAGCATGCAGTATACACTGAGGTGAAATCACTCGGTGGCTTTGGATGCATATCTAGAAGAGGTCTGTGAGGGAGTAGAGAAGCATTTATCTGTCTTGGAGTTAAAAAAATAATTTTATTTACTGTGACCTGTGTAAGAGTCACAGTATAAAGTCAGTGGTCAGTGTTAAAAATGCAGAGATACCACAACTGGAATCCTGCTGGAATCTGTTTCATATGGTGTTTCTGAATGACCTGGAAGTGGATTTGAGTTGTTCATTAACAGTACAGTGACAGAATTGTTATTATTTAGGTTAGTAACAGATTGATGATAAAGTCTTAGATGAAGTCTTTACAGTTCTGAGTGACAGGTGATAAACAAACATCTGAAGCTGAATGTAGGTATAGATAAAAGGATACAATGCAAATGTTAGGGTTTTGTGGTGTAGCAGAGAGAACAAAATAGGAGCATCAAATTGATGTGCATCTGTATAGTCTACTCTTCACCTATTAGAGATCTCTGTAATTGTGAGTCATGTGGAAAGCAGAACTGTAAACTGCCTTCCCAAGAGAAAGAACTGGTGGATGTAAAATGAAACTGAGTCATGGAAGGTCCAGAACAAATTAGCTGAATTGTTTTCATGAGACACAAAACTCCATGGTGCAGGACATTGTGTCTATTAGAAGTTTGCCTATTCATAAAAAAAATCAACAGATGCTTTCACAGAAGAGGAATCAAGTGAGAGTTAATAAATGTGAAGTACCCCATACTCTAATGCTGCTTTTTAGACATGTCCCTTACTTCAGGGGTTTTCCAAGATAATCAGATCTGCTCCTGAGATAAAGGGAAAAGGGTTCTTTATCACTTGTTTGAACCCCACAGATGAAGGTGTACCTTGTCTTTGTTGTGGCGGATTTTTGACAGATCAGATAGCCACTCTTGTCTTTCATTGAAGCTTTAGTTTATGACAAAGAAGTTTTTCCTACTGAACAGATTAGTTCTGGATTTGTTTCTTAACTTACTGATATTTCTGTCTTGCAGAAAGCACCTCTACTGCTACATTATAGACCCAAAATGGACTTGCTGTAAGGGAACTTTATTGTCCTTCTGGACAGAGCTTTTTGCAGAGACTATCATCTGGCACCTTCTTAGTGCATCGCTAATCACATGACACAAACCAGCTGAATAATTTTGGAAGACTGGAGGGCTTTCATAGTAGACTGTCCTGAATATTTCTTCTAGGGATGTGTTACCTAGACTTCTGGGCAGACAATATTTATACTTTTTTTGTACGGAAGAAAGAAGTTTCAACTCAGCAGGACACTACCAGCATTACGTTTACAGATACTGAAAACACTTCACAGTTCCATGTAGCTCAGCCTGATTTGTCTCTTACAGTTACACACAGAAAAAAAGTTAGAGTGTTGTGGGGTGATATAAATATGTTGCTTTTGACACCAAGTTGCATTTAGTTACTTCTTGCATTCTAAATCTTTAAAAACTATATTTTTGCAAAGTGTTATTGTCTTATATATTATGCCTGATTGCATTGGCTTTATTCAAGTTATTCTGTAGAGCATTGAACGTAACTGATAATAAGTGACTGGTGATAATTTATTATGCTGCATTGAAAACTTAAGAAATCCTGGGAAACCAATAAATTTGTCATTTTTGCCCAGTTATTGCTCTCCCTCACCTTGTGTTCTAATAAAGTTTTGATACTTCTGTATATGTGTTAATTTTGGTAAGACTAATAGAAATAATTTCAGTTGATTTTAATGTGCCGTGATATATATTTTGCTATGGTATAAATTGCACCACGTAATGACAAATACTCACAAGTGCTAGATTTGTGAATTTCTTAAAAATAAAACATTTCTTATGTATTTGTGGCTTGCAGAAATCAGTTTTTAATTTAGAGGAATTTGCTGTCACTAGCTATTGAAACAGTGGCTCTTGGATAACTTTGGGAGTACTGCAGATTTTTCATTTCACTGATTAAAATTTACTCAGATATTATGGGCAGCTTTAAATTTCTTTAGCTGTTTTCTTATGAAACCATAGCATTTTCCTTACTGCAATTCCTAGCTTACATGGGGTGGGGAGGAAGGGGGAGTCAAGACAAGATTATTTTAGCACCTTTTGGCCTTAACTAGTAATTTTGCTTGCATCAGCCCTAATGGATGCAAGATAATACACATTCATGTATGTATGGGTACATACATCTATATACACATATAACTATGTATGTTATAGGAAGCACCCTCAATGGCACTTAGCAGGGCTCACTGCACTTTTTGTAAGGCTTTTTTTAAATGATTGGCTTTTAAAAAACAGTAATTGAAAGTGATTTCTGCAAGCTATATCCTCTGTGTATCGTCCATAGTACGATTGTTAAGAACATTTGTCTGGCACAGGTGTGAAGTCACTGAAAACAGTGTATGCCCTGTTATTGCCAGCTGGAAATAGTTAACCTAATTTTTGGAAGAGTTTTCCTGTCAGCTGAAAATGCTAGTTGCTATTCCTATTATTAAACCCTGTTATTTTTTGATAAATTGTCTTTGGGTAAGAAGCCCTGCTTCCTCTTGCTGTGCTCCATTGCTTCTTCAGCTAGAAAGTGTTACTTGATAACCGGAAGCTGATACTGCAAGAGATTTATCTAAGCATTTTAAATATTCTTCATCTTGAGTTTTCAAAGTGCTACATTCTACAGCACATTTCTCATTTCCCTCTCTGGAGTCTTCAGTTCTCTTTTCCCAGCTGTGCTGCTGCTTGTGCTTACCTTTCACAACAGGGCTCCTTATTTTTGATTACAGTCACAGATGTGAGTAGGAAGGAAGTTTTTTAGAAATTATGTGAGCAGAGAATGAAAGGGAGCCTTCTGAATTGTGGGGATGGAGAGGAGAGCCACACAAAGGCCAGAATATGCTGCTGTCCTTGCGTGTGAAAGTCTAAGATAGCATCATTTGAATGTTTAGGTTACACAGAACTCCACATCTGGTTCTTGTGTGGCATTGTGTGTGTGCATGTCTGTGATTCATGGAATCAAATTTGGCTCTGATTTTGTCTTGCTGTTTGTGTATTTTTAGCTTTTTTGCTATCTTTAGCATTACTTGATCTGGCAGAAAAGAACAAATGAGATTACAATATGTCTACAATTTTTAAAATTAACCATGAAGGTAGTGAATACAGATGGTATGGATGTGTACACAAGCTGACATACTGGGCCTCTCTGGAGCTGTTTCTTATGTGGTTGTTACTGTTCCAGTGTAAATAAGAGGCTGGCTTTGCCACTGAGGCACTGAGAATATGGACAGGACTGTAAGGATCCCTGTTCTGTGCCCCCAGAGTAAACACACAGTGGCTGTACCTGATGTAGACTTAAAACTAAAGCTGCCAGACAGCATTCTGATTAACCAACTTAATCAGAATATATATATATATACACACACACACACACAAAAAAAAATACATATACACATATAAATGAGATCTGTCTACCTCAAGTGTGTGTACTTCAGAAAACTTTTGTATGACTAGATATTGACGCTGTGCTGTTAAAGTATATTGGGTTTTCATTACTTCTTTATGTGCTTGAGCAACTGAGAAATTAATTACAAACAAATTCAGAAGCTTTTCAAATCTCTCTCTTGCTGTAACAATACAAAACTTAAAAGTTTTTAACCATCTTTAGAATCACTTGAACTTGTTATGGTGCTATCAGTATATAGAAAACTCTGTTTATATAGATACATAAATTCAAGCCAGTATTAATACCTATAGCTGGGGTTTTTGCTTGTAATTGTGTGTAACTGCTTTTGCAATGTGTTTAATCTGATAAAACCGCACCAGTAAAAAAAAAAAAAAAAAAAACAAAAAGAAAACCAAACAAAAAACCCCCAAACTAACAAAAAGCCCCAAAGTTACTCAGTTGTTTTTTCCAAATCACATGTGATAACATCTTCACTACAAAATTTATCCTTGAGAGTGGTGTTACTGTGACTGTACCATATGTTAGTCTCACTAAAAGATTACAATGTAGTGCAAGGTCTCCTTTGGGTCAGAGGCTTGTTTAATTTCTGTGGCACTTAAAAGACAATTTATATCAAGATTATATTGGGTAAAGTAACTCCGATACTGTTCAAAGTTGAATTAAAATTTGGACTTGGCCATAGATATTTCTTAGTCCTGGTGAGATCACAGTAGTTTATTTTGGCTTTTGTGAAGATGCCATTACTGTGAAGTAGTTTTTACAATTTCTTATGCTGGTAAATAGTTGCAGTAAGGAAGTATCTTGTTGCATTATCCTTAGCAGCAGTGAGACTAATGAATCACCTGGGCTTAGAGTCTCATTAAGTATACTTTCATTAAAAATAAGGAATTCAGATAGAATATATAATATTGAATTTAAATAAGATTTGGGGGTTTAAATTTTAACTTTATAAAATTATTTATTCTATTTTAAGCCTTCTGTCTTATTTTACCATCCAAGTATTTTTGGTTTCAATGGTCCAGCTTTATTTACGGGCATATAAAATGAAATTGTAAGATGTTCTTACAAGCTTCTTCCTTTTACATTGAGTCTGAGTAGCTTTCATCTGTGTGTTTTTGATTTGTATGGATAAAGAGCATTACTTATGCTTTTGTGCAATAGGTTTGAAACATGCATTTATTAGGCTTATGTTTTAAATTGTAAATGTAGCATCTACTTACCATTACATTTAAAAGGAATGTAGATGGCTTTTCTCTCTTGTTCAAATGGAGTTTTATTTGGGGCTGTTATTTGGGGGTGGGCGTGTGTGTTTTATGCTTTGTTCCATTTTTTATTTTAAGAGTGAAATGGGGGATTTAAAATTTCTGTAAGTACAAGTACTATCTGTCAGCAATATTTTAAAATAAACGATCTTGCAAGAAACCTTAATGTGAATTGTGGAAGCAATCAACAAGACTTGCAGCCTATCTGAAAAATGTTTTGTGCCATTGTTAGGTCTGGTATATTTGTGTACCATCACACCTGGGAATATTTTTTTCTACTGGTTGTGCAATAGTATACACAACACTGTCACTCAGGAGATATGGGACCATAAGAAATATCAGACTGCAACTATGATGGTGCTATTTTTTTCCAATAGGCTATGAGCCTTTGAAAGCTTATCTGGCTCTTATTGTCTATAACAACACAGTCCTAGGGGATTTACAGATTTTTTTTTCTACTAGATGATAAATATTACTTGCTATTTTACAGCATTCTGCATATTACATTGAGATAAATATAATAGGAAAAAGCCAACCAGTCTGTACATCAGTGAGGTGAATCTTAGGTACACTTTTTGTACAGAAGGCTTTAGTAAACAGAAAAAGCATGTTTCTGCTTTTCCTCAGGTAATCACTTCAGTTTGGATGTTTCACTGAAAACGTTAATGCAACTTTAGTTAGTCTGCCCAAAGTTGGTAATAGGGAAAGATATTGTTCCACACATGAGTTCCCCTACCTAAGATATAATGAGATGTTCCTTGGATCTTGAGATCTGGTTTTGAAGAAAAAGCTGCAGAGAACATCATTAAAGAACATGGAACAATGCTTCAAGCTCTACTCTAATCAAAACTTGCAGTCAGGACAAAAATTATCTAGGAACTTGAGTCTTGTGGCAAGTCAACAGGTACTGTTTTATCTGTTTATATACAAATTAAAGGTAGGACTCTACTATTTGCTCCATATTTGATCCTACTTAGAGTTTTTTTTGAAATCTTTTGAAGCCACAATGATCTGTCCATGTCCTGGTGATAGGGTAGGAACTAAATGTCCAATTCTATGAACATGTACATTGGTAACTTTACTAATAACCTGGATGGTTCCACAGAAACCAATGGGATCATTCAACCAAACAGAGGTATGACTGAAGGAACTACTCCTGAGTTTTGAATACTGATATTCCACTATTTTCGTTATTTCTGTTTGAAACTAAAAGTATTGGTTTGATGGAATCTTTAATTCAAGTGACTTATCTGGACAAAAGGAAAGTTTGTTCTTTCCTTCTGCAAACAGGATTATTTTGCAGTTAAGGGACAATTAGCCAGTGCAACCACTAAGCCTTTTATCCTCATATGTGGAATAGTAAAGATTCTGGAACTGTCATAGTGTAAAACCATATTTTTGGCTTATCTTCATTTAAAAGTTTACAATTTTTTATGCTTTGTGTTGCTGTGTATTTTCTGTACTACTGGTGGCTAGTTTGTCTGAAAAAGCCTTTTGGGGATTAATGCTTAATGTTTTGATTTTATGATAGTGAAGCTTGTATCCAGTGTTTTGCCAATGAATATTATATGCTTGTTAATAAAAGCAGAGAAACTAACTGAAATGCTCTGAGGCTGGAAGTTTTTGTCCCATTCTCTCCCGGAACATAAGGAACTAGCAATCATCGTAGCACTGAATAAATGCAGTGTGACTGAAACAGAAGTGGTGTGGCATTGCATTGTCATAAAGTCTGCTTTTTACTCAAAATGCAAGAATGGCCTGAAGTATGTTAGTATGTCTGTGACAAGTGTGTGTCAAGTAACTGCCAAATAGGAAATTAAATGGCTTCAGTCACCAAGAGGGAAAGCAGAATTATAATGGTGTGTTTATGTACTTGGATAAAAAGGTACTTACCTGACAGTTATGTGTTCCTTTCAAACTTACCCTCACAAATACCTGGTTGAGACAATACATTAGCAATGCAAAACATGCTACAATAGTTGAATTTCTTGCAGCATCTACATGCAGTAAAGTAGATGTTTAGCTTGTGAGCCACTTTACGTGCTGAGAGGGCAGCACATTTATTTATGCTCTTGGCTTGTTAGAAACTGCCAGCAACTCCAGGCTGCTTTGAAGTCAGTTTTATCCATACATGTATTTCTTATTTGCACTGGTATTACCCATGCATAATTGTCCTGAGGAAATTAGGCATTTGCCACTTCTTAGCTTAATTTAAATATCAGTAAGAGAGACTAACTGCAGAAAAGTCCCTTTGCCTGTGTAAAGTTATTTAAAAGTGAATGAAAATTAGCACTAATTCAACATAACATTTTGTATGTCTTCCATGCCTTTATTGTAAGTGGTTCTAATATTTACCTGAACTTTGTACTACTGGTTGCTTCCATCTATCTGTGAAGAAAGCAGTGATGGGCCTGCCTCCCTCTCTTCCCTGAACATAGTGTTATTCTATTAAATAAAGAGTAAAAACTTTTCATTATTGACTGAAATTCCCAAGCATCACAAGAAGAAATAGTGCTAACAGTTGTTTGCTAGCTCTGAAAGGATAAACCTGCCCTATAGCCAGTAGGAACTAACATTTTTTTCTCCAGAGGTAATACAATATGAAAAAGTTTTTACTGATATTTCTTACTTTATATGCAATTGATATTTTCTTATTCTGCTGACTGACTCTTCTGCTATAAAAAAAATCATTACTCGAGTGAAGTATCTCTTTTTGTGCAGTAACTTCTTCTTTGGGATTAGAGCAGTCAGAGGAAAAATTCCTATCAATTGAATATGTGCATTTAAGATTGAACCCAGGTGTAGAGCTAGTCACTCAGGATTCAATTGGGCTCAAGTTAGACTTAATCCAGTGCCACAAATGAATAGAGGTATACTGCAGTGCAAATTTCTATGTACTTCTTTAACAAGTCCCTTCACATCTTTAACTTCCAACATCATCCTCGTTAGCTTTTTATATTCTTTATTTTTTTAAGCTTCCTTTTGAGTAGTTTTTCTTTGAGACAGTCAAGCAATGATCTGGTGTTTGTGGAGAAAAAGTTCTACAAGAGTAGTCTGAGATGTGGCTACTAAGAGGAAGATGTGGTCCACATCTGTATAAATATGTCTAGTCTTTCACATGCTTGCAATATGCTTGCACTTGTCACTATGTAGAGGTGTTTTACTGAAGGGTTTGAATTGCACATGTCTGTGCTTTGTGTGTTTTGTGTAATGATTGCATGTTGATGTGTCCATGTAAATAAGGACAGAAAAAAATTAAAGCCATTGGCTTCAGTATGAAGTGGTTTTCAGGGGTTGTTTTCCATGAGGAGATGTTGCCACTAAAGCCTTGCCTGTTTTCTGTCCCTATTTGTAGGTTGCAATTGTTTCTTCACACATCTAAAGAATGTGAAACTTCATTCTCATGAAATTCTTTAAGGCTATTTGTTTATTTGTTTTTCTCCTTTGATGCAAAGTTCACTGTCCCTTGCCTGAGTCCTTGTACCAAGAGAACACAAAGACTTTGATTCTGGGTGCTCCAAGGCTGCGCTGTATGACAGTTTCCATTACTGTTGGGAACAGTGCTGACTGCTACAGCAGTAAATAATGTCTCTACTTCTGGTCTTTTCTACTGTTTCTCAGCAGGTTGCAGAGCAGAAGTTCTGCTTTGTATTTTGTAATACAATGTATTGTCCAAATGCTTCTGTTTTCCTATTTAAGCAGTGCCTTTGTAAGCAGCTGCAATGGATTGTATTAGCATTACTTGAATTATTGTTTAAATGTATTTTGCTGTTTTGCAAAAGTGCCTGAAAAGAGACTAGTACACTAGTGAATCTGGATGTAGAATGTATCCCTTGGGCCTGCTCTCAGAGCTCTGGAAAAGATTCCTTTCTCTGCTTCATGTTAGTGTTAAGGACTGCAGTTGCAACGTCTGAGACTTGATGATTTCAACTGAAATGCTTAGCTTTGAGAGTCCCTCTAGATTTTGTTGCAGCCATTGCAGTGGGCATTGCTTAAAAATGGTCAGTGCTTATTTGAAACACAGATGATGAGTTGCTGTTTCTGGATTCTCTGCCACTGGCACCTCAACAGATCCTGTGTGTTGTGACTCAGGAGGAAACAGGCATCTCATTCTGATGACTGTTTCCTCTTTCTCTAAAAAACAAGCAGTCACGAGTCTGTGCTTTCTCATATGACAGGGTCTGCTTCACCATTTCTCTCTTCAAGAGCTTTTCGAGATTAGAGTATCCTTTACAGACAAGGTTGTCTATTCAGGCTCACAAGGCCTCACAAATAATTTTGCTAGTTTTAATCAGAATGGCTGAAGGCTAAACATGTGCAAAGAGTTGCTCACAGGGCTGTGATGGGAAGCTGGGGTACCTCAGATTGCCTTAAAGAAAGTTCACAGATCTGAGATACTAGATAGGTCTCAACTTCAGCATTTTCCATAGCTGATTGGCATCTTGGTATTGTTTGTCTGATATCTGAGGGTCCTTCTTAAGAAAGTGTGCTTTCAACTTGTCTTGGGCCTCATCCTCTTTCCTCATTGGCTTTGGTGTGTTGACTGCCTTTGTTGCTGCAGTGTGGGAGCTGTTCCTGCTGAATATGACAAGGCCTCATCTCTCCATCTTTCCCTGTTCAGTTACTCTGATCTGTGGACCATTTGTGTTGCACATCATGTTGTAAGTGGTGCAGGTGACAGTTCAGTTTCCTGTTTCACACTAAGGGCAGCAGCCAGTTCTGTTGGTGCTGTTACAATCTGCCCCCATCATGGAGGAGCAAAGAAAACTCTCTGTGAATAACGCAGGATGAACTCAGAGGTTCGGTTATTCCCAGAAAAAAGAATCAAACCAAAATGAGGTTAAACATTGATAAAAAATATGTGTGTGTGTGTGTGTATATATATATATATATATATATATATATATATATATAATTTAACAGTAAAAGAGGCAAAGAGAAAGAAAAGTAGAGAAAAGTTAGAAAAAGCTAAGGTTACTTTGAAAAGTAAGTATAGCTCACCACCACAGTGTGGCTACCATTTTTTGCCACTGATACCTGGTTGGCACAAACTGCTCTTCTCTTATTTTCTGCTATTTAAACCTTCTTATCTGCCTTCTCCAATCTCAGGAACAGCTTAGCTGGAAAGCAGCTGCCCATCCTCTGAAATGCAGGTGCAGTGCCTGATCCCCACAGTCAAGCCTTGGTCTACTTGCAGTGCCCTCACCAGAGAAGGCAGGAGCAGGGGGCAGGGGGTTTCCACAACTCACTCATGATGTGGAACCAAGGAAGAGGGATCAGAGGGTTCTCCTCAAGCTGGCAGCATTGGCTCCTGGAGGCCTTGGCATGTCTCACAGCTGGGGGTAGTGGAGGGTGAATATCAAAGATTCTGTCCTCTTTCTTCTCCACACTTTTGCACAGGATTTGCCTTCCTTTTGTGGTCCTCAAGCTGGGCTGCTCACAATCCATCCAGCATGCAGTTTTCAGGTGTTCAAAAGAGATTTTGGTAAGCTGACATAATGATTAAGTACTTTTTGTAGCCTTTCTCTTTTTATCCTGTTCTGCAGACACAGGTACTCATGATGTTAAAAATTATCTACTGTTTTCTGGATTTTGTACTGGAATTGGAGAGGAGGCCAATCTTTTCATTAATGAATCATTATCCATAATTCATGGAAGAGGTAAGAACTCTGTGGAGATTAACACACTGAGTGCCTGGAATATACAAAATGTGATTATTGCAGCTGTGGATCTGAAAGGACAGCAACTGTTACATAATTGATGATAGATTTAATTTGAAGGCAAAGAAAAAAAAATGGAATTCCACAGGAAATTTCTGAAAGGCATAAGGAAGAGTGAGCTGACTGTGGAACAACTTTTAGACAATGGAAAAAATATGGGCTTCACAGGGGTTCCTTGGGATGTCTGAGAAGTCTATACATTTCTTGAGTGCAAAGTAATTGGAGAAGAGAGATGAGTTGGGAAATGCCTGTTCCAGTACATGAGGTTGCTTTGGATTTTGTGTGGTATACCACTTACAGTCTTGTTGCATGTTGGAGGTGCTTGGTCTGTGTCCCTGCATGCTTCCTGGTGACGACACAGTGCAGAAGGTGTGAAAAAATGTCCTTACTGAGGCCTGTGGCTGTGAAGGAGTCAGATCTTTGGTTAGAAAGGAGGCTCTGAAGTTGCTGGGGCAGGGGGTGGGGGGGAAAGAAACTGTGTCCTGGGTATTCCAGGGTCATTGGATCACCTCTGAGGTGATCAAACATTGGGAAAGATAAGCCCTGGAAGCACGAAGGGTATCCAAAGACAACTGTGTAGCTTCATGGATGGCCAGCCAGCCAGCCTCAGGGAAAAGAAGGCTTTTCTTTGAGAGAATGGGTATGGCACACCATCAAAGTGACAGCTAAGGTGCAGTCATTAGCTGAGTAATGGTCCACCATCCTACATCCATCTGCTCTCTTACAGATCAGTTTTATCAGAGATTCACACAGCTATTTTAAACTTAGTACTGATCCAGAGCCAATGTCAGCTAGATCCCACCCATCTGCTGGCAGGTACTCACAGGAGATTTAGAAACACATGTCTGCAAGATTTCAACAGGAAAGCAGGCACAACTGGCATTCTAAATCCTCAAAGGTTTATACCATATTCAAGCTCTTTGCTCATTCCACTTCTGTAAGTCTTGGTCTTAGAGTCCAGAAATCGCTCTGATTATTTTACAACTGGATTTTCCTGATTTAGCTGCAGTTTTTCTCTCTCTATCAAAAAACTCCTTAGTTAGTTTTCCCTTCTTTTGTTTCCCTTTAGGGCATCTTGTATCACACTATAGTAGCTCCTTTCCAAGTGTTTTTTTTTTTTTTTTGTCTGGTTAATTCAGTGATTATTAATGGTAACAGGGCAGTGTTGGAGTGCTCAGCTGACCACACTCGAAGCCACAGCCATGAATTGGACCAAGGCAGTGGTGGATCTGCACTTTAAAGTGCAGCACAGAAGCAGTTAGAAATCCCTTATAACTACAGGATCTAGAGTTCCACAGATCTCAGAGTAGTGGATGGGGTAGATGATAGCTGCGGATAATGTGATGCTCTAGGGACAGATGACTTTGTCACTGTACACTGGGCTGTATGCTAACAGATCTCTTTAACCATGAGAATTGTAATTCAGGAAGCCTCTTGGTTTTATTCTCCATTGTGTATCAACCAAGTTCTTGATAACAGACACGAAAGCTGAGTTTTATGGGCTTTCTTTCTCTTCTTTTCTCTGTTTTCTCTCATACTGTGTGATGGGTCTATTTGAAAACTGTGTTCCTTACTAGCCATTTGCAGCTTATTTCAGAGCAGCCTAAGTCATACATAACATGCAGCAAAAAAACCAGATGCTGAACAGCACACTGCTCACAAAAACGTGTTTGTTAGGGAAGAGTAAACTTTTGAGAAACACAGACACTTCTGTCTAGAAAGCAGACAAAACAAAAGCTCGAACTGGCATCAGTAGTAGAACATTTGGACTGCACATGCTTGAGTGTGTTTGTGTGTGCTGGGGCCTCTGAGCTTCAGTGGTAGTCATTCACAGAAAGCATTTACTCAGTACAAGGTGGGCTGGACTCAGTCCCCTGCCTGTCCAATGGCTGGACACCAAATGCCAGTCTCCCCAGTTGCTGTTGCTTGGGCATTCATGCCTTGGAGGCCGCAGCTCCATTCCAGCTCCTGATACTAACCAGCACACACACACCACCATCCCCCAGACACCTGCTTACACAACTGAGTGCCCCTCATGCAGGAAGGGGGTAGAAAGGAGTTCACTATGAAACATGAGACAGATGCACACCAGGTACAGGGCACAAGAAGACATAGCTACTGACGAGCTGACTACTTACACAAGCCTGGTCCTTTTAAATGTCTTTACAGCTCTTTTTTCCTGTGTGTTTTTTCATCCCTCAAATCACCTAAGCCTCTCCCTTTTCCTGTCTTTTTTTCCTCCCCTAAATATCCCATAATAAGTCCTGTACAATCAAGAACTGCTTTTCTCCTGCATTTCATAAAACATCCCATAGTCCTAGACAGCAAGCCTCCTCAGACACCTGATCTGGAGAGCTGCTCCTGAATGACTCATGAGGGTGGGCATGACACCTGAACATTGAGCTGATGGTCCTCCTGGGACAGCCCTCAGAGAGGTCTGACAAAGCTCCTCAGGAGTCATTTTGTCCCTGTGTCAGAATTAAATAAAGGGTAAAAATAAATCATCCTGGTGCAAAAGTGATTCCATTTTGCTGCTATGGACATGCAGAGTAGCAGGAGGGATAGTAGACAAGAGCTGGTTGCAGATCTTTCTCACTTCTCTTGTTGAAAAGACTGAACAGGATTCCCACTGCTGCAAGCTGTCCTTAAAGGACAATGAAACTCAGCTCAGCTGCAGTCAGACTTTGTGCATTCATGAATTTGCCAAGGCATTTTGAATAAACTCTCTTTAAAGCCCACCACTACTTTGTAGAAGAGAAGAGCCTATCAAGCATGCCTATGTTAAATATTTCCCATCTCTTACAATGTGGTGGCAGTGGCAGGAAAACAATTCTTCCTGGAAAGACTCTGTAGGTGATCATCATGAAGTTTGGTAAGTGCTTTGTACAGATTCCTCTCCTCATGCCTTCAGCTTTACTGGAGATGGAATATATTTCTTCGGGGCAAGAATACAGGATTATAGCTGGCAAAGTAAAGTATAAGCTGAGCTGCCCACAATCTTTAAATGCACTAACAGCAGTGTGGCTGCTACCTGATGGCTTTTCAGAGCAACAGACTTTCTAGGCAGACTGGAATTGGGGTCACAGTCAGGGGTGGACTGTTGTGAAATGTCACAGGAAGGAGGACTGACATTTAGAGAGAACTTAAACTAATAGCTTTTTTTATGCTATGCCTTCTGGTTCACATTCTGGGGCTATGTCCATGCTTGTGCTTTCATAAGTCAATATTCTTGAGCTAATTCTGGGCTCTGCAGTGCATATCCTAGTCCAAGGAGTGAAAAAAAAAAAAAGCTGAGTTTAGTTTAATGTGGTGTTTGATGTCTTTTCTTCATCCTGGTCAGCCTTGCTTTTCTCTAACCACTTTGTAAAACTTCCCTCATCCAGACATGCTTTTTACATGCAGTCTGTGGGCATGAAGGTACTTCAATAGGTTTGGCTCATGGATTACAGAATTGGACAAAATGAAGGGGCCTGGGTACAGGACAAGCAGAACTCTCATGGTCTGCTTGGCAGTAAGTTCGGAAGAACTTAGGTAAAGCTGTCCTTTTCCAGATTTGCAATAGAAACAGACTGTGAGTCTAAGTCAAGTTAGTCCTGGAGGTCTGGATCATTTTGGAGCTCCTTACAGGCTTTCATCAGTTTTCTGAAACATAACCTAAAGCTCCTCTTTGCAGGACAATTCTTTCAACTGCTTTGTGCCAGAGGGAACCAGTAGTGTATGCAGAATGTTATATGCTGACATAATGAAATATTTCAAGGGCACCTCAGATGGCTGATCTGGTTATAAATAGTACTGGAGGAAAGCTGCATGAGAGTCACATAAACCACTCCTAAAAAGCTCTGCAGGGAGGTATTTTTAAAACCCACCCACTGCAGTTTCATTAGCACCACCTGTCTTACATTTGGAGAAAGACAGAGATGATGTTCTCCAAATATTTGTGTCACCTTAAAAAAGCAATGCATGCAAGTGATTAAATTTTCATAGTGTCCTTTCATATTCAAAAGTTTCTTTTTTAAGCCTGGAGCTGACCATTGCCTGCCTTAGAGAGACACTTGAGGACTGCAGGATTTTGTGAGATTTCATAGCTAATATCTGAAGCAAATTAAACTGTTGGCCCTAGGAAACTTTCAGTTGGAATGTCTGCAATAAAATCAGCTATGGGAAACCAGCAGAAATCATGTGTTGCAAATTTTATTTCACTTTCCAAAGGAATATTTGAAATGATGAAATATGAAATGATGAAAAGATAGTAGAAATATGTAGAATTCAGGGGCTAATCGAATAATACATTAAGTTTTTAATGAGCAGAAATTTTCCCATTTGTCCCAGGAAACTAGCAGAAGACAGTTGAAGCATACTGTAGCTTGGTGGCTGCTCTGCAGATTTAGTTAGGAAGAGTAAATGGAAGATTTGAGACCAGTTAGACTGGTCCCAAAACAGTTACTGAAATTTTCCTCAAGATATGAACAAACTTTATCAGAATTCCTCCTGCTTCAACCACCCTTACTTTCAGACCTAGGACTTCAGCCTCTTACAGTAATGCAAGGTAACTCCTAGAGTCATTACTTTCTAGGGCATGTCAAGTCCACATCCCAGCTTTTCTTATAAGTGAAGAACTGCAGTGGTTCATTTCAACCAGGAAGTGGCACTGTTTGAAAGGAATGAGAAGTCAAGCCTGCTCCGCAGCTCCTGTTAAGGCAAATTCACAAGGACACGGATAATCAGGTGGGACAGTGGGATGCAATGTCTGACCCGACTGCCAAGGCTGTGAGTAACCTTTATGTGCCACTACATCAACTCTGAACCCTCTGCGGGGGTCACCTCTATTCAAGATTTACCAAAGACTTGTAATGGCAGAAATAAAGAGTCACTGCTTTCTTCACTTCTTGCCCTTCAGATCCTCCACCAGAACACAGATAATGTGGCAGGTTCCTTCTTGCAGTGCCTATGTCTTTTAATGTTTCAGAAGGTATAACACATAGAAGAGAAGACATACAAGCCCAGGTTGTTCTCTTAAGGCTTAAGGCCTCAGATCTCTTCTGGAGAGACTTTTCTTGTTTGAAAAAAAAAAAAAATAATAATCCCTAACAAGCAGAAATGATATTGAGAGATTGACACCTGCAAAATTAAATATGTGTCTCATGTTTTGCATGATGATCTGGTGGTGGTGCTGTTCAATGCTATTACCTGTGAGACAAAAGACAGCACTTGAAAATTTTCAAGGCATAAGGCACTGACTTAACTCTTAGAAGTTGTGATTCTTTCTGTGTGTGTGTGTGTGTGTGAGAGAGAGAGAGAGAGAGAGAGAGAGAGAGAGAGAGAGAGAGAGAGAGAGAGGAAGAGTCTCTGCTCCAGGGAGCATTTATTTCACATATTCTCCTTTTGCGGGCCACAGATATAAGCCTTAGCACTTCCCCAAATGATCAAACACCAAATACTCATGTCCATAGTTGTCTCTGTGCACTGCTTGTTTGATCTCTTCCTGTAGCTTGATGGCAAAGAGCTGATACATGACTGCTAGAAGGAAGACACCAGCAGGCTGGCTGTTGTGCAGCATTTGAACTTTGGAGTCACCAGCTGCATTTCTCTGAGACTAAATTTACAGCAGCAATTTTTGGAAGTTATTAAAGTTCACTACCCTGTAGAAGAAATGTCCTTTTTCCTTTCCTCTCCTTGCCTTGTCTTTTGGACAACTATGCTCTACATAATGTCATGCCTTGATAAACTGACTGACATGCAGCTCCTTTAAGAAACGGTTCCTTTTCAGAAGGAAACAGTCCCTTGATTCAAGTGTCTGTGCAGCTTCCCAGCAGCACGGTGTCGTCGTTTGCAAATGTCACCTGGATCAATGCAGAGATCCCGGGCCTGGGCAGTGGGCAGGTGCAGGATGGTGAAAAACTGAGTAAAACTCCTCATCTGCCATTGCAGAGACTTGCATCCTCATTCCATGCAGACTGTCTGTGTTTTTCACACTTTAGCTGCAAAGATTTAGGGGTGCATCAGTCAGAGCCTCTAACAGAAATGACCTGGGTGATGAGCATGTGCATGGACATTGCTGATGGATTTCTCCCATCACCCTGTCCATGTTGGTTAGCATTGCTCTCAGATATGTAGAAGTGGAAAGGTAATACAGTCCTAAAGACTGAGGTATTGTCATGAACAGCTTTTTCTGATCTTGGTTTCTAGGTAATTTCATTCATTCTAGTCTGTTGTAGTATTGTCATGGGTTATTTGAACAAAAAAAAAAGTGTTAGATTTCTTTTAGAGAAGCAGCTGAAACAGCTAGCTCACCACCCAAACATTTTCAGTGTTAATATTTCTTCTGCATTTTCCGACCTGCCAATATAAACTGCTACTGAGGATCTCCTAGCAGAGCTGTAGTAGTAAACATATAATTCTTTTGGCAGTCTGTAGCTGTTTTATAAAATTAGACAAACTAAAATATATAAGCATTTCTGAGTAATATATTGAGGTTTCAAAAAAAATGATCCATCCATTTTGGATCACTTTTTTACTACATAAAACATCTTTTGTTAAGCCAAAAGGTGTTCCAAATGAGAAAGTTAATAATTTAGCTTTTATTTATATCAAAAATCTTCAATGTTTCTTTCTACATATCCATCACTTACAGTTCTTATGAGTATACTCGTATCTTTTCTTGGGAGAGTACTGTATTTAATTAAATACATGTACAACAGTGCAGTGACTCACGTTTAACTTTTCACTCGCATATAACCTACTTTGGGTGATGCATTTTCAGTGTGTGAGACATTTAAGACTTCTGCTCCAGGTATATTCTTATACAGGAATTGCTGTATCTAGTTCTGGGGAAACCTGTGGTTTCAGACCACCCCTCAATGCTGGAACATGACTAATTGCTCACAAGGCTCCTCCCTCTAGAGTGAGACCAGGGCTGGTGAAGGATCTGAACCACAGGTCTTAGGAGAATCTGGGGGATCTATGTGTGTTTTACCTGAGAAAAGGAGGCTCAGGGGTGGCCTTATCACTCTCTTCAACACTCTGAAGAGGCTGTAGCCAGGTGGGGACCAGCCTCTTCTCTCAGGCAGCAACTGACAGGACAAGAGGACAAGTGACAGGACAGTCTTAAGCTGCGTGTCTAAGTTTGGAAGACAGATATCACTAAGGACAAACAGGATCCTCTCCTGAAATGGAGAGTGCAAAAAAAAAACTCCTCTCTCCGAATTGTTATAATTTTAGAATTAAGGGACTCTCAGGCAAAGATGTGAGGATATGGATAACAGTTCTTTACTTGTGTTTAGCAAGGCAAAACAGAACAACAATAACTATGAGATGAACAGCAGACAGAACCAGGGAAACAGTCCCAGTTTTCTCTGCCGCTGGCACCCTTTCCCCGTTGGTGCAGTTCCGACACAGGCAGCTGTGGTGCAGAGTCCCGGGTGCTGGAGATGGATCAGGAGCTCCCCGGCGGTGGCTGGAGCTGCAGCACGAGTCCCGGCAGGCAGGGGCTGCGGGCTGAGGCGTGGAGAACACTCGGAGCAGGAGCGAAGGAACAGCGAGGGGGGCAGGAACTGCAGCGGCTCCCGGCCAGGCAGACAGGGGCAGGGTCAGGATTGCCGGGACACACACGGAGAGACCGTGGCAGGAAACCCCAAACTCCACTCCAGTGGGGCCAGTGAAAGAAAAAATCTCCCCCATGAAATCTGAAAACCACAGCCTGCTGTTTTCTTCTCCCGACAAACACAACCCCCCCCAAAAAAAAAAAAAAAAAGAAGTGAAAACCACGTGCTCCTCCCCTCCCTCCACCCCAGCCACTTCTTTTGTCTTTCTTAACTATCCATAAGTTCCCAGAGATTAGTTCCCTGGCAATTTATGGAAAAAAAAAATTCTACAAGAGAACCCAACCCCCAACACTGCACCAGTGGATGTTTAGGTTGGATATTAGGAGGAGTTTCTTCACTGAAAGATTGACTAGGCATTAGAATGGGCTGCTTAGGGAGGTGATGAAGTTATCATCCCTGGAGGTGTTTAAACTAGAACTGGACATAACACTTAGTCAAAGTAGCCTTGATTGGGCAAAAGGTTTCGCTTGATGACCTCAGAGGTCTTCTCTTTGAAAATCACCCTTTTCAGAGGTGATTCTGTGCCTGTGCTGCACCACCCAAACAACCTCACTGGGCCACCGTAAGATTTACCTTTGACAAAATCAAGGTGCTTTCTTCGAATTTTGACACCCTGGACCAGCCCATTCCCACTGTGAAGAGCAAGGCATGTGCCTGCTGGCAGGGAAGATTGAGGCTTTGTGAAGGCAGCTGGCTGCTCTGGCTGCCCTTGGTTAATGCTACGAGCCAGTCCAACTGGCAGGGTTACCCAAAGTACATTAGCGAAACTACTTCAGCACCAATTGATGGCTTTATCCCTCACTTAAATTCCATTACTTAATTTTGGAGGCCACAGTCTGAAAGTCAAACTGCAGTAATGTAATTTGGGTTGATAATAAAAAAGGAATAAGCAAAACCACCCTTACAAATAGTCAAGAAACATCTATTTTGTGCAATGCTATAGGATATGTTAAAATATCTCTTAATTCAATGTCGAATAAAGTTTATTAATCTAGGTTTATTTTCCTGCAAAGTTGTTGTGTATTCAATAACTTATTTGAGGGTGCAAGCCATTGTCTTATTTCTTTATTAATGCAGAGTATGTCACCGCATGTTTCCCAGCTATCTTCCTTAGTCTGACTCCCTTTTACCTTTGCTTTGCTTAGTCTGCTTCCACACATTGGGTCAAAAAAGAGAATTACAGTTGCCCCAGGAGAAACAGTTTCTATCTTAAAATTCATGGTAAAATGAGTTTTCTGCAAGTGGTCTGATAAGTATGTTCTTTTTTAATTAAACTTTTTAGCATATCAAGACCAAGGAAGTCAAGCCGGTGATTTAGTCCAGGGGAAAGTACCACTGCATATTTTGATACTTGCACTTTTTCTTTCTCTATGATTTATTGCTGCTATGTACCTTAGAAGGACTGAGCATCAGAATAGATAAGTTTTATTTTACTGCCAGGGTGTAAGAAATGGATAAAAATACCTGGTTTTCTTGAAGAAGTTACACTGAATTTTAGAACATACTGCTCATGGATTTACAGATAAGATCTTTATCTCCAGTTATGAATAGTGCTTTTCTTCTATTGAATGTTCTTCTATGAAATTTGCAATAGAGTGGAAGGGATCCTCACATTGTCTTCATTTCCACCTGGACAAGAGATAAAGAAAGAGGTTCATAGATGGGAAGAAAAAAATAATTTCAGTTTTCGATTGTCAGAATATTTCGGGACAGACACATTCACTGCTTACTATGTTTACTGTACTCAGCAGTTCTAGTAAAGGAGAAGTTTTGAGCTCTTTTGTTTGGAGCCTTGTTCTCTCACAAGAGAAATAAGTAAAAAAATTTGGTCACAGTGAGAATTAAATGGGGGACAAGCATGGAGTTGGTGTCATCTCACTGCCAGGGAGAGTATTGCTATGACAGACTAATTATAAAATTATGGGGAAGTCATATACCTGTAACATATCTGGATGCAAGTTCCCTTGTATAGCACATTAATTTCACAGATTGAGTCCAATCATGTAGCACGGCTTTAAGTGAAATATTGTATTTCACATTTTTGTGTTATTGCTTGGTGAATCCTGGTCTTGTGTCACCTGAAATCCCAACACAGCTTTTGACTAGGAGAACAATTCATGTCTGACTTGGCTGAGCAGTGTGGCCAAACCTGCAGCAATCTGCAGTGGAGCATGCCAGCACCCTCTCATTCCATCTCCAGGAAGACAGGAAGGTTGTTTTCACATCATTTGTCGCGTCTTGGGGAGAGCTGCGGAGGAACATGCTCCAGAGAAACTTTGTCACAAGTTAACTGTGTCCCTTGGGTTGTACAGAGTGACATCCCTCCAAGGACTGCAGGCTGGCAGACAAAGACTTGGACAGTAATTCTCTACTGAGCTCTGGCTGGCTTTAAATTTCACTTTCCCTTTGGCTCCCTCCTCCCCCACAATGCTGTTGATGCTGCTGTTGTAAGATGTTAATTAACATCTTCTGCAGAAGCAGCCGCTGTTATTCGTTAGGTCTGCAGGATCAGATCTGAGCCAGAGGCTGGGAGGAGGTTTCTGAGGAACTGTCCCAAGGCCCTGCCTGCCTGTTTCTCTGCCTCATTAGGTAACAGATTGAACACTCTTCAAAAGAAGAGTTAATAGCAAAGTAACCTGAGTGACACTTGGAAAGCAGCCCAGCAGTTGGAGGCACAAACTGTGTGATCCCTCTTGCACACATTTTGTTTAGTCATCAGCAGCTCTGATCTGCATGTGTAAGATTCCTGAGACCAAGAAGTTGGAGAGGGCTGCCTGGGATGGCTCTCCTGTTACTGCACAAGAGGAACTGGAGAGAAAGTTGTTTGGAAATCTTGATAGCCATGTCAACGGGGAAGAATTTCATTTAACAAAATCAAGAAACTATTCTCCCCTTCATGACAAGGACCCTAATGCAGCAATCTCAGATTCAATGCATTGTGTGCCTGCAGGGCACATTATGGATGAGGGCAAATAACTGCACATTTCACTGATAACTCTGCAGGGTCCTTCAGAAGATTGGCCTTTTCAGGCTTCTAATTCTTCTGTCTGATAACTGAATCTGATTTGCCATCACACTCACAAGATCTGCTTGAGTGTGCTTCCCTCCCACCTTGGGAAAGTAGAAATTCTGAGAGGGAGAAAAGGAAGTTTTCCCAGTTCAGATAGAAGTAAAGATTTAAGCCTTTCTCATGCTATGATAATATATGCTGTGATTGGTCCATAACTAGTAACACAATGCAGCTTTAAATGCACCTGAAAATGGAAATAAAAGAGACAGAGAGACACTTTAGGGCCTCATCTGCTCACAGTGCCCACTTTTGCTTTAAGCCTGTCTCTTACAAACTGAAACAAGATAAGTGTAAAACTTTGAAACCTCTAATTAAAATGGAGTGCATAGCAAGGGGGAAGATAGTTTGGTTTATGGTCAGACAACAGCCAAAAGCTACTTGCAAGACATGGGAAACATGCATTTTGAGGTCATATGGAAATGACCCTTTTTTTTTCTTTAGAGGAAAGTGTAGGTAAGAAGAAAACAGTATTACTTCATTGAAGCAACAGCAAAACTTAGAAAATGGCTGTAGCTTAGCTAGGATGTTGATGAACTCACTGAGGTCTGTTCTGATTTGTTCCCTACAGTGTGCCAGAGCCACCTCTTGGCAGGATTATAATGATACTGTTTTAAATTATGTCCACCTTTTGACATTGTTGATTTTGTGCTGCTATTCCAGCATGCTAGGCTTTATAATCTATAATTATATAGGTTTGCACATGGTCTAGAAAACATGCTGCAAAGAGTAACTACAGTGTCACCAAGCCTTATTTAACCTCTAAATGCTTTCTTTCTTCAGGTATTAAGTCTGCTTCCTTCATGTCCTGTACCGCTGTCTCCAAGATGCTGTGCTATGCTGGTGCATAAGGGATAAATTCAATGATGATAGTTAACACATCAGGGAAGTAAGATGTGGTTTATATCTGGACTAGTGTCATGTAGTTACATACTTACCTAACTATAGGTCTATAGTTCTAGTGAACTGTCATGGCAACTTATGCAGAGAACTCAAGATTTATTCACCTATACAGGAAGATAACAATTATGTTCTCTGTAGTGTCTTCCACTGCTTGTGTAATGATTCTGAGAATGTGAAGGTTTTGACTACTGATGAGTACTGAGCTGGTGTTTTTGGTGTATCACCAGCTAAGATACAATTTCTGAGGGGTTATTATTAGCTTGGATACCATCATTTTATAAAATAAATTGATGGCAGTATTTCCCCCCCCCCCCCCCCCCCCCCCATGTGCATAATTTTATGCTTATCCACACAGAATTTAATTTGCTCTTTTATTGTCTGGTCACTTGATATTACCAGATACGTATGCAAAATTACCTCTTGTCTGGATAACTGTGATTAGGCTAGGAAGCCTCCCTGCTTCTCTTCTGACCTTTTACAAGCTTATTTGAGACTGTTGAACAGCAAAGGTCACTGATACACACCTCTCTTGAGATTTCCCTCTTCTGAAACAATCCCTCACTTTCTCCTGCTCTTTATCTTTTCTCTTTTAACTATTTATATGAGGGCTTTAGCCTGCCATTCCACATTAGAGTTGTGTCTCTTGAGGGCTGTGTTGAAAGCCATCAGAACTGTTTCAAGTTGGCATGTTTACCAGGCCATCCCAAGAACACAAATAAATTAGTAAGGCACATATTTCCTTCACAAACACCACTGTGGCCTGTTCTTAGTGCCTGTGGTTTATCCATGTGCCTGTAAGCTCTGTTGATTTGAAGACTCTGTGAATTTGACAAATACAGACATAATGTTTGCAGGCCTGTGACTCACCAGGTCTCATGGCTTTGGCTCTTGGTGACCTGGTTGTCTCTAGAGAATTTCCCATTCAGCAGCCGAGTCTGGACATGTTAATCAGGTCAGTTAAATATAGATTTGCCTGAGAACATGCTGGGAAGAAAAGCAGAGGGAGAGGTGGCCAAATAGGACTTTTATTGTCCTTTAGAGCTCTGGGGAAAAAGGAACAGAGGAGATTTAAACTATCTGCTGTGAGTGGCAGAAGAGTGAGGACAAAAGTTTAGAGAAGGAAGTTAGGTGAGGAATGAAAAGCCATTAAGGAATAATGCGGGAACAAGTGACAGAATGCTGCTTTTTCAGAAGGGCCCACAGGTATCCATAGTCTGATTTTTGACTAATGTGGAGAAATGAGAAGAATTTTCATCTCCTTGCTAATGGTTTATAAATAAAATAATAGTAAATATAAATAAAAGTAACAGCAACATAAAAACAATCAGTAAGGTCATGTTTGTCAATTTTCAAATCAGTCAGTTGCTTCAGCAGAGGAGAATTTATGATAGACTCATAGTGGTATAGATGTTTATCCCTGGTTGTGGTGGTGTTTTGTGGGTGCCAAACTATTCTGGCACATAGAAAAAAATTATCCATGGTAGTGTGAGCTGTTTGTGCACACTCTCTCAGTGTACAAACAAACACTTGGGAGATACACCTTGGCTACCTGATTGGAGAGCTGCATCCAGAGCAGTTTTCTGCATACACCTTTGGCCATCTTGACTGTTTTATCCCATCTGCCCTAAGACTGCCTCAGTGATTCTTGCCCTTCTGGCTGCCTCCAGCAGTTTCTGCTCAGGACACAGTGCACCTTGTGTGAAACCTTCCTGTACCATTCTTGCCCCAGTTATTGGATGTTTAACTTCTCTCATCGTACAGAACATTGCCAAACGCCTAGTGCAATAATCAGTAGCAATTGCAGAAAGTTATCATTTTAGGTGTGACTAATAGAGTTAAGAATAGAGTGAAGGCTTCATTACAGTAAAGGCCTTGCAGACAGGAAAAAGTAATTATTGCCACCTTGGAAAGTGTATGGCCTAGGGATGCATTTAGCATTCAACACCTTGTGATTATTTCTCTGTTGATATAATAGAAAAATGGTAACATTGAGTTCAGATCAAAAAGGCTTCTGAAGTTCTAAAAAGTAAAGCTGTGAATTCCACCCCCTCCAAAGCTGTTAACATTGATTCCATAATTTTCTGTTCAGTTTTTAGCAGTGTTGGTTTCGGAGTAACAAAGGCATTTTCTTTCAGGTTATTAAAAAAGAGCAGTGAGAGCACCACAGATCTTTCCTGTTCTCTGTATATTCTTTAAAAGACCTGTGTACACATACAGATATATCAAGATTCTCCAACCCTCCACCAAAACCACAGAACCCAATATGTGGATTTCTAGGTAATTTTTTTGTGTTCTTTCACTGCAGAGCTGGCTTTTCCTAAAGATGTTGAATGGTTAGTGATGCTGATAAGACGAATTCACAGTCACAGCATTCTCATGACAGCATCTCCTCTTTTGCAAGTCCCAAACATCTGAGGATTAATAAACTGAACCACAGTTATTCCTAGGCATGCCTGTGATGCCAGTCAGGTTCATGGTTTCCATTACTCCACCTGTGACAAGGCCCTGTGACATCCTGGAAACAGAACTGCACTTGGCTAGGCATGTCTCTTCATCTCCCTCCTGCTCTAGTGTTTGTTTGACTTCTCAGGCATGTGATTCAGAAAGACCTGCTTGCTCTTCTTGCAGTGCCCGCATGGCAGCATAGAGCAGTCTCTGTGCATTGTTGTGACACAAAGAAAAGGGAAAATGATGCAGAGGTGAAAAGATATTATGAAGAAAAGCTGCTGTGGTACCTGCACTAGCAAGTGAGATCCATTAATTGGGAGAAGAGGATTATGAAGCTCTTTCAAAGATGCACCATCTAATACTTAGGAAAAAAGTAAAGGGATAGCTTCTAACCTCTCCTGTGCTTTAATCAAATGGAAACTGGGAATCATTGAAACCATAGGAGGAAAGCCAAGCAAAGTGCAAAAGCTGTGCATGCACAAGAGAGTCATAGAGTAGGAGTTCACCAGTCAAGCAAGATTCTTATATTTTTGATCATGCCATGGCTTATCTCACTTGGTGAAAAAAGTATTGGGAGAATTGTTTTGAAACAAAATAAGTCCTTTCAGCCATTATGTACAAGAGGTGAAAATGTATGTACTTCTCAAAGCTTTATGGATATCACATAAAGCATTTGAATGAAATGTTAAAAGGACCTTTGAACTTACTTCTTTTGTAGGTAAAACTCAGATGCTGATGGATGATATGGATCAGATTTTTGCAAAGCACTGGAAAATTCTTTTCAGAAGCTTCATTGTGTCTAGATGCTTGGAGCTGGAGTCTGAAAACTGTGAACCAGGAGTAGTCAGATTGTGTCATGGGAGAAATACCCCACAAGCAGGAAGGTTTCTAGTGATAAAATCTTTTGGCTCTCTATTGACAGAACTTCGCACAGAATAGAAACAAATGCCATCTCCTGGCCCTGGCTGTAACACTCTTGAAGTGCCATGTCCATATGCTCAGCTTGCTTGATTATATGTGAGATGAAAAAAGTATTTGCTAAATTCAGGTTTTATTGCTTTAAAACAGAAATTTTCCAGCAGATGGACAGTAAAGACTCCATTTGATTATGCCAAGAGTTTTGGTGTGCAGATGATAGAGGAAACTGGATAAACTTAGAAGGGCCAGGGACAAAGACAAAGACATTTCTGAGGGACCTCGTGGGTCTGTTCTATCTCAGGAAGCAACTGAAAGTAGTTGGGAACATGTCTGGGGAAAATGTTTGCAAATGCTTTATTTCAGTCTGTTTCCTCTGGCAGATTTTTTCTTGGTTAGAAAATTACTTAATTCATTGTTTTTCTGTTCCAGTAGCAGAACAGAGAAAGCTGGCATCTAAGGATGCTCATTAACAAGACTCGGGCACTACTTCCTGTCAGGTTTTTGCTCCTTTGCTATTGCATTATGGCCTGTAACACCTCATTTCCTGGGAAGTACCCTTGAGGAGGTATCCTCACACGTGTCCATTGCCTGCGAGGATTGTGGGAGATCTTTTGGAGAGGAGGGAGAGCAATGTGTCAGCCTGCTCTGCTCCACAGCTGTTTCCCAGATGATGTGTCTGAGGAAGCAGGTGCAGGTTAGCAACCCCTGGCTGAGTCATGGCCAAACCCCTGCAATTATAAGGGCTTTAAGTCAGCAAGTGCAAAGCAGCAAATGAGCTGACTGGGTTTGTCATCTGGGCAGTACCTTTGTGAAAGAACTAAGACTGTGAGAGTTGCTGCTCTTGCGAGTGAAAGGACTTGATTAGCCACAATCCATGTTCAGTATGTGTTTTTGTCCATCTCTGATCAATGTTGCTTCTTTCAAGCCATGCTGGGTAAGTGCTCCAGAGCTAATACAATTTCTGAACCACACGACAATAAGTGGCTCCTGATGTAGTTTCTGCACCTGAGGAGAGCTTGGAAGGCCAGAGCAGATTGTGATTTAGAGTAGTTTTGCATTTTCAAATTTTGATACAATCTAAAGTCTAGCTTTCTAATGTCACCATCTGTCATCCTGCAATATTTGTGTCTGTTGCATTGTAAATGAAGGAATCAATCTCTTGTGAAGAATGTTTTTTTGATGTTCTTTCAACTGTTTTTTAAGGAAGCAAAAATGAGAAACTTCTTGTGTCCATGATATTATCCTGGAAACAAGCTAAACTCCACTAGCAAGTGAAAACCTGCACTCTGTTGTTTGGGGTTTTTTCCCCTCTGGTAATATAAACAGCTTAACTTGTCAGCAGTGATATCAGTTGTACACAGAAGCACTTGTGTGGGTTTTGTGTAAAGAAGATTTCTTTATTTGGTGAAACATTTCAGTGTATTTCAGTGAAACCTTTCCCCCTTTCGCTAGGTCACCAAATGATGTTTTGAGACTATAGTGTTTTCTAAGCAATTAGATTTTCTAACCTGCTGTTCTGGTCTTCACCAATCCATGCGACTGATTCGAGATGGGGAAATTTGAGCTTGCCTGCCTGATATGGGTGTTTTACACATTGCTGCAACCTGCAATGAATGCAGCAACAGATAGAAACACTGTGTAATGTGGTCAGGGAGGAAAGCTTCTGAAGCTCAGGACTACAGCAGTCTATGGGGATGGAGAGGGAGCTAAAATAATGCCAAAGGAAAAGTTATGGGGATGATTTCCTAGGGGCTTGTGGAAAGGTGAAATGGCTCTGTGTCTTCCTCAAAAACTGGTGTTCTGTAACACCTTTTTTCTTCTTCTTTTTTTTTTTTTTTTTTTTTTTTTTTTTTTTTTTTTTTTTTTTTTCCTTCTTTTTTCTTTTTCTGCCTTGTGGGAATTTTCACTGCTTTATCTTATTATTCCCTCCTGAGTCAGAACAAAAGGTTAGGTCTAAAAATAAACTGTGGACTGGAAACAGGAAAAAAGAAACCACCAGCCTACACACACACACAAACACACACACACATTTCAAAAGATGTGTGATAAGTACCAAAATCAAATTACAAATGTTAAAATAAAGAAAATTATAAAGCTTGTCTTTCTTGAGAAGTGTTTATGGGGACCATTGTGATTATGGGCAGAAAAGGGAGCTTTTACAACCAGCTGCAAGCTGATCACTGTTTTGGGTTGTGTTTTTCCTTTCTGGGATCCATTGTTTTTGTTTGTTTAACTGATCCCACAGGACTTCCTCTGTAGTACTTATCCATTGGTCAGCTGATGCAATTGTCTATTCATCTGCTATTGGTCTTCCTTGAGACTTGCACCAACTCCCTTATCAGGATTTGAAGAGATTCCATCCAACCTCATCACCAGTAATGGTTTGGTTTTTAGTTTTTCACTGAATGTTATGTTTTGTATGAATCTGCCTTTTGCCATGTGTGTGTGCAGATTGGGAAGGTACAGCCTTCTTTCCCAGCTGTCTCTTCCATGCTGTCTTCTTAGGAACACTCAACCTGTTTTATTTTCATTCATTTGCTTTTCTTATCCAGGTTTGTTTTCTTAGAGAGCTTCTAGCCTCACCAAGATTCTTCTCATTCCTCATCACACAGACAGAGTGGTGATCCCCAAAGGAAAATTTCAGTGGTGTTGAGATACCAAAGAGAGCCAGGGTAAGTTGCACAGGAGAGGTGCAGACCCCTTTCTGCTGAGATTTCCAAGCTGTCTCTTGCCAAGTGGAGTCAAGCCTCCACCTTTGCAGCTCACACCACAGTGAGACATGCATCAGTGAGCACGAAAGCTTTTCATCATCACCAGCAGGAGAACAGGATAATAAGTTTTCTCTGCAGTGCCCATTCAAGTGGACAGCTGGCTGTGAGGTACAGCACTGTTACAGAGACATTACACTCAGTTATGTGGTCCCTGTTTCCCTATCTAGATTGTTGAGTGATCTTGCACTGGTGAAACAACTCCTGCCTTTACCAGCAATCTCTGTCCCTGCTGACTCAACCCCTTTACAGCCAAGAACAAAGATCACTGCTAGCAAGTGGTTCTTCCTGACCTCAAAATGTACATGCCTCTCTCACCTTTTTTTGAAATATTTTATCTGTTAGGTGTAGCTGAGAGAAGACGGCACCTGTGAATACCTGTAATGTCTTTCATCATGTTTTACATACAAAAAGACACAAAGAGGTTGTACAAGGAATTTCAAGGGGTAGTCCTGGGTTTTCCACAGGGAATTTCTTGTGAATTATTCTGGTAACATTTTATTCAGAGCCTCCAGGATTTTAAGGGTTAAAGGAAAGTTGGTATGTGTGTAAAGTTGTCCATTCTCATTCAGTTGAAGTTCTGGAGTTTGGTACTGGCAGAGAATATATGAAGGAGAATTGTCGTGGCACTCCATCAGGTCAAATTTTATGCAGGAGCAGCATAGACAATATATGATTTTCTAGACCCATTTTCTGTGTTCTTGATAAGGATTGTTACTTTTGTTTTGTGATTCTCTGTTAAGAAGCATTTGGAAAAAAACTCTGTACCATCTCAAGTAGAACACTTCGATTCCTACAAGAGAGGGAATGGAAGAATGGTGTTTTGTCTGCTTGTCCACAGGTTATTTTCTGAAACTCAGTAGACTCAGCTGACCCCTTCTAGATGAGATGTGCTATAAACTGGAGGCTACAACATTTTATGGACAGTCAGGAAAGATTTTGGCAAATTAGAGTACCTTAGGAAACATAATTTTACTGTCTATTGCTTATTACAGTATGTACCAAAGCATTTAGCATGCTTAAATGCTGATGTGTGTCTTTCAGAACTATTTAATATTTGAACTTTGTTTACTTCTTATGCAATCTAATTTCTATTGCAGCAAAACTTCTGTCAGTGCTTGTGCTCATCTCAAACTTGACAGTTTGAGAGATGTAGTATATTAATTTCAAAATGAAATTTAACAAATCTTGTCAGAATCAACACTGAATCACAGAATCAACACAGCTAAAATGGTCAGGAAGAGAGTATCTTCATAATGTGTACCATTTGTTCAGGGAGACAACTCTGGAAACTAAAGGAAGAAAATAATTACAAGTCACTAATGGCCCAGTGTACTCTGTTCAAAAACCTGCCCAGGTGTTTGTGTTTGTGCTCTGTTTTGAGTGATTCTGCTGTAAAAAGGATTTTTTTTTTGAGAATAAAATTTTGACAGTCTGGAAGATGAGATCTCTTAGTCTTCCTTCAGTACAGCCTCCTGTGTTTGTGTGCCAAGTATCTTAGACAGCATTTGGTAGGTGTGGATAAGAGATGGAGCTGAGCTTGAATTCATAATGAGTTTGAACATGAAAATAGATTTTTGAAGGGAATTGACGTTTTTTTCCTAATCCAGAAATATGCCAAGAAAGTGTTGCTGGAAATTATCAATGCTTGCAGCAATAAAATGAGTGAAGATGAAAGTCTAAATCTGTAATAGAAAATATTCTTCTAAGCAGTAAAATCTTTGAAAAAGGATGGTTCTAGTTTGGTGTGCACTATGTGACCAATATTTGCATCTTTAGCTCTCCTGCCCACTTGAGCAAAGTGTGTTCCCGTTCCTTACCTCTACAATTTAGTGCAGTCATGTGAAGAACAGATTACCTTCTCAAAGTCTGACACACCAGGTCCTCTCCTGATTCCCAGGCTCAGCCTGCTGGTGAGTTTCTCCAGGGCCTTGTCCATGGAGAAACTATGTGTGTGAGATCCACATGACAACAAGTGCCTTTTAGAACAGGGCTCAAGCAGCCTAAAGTCTGCTATGAAGGTCTGGTTTCTGCTTTGTGACTTCAGTATGGGACAGAAATAAAAATATATGGAATTCAATTATTTAGAGTACCTTGGTAAACAGAAAAACATAGTCCATTGCTTGGTCTATATAAATATATTAAAACATTTTTCCTAAGGACAATAACCCCATTCTATTGTAAGGAGGAACACCTCTCAGAGCAGAAAAATGCATTTTGCAGAATAAAGAAAGCTTGGGAGGGGGAAGTATTCTCTGAGTTTTGCTGCATAGAAAGAAAATTAAAAACCAGGTTCTGTAACCACAGTAAAGTACGAAACTTTCCCTTGCTTCCACCAAGTCTTCAACTTATAAGAGATTAAAGTCTATGTCACTGCTGAGCACTCTGTCCTTGAATTTTTCTGCCCTCAGGCCAGTCTGACCTGTTCCCAGGAATGGCATAGACATCTTCAGGGGGTCGGGGAGCTGTGCTCATACATAAATAAGCTGATCTTTCTGATGTGAATCTCACAGCTACTATTGATTTCCTTTTATCTCAAAGTACACTGAGTGGAAAAATGAAAACTCTTTCTTGTGGATTTGTTCTTCATTGCACTTTTATTATGAGTGAAGACATAGTTTCTATTTCAAAAGCATTAGAAGAGAATTCTTATTTAACCCAGCAGTATCTGGACTGCAAAACCTTCTCTTTATCTCCTTTTTGAAAATTTCTGAAGTCAAATTTGAGGCAGTGAATAAGAAAATTGTAGATGTGTTGATTTAATAAAAATCTTTCTTATCTAATGATGCATTTCCTAATTTTTTTTAACTCTGGATTTATCAAAGTAGTTCAAAGAAGTGTTCTGGATAAAAGTTACTTAACAGGAATAGAAATAGGAATTTTTTAAGCTGTCCTTCCTTAGCTGGTGAAGCATAAGCATTTATAGCTGAGGTCTCATACTCATGGAGCCCTAAGTCCCAGCTTTTCCTATGGGAGGCCTTACAAACTTTCCAATGTATCCTGTGGACAACAGAATCCAGAGCCAGAGAGAGATGGAGGTGAAAGAGCAATTCAGCTTTTTCTTATGATGGTGTCATTACTGGAGCCGGGAAGTGTATGAATAGCTGCAGCATAGGAAACTTTCTATTCAGTCAATTGCACACTGTGAAAAGTGTATCAATTATGGGAATTTCCTTTTTATAGTCCTGCTAGTGGTCTCAGATTGGTTGACCAGATATAGGAGAACTAAAAAGTGAGCAGTAAAAATGTTTAGCTGTTGAGTTACCAGTTTGCATTTGGAACATGTTAAGAAGTGATATAGCTCGTATGGAAGCAGAATTTAGAAGCAACTGTGAGCAGATTTCTTATTTCAGACTACCTTGGGAATGAAATGCATCGGAAGATTTCAGCCCAAATAAATTGGAGATATTTAAAAATTCCAGTGAAATCAGCATGTGGTACTAGTAATTGAAATATGACATTGCCCAATCCCAAGTCCTGTGGTTAAATGCAAAGTATCTTGAATAACTCAAATTAACCAAATAACTCAAATAAACCAGTACAGCAGGAGGGCTAGACTGTATGAACTCTTGCATTCACCTGTAACCATGATTTTAAGGACTGTGAAAGGTTTAGTAGCCTCTTGTGTTATTTGTGCTGAAGAAAAATTTCCATAAATAGGACGCTTGCTAGCAAGTAGATAACTACTTGAAAGTAGTGCAGTGCCAAGGTCAGATTTGTAATTGTAGTTACTCAGTCCTTTGAGGGCTTTAAATCTTCATGAGCCTAGTGAGTCTGGGTTAAAAAAGTTATAATCCATGCTGATGAAGGAAGGTCCATAGGGCTCAAGTGTGAGCACAGCTGATTTTTTATAGAAGATGCTGTGGGGCATTTTTTGAGCTGCCAAAAATGTGTGAAATCTTTCAGGAGGGAGATAGAGGCTCAAATACAACTAACTCATTAGAACTGACTAGGCACTGTAGTGGATATAAAAATTTACTCAAACTATGCAAATATCAAATCAAATCCTACAGCAATGTCCATCATGTGCTTAATTTGGCAGGAGTTCTATCTCTTGTGAGGAGCAAAACTGCTATCAGGGAAAAGCTCAGGGTTTTGTCTCAGTGGGTTTCCACTGACTATGCAGTAAGGAAATACAGATCTGCCCAGATTTTCTTTTCTGACTGTTTTAACACCTGTGAACTGTTTTAAAGATAAAAGTCACAAATATATATTTTAGTTGTCATTTGTTGCCATGTCCAGTGCAACTACAATTCCACAGTTGTGCTTTCTGCCAGATATCTCAGACCACAAGCAGAGGGGTTTGTAGTCTGTTTTTTGTTTTATTTCTAAATGACTTTGATATTTTCTAGCGCTTCTGAGCATTACATTTTTGCAATAACTTCCATCCAGTGCACAGGGAGAAGAGAAGAATTCCCAGGATTTTTGAGATCTACTGGCACTTGGGCGTGTTTGAGGCTGAGCTGGGTTGGCATGTGCCGTCATGGTACTTCTAACTCAGCAGACAGCGTTCTGGGGACTGTATTTGTGCCTCCTAATGTCAGACAGAACCCAATTCTATCTCTGAGAGGTTGTGCACAGGTGTTGATGGGTGAAGATAGCTGCTACCTGAGGGGGTTGGGAGGGGGACAACAACGACAAGGCATATATCTGTTTCCTCATTGGTTTGGTTGGAGTGCAATAATGGCTCAGTAAAGGCAAGTTTGTCCTGAGCCACAGAAGATTAATAATTGCACCAGAAAGACGAGGATGGAAGAGATTGGTTGTTGCTGGCTTTTACAATTTAGGGCATCAGATGCACTTTCCTCAAAGGTAAGGCAGGGGAATTATAAAAACCAGTTTAAAACCAGGTTTATGTTTTCTTTATTCAGTTTCCTCCAGGAGGAGCTGTGAGTGACGCATATAGGTGACTCCCACCACTCTCTTTCAGAAGACTGAATGAATGTGAATGATGTGTGCATTTGGGGTTTTTTAGCCATGCTGTCACAAGTGTTTCCTATGGTCCAGTCACCTCCAGTTGTGTTGCGGGTCCAGTGCTCAAACCCTGGCCAGACTCTCCCTGGGGGACCAGCACTGCCACCACTCATGGTAGTGGTAAGCCTAAAAATGATTACAAAACCTGTGAAAAATGTGGAGAAGGTTTTCATCTCTCTTTCAAGCCCAGGAAGGCTGAACAGGGCACTCATATTTCTTTACATCCATGCAAGCTAGAAAGGGAACTTTTCCCCAGCAGAAAGGATTTTGATAGAATTTAATGATCACAGGAGGTGAAGATTAACATGCATGAGTCATAGATATTTCTGGCTCTGGATGTAAGTAGAAGTACTATACTCAAGTATACATCCAATCTCTCTGTATAATGCAGCAGCAAAATTAAGCACAGAGAAGACATTGAACTTCAAACATCTTCACAAATTTGCTTGTATTTTCTTGATTTTACCTTAAAGACTATTTTTAATTTACAGTAGAGCCCTTTTGTATTCTAGACTGAAGCAGCAGGACTGATTTCGGGGTGTGAAAAGTGACAGTTTTTCCTCAGAATCACTGTTGCAGAATGAGGAATATGTTGAAATTATCTTAAGTTGGGATGTTCTTTAAGTACTTTAGCTTGGCTAATTAAAACTTTCCTTTATCAGCAAGAAAGGACACCTAATCAGTGGAACAAACAGTTAGCATTACTTAGTCAAGGACTTCTGGGAACCAAGCTATAAGAATGTAGTAAATGAAGATGTTGTATGTCTATGAATGTCACTGAAAAATCCTGGCAAATGACTCAAAGTCCATGTATCCCTTACAGGAACTGTCTGTATTATAAGAATGAAAATCATGCCTAAAAGTCAGAAGGACACTTGCCTTCCCTTGGTTATGTGTAGAAATTAGGATTACCTAGTTTAAATGGGAACCACTAATCAATCATAATAAGTGGGCTGTACTTGGGAAGTGATAAAATTTGAACTTCTGTGTATAAATAATGGCGCAGAGGGTCCTACTGCTGTGCTTTCTTTTGTGGAAACCTCTGTGCACACAGCACGATTCTGAAAAAAGTAATCAATGTCTCTGTGAATGTGTAATTAGTGGCTTGTTGTACACTAGGTAACAAATCCAATTTTGTGGACAATTATTACCATGTTTTTCCCTCTGCTCAGAAGGGTGCTCATGCAGTGGTGGAAGATTCTGGTGTGAAACAGGTGGCTCCAGCAAAATAGGGAACCTGTTCAGGCATGTCTTCTGTTGTTCGTTTTTCACAACACATGTTTTTGAAAACTGTTGAGAAATTATACAGGACTTAAAAATAATGAAGGCATTTTCCTGGGATATTTAGATTCTTCTAGGAAAGCATGACATCTGCAAGTGCTTCAGGCCTTTTACTACATAATGTTACTTAAAATGTAGGAAAACAGCTGGAAAACATTTTTATGAAATGCTGATGTGACATTTACAGAACTTTAGCAAAACTGATTTTGCTACAATTTTTAAGCTGTGAAATTGTTGGGGAATTTAATACTTCTAAAGGCCATTTACTATTCTTAAACACCATTAGTCACACTATTTTACCAGTAAAAACCTTCCTTGTAGCTGATGATAATGTACTTTCTCTTCCCAACTTTAATGAGGGAAGGGTGAAGGGATCAGAGACAGGAGGTTGAACCATTATGTAATTCCTCTCTACAGCCTTGGCTATTGTAGCTTGTGTGCACAGATGGGAAGATGAGCTATGCTTGTTTTGTCTGGAGTGACATGAAGTGTACCAGAATGCTGACAAATTTCAGAGGTGAGCTGGTTAAAGCTGCAATTTCTCTCCTATGGGGATATTGTGACATTTTCACATATTTTTCACACTTACGAAAAGGGGAAATGACACATTTCTCTTACAGCTCATGAATTCATTTTTAAGTCAAGTTTCTCCTAGTTTCCAGCAGCCTGCCTGAAGAAAACTGGGAGCTCCAGAGACCCTTTAACCTTTTCAGCTAGTGAAAGGCTGGTTGGATGACTGGCATGCTCCCCCTAACACCTGAAGAACCAGTTGTTCATAGGTAAACTTCAGCTAAACCCTACCCTTCACACTCAGAATTGGACCACATGGCCCAAAGGCTGTGAGGCAGTTTTGTCAGTAACTGGTCCCATGGACTTGAGCAGCCACAGCACTGACTGAGTTGTTGATGAGATATTTGATACGGGTGCCAAGTAGCTTTTTCCAATTAAGTAAAGGACTTCTGTTTCTCAAAGAAAGCTTCAGAGAGGGATTTCGGCTTCCCTCTTCTTATGGGGCCCCCACACTTCTTACCATGATGTGAAGGAGGGCAGAGAGCTGGCATTTATAGGTCTCCTTTCATTGTACTGATTTCCTTCCCAGTAAAATGTGAAAATGAAGAGACTTTTGACATTCCTGTTGATGTTTCAGGGATGTAGTCACAGGCTGTCACTTCAGATGTACAGTGATGTTTCCAACTTGCATCTTCTTTCTTTCTGGGGCTGGACACTGATGTAGATTTGGGCATATTTTAGCTGTGTTCCCTGGCATGGGAACCAATGATAGAAAGAGTCCATCCTTTTCCAGACTCACTTTCCCCAATCCTGGCCCATCTGAAAAGAACCTGAATATCTGTAGGTAGTAGCCAGAATCACTGAGCAATGCCATCCCTGCTGTTGCCTGTTGTACAGTCTTGTATTAGAACTGTCTGTAACATTTATTTTGTTTATGAAGCAAACACCCCTACACCCACTCCTGTTTTTGTTTGTTCATGTAAATTATGGCACTTTGCAACTTAATTGCTATGGGCTTTATGAAACTGCATTAAGGACCATGCTAATTGTGGGCTTGCTCCCTTCCTATTTCTTAATAGATTATGAAATTCTGTAATTGGATGTATTTAATTTTTATTTGTAACTTTATATAATGAAATTGTGGATTAATATGAAAGAAGCAGAAAAAATCTGGCTCTGCATCAATGCAAAAGCATTTGTATTCTGAGAATTTAGGCTGTTTTCAGAACAGCAATCCTGGAAAATACTTAGGGGATTGAGATTTTGTAATTGGAGAGAAAGGATCTAGAAATATCTGGGCTCACCCTCCTACAGGTACAAATTGTGGAACCTACCCAACCTTCCCACCTGCCAGGACTGCCTTCACAATAGGTTGGGGGAAGTGGTTTTGCCATGAGGTACATGAATTTGTGGGAAATATTCAATGACATGAGCCACTTGGAAACATGAACATTCAGATGGAAGGTCTGGCTCACTGCAGGACAACATCCTAGATATTGCTGTAATGGGCATCAGAGGGCTGAATCCATAGTTAGGAAATATGCTTTCAGAAAAGTTGTGCCGCTGCATTGACTTGGGAAAGAGAACATCCATCAGTCATTGTTTCCTGTCTGTCTTTATGAGCCCAGATCTCATACAAAAAAAGATCAACAAATTTGGTGAAGACAGTCTTTCCACAGCTGGCTGGCCAAAGCTCCAGGCTGTGGATTAGATATTTATATTTGAGTTACCTATCAGGTAACTTCATCTGTCACTGGCTCCATGCGACTATGAAAACTGTATCATATTCAGCAGTTCAGTGAACCAATCTTGCTTTTTGCAGATTCAGTCTTTCCTGGTGCAGTTAAATCCATGAACATGAAGAGCAGCAGATGGGCCTGACAATTTGCATTCTTTTTGTCTGGTAAAATGTCTTTGTTATTTTTAACCCCATTTCATAGTTTATCTTCTTCTTTCTATTTTATCTAATTCACTGCGGAAATGAAATGCTGTATTTGGTTTTCAGTGCCAGGTTTTAATAGAGAGGAGGGGAGGGGAGGCAGCTGTAGGGGTGGTTGCTGTAAGAAGCTGCTCCAAGTTTCTCACATATTTGTCAGAGCCAGTGCCAGATAACTCCAAAACAGACCCACCACTGGCCATGTGTGAGCCAATCAGAGATGGCAGTAATGACTCTGTGATAACATGATAACATGGAGGTACATGGAGGGTGCAGAGATCCACCCTCACTGTGCTGGAGCAGGTGGATGCCTGAGAGGCGATTGTGGTCCCATAGGAAGCCCATGCTGGAGCAGGGTCCTGACATGGACCTGGAGACCTGTGAAGAGAGGAGCCCATGCTGGAACAGATTTTCTGGCAGGATTTGTGACCTTCTCTGCAGCAGTTGATGAAGAACTGTAGCCCATGAGGAGGACTCAGGTGGGAGAATTTAATGGAGAAATGTCTCCTGTGGGAAGGACAGTTCCTTGCTGGAGGAGGGGAAGGATTCCTCTCCCTGAGCAGTGGCAGGAACAGTGTGTGGTGAACTGAAGCTGAGAGGAAGAGAGGGGTTGGGGAAGGTATTGATATTAGATACTTGGTTTACTTCTCATTATCCTGCTCTGATTTTGATTGATAATAAATTCAGTTAATTTCCCCAAGTCAAGTCTGTTTTGCTGTGACAGTATTTGAAGAATGATCTCTCCCTGTCCTTATCTCAACTAATTAACTAATGCATTGTCCTTTCTCTCCCCTGTCCAGTTGCAGAGGAGAGTGATAGAGTGGCTTTAATGGGTGCCTGGCGCTTGGCCAGGGTCAAACCACTGTGAACATATGATCACATAAACAAGAAATCTAACCTATACAAGAAATCAAACTTACTTTTTTTCCGCTTGCTCCCAGACAAAGACTGGATGGATGACTCAGAAAACAGTTTTTCTGTATCTAAGTTAAGCTGTATAAACTGAACATCAAAATGTTAGGTAAAGGCTTGTTAGGCAGGCTTTTACATTAAAGTAAAAAGATTTCCACCTTCCAAACGTTTGCAGGACTATCTGTGTGATTCACATTACAGCAGCATCATCAGCTCACGACACTCCAACTAATATGTGTGGAATATAAGGATCCCTGGTTTATAGTGATACATATCTAGTTAAGGGCTATTCAGAAAAAGAGACAAATTTAAGAGGTAAAAAAGGAGTAATAAACAGATACATACACAAGCCTTAATAAGTTGACCAGAGCTGTCAGGTCAGGTCTTTGCAGGAACTAAGTGTAGCCTCAGAGAGGTTTAACTGGAACTTTCCAGTTAATGAAAAAGGAAAAGAAAAAGATTGTCTTTGGTCTCCTGGGAATAATTGAATTTATTATGAGATATTTGAATGGGCTCGTGCAACTGCACAAACTTTCCATGGGATTTCTTAAGGGGATTATGGAAATATCTGGGAATCCTCCTCAACATTTTCTCCATGCATGTGGTCTTGTTACTCTTTCTTGGATACATCACTGTCAGTGAGACAAAACCTCAGCATTCTCTGGGGTTTTCTATTGTTCTGTTATACATTTGCAGATGTGTGAGGAACATATGTATGGTCATATGTCCACGTGCTGTCAGATCAGTAACAGATTATTCCTGCTTGTTTATCCAAATGGATAAACCTGTTCATGGTATTGCATGAATGAGAGTGGTGAGTAGAATAAGTTGTTGTGTTCTTGTGGTTACAGATAACAACAACTGACTGCTCAAGTATTATTTCTTTGTAAAGTCATCTATGTTTTGAAGTTCATCTCTGGAACTGGGACAACTGTTTTCCTTTTTCATGGATATTTGTCCAGTGATGAGCATAAACACATGCAGTGTTCTGTACTTGGCTCCAAAAGGATTTCTTTTTGACTAGTTTGGTTTTGCCCTGATTGTGAGGCAAGTTTGGTTCTTCCCTGATCATAAAAAATTGAGAACTTTTGATCATTTATTTAGGTGTGGCATTGGAATTCATTCTTTTCCTAGTTTAGAATGGAAAGTCAGCTTGAAATAGTGATTATGAGCCTGTTGTAAGCTGTGCATCAGCTGCGCATCAGGTGTGCATGAGGTGAGGTTTCTGTGTGCCCCATCCTTCTTCTCCTGCACCAAATTCTTAGGTGACGTGACTGTTAAACAACTGACTTTTTTTGCTTCTGGAGGAGCACAGGTTTATCTGCCCACTGGATCTGTCCCATGAACTTCAGTAAGAATGAGCCTAGAAGAAAATCACTCAGAATGTTTTCTCAAGGTAGAAAAGCTCCAGCCTGCTTTTAACCTAAGTCCAAGGTTTCCTGTTCACGAGAAATGTATTTTAATTTGGTTCAGCTGTACAGGCCTTTCCTGTGAGTCTCTTTTTGAGCTCTTATCACTGACAATGCATGTAACTACTATATCCTTGCAGCAGTAAAGACCCACCCTGTTTTGGTCTGCAGCACTGAAGCATAAGCAGCTGAATTCAATGTGCAATTTCAGGACAAAAGATTCTAGCTGTATCACTATTCATAGGATTTTCTCTGTCACCCTTTAGGATACAGATTTTGGGGGCAAACTGAGAGCCCATGAAGAGATTTTGAAGCATGGGTTGGGATATTTCTGCCTGTCTGCTGTGGTCAGTACTTTCAGCTTTCTGGCTAGATCGACTCAAAGTTTCTCTTTGCCTATCTTTATGTCCTCTCAGTGTTCACTGCAGAGATATAGAGGCAGATGAGCTTGGATTTGCAACCTAGCTAGCTGCATTAGTTCTGTGAGGGAAGAACACAAATTAGCCTAGTTGATGAAGAAGTGTGGTGGGAGAGTTTCACAGAAATGCTGTTTGTAATGAGTTTGAATGCATGAACAAAGATCTTCATGGCAGGAGTAAGTCTGGTCACTGAAGGAGTGTTTTAACAAAATCAAGTCTGAGTTGTTATCTTACTTAAATTACAGTGGAGGTGTGTCCATAAGCCACTATCTATCTCTATCTCCTGCTTAGCAGAACCAGGTTGTAGCACTAGCAGTCAAAGAAGATGATGAAATTCCAGAGGGTATTTTTCCAGTGAGTTCAATCCACAGTGTTTTTACTCTCACAAGAGAGAGTAAGTGCTCTCTCTCTTGTGGATAAATAATGTGAAAAACAAGCACGCTTCATAGGGAAGTTGTGCCTTTCTGGGTAAAGTCCTCTGTGGACCCTAAGACTGTGTATTCCAAATGACAGGGAGCGAGTGTCACTGTGGAACAAGGGGCTTTTGCAAAGTTTGTGTAAAGCTCCCAGATAAACAGCAGAATCAGTTAATGAAGGCAAAACCCGCTTCAACTCACCAAGAGAGAAGTACTTGTCTTGGTGCATCTTGGTGAAACTGGAGGGTTGGTGGGAGTACTACTAGAGGCCTCTGGCAAGACAAATGCATTCAGCGCCTGTTGTGCATCTAACCTTGCTCCTCTCTCTGTTCTGGAAGCACAGTGAACTGTAATGTTCTGAGCAAGCACTGACCAGACCTAAGCTCATGAGGACAGATGCACTGAAGGTTTCAGACATGCCTCAGTTAGTTCAGCCTGCTGTATCCACCTGACTGCTCCAGCTGACTGGTTCTGCAGTGGAAGTGGTTTTTAGTTGGCAAGAGTCAGTGACTGCATACTCTTCCTGATTGCTGTGTCTGTTTCTCAAGAAAGATATTTTGCAGTTGCCTTTGGATAATTTTGTAGTAAGATCTGAACTGTTATTACTTTGGGTCTCTCCAGGATAAAATTACCCTGTTGTCCTAATCATTTTCAGACTACATGTTATGTCTCCCTTGATCATTTTGATCTCCTTACAGCATTGAATGGAATGTTTTCTTCATATACAATTCCTGACTTGTGCAACTGTTTGTAGCTAGGGCAATGCCACTACAGAACTGTGAAGAACAAATTTGGCTGGAAAAGGTAAAGAGACATCTACAGTGACCAACTTTATTTTTGCATGTTAATCAAGTGTTGATACAGCTGTTGACATGCTCTCTCATGTTAATAAAAAAAAATATATATTTATGAAATTAACAGTAAGTTCCAAGAACAAAAGATATGTAAGACCCTCTGTAAAAACTGTACATTTGTAAAGAAGAAGGAAGGGGTTTTTTTAACTTTACTGCCTGGTTGACTGACATATCCAAATCATCTTGTTATTAGCTGCCTGATTTGTCAAACTGCCAGACTGAAGACCTGAGGAGAAGCAATTTATAAATAAAAGAGTGGAAAGACACAACAGAAAATAAGACAGGACCTTAAATCTCTTGGCTTAAATGAGATGAAGAATAGGTTGGATTTGGAGTAATTTGCATACATAGCTATTGTTGAAATAGAGATTTGATCCAAATTACTGTATGACCTGTGGAAACCTGTGCACCAAATGACAGATCTATAGATATAGCTCTCAGTTACAGCTATTTTGCATTCAGAGCCTGGAACTCATTCTCAGATAATGTGTTATTCTTGGCATTTTGCCAGTTCTCTGACTTTATATTGCATCAGTTAGGCAACCTGAAAAGCTATACAATATAATCAAGCACTAAAATTTTACACTTGAGTGATAATTTTAATATGAGGAACTCACCCTAATTTCTTATAGCTTTTTCTGATTTGAATTCCTTTGAATAATAAAGAGATGAAACATAGGTCTCTAGGTTAGCTTTTTGATTTGAGAAGCCAGTCTGATAAATGACACTGCAGATTTAATTCTCCAAATAATTTATTTTCAAATGCCTTTAAATAATTTTTTGTTCTAGTGTTTGGAGGATTCTGTTTTGTTCAGTGAGTCTGACTCTTAGTAAAAAAAATCACTGTTTTGAATGGAAAAGGATCCAGAGAACTTGAAATGTCACTAATATACTGAAAAAAAAAAAGCAAGCAGTGAATTTAACCTCCTTTCACATTCCCACTCTTAGCTATGTGACTGACATAAAGTGCTTGTTTTACTTGTTTTTGTGTCAAAGTTCACATACAGGGGATGACTAGTTCTCAGCCACAGCAGCTTCTCTCTAAAACATTTGGAGCTGCCAACAGATAGTTTTGAACTCAGAAAGACTTATGGAGGGCCTAAAGACCAGGGTTTGTCTGTGGTGGGCAAATGTATCCCACTAAGAAACTACAACCAGGCTTCAGAGGAGCAGGTAGTTTTAAAATATGATACCCTGGGGGTGACCATTCACAGTCTAACCAAGGCGATACCTGTCAGAAAAAACTGTGTTCCCAAGATTTGCATGAATTTTATTTCATAGAACCCAGAAAACAGCAATGCTAAGAGATGGTGCTTGAGCTGATGCTGGAGAATAGCTCTTCTTTGCCACCCTCTGAACACAAACACTCAGACCAGCATTGTTTGGCTGGGTGCTCTTGCCTACTGAATCATTCTTATTTCCCCTTTGAGTGCTTGTCATTTACATTTGCAGCTGAAGCCCTGTAAGCTGGGCAGGATGGGAGCAATTTCAAGCCTGTCAGTATACCCAGGGCAATTTAGATGACCTTAGTAAAATGTTTCTCTATCCAAAATAGTTATCCCTGATCAGATATAGAGCCTGTGGGAGAATCCTCTCCTAAAACACAGGATATTTCTTGTGCATGGTTGGAAACTCTTCTGCTTGTCTTATTTAAATGACGCTAGTGCAGACAATCTGATTATCCAAGGATGAGTCCTGATCAGAATTTTATTAGCTTTACTTGCCTCTATTAATTTTGATATCTGTATCCAACCCACTTCCAGACCCCACCCTTCCTGCATTACAAATTTTGCTTCTTTGGAAACAAATGAGATGGCTAAAAAAAGGTGAACTCAATGAAGTTATTGGAGGGAGAGATGAGACAAGAATCAGATTATATTTCCTTTGTTTAATTCAGTGTTCTGCAAAATCTATTTATTTTTATTTAAATGCAAATTCCATTGAGCAGTTCTGCTGTTGCAAGTATTTAGTCATATTTCCCTTTTGCTGTCTTCAGGTTTCCATGCAGTGAAACAAAAAGCACACATCAGACTCTAAGGAAGACATCATAAATCAGAAATTCATTTTGACAGAAAATACAAGACGAATAACTCTTGTGCTGTTTCCTTTCCTGAAATAAATGGTACATTTTTTCCAGGGAGCTGTATGTGGGTTTAATAATGATGTGGATATTATGCTGAACTGGAAGTGAGACTGTGAAGTGGTCCTGACTGCAAACATATATGCAAAAGTAAAGACTGAAGGAACCGTGAAATAAGTAGAGTGGAAAATGTGAGCGCAGGTGAAAATCTCTCAATACTTTCAGTCAAGACACGGATGGGAAAACAAACAAAACTTTGAAGAATGCAGAGCAACTCCGTACACTGTGGATCAAAATGAAGGTGATCTACCTTAAAATACTTAATGCATGCAGCTGGACTCTGCATCAACTTTGCATCTGCATAATGAGCACTTTGGATGCAAGGAGAGAGAGGGGCTGGGAAACAGCTTTCATGTGACTTCTGAATTAGTGCTGACTTGGGCAAGCCCTCTCTCTTAATGTAACTATTCCTTATCCTACATTTAGAGAAAGTGGACAATTTAACAGTAGACAACTTGGGATGTGTGCGAAGGGTTCAGTCTCCTCAGAAAGATGACAGGCACAAACAGCTACTGAATAAGTCATTCAATAAACTTCTAATGGCAAGTGATAATTTTATACCTAGAGCATAAAGAATTTCAAAGCCTTGAACATGACCAGGCCCTGCTTTGGGCAGGAAAGAGAAGACATAGTATTGAACAGAGGAGATAAGCAAGAGCTGGGAAGAGATATGTTTTGCCCTTTTATCTGAAATTATTTTTGAGTCAGAAGAAAGCTCAGGGCTGAACTGAGTTGTGTTGGATTTGCATGGCAAGATTTTGGCAGTGGAGAGACTACAAGGCTTCTGTGAGAAGCTGCTGGAAGTTTCCACCATGTCCAGCAGAGCTAATGCCAGATGGCTCTAAGAAGGGCATGCCACTGGCCAGGGTCGAGCCAATCACAGATGGTAGTAATGACTCTGGTAACATATCTTAGAAGGGAAAAAATTAATGTGCAGATGTAATTGGGCTCAGAGAAGAGCGGAGCACAAAGTTCAAGCAAGAGCTCTGCAGACACCAAGGTCAGTGGAGAATGAGGAGAGGAGATACTACTAGTGACATTCATACTGAAAAGATATTCTCCTTCAACTCATCATAAAGATCATGGTGAAGCAGCTGCTTCCCATGGAGATCCACCTGCAGCCCTTGAAGGAGCCCCATGCTGGAGCAAGTGGATGCCTAAAAAGAGGCTGTGACCCTTTGGGAAGCTCACTCTGGAGTAGGCTCCTCTCATAGACCTGCAGACCCATGGAGAGAGGTGCCCATGCTGAAGCAGGTAACCTGGTAGGATTCACAACCCTGATGAGGGACTGTCATGGTTTCAGCCAGGACTGAGTTAATTCTTTTGCATGGATCATTTAATGTGTGAGGGGGAAGAGCCTGAAGCCAAGTGGGCATGTCTAGATTGTTATTCTAAACCACTTCAAGTCACAGTCAGAGATGGAGGTGAGGGTCTTTTGCAAAGGAGGGCATTGCATGCAGTCAAAAAACCCAAAAAGTGTGGCAGGATAGGGAATCTGGCTGCTGTTGTTTTTGATTGCCCCATGCTCTGTGAGTATTTTTAGTGTATCACCCTCTATCTGTACAATATTAGTAACTTGTTATTAATACTTTGATGTTCCTATTTTTTTTTTATCTTACCTCATTGCCATTTCCAGTGAATTGTTCTTATCTCAACCAGCAATCTTTGCCTTCCAGTTCTCCTCTCTGGCCACCAACAGTGTGGGCAGAAGAGAGGGTAGGGAGAGGGGGAGTGAGTGAGCAGCTGTGTGGTTTGGAAAGTCTTGCTGGGAGAACTAAACTGGGGAGTACCGCTCCTAATCTATGACCTGAACCCACACTGGAGCAGGCTGTGCCTGAAGGACTTGGCCCTGTGGAAAGGAACCCAAGCTGGAGCAGTTCCTGAATAACTGTTTCTAATGGTATGGACTCACCCTGGAGAAGTTCATGAAGAATGGTCTCCCATGGGAGAGACCCCATGCTGGAGCAGGGGAATGGCTCCTCTCCCTGAGCAGCAGCAGAAAGGTGTGATGACCCGACCACAACCCTCATTCCCTGTCTCTCTGTGCCACTAGGAGAGGAGGCAGACCCCAGGAGAAAGGGAGGGATGGGGGAGAGATATTTTTAAAGATTTGTTTTACTTGATTTCATTGGTATTAAATTCAACTAATATCCCCAAGTGTGATCTGTTTTGCCCATGACAGTAGCCAGTAGTGATCTCTCCCTATCCTTATCTAAACTCATGAACCTTTCATTTTACTTTCTCTCTCCAGGTCACTTGTGGAGAGGAGTGATAGAGTGACTTTGGTGATACCTGATGTTACATCCAACCAGGGTAAACCACCACATGAGTAATGGAAAAACTGCTTTGAAATTTAGCTTTTTTGCTCTCAATAAGAAGAGCTGTCTCACTCCTTCCAAGCAGTGAATTTAATTCCACAGAAGCTAATTCTCCACTCTGCAAATGGACTCTCTACTGATAGAAAGAAGGAAGAAGAATGAATCTAGCACAGGTTTTTGCAGAGAGCATTGTCTTAGCTGTATGGTACCTGCATAATCTCTTACTGCCTCTGTCCTGGATCAACAGCATTTTTCAATCAGGCCCGTTTTGCAGAGCTCTGCATTGGATAGTTATAACAGGTATTTTTGGAGGATTACCTGTTTCCTGGGCTGGCTTTTGAAAATCATGTCCACCAGCACCCATGTATTCTGCTCCTACCTTTCCAGTCTTGGTATGAGTGCACAAATTCTACCTTCTCAGCCTTGGACTTGCAAATTTCTGCTGTGCACACCAATAGCAGATAATGCCACCACTTTTCCACCTGTCCCAATTCTTTCTCTTAGGCAGCACACATTCAGCATTGTGTACCATTTATACTCTCAAGCATGGCAACTGTGTGGCTGGAGAGGGTTGGCCTCTGACTACACTTCATCATTCTTGAAGCAGAAGGGGATGGAGGGAGCCAAACAACTGTAGTTGTTCCAACGATCACCCTTGAATAAAGAAGATATGTGATCTTTGCAGGGACTGAGATTTTTGATGCTGCAGATCAGTACAAATTAAAAACATGGATGTGTGGATTATTGATCTCCTTGTTGAGACAGTTGTCTTGTTCTAATTGTAAGGTATCATGCCTGTGAGCATGGCTGCAGGAAATAAATTATCATTGTGTGTTCTAAAACAAAAATACCCTGGTAAACTTAGTCTGGAGAAAACACAAGACACTAATTTATAATTAGCAGATAAAATAAATATGGAAAAATTTGTCTTTTACACTACAAAGGTTTGTGAAGACAAACATTTGAGTACCAGAAAGCTAATGTTTGAACTTGCTTTGAATTTTAGAGAATCATTCCACACAACAAACTGGACCCTAGAGTTCTGAGAGGCTCCACCCAGAGTGAGGTGCTGTTCACAGTTTGTTGTCGTCCAGGTCAAAGGATCTCACCTAGAATCACTGTTTGTAGGGTAGCAAGACTGGGCTGTAATCACAGTAATTTTCCTTCTGTCTGAAATTCAGATTGGTAGCTTTCTTTGAAATTTTGATGAGGAAATTATTATTTTGTTTTGGTCGTTATTTAAGCGAGAGAAATAAGTTTGCAATGGTGTTTGTTAAAAACAGGCACTCATTCCATAGCCTCAGTTCCTGGGAGAGGACTGGGTTTCTGATAAGCTCAAGAATGGAGCCCTGGTGCTGTTCATCAAGGCTGAGGCCTAAGCAGGTCTCACCTGAGATCATCATGTGACTCAAGGCTTGAGATGGAGAGGGAGGATGCATCACCACACCTATAAAAGTAAGTCCTTGAAGTTGGGTGGAGGCAGGATTTGGCTCTTCTGTTTCCCTTGGCTAATATATACATCAACTTCTTGTAGCCTGAGTACAATGCACAGTTACCTTTCCACTGGGTTTCTCTGTATTCATGTGGACTGTGGCTTTGGCGTTTGCTCTGCTGAGTGGGTAGGCAGGGGATTGCTCCTGTTGCTGACTGACAAGCCTGAATGGTCATGAACTGTAAGTGAGCTAAAATGTTTGCTTATAATTTTAGCAGATGTTTAGTGTTGTGGCGCTTGCTGTTCAGACTTATTTCCATACTGATTCAGTACTATCAGGGTCCAAGTCTAGAAACTGAAAATTATTTTAAAATACTAAATGTATCTCTGACTACCACAAGAACCTCTCTGACCCACTGTTTTCTAACATAATTAATGTACTCTTTGTGATAGCCCTCTAAGCTGGGCTGCCTGCATGAGTTCATGAAGGACAGAAGAAGTATATTGTTTCCATAATGGCTCAGCCATGTTTTGATGAAGCATCAGATACTCGAGGGATGTAATTTTGGATGATGTGATGATGGATCTGCTCTGCAGCAATGCTCCAGATAATTCCAGGAGAGCAGGGCAGTGGCCTGTGGGACTTCAAGAGGTAATGAAAGGTCACTGTCACCTGTCTCATTTCATTTTGCTTTTGCTTTGAAAAATGGCCCTGGCAACTGTTGACACAAGCAAAGGTTGCTCTAGCTGTTTCCTTGCCAGGCCATTCAGCTTACATGAATGTGTGATGCACAGCAGTGCAGGAATTATGGCTTCAAGTGCCAGGGGACATTGTCAGGTGAGGAATCACACTAGGGCAGCATACCTGTCAAACCAAAATATTGAGGATGGGTCCTGGGAAGATGGAAACTCAATATTGTGTGGAAGGACAAAAGTTCACCTGTATGCATTTTCAGAATTTTTTGTGAAAGAGGAGCCTTATGGTACATCTGAGCTTTTGTTTAGTAAGCTGTGTTTAGTAGGCCATGAAAGCTACCAGAGAGATGAGAGGGAATGCTAATAATAACACAAAATTGAAAATTTAAATCTGGGGGTTTTTTCCTATTTGTGTCTCCTTGTCAGTTTAAAGAATAATTCGTTAAGTGCTGGATTGTTCTCCCTCTAAAGAGAAACATGACCTGAATTTTGGCTGTTGCAAGAAGTTAGTTACAGATTTAGAAGCAAAATAAAAAATAAAACAAAAAAACTCCAACACTACATAAACATAAAATCTGTCATGGTTTAACTCCAGGTGGCAACTAAGCACCACACTGGATCAATCTCCCCACAGTGGGATGAGAAAGAGAACTGAAAGAGTGAAAGTAAGAAAACTCCTGTGTTGAGATAAAGACAGTTGATTAGAGAAACTCACACACACAAGAAAAGCGAAACAAGGAAATAATTCACCAATTCCCACTGTCAGGCAGGTAGGTGTTCAACCATCTCCAGGAAAGCAGGGGTCTATCACATATAATGGTTATGTGGTAAGAAAAACGCCATCACTTTGAATGTCCCCTCTTCTCCCAGCTTTATATGCTGAGCATGATGTTCTGTGGTGTGGAATACCACTTCGGTAAGTTCAGATCGGATATCCTGGCTATCTTCACCCCCAGTTTCTGGGAGTGAACCTGCTCGATGGGAGCGCACAGGAAACTGAAATGTCCTTAATTTAGAGTAAGCCCTGGTTACTTACAGCTAAGACATCAGAGTGTTATCAATATTATTTTCATAGAAAATTCAAAATATAGCACTGTACCAATTACTAAGAAAACCAACTCTATCCAGCTGAAATAATGTATTAATGCTTTTCAAGGTGCAAATTAAGTATATTAATGATGTCAAAGCCCACCAAAGTTCATTTTGTGGGGAAGACTAAGTATTACTTGTAAGTTATGTGCCCCCAAGAAAACATTCTTTGTCCACAGAAGAACTGGATCTTTTTCTGAAATGCAGATATATGGCCATTTTCAAGTGAACCATGCATTTCTTTTTCCTCTCTGTTTTTCATACCACTTTTGATATCCCAGAGATGGTGTTAACACTTGCCAGTTCAATGTTTCTCTGAATTTAAATAGCACACGGCTGACCCTTTTCTTCTAGCTCATTAATAAAATGCTAGAAGATACCTGACCTACAATCTGGTTCTTTTGAGAAATATTGCTGCTTGACTTAATTCACTGCTGTTCAACACTGCCCTTTGTATGCTAAATCCCTTCATGCTGCTGAAATTTATACAGCAGCGTTGACAGCTATGATCTGAGTTAACACTCTTGGGGTAAGACTATTACAATTTTTGTTTTCAAAACCAGGAAGAAGCTTCATCACTAAGGTCCACCTATAGAGAGAATACATGAGAACTGATGTAGTAGCTATATAGATATTACTGGGTTAGCTATTTGTATTGAACTATAGAGGTCTTACACAGTAAGTTAGAGCTAACTGTTAGCAAATGAGTGATCAGAGTTATTTTTTCTTTTAAATTTCTGAGTGTTTTGAAGTCATTAGAAAAAATATCTGACTTCTGTGAACTTGTGGACGGATTCTTTGTGGTTCAGGCCTCTCATACCGTGTTTGCACTATTAGTGGTTGTGGTGGTCTGTGATATTTCCCAGTGGAGCCTTAAACCACATGTAAGTAATTAATAGAAGCCCATAAGTGTTCATATATCTTTTGCCAGATTATTACAGAACCTCCTATACCTATCTGGATTGTGGAAAGTGTTGGATCTCTTTTAGTCCCTAGCATCCCCATGAAGCTTCAGAGAAGTAGATGACACATAAGTGAATCCACATTCCTCTCTGAGTGCCCATCAAGCGTGGTTGTTGGCAAGCTTTTTCTGCCAGGGCACCAAGAGAAGCTCTTATCCAATGTTCTGGGAGGAGTTTTGTCATCCATTTGTTTACAGTTGCCAGTTTATTTTAAATTGGCAGCTCCAAATCAGTCTGTAGCCATAGAAATACTGTTGGTGATTTTTGGCTTGAGGCAGATGTAAATGCACTATGCAACACACCACCAGTCAGCAGTCATATTGGCATCTTCACCAGTGCAGAGAAGAAAATATATCAGCCCAGGGGTCTGAATTTAGATATTCAGGGAAAGAAAGGCAGGAAATTATGAATATTTGCTTCTAATGTGAAGACTGATTTAGAGAAGCACAGATGTAGGAAATTAATCAGAAACCCAGGGTCGAGCACTGTTTAATATTCACTCCATTGTCCTCAGGACCTAACTACATGCTCTCTGAAACAGGAATCTGAAGAGCTTTTGTGGGAGCAGTTTCTGGAGAAGAGTAACATGCCAGGACAGAATAGGGCTTCAAAGTAAAATGGCACTTGATAAAACAAGCTCCCCTCTATTCTCTCAGAGGTTGTGTAGTTGTGGCTTGCTAAATGAAGCCATTATATGATATATTTGATCTCTAGCCCCCTGGAAGGGGATGAAACTGTCTGGTGCCAGGTGACCAGTAATGTTTCTAGCAGACTGATCCTGTGGTTCTGTCCTAGCCCTGAGCCATAACCTCTCAGCTGGCCTGCTGCTCCAGCAGCTGTGTGGCACGTGGTGGTCCCTGTTCATTTCCTTTCAGCTCTTCAGATAAGGGATTTTTGTCATTGCCTTGCTCAGCAGTCGAGCACTGAGGACATTTGCTGCCTTTTTGTTATTTTTCCTAAGGTTTCTTGCATGTGATACAAAGATGGGGAAGGGAAGCAGAAGCTGGCGCTATCTTTCATTTGGCCAGCATGGGGTGAGGTGGTGTGTAATACCTGGGCTCTTTATCTGCTTGTCTTCAGCAGATGGCTGGGGCTATGAGAAAGGACTGGATGAAAGTGTAGGGGATGACCCAATTTTCTCTGTTCAGCAGAGTAAGAGGAAAGAGACCTTTTTCACAAGTCTCTCTTATAGCCATCTCTCACATACTGCTTCCTGGGAGTAAGAGAAGAAGTGGAAATGGTAACTGGATTAGTAGGGAGCTTGTTAGTTTGTGCTAGAGAATCTCTTGCTGACACTTTTTTGTCACTTGTACTTGTGTCAGCCAAAATATACCATCCTGGTCTTGTTTATTTCACAGTGCACAGGGACTTAGAAACTCTGCTTCCCATTTAGGCATTATAAAGCTTTCATTATCATGGATCATCAAGTGTCCCAAATGTACAGGAAACTAGCCAGCAACGCCTCCATGCATAACTATGTCCCATGCCACTCTAACTTTCTTATAATTTTTTAGTGTTGAGCCAGCTACTTGTCACCAAAGGGCTTATATTTATTTCTGTTGGAGCTAGAGCTTCAAACGCTTTTTTTTGGTTTTGTTGTAATCTCAAAAAGGCAATTGTGCTTGCCTGCTGCTGCACCTGCATTATTACTATTAATAATAAATACGTGCCATTTAAACAGGGGCTTTTTATGTGCTAAGTGCTTCATAAACAATTTCAAAAACCAGTGTTAAAAGTGTATAAATGTTGCATGACTGGGCACTTGAAAGCTAAGAAATGCTAATGTGAACCTGGCTGCCATGGTTATGTGCTTTGTGCATAATTATTATTTATTAATTCTTGGCTTATTCAAGTCCCCAAAAGTTCCTATTATAGGAAGAGGATTCCAATGAGCTGGAATTACATAGAGCGGAACCAGGGACATATGGCCTACGGATTGTTCAGGGATACAGTTCAGATGTGTAGGAATGGGATCAGCAAAGCTAAGACACAAATGGAACAGAACTTGGTAAGGGATGTAAAGTACAACAAAAAGAAACTATATATGTAAATGAGTCAGAAAAGAAAGGCCAGGAAGAGTGTCCCCCCTGATAAATGAGAAGGGAGAACATGTGACAAAGGATCTGGAGAAGACAGAGGTACTCAATGAGTTTTTTGTCTCAATCTTCACTGGCAATCAGGCTTCCCACTTCTCTCAAGTCCCTGAACCTCCAGGTAGAGTTGGAGAAATGGAGCTGCTCCCAGTGTAAGCAAGGAGCAGGTTCAAGTCCACCTGATGAAACTGAATAGGCACAAGTCTGTGTGGTCTGAAAACATACGTCCCAGGGTCCTGAGGGAACTGGCTGATATTGTTACCAAAACATTCTACACCATATTTGAAAAGTCACAGTGGTCAGGTGAAGAACCAGTGACTGGAAAAAGGCAAATGTCACTCTTATTTTCGAAAGGGAAGAAGGGAAGTCCCAGGGAACTGCAGACCAGTAAGCCTCACCTCTGTGCCTGGGAAAATGATGGAGCAGATCCTTATGGAATCAATGTCAATGCTCATGCAAGACTAAGGGGTGATCTGAGACACCCAGTATTGCTTTCTTGACTAAGGGCAAATCATGACTGACCAGTCTGTGACGGTACGATGGCAATGGTCAACAAGACAAGACTGATGGATGTCGCCTACCTAGACTTCTGTAAGGACTTTGATATGGTCCTGCATCACATCCTGATGTCCAGACTGGAGAGACATGGATTTGAAAGATGGACTATTCAGTGGATAAGGAACTGGCTGGATGCATGCACCAGAGAGTTGTGTCTCTATGTCCAGGTGGAAGCTGGTAACAAGTGATGTCCATCAGAGCTCTCTGCTGGGACTGGTGCTCTTCAATATCCCCATCAGTGACACAGACAGTGGGACTAAGTGCATTCCCAGCAGGTTTGGAGATGACACAAAGCTGAGCACTGCAGCTGACACAACAGAAGGATGGGATGCCTTCCAGAGGGACCTGGACAAATTTGGGAATTTGGCCAATGAACTTCATGAAGTTCAACCAGTCCAAGTGCCGGTTGCTGCGCTTGGGTAGGGGCAATCCCAGATGTAAATACAGACTGGTAGATGGACTCACTGAGCGTAGCCCTGTGGAGAAGGACTCGGGGGTTCTTGTGGGTGAGAGGCTGGACATGACCTGGCAATGACCTGTGCTTATCCTGGGCTGTACCCAAGCAGTGTGGCCCAGCAGGGTGAGGGAGGGGATTCTGCCCTGCTCCATTCTGGTATCATGAGACCTCACCTAGCGTACTGCATCCAGCTCTGGGGTTGTCAGCTTAGGAAAAACATGGGCCTCTTGGTGCAGGTCCAGAGAAGGTCCCTGAAAATTATTAGAGGGATGGAGCATCTCTTCAATGAAGGCTAAGAGAGTTGGGGTTGTTTCAGCATGGAGAAGATTTGGGGAGGGTTGACCTCATTGTGGCCTTCCAATATTTAAATAATGGAGATAGAGAGAGGACAGGTTAAAATCAGATATTAGGAGGAAATTCTGTACTGAGAGGGTAGTGAGACACAACAGGTTGTATAGAGAAGCTGTGGATGTCCCATTCCTTGCAGTGCTCAAGACCAGGTTGCATGGGGCCCTGGCCAGCTTGAGCTGGTGGATAACAACCCTGCTTATGATAGAGGGTGGGAAATTATCTTCAAAATCCCTGACAACCCAAACCACTGTGTGATTTTATTGATTCTGTAATTCGATGCTTAACAACTGGTTCATCTTTTGAAAAGGAACAGGACAGGAGAGAGATTGCAGGATAAGAGAGAATAGACTCAGGAAGTACAGGAGTATACCAGGAAAAGATGAAAAGTCCATATAAGTAAAGCCAAAAGCCCTACAGGATGCCTACTTTTTCTGTATCTGATCAAGTCAGTTGTTTGAAAAGCAAGACAGGCACTTTCTGCAACAGTTGGTCCCCACGATACAGGGAAATTTCAATCTTGAGAAAATATTTTACCCAGCTGATGACACATTTTATTTCAATAGTATTCATTTGACCTCAACTGGACAGTGAGGTCTTCTGGTTAGCTCACTGAACCAAGGAAACTGCTGAATGTCCGAGTTACAAAATTTGTTTTTAGGAGCCTGATCTTTCAGCAAGGAAAAAAAGACAACCAGGTTTTTATCTTCTCTTTTTAACTCCTCCTTTTTTCTTTCTTGTCCTAAATAATGGTTCCTAACTAGAGAGGTTGCAGTAGAGTAGGTATCCTGGGCTAGTACCTGGGAAAAAGAGGAATTATTTTGGTTGCCCGGCTTCACTACCTTTCCCTTCACCTCCATTTTCCTCTCTTTATTCTCAGTAGTGCCTAAGCTGTAGTTGATGCACCCTGCTGTAGATAATATTGATTTGGGCATCGGTTTGCAGTGTTTAGACACCTCTTGGAGGAAAGCTTTTGTGCATCTGCCACAGTGTACAGATATAGAGGACTTGCTTCAGCTAGAAAAACACAGTTTAATATCTGTCCTCTACTTGGCAGAGGCTGTGCAGTCAATATTGTGCATAGCTAGGTTTGTAGTTTGATTATTCTTAATGCTGTGCTTGAGGATAGCAATCAAAGTCTGAGACAATCAGCTCAGGTGCTGGTTGTGCACTCCATCAGCACAAGGGATCTGCAAAGCTGGTGACTTGGTGCCAGGCCAGAGAACCTCTATTTTTGATGGTACTCAGGCTTTCCTCTGGCCTTCATGTGTTTGTCTTGTCATCAAGGAAGACAGAGTCAACCTTGCAAGAAACAGCAGAGAAAATTTCCAGGCCATCTCACCAAATCTTCTTTTCCATTGTCCTTCAGCAAAGGGAGTTCCTAAATTAAGTATCTAACAAAAGGCTTGCAAGCAGAGGGGGTAATACACGACAGCTCTTACCGTTCAGTAGCAACACAGAATGTTGTTTTGTGGCAACTTTTCAGTGCTTCAGATGCTATTTTTAATGTTCTTCTTTTTAACATTACATAAATATTTAATTATAATTAAATACATTGTGTGCTATGTTAGAAATAATTTAGTAAATAATTTATATATATATATATTCCTATTATTTATATTAATATTTTAAACCAGGTGTTGGGGGTTGGATTCTCTTGTAGAAGTTTTTTCCCATATGTTGCCAGGGAACTGATCTCTAGGACCTTATAGATAGTTAAGAAAGACAAAAGAAGTGGCCTGGGGTGGAGGGAGGGGAGGAACACATAGACTTAATTTTTTTTTTCTTTCTTTTTCTGGGGGGGTGTACTTGTGGGGACAAGACACAGCAGGCTGGGGCTTTCAGATTTTGTGGGGGGAGATTTTTCTTTCACTGGCACCACTGGAGTGGAGTTCGGGGTTTCCTGCCACGGTCTCTCCGTGTGTGTCCCGGCAATCCTGACCCTGCCCCTGTCTGCCTGGCCGGGAGCCGCTGCAGTTCCTGCCCCCCTCGCTGTTCCTTCGCTCCTGCTCCGAGTGTTCTCCACGCCTCAGCCCGCACCCCCTGCCCTGCCGGGACTCGTGCTGCAGCTCCAGCCACCGCCGGGGAGCTCCTGATCCATCTGCAGCATCCCAGGACTCTGCACCACAGCTACCTGTGTTGGGAACTGCACCAACGGGGAAAGAGTGCCAGCGGCAGAGAAAACTGGGACTGTTTCCCTGGTTCTGTCTGTTGTTCATATCATAGTTATTGTTGTTCTGTTTTGCCTTGCTAAACACAAGTAAAGAACTGTTATCCATATCCTCACATCTTTGCCTGAGAGTCCCTTAATTCTAAAATTATAACAATTCGGAGAGAGGAGTTTTTTCATTCTCCATTTCAGGAGAGGGTCCTATTTGTCCTTAGCAATACCTGTCTTCCAAACTAAGACAGGTTTTCTAGAGGAGAAAGGTGATGAAATAATGTATGAAGATACGCAGAAAAACTATACTAATTTTTCTGTTCCTTTTGAAAATTTTGAACTTGTCAGCTGATTTCAGCAAACTTGATAGACAGACAGAGGTTTCAATGAAGAATTGCTTTGAACTTTTAATAAAATGTTTCTCTTAGTTAGATGAAAACAAGACACTCAAGTCTGAGTCACTATGAGCAGGAAAAAAAAATATTTTACACTCAGCCTTGATTTGACACCAGAAATCAAGAAAGTTATCATCCCCTCTCCATCTTTTCCCAGACATGGAACAAACTTGTTTGTATTGGAAACCTTGTGTCACACAACAGCACTGGTGTGGTGTACGTAATTTCCCTGAAATTGACTCAGGTCTCACATATTCTTCAAGGTTAATTCCTTTGATGCTCTTTGCTCTTGTCCTTATTTTGCCATTTGTCTCCTGGAATTCTATCCTGAAAGTTCTTTGGGAAATTCTCATTGTCTCTGTCCTAAGTGAAAGTTTCATATTTGCTCAAAGCTTAATTGAAATCCAGATGAAGGAGCACTAGTACATTTCCTTAGTTTAGAAAATAAGTGATTAAGGTAAGACACAAATTCAACTGTTTATGAGGTATGTATGATAAAAGCAAAATTGTACATGGTTCCTTCCTTCCACATATTAATTGTGCATGGTTCCTTCTTCCCCTTTAAAAGTGCTCATCTATTCACTGTGCTCTACTGTTGGTTTGACTATAGGCCAGGTGACAGCCTGGGTATTTTCTTTTCCTTCATACAGTGTTGCTTTACTGTGGTGTCTTGGTAGAGCTCCTGACTTGATAGGTTTATAAAAATGTTTCAGAAGTCTGGAAAGGAGGCAGCAGGGTTCTCATCTATCATCAGACGCAACAGCCTTAATAAATCTGGAAAGGCACTGCATCTGAAATACAAAGAGTCTGATAAGGAGTTCATTCCAGGTTAGCCTGGAGGTTTATTATTCGGATATATAATTTCAAACTGTGGCTGCAGACACTTATGCAAAGAAATAGAAATATGTAAAGATCCTTGTCCAAGAGGCCTTTCCACTTTGTGCCAAAAGTCTATACTTCAGAGATGTTTCTTTCTCAGAGAAGTTTGGGTAGAGATGACAGCCAATCAACCTCCATTTACAATGATTATTTCTGCAGCATAGTTTTCCTGTCTGACCTCATCCCAGGGCTGTTGATATATTTATCTGCACCTGAAGATCTCCCCTACACTATGCAAATTTTCTTGATTTCCATTTTTTATCATTACGCGCTACTAATAGAGCTCATTAGTGTTATATTTCTGCATCATCCCTTCTCAGCTGTTTTTATCCACACAATTATTGAAAAATAAGACTAGTTTCAGAATATCCCAAATCTCTTCTGTTCTCAACCCTGAAAGCAGCCATATCATTAATACCAGTGCTATAATCAGTCATTACTGCTATATGTAGATAGTGTCTGGTCAGAAATATAGGACTTCTCAGAATTCTCAGAACTGGTGTTCCCATTGCTATGATGGGTAATGCAAACTTTTTTGGCTGGATGTACGTGTCTCCATCCAAACTTCTAGTGGGCACTGTAAAATAAATTTTTACTGTTCTTAGGCGGATACTTGAAAACTGATTTGTGCTCTAAAAATGTTAAGTTCTATCCACAAGTGGAATGACGAATGTCTGTATCTAAATTAGAATACAGGTTAGGTCAGATTAACACAATCACATTTAAAACCATGTGAGCTGAATCAGTTTTTGCATCTATCCAGTTTTGCATCACAGTCTTTGAGCTTTGTCCTTACTTGTTTCTGATGACCCAAAGAGATATGAACCAGAGGACTTCAGGAGAGAGAGATAACACTGGTCTAACTCAAACAGCACCACAGCTAACCAGAACATTGGAATGAGGCTTCTAAGATTTTGGTTCTGCCAAAGACATCTGAGTGCCTCCAGTTTCAGATGAGCTTCTGCCATCCATCCCTATTTTGTCTTCCTACTCCAGAATGCAGGGTCTCTGACTTGTAGACTGTGCACCACCAGCCATCAGGGGACCCTGTTTATTGTCACTTAACAAATGAACAGTCTCTTTTACAAAGTGGTTAATTTTAGACAGCCATGTTCCTATATTTATCTCAGTCACAGTCCTTTTTATTCTGTGGCACATTCACCTTTCAGAAAAACTGTTCCACTCAAATTTTCCACAGAAGCTTGAATATTTGCATCTTTGTTATACGTATCAAAAATAACAATACTATAGGAAACCTGAGTGAGGATCCCATGATGCCCTTTTGAATTAGGTGATCTTAAGGCTGTTTTCCAGCCTAAAAGGTGCTATGCATTGTCTGGTTTTTTGACAGTGTCTCAAACTCAGTTCTCCATGATAAATAAGCATAATGGATGCCAGCCAGTTCAGTTCCCAGGCATCTATTTACAAAACCCAAGGTGTACTCAGCTATTGGAAATAAGATATGCTTCCATTTATGTTTGATAGATATTTAAACTGGTGAATATTTCTTGGGTTTCTGGAAGGATATTCTATTTAAATTGTATTCATAAATAGTTTCTCAGACACTTTAATATTAAACCATGTTTTAATTGTTAATATGTAATCTTTATAAAGCATAATAATATTTTAGCTATTTATGAGTCAGTGCTTTAATACAACAGCCAGGCAAGGCCTGACATCACCATTTCTCAAATAGGATGTGACTGAGTTGTAGAAGGAGGTCTGAAGAAGGCTTGAAATCTGAGCAAGGCTGATTTGGCATTAGAGATGAGGCAGTCCTTTCTGATAAAAATAGATTTGCTGCAATGTTTCCAATTTTGTCTCTTGCCTTGTAATGTTTTACTGCATAATGATGGTTCAAGACAGAGAACATCCACTCACATTTCGATCTGATCCATTTTGTATGGGAAGCAATATGTGATTGGTACAGGAATAAGAGAAGTGCTGTGTTTTGCTGTGTTCTCTGTAGACCTTCCCTGCTGTTTCTCCTTCTCTGTGTTATAGTTCAGGACTGCAGTAACAGAGTGGCTCTGCTCCTGCTTGGATATGGAGCCCAATAGTTTTAGGTGTGCCCAGACAATCACAGGAAAGCTTTCATTTGTTCTGCAAGGAAAGTGCCAATCACTTACAGGAGCTGTTCACAGCTAAAGAAAAGTTTTCTTTATTGAATGCTTGATTGCAAAGTTTCACTCTGCTGCTTCTGAGGGAGCATTGTAAAGTGTTTGTAGGGCTTGTCAGTATTGGCCTTTGTGGGTGAATTGAATTAAACTCTGAGGCAGAGACATGTCAGGACTGATTTGGGGGAAATGGGGCTGCCTTTGTTGATGGCAGTTGAGTTAATTTGTGTTGTGGTGCAGAGCAGTGCCAGGCTTTTCTCCTTGATCTCAGAAAAGTCAAGAGAAATTAGTATCTGTCAGAAGATTTGGGTTTTTTTTAAAGTGAGTAGTTTTTAGGTAAGCTTGTATATACCAGACACTCAAACTACACAATTGTTGGAGGCTGTTTTTACAGTCATCATTGAATCATAGAATCATTAAGATTGGAAAAGACTTCTATGATCTTCAATATTAGATTTAAAATTGGGATCAGCTCTGGAAGGAATAGGAATGGTGGGTGCAAGCAGTTCATTTTTCAGCACATGGTCATTGCATATGTACTATTGTCCTGTAATATGATCAGAGCCTTATTTTCATATTTTACTGTGGTATGGCAATTATAAGAACTGGTGTATAACAATACAAATAGACTCAGTTACTGTTGGGACAAACAAGACAGAGAGGAGAGAAGTGACCTTGCCAAAAGTAATGCTTTGGTTGCATAGTAAGGACATATGTGCTGACTTCTGCATCTCTAATCACAAACAAATCTCCTTTTGTATGCATCCTTTTGGATCAACTTTATCTTTTCTCTGCTCTGTTGCACCTCTACCTTGACTTTCCTGGTGACTACAGTTTTGGCAAATACTGCAGGTTTTGGATTACAGCACCACTTGAAAACTGTGGAGCAAAACCATCAGGCAAGTCTGAAGAGTCCCATATTTTCACATGGATTGTCAAGATATGGGAGAGTGTTCTGGATTCTTGGAGCAAGAAACTTTGCACTATGTTATCCTTTATTAAAAGGCAAAGTGAAATGTAATAAATACGCATACAGGAATATAGTTTGTACTACTGTTTCTATAACTTTCTTGCTCACAAATTAATAGGTGCATTTTGACTGTAAGCACACAACTGTAGCTCTGCCACAGAAATTGTGAAATTATTTCAGAGGAGATACAGAGGCTGGAGGTGGGGGGAATATCAGGCTGAATGATAATATTAGACTGAAAAGAAAAGAGATCTGCTGCAATCTTTTTGCTAGAGAAAAGCAAGGACAATCAATGTTAAACAACATGGTTTGCTGCAGCAACCTGCTAATGTCAGCACAGTCTCCATCTCTTCCTGTTTGTTTCAAGAGCAAAAATCACAGGCTGGAGTGTCAGGATCTGTCCTTTTTCCATTCATACCTGTGGCTCGACTGCCCCAGTGCTCTCCTAACTGCTCTCCTAGACTCAGCTTTTTCCTCTTACTGCCTTGTACTTGTAGGATAGTTTTTGATTCCACATGCCATGCATTTCCTGCTGCTGTTGTAAGGGTTGCTGCTTCCTCTCTCCTATCTGTAGCTGCTGTTTTTCATTAGTGTATTGGAGTAGGAAGGAGACACATGGAAGAGTCTATATGTATAGAGAAACAGAAGCAGCTATGAAGGCTGGCACTGCAGTTGTGACTAGGCTGCATGTGTTGGAAATGTTTCTCTACAAACAGATTGCCAAATCACAAAGAATAAACTCTGACTTTAAGATAATGCCTCAAGTTTTCCAAACAGTTTCCAAACCAGATTGGAAACACAACGGTGTGTGGAAGGTACTAAAAAAAACTCCTGGAAAAGCAAAAATGTGGCGGTGAATTTTGTCCATGGTTTTCAAAATCATCCATCACAAAGGGATGCCGAGGGACAGATCATCATCACAGTTAAAGTTTTTCCTTTTTTTCAATTCCTCTGTTCTTATCCACTCTGATAGGCAGAACTGTTGTTCTGACACAGGCATTGCCTGAGACTTTGTTAATCTTTTTCACTTGTCTAATATGGACTATGTTTTGTATTTGTGCTGAAGTAAAGGTTGATAATATAGAGATGTTTTTGTTATTGGTGAGCAAACTTTGCACAGAGCCAAGGCCTTTTCTGGTTTTTTACTGCCAAGCTGGTGAGGAAATTTGTATGTGGGAGGGTAGGAGGAGACACAACCAGGGCAGGTGACCCAAACTGACCAAAGAGTTATTCCAGACCAACTGACATCCTGCTCAGTATTTCAATCTGAGGGGAAGAAGGAGGAAAGAGAGGGTGTTTGGAGTGATGGTGTTTGTCTTGCCAAGTCACTGCAAGGTGGGATGAGGCCCTGCTGTCCTGGAGGTGGCTGAACAGCTGCCTTCCCATGGGAATCAGTGAGAGAATTCCTTGTTTTGCTTTGCTTGTGTTTGTGGCTTTTGCTTCCCCTGTTAAATTACCTTTATTGCAAGCCATGGGTTTTCTCACTTCTGTTGTCCCACAACCTGTTGTCTGAGCAAGTGGCTGCCTGGTGCTTTAGTGTCTGGACTTAAATCATAACTGATGTACAGGTATTTTTGCACTGATGCAACATAGTATTTCAGCTTGGAGTAATAAGAAGTGGTAGGAACATCTTGTCCTGGTAAGTGTTTTCATAGTTTTTTTCAGACTACATTCTAGAAAATGGTACAGTCAAGAGAAGAAAACCTCTTATTCATGCCTAGTATAACATGAGATACTGATGCACATGTTTGTATTTCACCTGCAAGGTGTCTGTTGTGTCCCTTTCACCACTCTGTATTAGCAGACTAATGATAGAGCAAGAACAGTCACAAACTCCACTCACATTTATATGGATTTAACATACTTTGTTTGAAGCAACTCTGCTTATCAAATTCAATGCCAGACTGGTAATGCTCTTCAGCATTGGAAGAGAGTATGATGAGTAAATAGTAAAGTGAGTATCTCACTGCCATTTCAGAGCCTGTTTTTGGCATGTGGCACTGCACTTGGACAGCAGGATTCTACCATTACTTTCCCAACTGTGAGTTGCTCCATGCTTCTCTGCAGGTTGGAGTAAAGGAGCCTAGTCATGGTTCCAAAAAAATGGCATTATCAAATGGGGCCTGTGCCAAAGAGCCAGCCTGACACTGTCTTTGCTCACATCACAGCCTCAGGGGCACATGGGCATAGCTCAGCACATTGGTACTGTTGTCTATACAAGAGTATGGATAATCTCCTCAGAATTGCTTTTTATTTCTATTTGTAAACAACAGGTTTTGGCGTGGGATGACATGGAAAAGTTTGTGCATGGTTACTTCAGGCAAAAAAATCTCATGAGTGATGTGAGTTTTATGGTCAGGTAAGGAATGCTGTCTGCTGCTGGCAGTTCTTAGGCTTCTATTGCTTTTCCATTGCTTTGCTCTTTATCACCTCCACAGTGTCTACCTTACTATACTGCAGCAACACTTTAAAAGGACCTCGAGGAAGTTTCTGCACAACAAAACTAAAATCAGAAAAAGTTTTACCCTAAGCATGTCTATGTTTAAATGCAAAGTAAACAACAAATTAGAGATAGGATATAAACCTTCATACACGCAAATACATATATATAGAGAGAGGGAGAAAGAACTGCCTAAATATTGCAGAAATTATTGGTTAACAGCATTTATGGAACTTGTCTGGTGATTAAGGCCCCTAGAGACAGCAAAATACATATCACTTGGAATATTTCTTTTCAAACATGACACATTGTATTTGCTTGTTTGCCTGATTGTACAACTGCTAGGCTGCTGTCAGTTCTGATAGAAGGTGGCACTGCCCAACCATTTGATGTGAAGACCTGGATGGGCTCCAGGAATGGCTCTTTCCTTTTCTTTTAAATTCTCATGACCCAAAGCTCCATTCGTTTTGCCTAGATTTTAGCTGTGATAAATCCTCTTTTAGGCCCTAGTGAATGTCACAGAGCTGTGGAGAGAATGGATTTTCTTACAGAATTCATACCATGATCTACTAGAATATCAACCTGTCTATAAAAAGAGCAAATACACACACACACACACACATATTGGCAGAAGGAAGGTAGCATTAGACAGATGTGGAAACAAGGACTGAGAGGCAGAGTCATTTTGTGTCCATGGGAATCTCTTTCATAGATCATTTGTGCTACATGGGAAGTCTGTGCCATTATCCAACAAAATGATGTGTCTGTCAGATTTGTCTGCAGAAGTGGACAGCCTGCTATAGTTGCTGCCCAGATAGTAGCTTGATTTATTATCAACATCACCACTGCCATAAAGCTGCTTCATGCTGCACCATAAGTGGCTGTGATGCTATAAGATGTGACACCAAAGTTACGTAACAACAGTGCACACCACAAATGGCCTAGTGGGACTTGATGTAAGTGTAATCCACGGAGGTTTACCGAGGGATTCATGAACTAAGGCATGTCAGCATATTCCTGTATTTTCTTGAAGGAAGAACCAAATGGAAAAAATGATGTTGAAGCATGTCTTCATCCCTTGATATCGAAAACCCCAGGAGGAAATTTTGATTATATCCTTAAAAACATCAGTACCTCTTTGAAAAGAATTTACATTGACTCCTTCTGTTCCAAAAGTACTTTAACTGTGCTGTCTCAGTATTGCTTTGTTGTGTGACTATGTATCAAAAGGGAAGGGTAATTCCATCAGTCAATAAAGAGTGTGTTCCTTATATAAATTTATTCTCATAATGTTTTTGGCCAAGCTCAAAAACCTTTTATATTCTCCACTGACAGTCTGAAGGCTAGCAGTGTAGAGCAAAGAGCCAGGCAAAACAAAAGTGTCTAAGCTGTGGTTTTGAGGTGGGATTGTCTTTGGTTTTCTTTTTTTGTTTTGGTAGTTGTGTTACTACCAGCTTTGTATGTGCTATCTCTTACGGAGATCCTGGTATTTGGTGTCATTTGGGAGAAGGTGAAATTTCTGCAATTAATAACAGTGTAATAAGTTCTCACTCCTCTCCCTCTCCTTACATCACTTCTGCACCCAGGGCTGATAACCTACCACTGTGGATGTGAGCACTACAGACCATCTTGGGTTATTATCTTACTGATTCTTTCCCAGAGACGCTTCATTTTCTTATGGGAAAGATCTATCAGTTAGGTCTTTGAAAAGACAAACCCTTTCTTCTTCTGCTAGAGGGACTACTAAACTTACTTCAATCTTATGCTTTGCTTGGAAGTTTCCTGGAGATGTGGTGCAAACTTCCTAAACCTTGAAGAATAGTGAGGAAAGACTGAGATATGTAAATAGCTGCACTAGGTTGAGGGAGGCTCACACAGTTGGTAGGAAGTCCTTTGGCATTCTGGTTTCACTGTTTTTGGCTTCCTCCTGGCAGAAACACAAATGGCAAGTCGGAGAACATTTCACAGTGTGCTTTGGATTCATGTAGGCAGGACTTTTCTGAACTAAACGTGGGAGGCAGGGAAGGAAGATGGAAAACTCAGCCATCTGTCAACATTTTTAAAGTCACATTGAGAAGGGACATTTTTTTCCTCCAGGGCTTTTGGAAAACTTTCCCTGACAGCACATTTCACAGAGGATTCTTTCTGACAAGGATTGCTATCTATTTAGTGACACATCTGGGGAAGCAGATTGCACTGTGCAGAGTCAAAGTTCAATGCAGGGCTATGAGCAGCTCAGAGAAGTGGAAGATTGGAGAGAAGAGAAGCATGAAGCCATTCTTGTGGCTTGACTCTAACACTGAAGTGCATCTTTACTGTGTTTACTCTCTGGGAATATCCACTGTAACTCAACAAGTTTCTGAAAACCTATGGACAGATTTTCTAATGCATACACTCAAAATAATTAACAAACTGAAAACACCTCAACCATAAAAAAACCACAACTAAGCACTTATTTCCTGGTATTACAACTAACCCTCCCAACCCATTCTTTCTCCCAGCTTTTTGTGTTTTTCAAAAAGCATGCAGAAGGAAAATTTAAAGTAGGTAACAGAATAATTTGGATGTGTTTTGCTCTTCAGGGACAAAGAATGCATTAATAGCAGTGGTAGTAGTAGGACATAAAAAAGACACCTTCTGTATTTCCTCGTGTATTTCCTGTGATGGAGCACACAGTCTCTTGTAATGCATTGTGCATGGATGTGAAACAAAAACATAATTTTCTGAATTTCCTGTTCTCCATTTTTACACTAAAAATATTTTTTAGAGTCAAGAAGGAAGCATATCAGGAAGAAGTAAAGCCAGAATTTTATTATTAGTATGATTAAAATACTAAGAAACTATTCAGTTTTATTTCATCTCTAATTGTTACAAAAATGAAGGAATTGCAATGTAGCAGTGTAGATCGGATACTGCTCTGAAATCGTCACAGACACACTGACACATTGACACAGAGAGAGAGACAGAAACACACACACAGTCTCTGATTCATTTAACCCCTTTCCTTGATTCTGTGCTCATCCTCCTACTGGTCCCTTGTATTCTAGAAATTCCACCTTGATGGAGGTCACGGTGGGATGTTATTGAGTGCTGTCAGCATCCGGAGTCCTTCGCCAGGAAGAATATTTGTGTTATTCTTCTTGTCCTTCTAGGATCACTTGGGATAATTTGTGTGTGTTGATGGGATACTGCTCTCTTCCTACACTGGTCTGCAGCTCCATGGTACACCCAAATTTTGTACACCCTGGGCCATCTCAGTATGTTCTCTCTTTGTTCTTTTCATTACCCCTAAACCCAGTTCGTCCAGCCCTAGGTTCACACTTCAGCTGACCACGGCCAATCTGTCTGTAGTTGTGCCACTCTATGCCACATCCTGTGTCCTTCTCAAAGCCTCTGCTGTCCTACCAGACCTGGCTTTGTCAGCATTTTGTCATCAAGTTGCTGTTGTATGAACCTCATTGCACATGGAGTAGCAGCTTGTCATTGCTGTCGATGCAAAAACTATGGTCGTACCACAGCAAGAGGAGCAAAAGTAAAACAGGTCAGGCACAGGCACCTGATCAGCTGGAGGAATTGCTGCCACAGGCAAGAGAAGCAACATAAAGCTACAGGCAAGTCAAGGAAAGTTCAGAGAGGGCAAACCTGAGAGGCCTCATTCACAGGTCATACACATTGCTTGGCAAAGCTTACAGTCTGATTTACTAGCAATGACAATCTTCTGAAAGAGGGTCTCACACACACAGGGAGAGAAAGAGCAACAATACTTGGTCAGCTTTGTGCTGAAAATACCCTGGCTCTGAAGTTCTAGAGAGTCTGAGGCAGGTTCAGGTCTCAATTCCATGTTAACCAGCATGCCTGCTTTCCAAGCTGAAATTACAAGTAAACAGCCAGAAGAGGAAGCTAATTTTCTTAAACTCTTCTTAGAAATATCTGGACTGAAAACAGAGTACTTGGGAGATGCAGAGGGCTTAAATTTACCAGCTTTACTGGTGCTTCAGGATAAGAAGATGAGTGCCTGCCTCGAACTGGCTGATGTAAGAGAATGAGCACGGCTATTTGAGGAGTAGGAGACACACTGCCACTCCTGCCTGCTGCTCCCTCTTCCCCTTCTCTGTACAGCAAAAATACCATGTTACCACTCAAATTAGTCTGTTTATGTGTCCATTTATGTTCATCCAGACATTGCAAAATCATCAGAAATCTATAAAGCAGTTTTCAGGCCATGGAGGACCAGGAAGAAATCAACAGAATCTGACAACATGCAGAAATTTTCTGGTGGTGTCGTCTTCCTGAAACATCTGCTGTGAGGTGCTTCTCCTTCAGTTTTATTCTTGATTAGCCCTTTCTCTGTGTCAGCTTTATTCTATTTTTATTGGTTAGAGTACAACTCAGAGCTTAAATAATTTCTCAGATTAATAGAAGCCTAGTATTTCTATCCTTCAAAACAGGAATGAAAGTAAGGAAACGTCAACGCATGGGGGCTTCCGCTTAATTAAAGAATTTTTAAAGTTGTCCTATCCTTCTAGTACTCTCTTTGGTCCCTATTCGGTAGAAGGAAAAATAAAAACAATAGTTTTTCATGCCTTCCTGTGCTAAATGTCAATGTGAATAGGCTTAAATGTGCTCTCATTTCTTGCCTGGCATTTTATTTCCAGGCCATTTGAGAAAGTAGTTACTTAGATTTGTCTGCTGTCAAACAGAGTGGAAGAGAGGAGCTGAATGTTACTTCTGCATCATAAAGTATCATAAAGAAGTGGAGCACTCATTCATATTCATAATTAATGGTACAAACAGCTGCACATGCTCTATCTGGCTCCTCTCAATTTGTGTTAGCTTCCTTGTTTACATACATCCAGTGATCACTTAGCTTCTGTTAAGGAACAGGAAACATTTCAAGGTGACATGGTGGAGATTCCTGTGCATGCTCCCTGCCAGGCATTGCACTCCCTTCTAACACAAGCACCTCTTTCTTTTCAACGAACCAGTGCTGAGGCCAGCACATCCAGAAATTATGCTCCGAAGTTTTTACTATTCAAGTCTGAAGGTGATTTATTAAAAAATAAATCATGAAGAAATAAAGATAGACATTCAAAAGTTGTTTCCTCCTAGCACATCTTAAAACCAATGAAAACTCTTCCCCAGTTCTCATCACTAGGGCAGAAATGTCCCCCCTATGCTCTGTCACTGTGCAGGAGGGATACACAGAGCTGCCTGCTTCCATGGCAAACAGGATTCTAGGCATGACACTGGGCCCAGGGCATCTCTGGTAACCGCAAACTGGCACTTCTGCCTATGAAAGGGGCTGCCAGCTCTATACCCACGTTTCAAGCCTATTTTGTCAGGTCTTTCTGCCAGCAGTAACTGCGGCTATTTTCCTGTCTTCTGCTGAAATGTACCTCCTTATCTGCTCATCTACCAATGTGCTGCCATTCAGCACTTCCCATTTCTAGTGGGATATATGTGATACCTGCAAAAAGAATCTTTGTATATTGCATTCTCTTCTCCCAGTTTCCTTCTGCAAAGCCCTCAGCAGAATTTGGTAGTTTTCCATATTTCAGTCTCAGATCTCAAGGCTATGCTATTTCACTATTTGAAGGGTTGTGTGCCTCATATTTACTGGCAGAACAGCTATGGATGCTGCTGTTATTTTTCAATTCATGCAGAAGCATTCCCTCTGCTTTTCATAGCACTGCAATTGTAGAATTTTTTCAGTGTCTTCAGTGTCTTTGATCACATTAAATTAAGCAGACAGAATGGAATCTTTTGCTTGGATGTTCACACTCTATGGTCCACTATCCAACCAATCATGGGAAATGGTTCTCGAAAATGAATTCTGAACAGTTTAAGCCTGGTGAAATGTCTAAGACCTTTTTGCTTCTCCACCTTTCCCTTGTAAATTATTTCCTAGTACTAAGTAAGCAGTTCATGCTAGACTAAAATTTAATTTAAATTAAGTTCTTTCCTAGCAAGGAGGAACAGTAATCTCCACTAAAATCTTCATGAAAAATCTGGAAGATACCAGTGCACATTCTTCCATTTGCCATATGCCCTTTTGTTTGTTTCTCAGCAGATGACTAAAAGTGTCTTTTAAAAATTATTTTATTGTCTTGTTTGCTTTTTTATACACTTTGAGAGAAGTTTTTTTTTTCTTTCCACTGTTCCATTGTTTACATCAGGACTCTCAGGTCTGCATACACTGATATGAGTTACATCAGTGTGACTATACTGTACAACCAAGTTCTTCTACATAGTCCATGCACTGAGAGTGTAATGTTTAACATAAAATCTGTTTATTTGAGCATACCTGATGTTACCCTGGAGTTTTCATTTACCCCAAAATGTAGGTTACAATTAGCAAAATACAGTGTTATGAAAAACAATACACAATTCTATGAAAAATACCAATGTGATTCAGTTACTGTTCTCTGTAGTATGCTCACCACCCTGATGCTGCCTGTTCCCAGTCTCACCAAGATGACACACATGGGTTGAAGTCCGTTGCTCGAGCCCATTGCTGTCTGTTTTGTGCCTTAACTAGTTGACAAGGACAAGTTGTTCAATGTTTCACTGTCAAAATATTTTAAAGGTTTTCAAGTGGAGTCAAAATCATATTGTCATGTTGGCAGTTTTCTATAATGTATCTACATCCATGCCTTGGTAGCAGGTCATAATTTTATCAGCAAACAGTAAAAACAGTGGTATTTTTATCTGTATATAATTTCTCCTCTTATTAGAGAAACTACTCTTCAGAGAACTCAAACAAATTTTGATCCATTTTTGATAATTCTGAACAAATTACCAAAGACAGTGCAGTGAATTTCATTATTAAATTTGATCTAGCTTTTCTGAAAAGGCTTAAGATGCACACCTAAATCAATCCAGTCTGAAAACAGGGGAAGTAATTAGATTAGTTCCTTTCTTTGGCTATTCAGCTTCCTGTTCATCTATAAAATTGTTGAAACTAATTAAAATGGCACAACCATTGATTATAAAAATACCATATTTCTGAAATATAAGCCATAAATATAAGTGTATTTTCATGAAAATTGACATGCCTGTTCCTAGGTCTTAAATGAAATATGACTCCTTATTGTGCAAATAGCCTGGAGTGAGGGAATGTTGTGAATTACAGAAAGCTCTGTGGTAATCTACGACAAAAGGGAATAAATCATAATTAGTAATCTCTATATTCCATAGAGCTTTTTTTTTTCCAAAGCATCAAAGAAAAATAAACAAGATGGGACACTCAAAAGAAAACCCACAAGACTCATAAGAGGAAAAGAAAGAGAATTGAAAATTAATATTGTCAATTAAAAAAAAAAAAAAAAGTAGGATAGCTAATTATTAACAAGCATTTACAACTGAAAGAGAAGTCTAATCTCTAAGACTGACAATTTAAAAGGCACAAGCGATCTGTAGTCCTACTGTTATGTTATCATTTTCTCTTAAATTCAAATGAGCTATGAAATTTGTTAAGGAATATATGTAGTACACAGTTCAGTTTGTTGAAATAGAATAAGATCTTCTGGGTAGCAACAACACATGATATCAGAGAACAAATTCTGTTTCTCTTGAGGAAGGCCATGGTTAAAACCTCTATGTTCTAAAAAGGAAAATATTGCACTGGACTGCCTGGCAGAAACAAGCTCAAACTTCCGTTGTAAGCTTTTGGATAGTCTGCAATCATGAATTAAGAGGATGTCTTAATTAGCTTATGGCTGACACTTGCTATACTCTGGAAATTAATGAGTGACTTACGTCAAAAAGGTCTCTGGAAAAAGGTATGTTTTCAGTGACTTCAGGGATGCGAGAGTACTTCAGAGGTGAACCAAGGTTTGTAACACATATTTTGTGCTATTGTTAGCCTTTCTAAAACACTTCTGTTTAGAAACAAGCAAGACAAGAGGGGAAAATTGTGCTATGACAGGTGTTCATGCACCAGGTTGGAATAATACTTAGGGTCCTCAAGCTTAAGGGTCCTCAAGGACCTTAAAAGTACTGTCAGATTCACCAACAGATCTTTTCAATTACATATCACACTGTGACTTGACCCTAACACCATTAGGTATATGATTTTGATCCAAATTGCTGTCACTGAAGACTTCATACACTGTCCTTCAGGTCTACTTTCTGAAAGCTCTGACAGCCTGAGTAAAGCCAGCTCTCCCAATCTATTTTTAACAAAGTTGCTTCACTTGATGAGCTTATAAATTTATTAATAAAGTTTAATTTTTTCAGGGTTTACATGTTAATGAATAATGAGACTTATGCAATCAGAAATCTCAGTTGCCAAGTGACTAAAACTCAGTGACATGCTGTGGCCTTGTTGTCAAGAGGTGTGATAGCTGTCACAGATACATTTAACTAGTATTATCTGCAAGTACAATTAAGTTGTGAACTCCCTCTCCATGTTTTAAAGCCTTTACCAGGTCACACTCTGTCTGTATTGGATGTAGAAGGAGAAAATGAAAGGCAGACAATGGTCTGTATCTTATAGAAGTATTTTGGACATTTTCTGAGGAAATACTGGAAGCGCTTGATTCTGCTGTTAATCCCATGCTTTGGTTAAGTCATATCTCTATGCATCATAGAATCATAATGAGGCTAGCTTGTCTGTAGTAAGCATATTGAGTATTCGCACACTCTTCAATACCTATCAAAGCATATCCTTATTTATTTAATGTCCAAAGGTTAATTTAGCCTCCATTTCATTAACAGCATCAGCCTCCTTAGACAGGTTTTCAGTCTAGCCCACAGTTTTATCCTGGCTGGTTTTGTACTGGGGTGGAGAAGAGATACCTTGATGATGTCTACAAATCCTTCTAAATTTTCCTTTAAACATCTCTATTTGAACATTCCCCTTTTTTTATGTTGCACACAAATCTTGGTATCTGGAATAAGCTGCAGCTGTTTTGTAAGCTATTTGTCATGGAAATCTGTCATTTTTTTCTCTGAAATATTTGACTGCCGCTATCCATATCTGGTTTGAATCAATTTCTTAAAAGATTTGGGGGAGAAGTTCCGTTTCTTTAATTTTGTGGGATCATTGTTCATAAATTAAATTTTCTGCAAGCCAAAGCAGTAGGAATTTTATCAGTAATGACTGAGAAAATTAAAAGATGCAGTTGTTTGCTTTCAACTTTAAAATTGCAACTAATTTAATTCTGATGTGGAAAATGTATTTCTTTTTCTAGTTTCATTTTGGTTTTCAGTATCTGTAGTGGCTAAGCACTCTCAGCAGTGATGGGGCCTCAGAGTATGAGAGAGACATCCTGTCTCTTAAAGATAGACATAGCCAAACAAGTACCGTTGCACAGTGAACACTCATAGCCACCAAATTATGAGTTCAGAAGGTCTGGACATTTTTTTAACTTGGTGTTTCCTGTTGGTTTCCAGATTTCATTTTTTACTGAGAAGGAAGATAGATCAATTACGATTTAGGCTTTTAAGAACTTGTTATTTTATTCTTGGCTCTCTCTGAATTTCTGTCACTGACAGAGCTTAGAATGGAGTTTGTGTGCAAACACCACTAGTGTTTTGATCTCTAATCCCTGCTCTCTTTCCTTTGGACACAAAAAAAAAAAAATGAGTACTTTAAATTCATATATGAGTTATGTTCTTTTCCTACACCATGAGTAAAGCACAAAAATTACCCTAAAACCATTGCTTAATCTGTTAGTAAGATAAACTTGCATCATGGCAGGAAGCTGTTCAGCAAAGAGATGAAATTGGAGAGACATTTTTAATTTAGTTTCTCCATCATCTAAATATAATAAACAAAGCAATTTTGTACAGCAGATCAGTCTACAAATGCAATTTATCAGTAGCAGAGGGATATGGCAAGAAATAGTAGCATAGAGGTCCTTTCGCATTTAGGGAAAGGGAATGCTGCAAAGTCCTTCTTCTTTTTGCTCTTTGGTCTTGCCTGAGCACTCAATTTAGGATTGAAGGTGGAACTAAATTCTCATTTTGTATGCATGTTAGGAAAATCATGCTATTCTCATTATTCTTTAATCTGTGTCTCTTTAAAAAGGGTGGATGAACTCTTTATGTAAATCTAACATGTTTCGCTACTCAGTGTTGCTAGCAGCATTATTCCAGGAATCCTCCATGCTAAGTAACTGTTAAAGTCCTGGGACTTAAGTGTTGGATCCAAAAGGCATTAAGAAAGTCATATTCAATATCCTAATTCATGTAAGCTCTTTCCAGAATTATCTGGTTCCCTCTGATTATAGTTTCTGCACAATATGAGGTAATCAACCACAGAAACAACAAAATCAAGTTAAATACCATCCAGTATTCCATAACCATGTTACTTGTGGAATTAAACACCCCAAACATTTCTCTCCAAGATTTTTCTGCCATGGTGCTCTGCTGCTAACAATAATGCTGACAGTCACTTGGCATGAATCAGTTCAGTGCCCTGTGTCAGCAGCCAAATCCTGCGTCTCTTTTGGTGAAACTTGCCATTCAGACTTGCTCTGGGGTAAAGAACATGGATGTCACAGGCAGATTATCTCCAAACGACCTCTCTTTAGCCTCTGAAAACCTTCTCAGAGGATTTATTACTGTGGCACACAATAGGGATTTAGAGCTGAACAGAGTCAAGTGCTGCAGTAGATGAAAAGCTAAGATGAAGATCTAAGGAAATTAAGAGCTAGGGTTTTTTTCACAGATGTGTAATGTATGGGCAGGGCTCAGCCATGCTGATTCTTAGTTAACAGGGAGGAGCAGCAGGTGAAGGAACTGATGCATACTGACAGCTTTACACTTTCTTCCTTCAGACCATGCCTGTCAGGAGGAACATGTGTCCAGGTCCATGCCATCCCCCATCCTGGTGCTGCTGTGAAGGCACAGCACCCCACCTATCCTCATGCATGGTCCCAGCTCTGCTGTCAGCGAGGGCCGACTCGGTGTCCTTGCCTTAAGACTCACTCCTGGGTATGTTTTTTGTTCCCCTTCAAGTTATGCCCAAACTGTTTCTGCTACATATGAAGCAGTGTGGTATGAAATGTTTTACTATTAAGTTGAGGGCATGGAAAGCAAGTAGTGAAGTTGATAATTTTGATCTTGAAGGCAATATTTAAAAATCACCAGTGGAACACCTTCCAGTATAACACTTTTATTTTTTCCAGGATTACCTGTGTACCAAATTTACCAGAAAGATAACTGTGATGAAGGAATCACCTTCCCACTGCTTTTCTGCTAGACCAAGTGAAAAGCAGGCTGTTTCAAAAACTTCGATTTTGCCAAAAATAATTTTGCTATCTCCAAAGAGCTCCACAAAGGTGTCTGCCAAACATTTATATATGTCCTGGGAAACTATTCGTTCAAGTGTTTTTATGTGGAACTAGATAGCACATAGAAGAGTGAAAGTGCATGCTTACTGCAAACTGAAAACCACTGGTTCAGCAGATGCAAGCACTCTTTCCCAAGTATTGTGAGCATGCAGAATTTCAAGCTGCATAGGAAATGGCCAGAGTCACAAAACCTTGGCAGTGCTAATCTGGTTGTGATGAGTCATTGCTTGTTGGTAATGGAATTCTTTAAAGAAAAGAGTGAGTCATATTGTGCAGTATCAAGCAGGAATTGAATTGCCTCTGGGCATAGAATTACAGGAAAGTAAAGCCAGGGAAATCCTTTTAGGGCTGCAGTAAAAGCACACAGATTACAGGTGCTGATGCTAAATTGATCAGTCAAAGAGAACAGGAGAGACACGTGACTCTTAGTGCTAGCCAGCAGAAGAATTTTAGCTAGAATGTCCTAGATGACCTCAGTAGAAAATTATGTATGCTTTGCTGCTATTCTGGTTTCTGACATGGGAATCTTGTCCAAGTCTGCCAGAATGATCTGGAAGCGGTCTTTGTGATAGCACAAAATCTTATCTCAAAGCATTTTAAAAACTGGTCCTAAATTCAGTATTTAAAGAAAGTATTTAAAGAGAGTGGAGAATTTTGTGTCAGGGAATCACCACTCAGGGTCTGGAACTTGGGGAAGAACATCAGAGCAGTTTAAAAGCTACCTTACTCTCTTCTTGATCTGGAGTTGCTATGAGAACTGCATAATCTCTTTGGGTAAATTAACACCTGTGTAGTGCTTTAATGATTTCTGGGCTGCCTGAAATTTGTGTAATGCCACAGATTGAAAGTTGTGTCTTACATCCTCAGTGTCTTGTCTTGTCTTGTGAGACTAAAACATGCTTGTTTCATAGAATCACAGAAGGGTTGAGGTTAGAAAACCATCTAGAGATTCTGAATCCAGGCTTACTACTAAAATAAGGATCACCTAGACCAGGTTGCTCAGAGATGTGGCCAGCTCAGCCATGAGCATCTTCAAGGTGAAGATTTCGTGAATTTTCTGGCCAGCTTTTTCCAGTATTTGATCACATTCCAAGTAGCTAAGTTTGTGTTTAGGGTTTTTTTATGACTTTTTTTCTCAGACTCGCTGTGTATAATTCATCTGTAGCTAGACTGGAGTCTCAAAATTGTTGCAAATGCATTACTCATCAACAATAAAGGGCTGGTGTTCTTCTCTGCCTTGCTCAACCATTCCACCTGTATAGGACATATACCTGCTTAGGGTAAAATTCATCAGAGGGGCTTTGCAGGTTGCTACTGTAAGAGTTGAATATACTGTGCCACTATCTATCAAACAGCCTGGACCTGTGCTATGATGCATTTCTGTAACTGCAGCAGTGACACTTATAAGTAACCACCTCATAATATGGAATGATTTGCCTGAGGGAGGGTTCATGTAACTATGGGCTTTGGCAGTCTGCCCAGTGCTGTGTCCCAAACATACCCAATTTCTCAACTCATCTCTGACTCCTGCAGTATAGGAGTGCCCATGAAATAAAATTCATACTTCTTTTCCCAGGCCTAGCTAAGGGCTAAGAGCAGGAGTGCCTTTTTTTCTTTTTTTTTTTTTTTTTCTTTTTTTAAATCTCTATCACAGTGATAAAATGTAAAATACTTTCATTTTTAGGCTACTTTTTGAGGCATGTACTGCATTCCAGCCAATAATGTCCCCATCTGTTTCCAAGCTTCTGGCTTTGGCAGCCTGTCGGTTCAGAGTTCAGATTGGTAACACATTGCAGGTCTGGCTAGGAGGACCCCAAATCCTCCTAAGAGCAAAGGACTCTTATCCCTGGCATCAAATGCTGGAATGACAGATGCTCAAACATGGGTTATACCTGCACCCTCTTTTAATGCATTATTCTTTCTTTTGGTAACAGTGTCAAATCATCAAAGTTTTATAAGGAGACATAGTACACAGGCAATTTGGAAAAAACCAAAATTTCCAAAGTTTTGGTAGCTGTACTAGCCAGCTGTACTAGCTAGCCCAATTTATGCCACCAAACTGAAATGGCAAATGTTGCCTGGCTATTTGCATCATTGTGCTTACAGAATTTTTCATTCTCTCTTCCAGGTTTCTCATTTCTATGATGTCCTCAGGAGAAGTTAGTGATGCTGAGATGTACAAACAAACTGAACCTTCCCTGATCTTCCCCAGCGCTGCAATATGGAAAATGGACGTCAAGTGTGTAATAAACATGTAGCTCATGAGACAATCCTTGACAAAATGGCCTGGTTCCTTTCTGAACTGAGAGGAACACAGGTTTCAAAGTAGGACATGATAATATCTAAGCCATGTATGTGAAATTGTGTGGAATATTTCCCTAGTGTGTAAATTTGCATGTGTGGGTAAATTTGCAGGTTAGATGCTTTGAGATACATTTACACTGACCTCTGTAATTTATATAATCTGTCTAATAATCTCAAAGTATCTTAGTCCCTTTGGATCATGAGGATTCTTTAGAGTCTGTAGGAGAATCTTAGTTCAAAAGATTATGAAAGTACTTGTTTGACTGTGGTTTTCTGATTATATTCGCCATCTAACTACTCCACCCAAAATCTGAACTTCTTGTTTCCGTATGTGTGCATGCATATGTGTACTATCTGTTTTCATGCAATATCAGGCTTTTAAGATCCCTGTGGAGTATTTCCTGCAACACTGGAAGGTAGAATATGATATCTGTTTATAAAAAGTGCTAATACTAGGCTTGAGAATATTTGTGCTATTGTGTGAACACAGTAAAGAATTTTGGAGTGGCTTCTGCATTTGCTGTAGCAGAAGGGAAAAAAGTCTGGACAAAATCAGTACTTAATGGTACGTTAGGTATCATTTTAGAAGAAGACTCTTTGACAGTGCTAGACATTGGCTGCCTATGTTGTTGCACAGCAGGTGCAAGAGCATAAAAATATTAGATACTTGTGTGCAAAGATGGTCTTTATTTCCAACATTAGCCACAGATAAGACTCCTAATACTTGTCATTTCCTGTCAGCTTTTCAAAAGCACTGGTGAGGAGTATTGATGCAGAATGTACAGGCTGTGGGCTTCAGAACATGGGACTTCAGGGCCAAATTTTTGACTGCTAAATGGTAACAGTGACTTTTCTTCCACCTTATTTGACAGTTTATGCTGAAAGACAAAATCTGTTTTATTTTACATATATCATGTGCAAGCTGGTGGAAAGATGCTACTTCTGAATTTATTTTTTAGTAGTTTCTGCTTTGGCTATCTTTTGCCATTATTTGGGAAAGGGCAGGAGGACAGAGGGAAGAGCAGCACAGGCAGAAGGCAATTTCTCTGTACCATTTCATCACTCACAACATGATGATCAATCTGAACAACTGGGAACACAGTTGCCACTGTCAAATACTGAGTATGTGACATTTTGTTTTCCTTTGCTGTGCCTACTGGATGGTTTTGCTGCTACATGCATACCATCTTCCTTTCATTCAGTTTCCAAGAAGGGATGGGTGGTGAATGTTTGTCATCCACTTCTGGAAGTTTATAAAGCATTAGCCTTTTTTTTTTTTTTTTTTTTTTTTTTTTTTTTTTTTTTAACAGCTATTTGCCTCCTTTTCTTCTTGTCTTTAAGCTCAGCATCCCTATGCTTACCTAGATTCCCACTGGATTTCAGAGGCATGGAGCAGCAGCAGCAGCAGCACTGATCTGCTGACTAACAGGTTCATGAGAACTCTAAGTTCTTGTTGGTCTTGTTTGGATTTGCTTTTTGGATTTGCTTTGTAAGTAGAGGAGTATGCACTTGTGCCATAAGTGCATCCAAAGTTTTTGTACTCTGCTATGTTTCTGCAAAGAGCTGCATGTCCCAGCAGATGGAGTAAGATAAACAGCAAATTCACAGCCATTGATATGTGCTGGTTTTTATCACAATTTGAATGCAAACTGGATGTCATAATGCTAACTGTATATATATAGGCTGTAGTCAGCTGACTGGAAGGGGCAGACACTTGCCCCTTCTTTGCAGTTCTGTGAGTTAGTGTTAGCCGGGACGGCAGATATCTCAGAAGTAAATTACCAGTAACAGTCAACTGGAAATCAAATATTTCCCCAAGGTGCATAAGCACCCTATTGTTCTACAAAGAGAGATAAATCAGGGAAGGATGTCAGTAGTTCTTAGTGAATTAGTTATTCAGTCTTTAATTAATTAAAAAAAAAAAAAAAAAAAAAAAAAAAAGATTTTTCTCCCCATAAGTCAACATCTTTTCATGTAAAATAAAAACAAAATCACAAGGAGAAACCCTGTATTATTCAAAAGCCCATAATTCTGCAGAGCATTTTGCAGACATAAACAACAAACCTTGGGTGGCCTACACAATCAAAAATACATGTCTTTTCAGTTGCCAGCAGCAGGAGTATGCCAAGAACTGAGTCAGAAATTACCCCCAGGAAGTTTGTTTTGAAAACAGGCAGGTTGTATTAGGATGCATGGTGAGCCTGTGGGAGTAAGAGGCTATCCACGTGCCATGAGTTTGAATGTCATTGCTGCACTTGCTTAGGCTTGTAGATTGTGACGGCGCCCTTGAAAACACCAGAGAAACAATAATAAAAAAAAAGACAGCTAGGGATGTTTATTTTCTTATGGCTTTCTTTTGGTGTTTTTTTTTTTCTTTTTTAAATACAATTCCTGCTTCTATGAGTATACTAGGAAAATGGTAGCTTTCCTGCTTGAAATCTCCAATATATTCTGCTATATTGATAATCACATTCCTGGTGCTGTGTTCTGTTACTTCTGCAGAAGATTAGTCTTTCTTTCCCTTGATAAACTAATGCTTTTATCCCCCTGTCTTTTTTTACTACAGTTTAGGCTTAATTCAGTGATAGAAATCATAAATGTATGTGCTTGTATTTTAACTGTTAGCAGCCATCTTGCAAGTATCTTGAGTTAAAAACATGTTCAGGTGATTTTTACAGGACTTCTGACATGAAGAAATTAAGAAATGCTGTTGAATAATCTGTCCATGCAGAATGCTAGAAGGTGAAACTTGTATTGGAATTATGATGCTGTATGTCAGTTTCTAATAAAACCATATAAATTATAATTTTCAAGGAACATTTATCATACAGAGTCCTTTACAATCTTATCCCTGAAAAAGAAAAAGAAAAACAAAAACTAAAAGAAAAAAATCCCCCTCTAAAAACTCCTTCACATAAAAAACATTACTTAATCTGTGTACATATATATGTATGTGTATACAGATATTTATGTGTGTATGTATATATATGTATATCTGTATATGGTAAGATTATGTAACTGCTGTTTCTTTCCCTTTCTATTTTGGTTTCCCAGCATGACTGCAGTTGTCTACAGAGATAACTGGAATATTTTTGTTACTGCTGCCATAAAGGAGGGCAGAAGTGTTGCTGCTGTTTCAACAGACAAAGAGAAAAGAGGTCAAGTGGATTTTCTCAAGGTCACACAATGACAACTGCAGCAGAGCTGTGATTTGAAGCCAAATCTCCTGAACCACAGAATTTAGACTTTTAAAAGATCAGAATATATTGGATGTAACAACCATGAAGACAAATCAAATGCATAGTTTTTATACCCTTGCCCCTCTCCCCCTTCCAACATAATAGCAAACTGTGGGCTTTGCTTAAACGTTGCTCCAGGAATATAATAGCACTTTAGCACTTTATCATTATACTTTGCAAAGCTTGATTGGACTGTTCACTTAGTCCCATATTTGTTGGCATGGGAATACTGCACAGGAAGCAAAATTTTAAAAAGAATATTTATTTTGAAGCAGATATGTGCCTCATTGTTTCTTTCTTTAAATCAAATGGGTTCACCTCATGGTCCTGAAAGGAAGGATTCCAGCTCTTTTTCAATTTCTGTCTTTAAAATGCACCTTTGGCGAACTGTTTTCAGAAAAAAGTTTAATTTGTCAAGGCCACAACCTGCCATTATGTGTAGTAGTGATTTATTTCTCCTATGTGCTTCACTGTCTCCCTGCTCCTGTTTGGCTTTTTTTCCTTCAGTCAGCATATTTGGGCAGAACAACTTTTCCTGCTATCCTACATAGCCTTTAGGCTTTGAGGGCTATTGATGGGCAAAACATAAACAGGCAGTTGCATCCTAAATGCCCCTTGCCTTTTCCCCCCTAAGTGAAGTTTTCTTCACTGGCTAAAATCAGCACATAAGCCTGAGAGGCTGCCAGTGTTCTGCGGAGACTGAACGGTTCTCTGCTTACCACGTTTTGGGGTAGTTCTCTTCTAATACCTTAAATAACCTGATTTTCTGGCAGTTTGGTCTATCTACTTTAGCACTCAGCTCTTGTATTTTAACCTTGTCAGGGTTATCCCCTGTCACTTGTGTGTTGATTAGTTGAGAAACTGGAGTTAGGTTAGTTCTGGTGTGCAGAGCTCTAACAGCTTTCCCCGCACCTGGCAGTTTCTGTTCTCATTGACAAATCTCGGCTCCAGAAACACCCTGCATTTTTTCCTTTTTTTTTTCTTTTCTTTTTGTCCTTTTGCTTTTTGGCAGCTTGGGCTGCTTCTGAACAGTTTTCATTTAGGGTCATATATCTGCCGACTGCAAAGATTCTGCTGATTTCTGCTGCTTCCCTGATTCATTGTATCCCTTCCAAACAGCCAGTGCTAGGCTCTCTTAGAGAACTTCACCACAGTGAACGACTCTAGCAAAAGATATAGGTAGGTGTAACTTTGAAATCTGGAGGCCATAGCTCTCAGTGAAGCTTTCTGGACTATGTAGCTACTTGTCTTCACTCACAGAAGGAAAATCAGAGGAAAATGTTATAGTGGATTAATAGTTCCCTTGGTCCCTAAGCATTTATTTCTGTGGGGAGGAAAACTGTTCTGAGATGGGTGGATTTGCAGTCCTGAGTAAATGTGAAGGCAGTCTACCAGTGCAGTGCCAGGACATTAGTGACTTGTCCAGGTATATCTCCATCAGCGCTCTGTTTTGAAGAATGCATTGAACTGACTAGGGACATAGCTGACTCAGATTTGGGTGTGCTTCTATAGGCAGCAAGGTGTGTTGCTCTTTTTCAATAAAAGAGAGATACTGTCAGATTTTGATTTTTAGTGAGAGAAAAGGAAATTCAGACCCAATAATTTAGTTCTGTTTAGTTTAGGTTATCCCATTCAATACCAGGCTTTTCTGATCTAGGAGAAGGATGTCAATTAAAACCCTCTTGGTGAGAGGTCAGACAGGGCTGTCTGGGACTGGCAAACAACTCTCACTACGATGTTCCTTTGCCCTATCCACACAAGCGTTCAAAGTAGAGGTTTAAAACTTGTGCCTGTAGATAAGCAGTTTGGCACAACAATACCAAGCTTTAGTGTTTTGTGCAAAAGCAGATGCTAAGTCTTAACTCTTAACTATCATTTTTGTGCTGAGTTGCTTTGATTTCATCTTCTATTTAGAATAATTCTGTAAGAGCACCTGATTGTTAGCCTTGCTCTTCAGTCTTCCTCTGCTCAGGACTCTCCTTGGGTAATTGTGAGTGACTTCAACTCCTTTCCCCCATGCAAGCTTTGGATGGAACAATATATGAGATTTACCTCAGCCTTTCCACTAAGCAGATACCTAAGAGACCTCCCTACTCAGCCAAAGGTGCTGAGATTTCATTCATGTGGTTTGTGGGAGAAGTAGGGGAGGCAATGTGCTCTTTAAATGCAATTCTGACAGGAGAGAAAATGGCCTCAAGTGGCAGCGAGGGAGGTTCAGGTTAGATACTAGAAAAAATTTCGTCTGTGAAGAGTGATTAGGTGTTGGAAGACTCTCCTCAGGGAAGTGGTGGAATCACCACACCTGGAGCCGTGTAAAAAACATGCAGATGTGGTGCCTAGAGACATGGTTTAGTGGTGTACGTGGCATTCTAGGTTAATTGTTGGACATGATACCTTAGTGGTATTTTCCAGCCTTAATGATACTACGATTCTATGGCGCTATGATTCTAAATGTCTGTAAACTCTGTCTGTATGTAGATGAAGTTTGTGGCTCTGGCATTGTTGACAAATAAATACTATTTCTGAAGCAGAAAAAGACCCACAAGAACAAAACATGGTGGATTTGAATGGATGCCTGGAAAATGATGAGAACATGCCAAGTTATATATTTTTCCTAAGAACATACTTTCTTGCATCTGCTCAGGGGATTTTCTGAATAAATTGTTTCTTTCTGTGTAAGAGAACCTGTTCTTAGCATTTCTCTGGTATTCTTCAGGATTTAGCAAACTTCAACATTTAAATCTTTTGACAAGAAGTACTACCAGCATAATGACACATTGTATAAAGAGCTACCTCTTCATGACTATTTTGATGCTAGTCTCTCATTTTTTGTGTAATACTCCTTGGAAGTCATGGTGACCTGGTAATCACTCCAGAAGAGCTCACTTCCTTCTGCAGATTCCAAGTCACCTCACACGTCACTTCTAACATTCCCAGTCTGTTCTAGCTGTTCTATGCTTTAGGTATTTGAGATATTTTGTATAGCTCATCAGAACAGAGACATTTTTCCTACTTCTGTCTTAGGTCCTGTTTTTGTGCTATGGTCTCTGGCCAAAAAAAGGCATGTAATTCTAAAGAAGGTAACAGAAACTTTCTGTTTTGCAAAGGTGTCTTTCTGTGAATGTGTGTTTTAGGTTGCTCACAGAATCACCAGCAAAGCTACTGGCAAAATCAGGTTTAATATAAAAGTGAAATCATAACAAAATTCATTGCTCAGATCACTCTGCAACTTGATATATGGTTAAAGCACTCAGATGAAAAATTGGACTAAAACATAAATTAATCTGAAAATAAAATCAACTAAAAATTAACAGTGTGGAGCCTGGGAATGGAAAACTGTAATGATAGGAAAGGGTAAGGATGAATGAAAAAAGGGAACCTCCCAGTGAGTCACAAGTCTCGATATGGACTCCATGCAAAACTTAGCTCTGGACTTGAACAGTAGTTTGTGCCTAAAGAGTTTAACTGCACTAAAACAATCATCCAATTTAAGCAATTGAACAATTTAAACAAAGATTCTATGGAATTTACTTCAAGCCTTATTTATAGGCCTAATTTACCAATCTAAAGTACTTAAGAGATTCCAGGCACATTTTCTGTAGCATATTCACATAGACCTAGAATATGCACAAGGTACCTGTGAAAATTCTCCCTCAAGCTCAGTGAAGTGCTCATGTCAGGTATCTGCATCTTCTCAACAGGCCAAGCATTGAGCCTTGAGGACTGGGGGTATCAGTCAGGCTTTCTCATCATTGTTTGGCAGTGGTCCTTCAAGTACTGCAAATCTGAGGGTTCTCTGGCTCTGAGAGGCTCCAGAGAGATGGAGATGCTGGACATCAGAGTCTCACTTGGTACCAGTGCTTGTTTATAGGTTCACAAGGGCATTGGCTTTTAACACATCGACATCCTGGCCACAATTCGAGTTGATAACTTTCTTTTAAAGTTCAATAACCAAATAACCAAAATGTTGTTCCTCTTGGCTTGCTTTTCAGGTGAAAAAAATAATCTTCCAATGGCGTTTATTAAAACCAGGAGTTTTTTAGACAGCACCACTTACTGGGAGCAGGCAGTTTCTCATAAGCTCAAGAAGAGCTGAGCTCAGGTGCTGTTCATCAACACTGAGGCCTAATGAACATTTCTGAGAACATAGTATGGCCCAAGGTTCAGGACAGGGAGAAATGCACTCCCAGGCTTTCTAGTGTTTCTGGGATGGGTTGTTTGGGTTTTTTAGTGCGTTTTGAGCATTTTTTGGTTTGAGTGGGTTTTAAGGTGCTGTTGCTTTTGCTTTAATGGTCAAAACTAACTTCTGATTCCTAATGGAAGGAAATGTGTGTAAAGGAAAACTTTTTCCAGTTTCCTTATTTTTATGGAAAAAAGAGACTACGGCCCAAAATATTTTATTTTCACTTACAGTGAAAGAATTATTTTAAATGTTTAACTTCATTAGAAATTTTGAAAATGCTAGTTGAGGAACTTCCAGTATACAGATTGGACTTGCTGTCATGTAAGCATCTGTTTTCTGTCAAATATTCCTTGGCACACTTTCTGTCCATAATTATTCTCATGAATAGAACAAATGCTAAAAAAGTGGTCTGCCTACAAGAAAAAGTCAGAAGTCCTGCAATGGTATAAATAATCTTCAAATGCAATTCAAACAACCATTTTCATTAATCATCATTTTAATTTATAAGGCAATAGTAGAGTAAAATACAAATTATGAAATATTGCTATTCTATTCCCTTAAGTGAAGCAGAAAATTACAAGGGAAAATGAAATACCATTCTGATCTTTTTTATACTGTCACATTTAAAAGATTTTGTCCCTAATCAGTGCAAGAAGTATATTTGTAGAATACTATTCTGATGTCCTAAGCATCTTCACCTATGCATAAGGGTGATTCCTTTGCCAGACTTTTGAGCAGTTTTTCTTCCCTACTATAAAGTTCCTCTTTGTGGTAATCCTCATTTTTCTAACCTGTCTTGAATGTCCTTATTACTGCCTTATGGGTTTTCTTCAAAAGTGCTGGGCACATTTCAGAAGACTATGCTCCAAACAAATACAGTTCTTTTAGTATTTATGCTAAGGCTTGCTGACACAGATGATTACTCTTTTCTCCCAGCAAGACCATACCTGTACAATGTTGCTTTTCACCCAGAAATCCAACACTATGAAGATTCAAAGCTCCCAGGCTGCTCCAGACTTTGCAGAGTCTGGAATGGCACTGTGGTACTGTCTACACTGATATTTCCACCAGATGATTGTTTTGGGCCCTAGTCCATGCTCAGAGTCTTCCTTTGTTCATTCTCATCTGCTGAAATAAGTAGCATGCTACCATATAAGAGGACCAATAAACTCTGGTACTTAGTGGCAGCTGCTAATATGGGCCTTAATAGTAATTTTTGTGCCCTGAAGACCCTTCTTGTTCCCTACCAAGCCAGTTGAAAGCATTGGAGATGCTCAGAGTGCCATAGTCTAATGCAATGGAAATGCCATTTCTGATCCCTGACTTCTGCCCTTTGTGTTTAGTGCAGCTGAGCCCATAGCAACTGCAGTGGTGAATGTGAATAGTTTAACAGATCATCCTGAAGATGTGTGTGACTATTTCAAAGTAGACAGTAGTCTGGACATGTCTGGCATTGCTAATTGCTGTTTTATATGCCTAGGACTGATGTTATGCATCAGAGCAGCAGCCTGTAGAAATAGAAATAATTAATCAACCCGCAGTATCCCAAAAATTGCCTGCAGGGTGTCCAAAGAGCCCCAGGGCTCCATGCTACTCCCATCAATATCTGGCTGTGAGGATAACATGCTTATAAATTGCAACCAATTTGAGGCACCCACGCTGAAATGCAGTGCTTAAGTGAAGAGAGAAGAGGGCATAAAGGGCAGTGAGGAAAGGCAATTTAAAAGGATGAAGTTGCTCTTGAACTGCTTGCTTTACTTCTTTCTTTAGGGGTGAATTAGATTGAAGGACAGACCCTACAAGCCTATTGCTAGCGTACGTCAGCAGAAACTCTGACCCTGAACCTCTACAGTTCAATGGCTTTTAATCTGTCTAATTCCTCTGCCTTTCCTCTGGCAGAGTGCAGCTATGTGATGTGTGCACAGGACCAGCTGTCTGCTCAGGATTGCTCATCTGTAGGGGTACATGTATCCTGTGGCACAGGCAGGTCTCCTCATGGGTTTACATTGTCAGCATGCTATCTGGCACTACTCCATTAGCCTCTACCAGATCCTGCCACTGCACTAATGCCGGCTCTGCCGGGAAGGGGCCTGAGAGGTATCAGGCCAGGATAGCCGGGTCTACCCAGAGAGGTACTCTCCTCAGAGAATGCCTTCCAGGAGCCAGCGGCTTTCCCTCGGCTAGCCTAGGGGTGCCTTAGCAGGGTAGTAGCCACGGCGGGCTATAGTGAGTTCAGCTCAGTGAGTTCAGCTCAGTGAGTTCAGCTCAGTGATCCTGCAAGGCAACCCCTTCACAGCCGGCACAGAGAGAGAGAGATGAGGGACTCGTGTGGCCATTCCGCAGGGGGTAACTTTATTGCCAAGCACCCAAGCGAAGGGAAAGCCAGGGACGAGAAATCCCTCAAGTCTGGGGGAAAGTACAGAGGGTTTTATAAGGGTACATAGGTGGGTGTGGGGGGTTACAAACCAATGGGTTCCAACAGATCTACATAAAATCCCTCAAAGAATTGTGGGTCTCCGTAACCAAAAAGTGTTCTCCTTATCTAGGGGGTCTGAACTTCGTTATTGTGCAATGCTCCTTATCTCTTCAGGAGGCCCGCCTCCCCATCCCAGGGGCCTCCCTCCACGGCAGCGCTACAGTGGGCCTGCCAGATCCCACACTGCAGAACAGCATCAAAGCCTCTTCTCCTGCAAGGCCACGCCTTTGCTTGCCCTCAATCAAATCAAGGTTCTCTCCCTAGTCAAGGTCCTGAGGGAGTAGTACCAGGCTCTCCTACATTTGCAGGATCAGCCCTGTGTTTATTTTACCAGTTCTGTGGAGTCATATCCATTTTTGTCTCATCTGTATAGGTTTAATTAATCTTCATATATGGACCATGGAGTATACATTTCGCCAACTATGGAGAACAAATTATGAGACAGTTAACTAATGGATGTGTTAAGATTGAAGCTTGTGCTTTACCAATAGCATTAAAACCATTGTTTTACTACTATTTCTTGAATATTCTGATTTTAGACAGCTCTTCAGCTAGTATGAGAGGAGCTGGTTTTTAAAAGCACGTAAGAAGAGGACGCAGGGGTCTCTCTTGAGCCTCTGGGCTGATGTGGAATACCATCTGAAATAACGGTTCTTATGGATACATAACAGATATAGAGCTAGACAAAGCAACACACTGATTATAGAATTACATGTTTGGGGTTTTCTGCAAATATAGTAACTAAATCTCATATTCCACACACAAAAAGATATTAGTCCTTGTCAAAAAAGCCAGAAAAAAAGGGAAATCATGCTGGTTTAATTTTTGCTAATTGACCATTGCTTTTATTTATACAGGCTAGAGAAGCTAGAGGTTGGAGAAATAAATGAGAACCATTATTCCTATAAAGCTGGTGAGCTGGAATTCCCACTGACTCTATTTCAGCTACATTTCTTTCCTCCTCTTTTATTGCCCATTGTTTCTATATTCAAAGAAGAGGCAATGTAGAATGAAATGCTGCTAGTTCTGTAAGAAATACATCATCCAGACCACAATGGATTAGAGGGACTATTAAGCAATGCACACTGGAAAAAGCAATTAATTTGCTGAGAAGTAATTTTCCAAGTGCAACGTTTTTCACTGACTAGATATTTTAAGAGGTATCTCATTATTTAGGTACTTCTCACTTTCTTGCAAATGTCTTTGGAGAAGAGGTAGCCTAGATTCAGACTGTATATATCCCTCTACCTGGAACTTAAGCAAAACAGCAAAACTTTGATATCTTGGAAGCACTTTTATTAATTGATTTTTTTTCTTGGAGTTTCTGCTGCATCCCTCTTTCCACAGAAATTCAAGTCAGGGGTCCAGTTTGCCATGCTGTTAGTTTAGAATCATTTTAAATCAACCTCTGTGTCCAGACCTACATGTCATCTCACTGTTTCCTTCAGTCACCTGACTGAAGTCAGTGACCAAGCTATCCTTTTGTTCTCCTTCTGTGTGCTGATATGCCACTGATGAAGGTGTGTGGTGGTGTGCTAAATTCCAAGCCAAGTGTTTTCCCATGATTACTGCCTTGCCAGCCCAGCTGCCTGCCTGCACCCGCTCTGTGTTCAGTCTGCCTGTGTCCCTCCTGCTGAAGCTTCCATTAACTGTACTTTGTGAGAAGCTTTTTGAATCCATGGTTTGCAGCAAAATTGCTAAAATGTCTTTGGGGGTGGAGAATGAAAAGAAGGTGAGGGGTACCTCATAAGTCTTAATCAACCTGCTTTGGTCTGAGCCAGCTCCAATCAGCCAGAAGTGGTAGTATTTCCTCCCTTCCACTCAGTGTAACTCACAGCAGGCATGCTGGACAGTCAGTGTACAACTCATTAACAGTGATTAGGCCAGGCTGTGACCTTTCACTGCCTGTGTAAATGATACAACCAGGTCTCCAGATGCAGCAATAAAGGGAAGGTGCTTCTCTCCTTCAAGCTTCCACACTATGTTAGAATTGGCTTTACACAATCAGTTCAGTGAGATCACAGTAAGAAAGCTGAAGGGTCCCTGCTGAGAGAATGGGCAGTAATTTTGCTGTCCCTGTGGCATCATTCTTGTGAAAACAATCCAGCAGCACTGTCAGTTTCCAATACAGTCAGGTTCGTAACACATATGTTCTGCTAGGCAAATGTGTGTGCCTAGAGCATTCCCTCCCTGTGAATGAATTTTTCTCAGTGCTTTCCTCCATCTTCTTTAGAGACAAACAAGGTGACTGCGTTATTCCTGCTGTTACTTTATGCATTTGATCTTGGCCCTCCCAAAACAAATCTCATATCAAGATATGGAATATGGAAGCAGGAGGGCCAGGCTTTAAACCCAGCTCACGGCTACATCAAGAGTACTGGGCTATCTCAGCATTGTAAACAGCAGATTATTTTTAACAAAAAACAAAAAAATGTCTGGAAATTTCTAGGTGTAAAGCAATCACAGTGAAGGATCTCATTCAGAAGTTTCTGTGCTACCTCACTGTGTAATTTCTGGTGTTTCTCACCGTAGAATCATAGGGAGTCACCATGCAGTGTAGGGAAAGACAGTATTGTCTTAACCTTCTGCAGCACAGCAGCTCTCTGGAAAATTCAAGCCATGATCCCTGTACCTATTGTTATTGGTCTGTTAGCTTTTAAAAGTATGAAATATGTAAAAATTCTGAAGGAACTGTTCAGCCATGATAGCCCTCCAGGTGGGCTCCTTCCCTGTCTGGTGAGGCCTGGCACAGTTACTGTTTTTAACGAGCATAAAAAAGCTGGAAACAACACAATGGATGAAAATCAAATCCTGCCCAACAAAGAAGTGGTTGTGCAAAAAGCCATTACTAATGGCACATTAAAGCAGTGCATATGTAAAACTGTTTATCTATGGAAAATCAACCACTGAGCTCTATGTTTCTGTAACTGGTGAGAGTTAAATACACAGAAATAAAGGATTTACTTGAATTGTAGGATTATTTGGATCCAGAGTCTTTTCTATCTACCAGGCACCCAACTAAAATCATATTTCATTACTAACAGTGAAAGAAAAGACCATTGCATAAAAAGCTCAAAGATAGTATCATACGACATCATTTGCTGTAAATTGGGGGCTTTTTTCATTATTCTTCATTTGCTAGGTGATAAAGAACAACTTGCATCAGTGTTGCTGCCAGATTTCAGTGACAATGAGTCTCTTCCCGTTTTCTCTTCTTTCTCTCCTTTCACATTACCCTCCAGCAACATTAAAAGAAGGGTTGAGAGAACATTAAATAAAAATTGATAGAGAGAAAGTGGGAATAGCACTGCCCCTCAAAGCTAGAAGCTGCAAAAACATTTCAGGCAGCACAAAGAGGTGATGAAACAGCTATAAAGAATTCTATTAGTTGCTATGTGTAAAATTAAATCACAATCATTGGTCCTGCTGTGTCCATGCAAATTTGCATTAAGGCTGATTTTGAAGCTGGTCTCTGGTATGTTTATGGAAATACAAAGTAGGTGTTCTTTGTTTAAAGAATCAAACTACTGTATAAAGAGTTCTATATAGGGGAAAAATAATTGAAGTTATTGTAATTTTTCTCTTTGCTTTTTTGTTTGTTTGTTTGTTTTAAATATCTAGGCTGTGTGTAAAGAGAGTTTTATCATGAAAGCTCTTTCTCCTGTGGAGCAATTCTTCAGTATCTAGAGTAGTGGCAAGAGTGAAGAGATCAAAATTCAGAGTAATAAATAGAAAAATTGCTAATGAGGGTCTTCACACGTTATTTAGATATGCAGGATGTAGCTAGTGAAGTTTTCTGCCACCTGAAAGACAAACAGCATTTCCTTTCTTGTGCTCTTGTACAGAGTGAATCTGCTGTATTGGAAAGTTTTGTATTGGAAAGATTGCATGCCATCTTCCCAAACTCAGAGATTTTAGACCTTGAAACCCCAAATATCCTCAGAGATTTCTTGAGCTGTATACCACCCTCCCCTGCCAGGACTGTGCACAAGAGTGCAGTGTCTGTGACTCTCCATTTCTTTTTGATATGTTCATATGCCAAATAGCTGGGGGGAGAAAGATGTATTTGTTAATTTTTGCTGAACTGTGGTAATACATGCTGCATGTTCCTTTGGTGGCTGTTTGGCACAGTGACACAAATTGTATTTGGTGTAGCTGATATTTCCAAATAAAAGTTTGGAAAAAATTTTCATTTCTTCAAAAAGTCTTTCAGTGTACTTCACAGAGAGCAATTTAAACAGAATGCAACATTGAAATCAAACCAACTCTTCCACTGAGCACTGCCACAAAGAATTGTTAATGCTTCATGACTTTCTGCTATGCATTGCCGTCTCTGTTCCTCAGCTAGACAAACAGGAATCTTCTCCTCTCAGAGAACCAATTTTGCCCTGCGAGGCAAACTTCAGGACATCATATTTAGCAACAACGACACACCTGTGTCTGGGATACAAATCACATCAGCCAGTTGTTGCCTGTGTTTCATGCTATGCTGGGTTTGATTTATAATATCTGCATGGCACAATTCATCCAAGTCACGAAAAAGGTACAGTAAGTGCATACCACACAATTCAACATGCCATCATTCATACTTCTGAAAAAGACTGCACAAAATCTTCTGAAGGATCTGATTGACCTTATGCGGAAAGAGGTTAAAACTGGAACAGTGCATTCATTGATCTGTGTGGAGAGAGTGAAAATGAAACTATGAGGAGTATATGCACTTATCCCAGATTTTCTGAGATTTATTTAAGGCAATACTTAACTTTAAAAAAGGAAGTGTAGAAGTCAATATTATTTCTGGTAAACATTATAAAACAATTTTATAATTATCTGGTAAACATTATAAAACAATTTCTCTGTAGAAACACAGAGAAATGTTCCTGTCTTAAACCTTAATAATGGTAGCAAACAGTCCCAAACTTACCGTCATATCTCATCCATGTAATAGGCATGTGCTACAATACAATTTTCTCTGAGTGATGCAGCTTCTATCTGCATCTTCCTTGGAGACTCCTTTAGACTACATAAAAAGTGGCGGAGAACTACACTGAATAAAAGGTGGTGTTCTGCAAAACACCAAATTTACAGGACCTTACTGTGTTCTATTAAATCCACTTTAAATCTGCAGTCTTCATTAGCTGGAGGCATTCTCATTGATGACCACAAGAGAAGTAGCCCTCAGATTGCTTGCCCATAAAATGAAACTGTTTTGCACTGCTGCAAAGGTACATTGGGTCGAAAGCCACAACAATGAAGTCCTCTCATTGACTGCAGTTCCACTGTCTAAAAGTGACTGCAGAAGGGTGTGCAGAGAAAAGCCCAGAGCCTTGCCATGTTCCCTGCCCATGTTAAAGGACAAACTGTAACTAAAAAAGTCTTACAAAACAGAAAAATTCAAAGCAAAAAACCCTCAAAGTGTTACAATTGCAGCAATCATTCCTACTGGCTCTGGTCCTGTTGCTGAGCACTACTGAAAGAGTCTGGCTCTTTCTATTTTGCAGCTTCCCTTCAGGCTTTTGCATACTGATGCTAAGTATTCTCTTTGCAGACTGAACAGTCCCACTCTGTGGGACTCAGGACTACAAGTATAAGAGTATAAGGAGAATGATAGTTAATTTGTCACAGGGTGGAAAAGTAGAATTTTGGGGTTTTAGAATGACGGTTCAAGAGGCGAAGATGAAGGAATTTGGGTGTGTCCTGTCCTTTGTCTTCTTGCCCTCCATCTTCTGCTGTAATGGTATCACTTCTTGATTGGTTTAGAGACACACTGTCCAACACACCTGATTGGAAAATTATTGTAAATAAAATATATGTAGTTTTTAGTATAAAAAGTAAACACTGCCCCAAGGACGGTGAGTCTGCCACAACCTGACCTGCAGGACAGATCTCAGCAGGTCAGAGAAAGAATGTAATAGATAAGAAAAAATAAACAACCTTGAAAATCAGAACAGACAAATCTCAACTTCTTCTGACGCGAGGCTGGGAGAAAAGAGACTCTCTAATACCTCGGGGTCATTACAACAACAGAAACCCAAGAAACTCTCTCAGCCTTTCCTTGTAGCACAGGTGCCCCAGTCACTCATCTTTGTGATATTTTGCTGGACTTTCTCCAGTATGCCTGTATCTCTCCTATACTGCAGAGTCCACAACGGGACTCAGACCAGCTGTGGCCAGGTGTGGTGCAGCCTCACAAGTGCTGAGGAGAGGGGAAGGATCCCCTCTGCTGACCTGCCTGCAACACTCTTCCAAGTGAAGCCCAGGACAACATTATCCTGCTTTGTGAAAGAAGTGCAAGGGTGCAGAGCTGGCTCATGTTCAGCTTGATGTCCACCAGGACTCCCAGGTCTTTTTCTACCCAGATGCTTTCCAAACTGCATAGCTCTCAGTCTCCTCAGTTGCCTGGGGTTGTTCATCTCCACATGCAGGACTTCGTTGCTGTTTCTGAAAACACATGACATGGACTTTGTGATTTCAGAAGGCTAAGAAAAATTACTCTTTTTTATTAGGGATGGTTCTCTCTTGTATACTATTTTACACAGACTGTATTGATTGTGTATGTGATTGGTGAAAGAAAGGCAAACCTCTTCATTCACATTCGTCAAAGTAAAGGAATATCAAGAAGAAATTCCTTTTTTCAGAAGGAATAAATAACACAGAGATTATTACAAAAACTTTCTATTGTGTTTATCACACTTTCCTGGGAAAGAACACCAGAAAACCAAAAACATTTAGCTTGAAACCAGACTACAGGACTTCTCATTTGTCCTTATTGAAATTTATAAGGTTTCTGTCAGCCCTCTTCTCTAGCCTGTTAACATCTCTCAGGATGCCAGAACAATCCTCTGGCAAATCACTGTTCCTCCATTTTCTACCACTTACAGACTTACTGGAGATGTACTCTGAGCCATCATTCAGATCACTAATGAAGATGTTGACTAGGATTGAACCTTATATCAACACCTGGGGTACAATGCTGCTTACTGACCTCCAAATACATCTCGTTCCACAGATTTCCCTGTTCGTGATCTGGACCTTCATTTGTTTGTCAATACATCTCATTGCCTTTTCATCCAGCCTACATATCTTGTCAGAGAGGATCCTATGTGAGATAGTATTAGAAGCTTTATTGAAGTTCAGGTAGACAATATCCACTGTCCTCCTTTCTTCTACTGAGGAGGTAATCCTCCCATTCTTCAGTCCTGAACTAAAATTTCCCCCTTTTTTCACTGAGATCACATGCTAGCAGCTGATTTCATAAGAAAAGTTGTATCTTATAGCAGGTGAGTGTAAATAGGTATTTCGCTACTGACCAGTAGGGCAGCTCTCTTTACAAGGAACAACATTTTCTCTGAAGCCATCAAGCTGGATGATGAATAACAGACCAGTGTTGACCTGAATTCCTCCTTGGGTTTGTTATCCTTGCTAATTACTGGGAGGACCGTCTGGGGAAGACACCAGCAGCAGGAAGTAAGGAGTCTTGAATTCTAATGACCAAAGCATCCTTAGTAGAGAAAGCCAAACTTCCATATACCTCTGGATCTCATAGCAACAGAGAAGCTGAAGGGAGGAGGAAAGCCATGCAGATCTTGACAGGTTGTTAGCAGGAAGCTATGATGAGTAAAGTGCAGATCAGAACAGGAGGGACACGGGTTTTCGGAAAGAAGCCTGGGTGCAGACCAGCCACCCTTTACCTCCTTCTGAGGTAAGGGATTTGGCTGTTAAAAAATCCTTTGCTGCCTGCTTAGTGTGATGAAGAATCAAGAACACAAATGTTCCCTCCTCAAAATTACATTGCAGGGAAGAAATTAAGCTGGATGCCCTGTAGTTTCATGAAGTCTGCATCTTTCTTGCCTGCATCTTTCATGAAGTCTTCATCTTTCAGGAAATTTCCCCATTGAAGGGGGACATTTTTCTAGCTGAAGAAATATATGGAAGTACCTGTTATTTTATTTTATTAAGTACTTCCACTGTGTTTGAACACTCTCCCCCCTCAATATAATTCCTTGAGATAATATCACAGCTTTTCATGAGATTTATTTTTTGACTGGTTTCATTATAACAAGACCCTATCAAGTGCGGTCACAGGGATAACTGGATGCCCTGGTTGATGGCCTCTGCTCAGTTTAGTAAGTATTCTGTTAATACGCAGTGTGTGCCTGCCAATAGTCATAACATTTATATTCGATCAAATTATCTTTTACAATTGTAATATGCAATACAGTTGCAATACAGAAGGATATTTAAATATAAATTCCCTGGAGAGTCTTTGAGTTAATGTTATAAATAAAAAGGACTCATTCTAACAATATTGTTCATTGTGCCTTCATTACTTGCATAAATCTTTTTCTTCCCTGACTGCTTTTAGAGAACATTTTGTCTACATAAAACATTGATTTTATTTGGTGATTTTACATACTTTATTAAGGTTAAAATTTTTAAAATATTATTTTTAATATGATATCATAAAGTTGTGGGTTGATATTACTGTGCATTGCTTGGCCATTTACATCTTGTGCTTGAGCTCAGGCACCCATCAGAAGGACAAGATGTTGATCTTGTAATCAAAACAGCTCTTGGGAGCATGGGTAAGAAACTATCAGACAAGTGCCACACAATTTTCAGTGTCTTCCCATGCAGCCTGTGAAAACTAGTGTAATTTTCTCTCATCTTCATCTATTTCAGTGGATTGCCCAATGAGGCACCAATATGTGTAGCGACAGCTTTGTGGGTGTGATCCAGTTATTGTAAGTGTATCTCAGTGGAGAGAGGGAAAAAATGAACACACACCCAAGTTCCTTGTTAGACTGCAAGGGAACCATCATGGTTATTCCATCTCCCCTCAATGAGTTTCTTGGTGACTTGGATTACATATTTTTCTAATGTCAGATGATCAGAAAATTTTGGAAATTTCTGTATAACCAAGGCTGAGGGAATGATATAATGGATGAGCTATATATTTATATCAGAAAGCTTACAGCACTTGAGAACCTAGTCCATAATGAGTAAGTAAAAAGATCCCAAATCTCTGTTACCCTAACAGAATTATGAGAGGATATTTAACCTTCTCTCCTTCCCTTCCTGATCTTATCTGTACTGAACACTCCAGAATCACTGGGAATATTTTCCACTCACTCTCTTCAAACAGCACTGAAAAAAATTGCTGTGTATTTTTACGGAGTTATAAATGTAATAAAATCTGCTGTAGAAATGTCATGTTTGTCTATAAAGTCTGCCATACTTCTGGGGATATTTATTCTTGAAAAAATATCCCAAAAACAAAGAGGAAAAAATGAAACCAAATTATATTTTAAAAATAAACCAGTTTCATATGAGGTACAAATTCAATCTTTTTTTAATATGGAATTTGCATGTAAATTCATTAATTCTTCCTAGGCCCTGGTTCAGCCAAGCTAATTTCTTCTAATTTTACATGTTTTAGTAATTTTGCTAAAGTCTAAAAGAAACAGTTATTTCATTGTAGATAAATTCTGCTTAATGATTTGTTAAGCTGGGATAGAAAGTGCAGAATCAGACAGAAGAGGGCTGTAAAAGGGACAAGTAGCCTACCTTCATGTCTCACTGACATGAAGGAATACCTCTGTCTAAGACATCTTGGCATATCATTGCCTAGGCTGTCTTTAAAAGCTTCTAAAGGTGAAGATCACAATTCTTCCTACAGCCCATTTTGCCTGAATTTCCTTAGTGTCTAACACATAGCTTCCTAACGTTTATTTAATTCCACTGCTTCCTGTCCTATCCACTTTGTACATAAGAAATGTTATGTACATCATATACTCAGCCTCTTTACAGCAACCTTTTATGTGTCTGAAGCTGTTTGTGGAGCTCCTTCAAAATCTTTTTTAGGAATTCTAGCTATGTAAACATCTGCTTATTCATTCTGCTTGCCTGATGTGCCACATATATTTCTCAAAATGTCAGGTCCCTACACTGTAAATAGTATTCTTGATCAAGCCTTAGTTGGGATTACATCTTGCATTCTCTAGTCATGCATCTCAGAAGAGATACTGCTTTTTTATGTTTAATTTTCTGTCAGTATTTAATCTGTGGATGAGATGAACCATTTATCATGATGTGGAATCAGTCAACGATTTGTACACTACCACTGACACAACAGTAAAATGCTGAGTTCCTTATAAGCTGATTATGGCAGGCAGAATGGGAGCTTCAGACAAATTTTATCAGATAAACCCTCCCACTGAGTCATGAGATGAAGAAAAGACCCTTCTGCTTTCTAAAGACATTCTCACTTTGGATCCACACTTAGCCTCAGAAAAGGAGAATTTCCACTCTAATCAATTCTTTATCTCATAAAGATATAAACTGTTTGAATCTAGACAGCAACCTTACCTTTCAAAACTAACTGTTCTGTGGTTCTGTGAAGTGAATGAGCTCTGCTCTGTAGGCTAACCACATTTTGCCTTTTGGTGCTGCCAGTTTTAATGGGTTCTGGCCCTTCTGAGTGATAAACTTGGATTTAACCTCCATTTTGCTGAGGGAAAAAGGCACTCTTCTGCTGAAAACCATGAACTTTTACTGTTCATTGCTCCTTACAAATTGCTGCTATTTATTGCCCTTCAAGGAGCAAGCTGTTATATTGAAAATCTTGTTTATGGACAAGAAGGAAGCACATTTCATTTATTAGTAAAGCCAAGAACCTAATGTTTAACTGAAATATCAAGACATTCTTCAGTTTTAATCCAGCTCCAAGTGCTGCAAAAACGAAGGAATAGCAATGCAGTGGAAGAACTGCTATAAAATTTTAATCACATATATGCCCTTTCATTCATTTTACTCCTTTCTATGTTGGGCTTACCCTTCCACTGCTCCCCTATCTCAAGAGGTTTCTCACTGGCAGAAGCCATGGGTGAATGTTATTGGGTGCTGTCAGCATCCAGAGTCCTTCGCCAGGAAGAATATTTGTGTTATTCCTCTTTGTCCTTCTAGGATCACTTGGGATAATTTGTGCGTGTTGATGGGATACTGCTCTCTTCCTACACTGGTCTGCAGCTTCATGGTACACCCAAATTTTGTACACCCTGGGCCATCTCAGTATGTTCTCTCTTTGTTCTTTTCATTACCCCTAAACCCAGTTCGTCCAGCCCTAGGTTCACACTTCAGCTGACCACGGCCAATCTGTCTGTAGCTGTGCCACTCTATGCCACATCCTGTGTCCTTCTCAAAGCCTCTGCTGTCCTACCAGACCTGGCTTTGTCAGCATTTTGTCATCAAGTTGCTGTTGTATGAACCTCATTGCACATGGAGTAGCAGCTTGTCATTGCTGTCGATGCAAAAACTATGGTCGTACCACAGCAAGAGGAGCAAAAGTAAAACAGGTCAGGCACAGGCACCTGATCAGCTGGAGGAATTGCTGCCACAGGCAAGAGAAGCAACATAAAGCTACAGGCAAGTCAAGGAAAGTTCAGAGAGGGCAAACCTGAGAGGCCTCATTCACAGGTCATACACATTGCTTGCAAACCTCATAGTCTTTAATAAGAATGTCAGGGCTGTGTCAGAGGGCTGCATGTTTACCACACCACTGGTAGCTGCTGCCATACTGCTATCAGTAGCAGCTGTCTCTTCATGCTGCAGTCCTGGTTCATCTTCAACTAACACCTGTTTCACAGATAACACCTTGTCTTTAACAACCATGTCCTAGTGAGGGTTACTCTCTCTGGAGAACCTTTCTTCAGCAGTCTCTTCTAAAGAAGACCCTCATCAGCTAGATGAGATAAAGGGCACTTTTGCCTGGTAGTGGTACTTTTCCAGCTCTCTTTTTCAAATTGCTATTTATTCATCCAGTAAATTCATGTACTTTGTTGGAACAAAATTATTACCATAAGCTCTAGGGTCTTACCTCCTTATCTACCATAGAATTCTCCTTTTTTTTCCCCATCACTCTCTTTGGCAGATTTATTCCTATTGGCTGGTGTGCTTGCTTTCAACATAAAATGAACAAATGTCCCGTTTGCCTCCAGACTGATAGTCCATTTGCAATTTGATACAGCACTGTCTACTGCTCCTGCAAATACTCTCTGCTGTTGTTTTCAGGCTCTTTGTCCTACTCTGTTTAGTGAAAGCCCAAAGAGACTTGCAGGGACATGAGGCTCCTGCATCTTGTGCCAGCATAATCTCAGTCTGCTATGTCTATTGCAGCAAAAATAAAAGTCCACATTGTTTCCTGTCTTATGATGTCTGGATGTCTTTCTGCCTTAGATATTTCCATTATTTGGGCTCCTGTTTAAAATAACAAAGCTTTGTGGTCCTCTTTATATACTTATCATGATATGCAAGGCTTCCTCAGACTGTAAAATTATCATTATTTTATCAAAATTTAATTTGGGATCCTACATGATGTCTTCCTCTGCTGCCAACACCCTCCATCTTCCAAGAGTTTTGTATCTCCGCTTTTATATAACATCTACGTGGTTCTAGCCCTACAAGTTGAAAGAAATGTTCTTCAGTCTTCTCTCAGTTGCAAAGTTTTTCCCTACCTGGCATTTTCTTTTACTACATTTACAAAACAATTGTTTTCTGGACATCCAATACCGCTCCAGCACATTTCTCTCACCTCATTATTTTGGAAGGGCTCTTCTTTATTAATTTCACTCTTGACAGCTTACACTGTACAATAATCAGTCAGTACTAACTAGCCCAGAAGAGATCTGGCCCTGCTGCTTGCTCTACATTTTCCTGAGTGGAGTGGTGTTACCAGAGCCTCTTCATTACACAGCAGTTGATTCGAAGCTGCTTCTAGGAAGGTGAAAGAAATATATTTTCACATCCTTTCCAGACTGGTAACAAAAGTAGTTAGGCACATCTAATATAACTTTTCTTCTGATATTATATTATTCCACTTGATACAGACTTAGACTTTATATTATTCCTTAAAAAAAGCCTTCTTTGTATATTCACCCAGAGGTTTTTTTTAACACCTCTTTTCTTTTCTTCTCACACCTAATTTTAAATTTAAAACAAACAAAGTTGAAACTGATTGAAGTACAGAGATCTCCAAGAAGAAAGAAATATAAATAACATGTGCCTGGCTCAGGGAAAGGGGTGGAACTCAGTCCTTTTCAGAGCAGGAGCCTGCTGGTCAGTACTTGTTTGCGCCAGACAGTGCTCCAGGAGCTCTAGGTCAGTTGTGGCACACACTGCCTCTAGCCAAACTAAAAGGAGATATGAAGGATGGTGGGGGATGGGAAAGGTGTTAATTTATGAGAAAATATCAGGGCAGATGACAAAGAAATCTCTAGCCTTATCTGCTTTGTGGCTCTTGAAACTGCCTCTCCAAATTGCAGTACAGTGAGTGCACTATGATACATGGCTGCAATTATGGTCATGGACAAGGGGGGCAAGTTCTGGAAGTTCTCTTGAAACCTTATTTTACGCATGAGTCAAATGGTATTGATAATGATTGCCTTTGACATGGGTTTGATTAGAAACTGTAGTGTTAGGTTGCAGTCTCTGTCAGGTGTTACCCTTTTTTTTTGGTGCTGCTTTTCATTTAGCATTTCAGAGATTGAGAGGTAATTGCTGTCTTGAGCCTGATTCTTGAATGTCTCTGAATCACAGCAACCACTGATTGTAGGAAGAGATCACTCATGTTGGGAAAAAATATTTCTGCCAATACATGCTTGCAGGCTCTAAATATACAGATCTGAGCAAAGAGATGTTTCTGACTCAAAGGGCTCCTTGGACAGCATTCAGATTTCATTAAATATGTTGGTGTGGGTACCTTTATTTTATCCATGTTTGAAAAGAAACCATGAAACCATTCCGCTATTCAGCAGCCCTCTTTTTGCCATCATCACGGATTCTAAGTACAGAAGAATACAGAGCTACAAACACACTGAGAATAGTATTTTGTTGTATGCCTTTTTGTCCCCCTTGCCAAATTTCCTGGGTAAGTAATAAAATGACTTGGACACCACTCCACTAAATGAGGCGAAGATAACACAGTTTGGTTAGCTCATGCATTGTAAATATAGCTCTCATCAGATATTTTAGTGGCTAGCACTCTACCTATTTATTTCTCAATTAAAGGCCAACTGCAGCAAGTTTTCTTCATGTTATTTCATGAATTAGCTGTAAAAATGCCAGTACAGTCCACAAAACACAATTTTTCATGTTTCTTGCTAAATTAGACATTGCTAAATTGGCCTAATCAGTCCAAGTGTTTTTCATTTGTTCCTTGTAGAGTATGTTTCACTGTGTTTCCGCCTTGCCATTACAAGAGTGAAAAAAAACAGGGAAAACTTCTTACCTGTCCTCTGTGAGGGGATGTCCAGAACCCGGATTCATCCTCATCCTATGCCTTGTTCAAAGCTAAACTTGTTCCACAGGGAAATCAGGAAAGACCATAAATTGCTTCACACTCTGAGCAAATTGTGTTCTCTGATGTGGAGTGTGAATTTTCACATAGGGGTGCGCTAAGCAGTCAGGTTCTGCTCTGGGTTGAGAACAGTGAAGAGCCAAGACAGCACTTTCCATCTATTTCCATCCTTTGGAAAGCACAGATGAAGACAGTTCAATGGATCCCCCCCATTTGCCTTTCATTTGGGATTATGTCTGTAATGAAAATTCCAGAGAAGTAAGTTCATCCCTATTTGAAGGATCGTGTCTTGTGAGATATATCTGATACTGCTGCCTTTGGAGGTTAAAGGTACTTGATGCCCTCCCTACATTATGAGAAGTATCAGATCTAATATGACTTATGCAAAGTATGTTTCTTATTGCTTGGCTAAAAAGGTTAGGTTTGTCTCTGAGGAATGATTTTTAAAGGTTACTTTAATGTCAAATTAGTGGTTTTGATTTCATAGAAATACAATTTTCAGTGTTTGGTGGATTCTTTTAGTTAAAATAGCTATTGGGTGACATTTTAAAAGCAATCTGCTGTTTTGCCTAGCTGAGACTTTAAAACATAGTGATTAAAAATGGAAGGTCATAAGAGCACTACTAAAACAGTTGCCCTTAATTTTAAATGGTGAAGTATAATTTCTCTCCCTGGACACTTTCTGCTCACATGCTTATCCATACTCATATTTTAAGTACTATGTAGCTCCAACAGCTGCAGACCCTGACTCAGAATTGAGTACCCTCCATGTGCTGGATATAGGCACACACTTAGTGCCTTTCCCTGCTCCTGGAAATGTCACATGTAAATTCAGAAGGGCTAGAAAGAAATATGCTAAGAAATGGAGAGTAAATGGCTTACATAAGGGCATGCTTCAGATCAGCTGAAGCTGAATTTGGACTTCAGCCCAAACCTTGTACACTTCTATCTAGTGTGCTAGGTACTCAACTCCTGTCTAAGTTATGCAAGAATACATTTCAGTCACCACTGAATTAGAAAATTTATTTGCTGTATCAAAAACCCTTGTGAAGGTATAGTTGTTAACAGTGTCACTTCCCTTATATTTTTCAAAAGAAAGGGTTGATCTCCAATTTTTTTTTAGGTAGCAGCTGGTTTTGAAGACCAGAAGAGCTATGTATGAGCATAGCTTAGCACAGTCATGTAGTCTAAAATGTAGTTGTTGGGACTTTACCACAGAAATTCGAAGGACTCTAGACAGTTGTCCTCTCCAAAAGTATTTTTTCACACTGTAAGAGCCAGTCCCCAGGTTGTAGAATTTGAACCATGAGTAGCAAAACCAGAGTGCAACTTGCCCTCTCTTTTCCAAAAAGAGTTATTGGTCTGCTTAATAGGATTCTTGAAACAATGAACAATTACTACTGGGTCATTATCTACCTGTGCCTTAACACATTTGGAAAGACTGGTAAGGTTCCTTTGTTTGGATGCTGAACAGGTTTCATTTTTCTGCCCTGGTAATCACAGGCACTAGATTTACCAAATGGCTCCTGTGGGAGCCACATGCTTTGTGCATGCTTGATCCGTATGTGCAATCTTTCAGTTAAACTCACACATATCAGAACGAGGTGCCTGCACAAATGTGAGAGTGCAGCTCATTAGCTTTACCTTGGGGACCAGCTTATCTGTTTAAAGTTGGTCCAGGATGCAGTGATCTTGTGCAAGATTTTTGGTTGAATAAATACTTGTATGGTAATAATATACAAGTCTAGAAGGTTTCTCATTTAAAGCTTCCATTTAATTTCCTCTTTGGCTTGTCCATTGCAGAGACAGGGTAGTAAGGCAGAAACTACAGCAATTTTCCCTTTGAAACTTGCTTTTCCCCAATTCTCTATAATCCTAATTTGCAGACTTAACATTACACAGTCCTTCCCAACAGCAAGAGGATTCATTCTTTGTCATTTCTCCATATCAAAATGAATGTGTTGATAGAGCAGCCCCATCTTGACATTTCTTGCTCTGCCGAGGCTTATTGGAAGATGCTATCAGTATTTCCAGTTCAGACAGTCTGTTCTTACATCTGTAGGAGAATGTTTGGCAAGTGTCATTTTCGATGGCTAACTGAACACAGTGAATGATACATATCATATATCAGGCCTACTAACCTTGTTGTGCTCTGTTCTTCTGTTCAATAAGATGCCTTTAGAGTTCCTGTCAGGCAGCAGCCCAGAACTATCTGTATTTTGTAGTATGTATGTCTTTGTCCATGCTGTCTATTCTGTTTTAGTTGTGACTGTGCTCCTCAGGTCCAGCTAAATATTCCCAGAAAGCATATTTTTCAGGGTACTCACAACCACAACAGCCCTAAGAAAACTGGAAATACATCTGCTTCAGATGCTTTAGAAAGCTTGCCCCTTGGCTAAAACTGAACAGAATTTTGCCTTGCAGCTGAAAAGAAAATGAAAGCAAGACATTTCTGTGTCTCTTCTGCTAGAGAGCACAAGGGCATGAACCTTACTAGGCAATCTTTTCCGTAACACCCTACAGGCATGGGGTGAGGGTGGCACATGAAACTGGAACCAGTTGAAAGAATAAGACTTCTGGAACCAGTGCTGCCAGGGGAAAAATTGGAAAGGAGATACCTTTCCTGATCTGGTCTGCACCTAACTGTAGTCTGCAAGATATCACTTAGTCTGCAAGACTGCCTACATCTGTGCCTAATTGTAGTCTACAAGAGGAATCAGCACCTCTGTTTAGAGTGCCATAATTCAGTTCATATTAAAAGATAGTCAGAACAGAGTAGTCATGACCTGAATGCCTCTGACATATGGGAAAAAAAACATCTAGGTCAGATGTAGTTTTGGGTCTAGAAGTAGTTGGAAGTTAAGACTGAGTCAGTGCTCATGGGTGATATACAAAAGGCAATCCTTCATCCTAAGGTGAATGACAGCTTTCTCTCAGTCATCCCACTGCTCAGCAGGTCCAGCTTCAGTAAGCATTAGTCTTTGCATGATGTTGGCCTAGACACACCTTTCCATGTCCCTTTGGGTGCATACTGAGGAGGCAGCTCTGATGTGCCTCTTGGAAGACATGCACTTAATGGTAAATGCCAACACCTGGAAACAGCATATCAGAGACTTGAGGCAGCTCTCACACTTCATCTGGGCAAATGCCTGTAAACATGCCTGTCAGCAATATGAATGCTGTCACAGGAAAGGAATGGCAACCATGGAGGAAGTGGTAGTCTGACACTGGGGCTGCTGTCGGGGAAATCACGAAATACAGTACACTTCTGCCATAAAGATGACACTAATTTTTCTCCTTTACTGCCAGCCTGTACTTCTGGGATGTGCTTCTCCTCTCTTCTTTGATATTGCATATATTACTCCTGATATTTTCACCCACCTGGGATTCAAATCAAATCTTGGGGTGTTTCTACATACCTTATGAACCAGTGCCTGGTGCTCCTGTCATCATGTGATTGCTTTTCAGTGTGGCAGAAAAACAGCCACAAAGGTGTTTCCTAATGAGGCAAGAGCAAACATGTCTGGGATTATCTAATACATAGTTGTGCATTACCAGGTTCTGCACTTAGTTTTGCTGTTTGTTTTTTTTTCCTGACATTTTCACAGCTCTTCTAAACAAAATCTTTCCAGATTTTTATTCTGCATACTGCATCTGAATTATTTTTTTTTCTGGTCCCAAATTGTACTTTTCTTCGTGTTTTCTGAAATTGCTTGCATCACTTGGAAACGATCTTGTAGCATCTCTGTTGTCCTTGCTAAACCTCAAGCAGCAACACAACCTCTTTCTTCAATGCACCGGTAGTACATTTATACCTATGTTTTGCTCTCATCACTCTGGGGTGATATTTGGCCCAGAGATCAAGAATGGATTGTCACAACTAGTAGTTTATGTGCATCCTTTTAGTGACTGTGCTACCAGACAGGGAATCTTATCTCATTGCCATAGGTAGCTGTGTTGAACAGAAAGATTAAATTGCATTTGGAGGCAAGACAGCACAGGTGGGTGTGGATGGACATGGCATCTGAAGAAGCAGTGGGTAGTTTTTATTAGCATAATAGAGAGTTATGATTCATGCTCTTCTGTAGGCTGTAGAAAGTTTTAGAAGGATCTGTGGGAAAGCAAAGGGACATTAAGACGGGTATAAGAATCTCTTTTGGCTGTGAGAGGCTGAGGTTCCTTATGGAAAACTCTTTTTTCAGAACGGGATTCTGGTCCCTTAGGCAGAACTCCTAACATGGCATGGAAGAAGATGAACATTTTGAACAGATGCAGGCACCTTGGTTCCAAGCATAAGAGAAAGCCATAAAGTGAGCTGGTGATCATCTGTAGGAGTTACAATCATTCCAGTCTGTGTAAGAAAAGGGTCTGGATCTGTCCATGACACTGCAAATTGTACTTTCAGAGATTTTCCTATCCTTCCAGTGGTGAATTCAGATGTCAGTACAAAAGCAAAGTATATGTTTTTAATAACTATTTGGACTGATATGACTTTGGGAGTGGATTCTCCTATCTGTACTGAATCTGGTGTTTCTGCAGATCTGCCAGTAGACGGTGTCAATTCTGATCTATCGGGTTTTAGGGTTAGACCAGAGAAGCATAGTTTCAGTCATGAAAGGCAGAACAGATTCCAAAAGAAGGCAATTAAGACAATCTGTGCTAACTTTCTGACGTTAAAGGTAAGCATAAAAGCCTGTGGAGCAAAATACTCATGAGAGAAAATGAGAAAAGAAACAAAAATGCATTTGGATTTCCTATGATATGAAATTGAAGTAGAAAATTACAGACTAGGCTAAAATAAGTATCTATCAAGGCAAATAAAAAGAACATTTCTTTCAGCTTGCAGAAGTCTGTCCTGTGGCTTAAAGATATCTATTGACCTTCTGTCCAGAGCCCTGTCTGCAGGTGACATTGAGAACATTTTGTTTCCCCCAGATTGAAAGCATTCAGTTTGCCAGATTCTTCTGTTCTGAGCATACTAAAGCAGCATTATTGAATATCTCCAGAAATAGTAGTAGCTTGAGGTATTGAAATGCCAAGAGCTATTATAAGAGAAATCAATCTGTTGGGCGGTATTTCCTGAAAGTGCCTGACTACTCTCTCGCATCTTGTTACCAGACCCAACTCAGCATTAAGAGCAAAGAAGAAGTGCCAAGAATGAGTATTTTTACTCAAAACCTCTTAACTATGGCAGGGTTTGGAACCTTAACCTCCCCAAAAGAAATGTCTCTGTCCTTCGATATAGAGGAGAGTCCTTCTCTATCACTGTAAGCAGACGGCATGGCAAGATGAGGTTTAGAGTGTGTTTTGAGTGTTCTTTTATTCTGCACTTTTTGTTTCTCTTTGTAATAACATTAGAGTCAAACCACATGAGTTAATAAATGGTAAGCCCACAGACCTTAACAGAAGATGAAGGTTCAGTGAGTCTGTTTTTCCTGTAATGCAGCAAAGAGGGTTTAGGTAAGTTCATGTGATTGGATGTACCAGTATTTCTTTCAGGACTCTTCATGCTTGTGGCTGTGTATTCAGGTTTTTCAATCAGGAACAGGTAAGCATTGTAATAATATTTGTGTTTCCTTCAAAGTCTCTTATGCCTTGGGATATTTATTGAATTTTGCTTCTGTTTTGTCTGTTATGTGCTCTATGTGAAACATTTATGCTCTCTCAATTTTGAGGGAGCTGGGGAAGGAACAATTACAGCCTTCATGTTTCAGTCCTGGGCTTGCTTCTCCAGTCTGAACTATATACCACCAGATTGGTCATCCAGACAACAACTCTGCTAGTTGACATAGAAATGCTGGAATGTGAAGGTGTGTCAAAATGATGTAGAAATGGGAAATTGTTCATGTGTGGTTACCCTTTTAAAGCCATTTTGATGCCCTAGTTCAGCTGGATGTATGACATGGGTCTAGAAACTCCACCTGCTATTTGTTGTGCAAAGCTATTCACTGCTTAAAAGGTTTGTTGGGAACTTCTTTCAATCAGAAAAAATGTGGGGATAAATGCGGCACTGAGCTTCCAAAGTTCCCGCTGTCATCTTAGGGATAATCCTTAAACAGGCTTCAATTTGTCACAACTGAAATCAAAGCAGAGTCACTATACTATTTGAGTTTTGCATTAAAAACAATAAGCTCTGCCTCAACAAAGCAATGCCCTTGAAGTTGTTTGGGATGCCGAGTTCTGCCAGAAGCTCTTGTTGCTGTCATTTACTCCATCTGTACAGACTGCAGCACTGTCGTAGGAGTGCGTCACACTGCAGTGCACGGTCATCAGCTCTCAATGCAGACTTTGGAGGCTGCAGTGTAAGACTGCAAGGCTACACTGCAGAGATGCTGAGCTTTTGAAAAGCTGCAGTCAGATCTGGTTGAACAAGCAAAGTGTTCACTGGCAGGGTTAAGCCTGTTTTGCTGTTTGTCAGCAGATTGTGTTCTTTGTGAGTATTTCTGTAAGAGCCACAGGGCTAGAGGGAACATCAACCCTCTGTTTCCCTGTAAGGTAGGAGAAAAAGCAACTGGCTCTGGCAGCCTTCTTATATACATTGGAGTAATGACCCAGAGCAGTTTGCATGCTGCATTATTTGAAAAAAACATACAGAAAGCACCAAAATTTACCTTTTGTGGTAATTAATTTTTATGGTATTGGTGAAAGGGAGGAGAGACCAGCAGCAGTACAAAATAGGCAGCTACACAGAGAAAAAAATTCCTGCTCAGTAGGACTTCTGAGGATGTTTTCTTTGAACAACCTGGCTTTATCAGGAAAATTCAACAGGAGTCTTAAAATGTTTCCTGTATCTTTCTCAGGGCTAGGTAGGGCTGGTGCTATGGGACCCTGATGATGAATAGCTGGTTTGGCAGGATGAGGAGAATAACGGTGGTCTTTTTGAGGTCAGAAGACTCTCTCCTTTTCTTCCACACACCCTTAGCCAATTCTGGTGGTCCTGTAAATGAAAAATGTGAAAAATAACATATTTAAAATAACACCTTCAAACTAGTTGTTCATCAGAACTACTTGAAGACAATAACACTCTGTAAGGATGTTTGGAGCAGAAGCAGATGAGGAGGACACTATGGAGCAGACCACTGTTGTAGCACTTTCTTTGCATATCTGCTAATTGGTCTTGTCAGGATGTCAAGGGATATTGGTCTTGTAGCATCTTTGTAGGGTCTTGCTCTCTTAAAGCCAGTTGTGTGCCAAGAATAAGTCATTGGAAGGTAGCTTTTTATAAGCTGAGGTAACCTGTTTTAGGAACGGCTTCAGATATTTATAATCTGTCCCTGTGCTCCTAATGAAGACAGCATAAAATGTTTTGATATATTTGAACAGCTATATTTAAAAACAGATGGGTGTCTATCTCTCCAAGAGCAGCAGCGATGGTTCTGGCCTACTCTTCAATGAGCAAATTTACCATTCAGCCTTCTCCTAATGGAAGAAGAATGGAAGAAGACTCCTAATGGAATGTGGGGTGTCTAGACAAGGACTGCTGTCACAGACATGTATACTGAGATGCAAGTAAGTCCAATTATACACAACTGTGCCCTTTTATACATGAGTATGGATAATTAGGTAAAGCAGAGCTCTACTTCAAATGATCATACAAAGAGTACTGCTACATGAATAAAAGGAATAAAACCCAGGATGGTGCCTACATTTCTTACAGAAATAAGTTTCTCCTAAGAAAAAAATCTGCAGCAGCCCCTGTAACCCATTGCTAAGGAGCAGAAATTTGAGTTTGATGAAGACAGAAGCATGCATCTGAGAGGGGAGGATGATGTTGCACATATCTTGTTTTTGTACACTCTCTGATGCAACCAATTGCTAGGAGAGGTCCTGTGGCAGATAGGTGCTTGGTTAGACATAGAAAGGTTGTTCTCAAGTTCTGCTGGGTTTTTTGTTTTGGTTTTTTTTTTTTTCAGGGTTAGACAGTAGGAGGAAACATACCCTTCTAAGACCAGAATCACCAAGAAATAGACAGGCCCCTTTTGCCTGGCACTAGAAACAAATAACCACCTGCATCTTGGCTGGTTTCACCTGGAACGGAACAAAAAGAACCTTTTAGTACCCTGCTAAAAGGGTCAGAGACAAGACCTGACTGCAGAGTGATGATTTCTCCCGTGAATTCTGCAGAAGCTACCTTCTTCAGAAACCTATTTTTAATACACAGTCTGTTTTTCAAGCTAGTAAGAGCCAGTCTCACACTTCTAACACAATGGACAGATCAAAATAAGATGTATGGGCTGCTTCAGTCCTGCACACTTCTTGCTCAATTGTTGTTTAAATAACACATTCAGAAGGGATTGTATCTCTATTTGGCTGTTAAATCTTTTAAAAATATTTAATCTGTGATCCATCAGTTGCCAAGGAGAGGAAATAAATACACTGTTACCTTGTTAATGTGCTTGCTTTTGTATTACTATAATAATTTTTGTATTATTATAAGCTGTATAAGCTTAATGGTGGTCTTTAAGACAAAAAAGATTAAAAAAAAAAGAGCAAAAATTGTAAAATATAAATTGGAAAATGTATTTTTACACATTTTAAAAAATAGCAGAGAATTAAATAAATAAAAAAGCAGACAATCAGATTATGGGTCAACTTCTGAAATTAATTACGTTTATGAGATATCTCAGTCAGTATATCAAAGTGGAAACCCCCCCAAACCTGTTTAAATGTAACTGATCTTTATTTTAGCACATTTGCAGGTACAAATCAAACTGGCTATTGTGATTCTCTGAGAGCCTAGTTACAAGTGAAAGAATATAAGGATTTTAGTCTCTTCCTTGTGCTGGTTTTCAGTCTTGGGGAATGTTCAAAACAGCTGCAAAGACCTTTCCTTTGAGGGTGCTAGTTTAGGGTGAAGTTGTTATAATCAGAGGGTTCTGATTCAAGATTCAGTGTTGGCTTTTTTGCAAAGAGATTTGGTATCTCAAAGCAACAGGACATGAATAATTCACATAAGGCTAAATATCCTAAACAAGAAAAGAGGCTACCATTGGTAGCAAGTATATTTGGATGCTGGCTTATTTTTTTATGTTGCCAGAAAAATCATGAGGTCCTTTTAAGTACTTTCAAGAGAACCAGTCTGTGCTAGAAATGTTGATTTTATGCTCTGGTGAAAGGAAAGGTAGAGCAAAGCAAATTAAATATACGATTGAAAGTACATTAGTTTAATGGTCAATTAATGGAAAGGGAATATTTTAATTGAAATAGTTTTTATGAGATATTCTTTTCATTATACACTTTTAGGGAGTTCATTATTCTACCTTTTGCTAGACAGAACTTTCTTCCATTTATTTCTATTTATTTTCATTTATTTAATTCCTTTCTACACCATTAGAAACCACCCTTGCTAGTAGTAAGTTTTATTTCTGGTAAAAATGTCACTTGGAACCTTCTGTTCATGATGAAATTTTCATGGTAACAAACATTAAAGTTGTGTTTACAAAGAATATTCTAATCATAGAATCAGTTGGAAAGGGCTTTTAAAGTTCATCTAGTAAAACTCTTTTGTGGTTAACTTTTTCAATTTCATCAGGTTGCTCAGAGCCCCATCCAACTTGACTTTGAATATTTCCAGGGATGGGTTATCCAGCACCCCTCTGTTCACATGCCTCACCACCCCCACAGCAAAATAATTCTTCCTTGTATTTAGTTGGAGTTTATCCTCCTTTAGTTTAAAACCATTACATCTTGTCCTATTACTACAGACTTCATCAAAAAGTCTGCTTCCATCTTTCATATAAGATCCCTCGAAATATTTCGTCATGATTCTTCTGATAATTTTTTAGCCCTCCTCTGAACCCACCCCAACCATTACATTCTTTTAACCCATATATGGGTTGAAATACTCTGCTTTCTTATCAGACAAAGATTTTTACAAAGCAAAAGAAAAGACAAATGCTTTGAGGAAAGTATCACTTGTTGTTCATGTACCTTATTTTCATGTGAGATAGACCTGTTTGTATACCACATAAGAAAAGTGTATTCCAGTTTGTGTCAGAATGAGTTTTTTTCTTTAGGACAAAAGAGCAGAAAAGGATGCCTCTTGGATGCCTGCCAAAGGATGCATGCAGCTCCCCTCACTGTGGGAGCTATTATATCCAAATTGGCGTGCCTAATTTTCTACATCTGTACCTGAGCAGTGGGCAAATTTTTTTTAAAAAATGACCAGGATACTTTTCCTCAGACACTCAAAACTTTTACCAGTTTCATTCCTTCAGACCCGTGATATGCTCCTTATTGAATTAAAATATTTTTTATTTCTGTGAGTTGCAGAGATTAGATAATTTTTTTTTGTGTGTGTGTGTGGTTTTTTTTTTTTATTTTTTGTGCTGCCTGACATGAGCTTAAAGGAAGGGGGAAGTCAAAGGAACGTTGGGCTGTTTTTTTGATATGTGGTCAATTTTTGGAAGCCACCTTTTTGGAACAAGAAGCCTAATACTGGACTGTAAGATACTCAGTGTAAATAAAGATGTCTTTGGTTATGAAACTCTTTAGGTCTGGGAAGACAAGACCACTCATGAAAACATTTAAAGAAGGGCATCAAAAGCCTATCTATCACCAAACACCACCTTTGCCTCAGATGAGATCATAGCTAGAAAGGCTTCCAGAGCGACCACTGAATACAGGATTTTGGCTATGCAGGACACAGCTTCTGTGTTTGTGGCACTTTTGTGAGAGTGTAGCACTTCCTCACAGGCTGCCTTCCCTCCATCACCTGTCTTCCATCTATGTCAAAGTTCCTCGATCAACAAGGAACAATGATACCTGACTGGAACCTACAGGGAAAGAGCAAACTATAGCTAGTTGCAAGTGTCAGTTCCTGGTCTTTCCAAATGTCTCTATTAAGAATGATTCCATTATTTAAAAAATAAAAATGTTTCTGTAATTCAGGAGTAGAGTGCCTGACTGAAATACATTTTTTCTTGCACTTTCCCTCCCCAATCACTGTAAGAACAAATACATGACGTTCTGTTAAGATCGAAAGCCTTTTCCCACAACTGTAGCTTTTAACAAAATACTGTATGAAATGGGGGTCAAAAGGCTGTATTTTAAAAATGTCTAACTCAGTGGGAGATATTTCTACATAGTATGGAAGAGAAATCACTTTAGATTCCAGTAGAGAGTGGACTCACTTTCTCCATTCCCTCCGCAGTAAAAATCAGTCAGGGAAAATCAAATAAACCAAAACATTTCAGTGAATTAATTGTTCACCCTCTGGAGAGACACAATAGGAGATAAAGAAGTAGACAATGGCATGGAACATTGGTTTTGTTGAATCTCACCTTTCATTGTCTACCTCAGTGAAATGAAGAGTATACTGCTAATGAAATTACTATAAATCTGCATAGATAGTTTACTCCATTTAATAATTTTAATATTTATTTTTTCCCTGCTGATAAAAATGACATTTCATTTTTATCAGTTTTTAGGAAATTATGGAGGCTGTATATTGGAGCATGTAAATCTTGTAACGGGAATGAAGCATGTTAAAAAAAACCCAAACTCCTCTTTATTAACCTTCAGAGATTACACTCAGAATGGTACCTCTCACACTGTCCTAGTTTATACTGTGTCCTTTGCTTACTCAGATTAAAGTAGAGCATGTGGGCTTAAAAGAGTCTTGCTTTTCACCCATCCGCCACATGAACCTGTGGAAAGGATTTGAAATGGTACAGTTCAGATGCAGTGCAGGTAAATCTGGAGGCAGGCCTCAGATTATCCTTTGTCCTCATCACGTTTGTTTCCACAAGTTTTTGACTAAGTGGTGTACTATGGTGAACTTCCCTAATGAAGCCCATGTCTTTTCTCTAATTTGATTCTGTTTCCCATCTGTACTCCCTTTATTTTCTTTTTAGCTTTAATTTCATTAGAACATAGAGTGGTTTTTATAGCTCCTTAAGAAATGAAATATGGATACACTTGTTCTTCATTTCATTTTACACTGGTTTTTCATTTCCCCTGAAAAATGAGTTCCTATTGTGAGTTGTACACAACTCATACAGTATCATTAACAGATTTAACATAAGTAATGGAGGCAACTGAGGATTAAGTGTAGCCATAAATATAAGTGGCTGACTTAAGGAAAACTTTGTGAGTCTGAAACATTTCCTGATTTTGTGAGTTTTTTCAGTTCTAAGATATAAAATTCACTGTCTCAGATGGGAATGAGTTTCAGTTTCACTGATTACACCAAGGCCTCTGTATTCAGGGCACAATATAAACTTCTAATTTCATGTTGTTTTGGTTTGATTTTGCCAATTTCAAAGTTTCTAATTAAGAGCAAAACAGGCTTAAGCTTAAAAGTAATAAGACTTTATTAACTAACGCTAAAAGAAAAAAAACAACAAGAATGAGGATGGAACCTTCAAAACGCTCTTCCTCTCTCCACACCTTTTCTCTTAACCAACAATGTAAAGATAACAACACTCAGAAATCTGTCAGTTTTTCACCTTTACAAATAGTCTTTCTTTAGTTCATTTAGAGAGAAAAGTATTTTTTTGCTAATGCTATGGAAAGCTCCCCACAAGAAAAGAACTCTTGTGGCTTCATTTTCTCACAAACCGAAGGTGCCCGAGATTTGCCTTTGTGAAGTCTTTCCCATCTTTCACAGTTTTTCTTCACAACTGTGTTCTCGGTCTATATCAGCCTATTGGGGTGCATTCTTTTAAGGATGAGCTGTTCTAGCATCCTTTCACCCATCTCTGGGAACAGAGGTCTTCTCCTTTTATCCCCGGGGCGAGGTTTCTCATCAAACTTCTAACACTGGCGCCTTTGTTCATGATTGTGGCTAGAATGCTACCAGCCCCCCAAAGCATTCCATGAACTTACTGGGGAAAACTCAAAAGTCTGATATAACAAGTGTATCTGCACTATAACTTCACAAAAGAATTTTACAGCCTAAGCTTAAAACAAACTTTTCAAAATCCCTTCAATCTAAAATCTCTTTTCTTACCGACTTCAATTTCATGTGGTTGTTCTTACAAAGTTTCACCTCACTTTTTTTTTTCCTTCTTAGCCCAAGAGAGAATTAGTGTTCTTCGAGTACAAAGTCTCATAACACTGAAAAAAAAAGTCAATTTAGTCCAAGTCCTGTATTAGAAACAAACTCTCTCTCTCTGCTTCTTTTTGCTGGCCACGTGCTCTTTTGCCAACTCTATGTGAGCTGTGCCAGCTGCTCTCAGTCTAAAACGAAGGTCAAAGCTGGCCGTACCTTTAAGGCTACCTTTAGCACAAACTACGGGAGGCCACCGGTGCTGTCCCCATGCTCAGCCGCTCCCGATGCCGACACAGCCTCAGGCCAGCGTGGTTTGGTGTTCGACTGGCACAAAAGCTCTGCAGGCTCTGCCGGCTCCTCTGCCCCTGCCGGGCCGGGCCCGGTGGGTTCCTCGGGGAGGGCTCGGCAGCCGCTCCCGCCCCTCCAGGAGCGGAGAATCCCGGCCGGGCCGAGCGGTTCCAGCCCGGTTCCGCCCCCGGGCCGAGCGGGCCCGGCCGCCCCCGGCCCGCCGCCGCCTCCGCACAGCCCGGGCAGCGCCGGCAGGGCAGAGGGGTGCGCCTGCCCACGGCCGGCAGGGAAGAGAGCTTCCCGGGCTTCGTTCAACGGGAGTAAGAACTAGAAAATGCTTTCCATTGGTCCAGTAAAACGCCAATCTCTTACCTAGACAGCTCACTTCCCTAGGCTAATCAAACTATGACACGTGTTGACAGAAGAAGTTTTAGAGATTCTCTCTGTGACTGAATTTTCAAGTGTCAATAGTTACACATAAGTAATCAGATAGCAAAGCTCTGTCCTTCATTTCTCGTTTTGCTCCCTGCCTTCTAACCCATCAACCCTAAATCTTTTGTATGCTTGACATGTTTCTGGCTCCAGTTTCTTCACAGCAAACTTCAGACTGACTGCAGCACAGTGTCTATGACTAAAAAGAGCAAATGTACTCACTTGCTGCATCATTCACAAAGCCTTACAATCTTGCTGCTGCAAAGAACGTTCTTGGCCTGTGTAAAGTCTGATTGTTGCTAACTCTTTGCCTGGTCGTGAAATACATGTATTCACTCTGAGATTGAAGACTTTCTTTGAATTAAATACAAGGTATTTAATTCAAGTTCCTGGCGTTCTGATCCACTGTTAAACATTTCTTGCCTCCCTCAATTTGTGTTGTCATACACAATCCATTACAAAATGGCAGTTGGAACTCAGCCCTAAATGAAAATTAATTTTTCAGCTTCAATATTTCACTATTGTTTCCTTACAAAACCATTCTTGAGAAAAATACATACAAATACCATATGTTGACTCAAAGAGGTGAAAACCTTTTCTGCACATAAAGGATGAAGCATGTGGCTTACAACTGAGCCAGAAGACCTGTGGAATTTGCAATTATCATTTGCCACAATGTGTGGACAACAAACTTTGGTAGTCTTGGCAGCCTGGATCTGCTGTGGGTGGATATGGCAGGTCTCTTTAGAGAACACTCTTTGCAAGTGACCTTTGAGTGTGTTGCCTCTTTATGCAAAACTGTGCTATGACTTTTCACCACACAGCATCCACTCTGGTGGTTTCTCAGGAGAGGGAAGATTAGCCCTGATCCCTGTCAGAATGACAAAGCTTGTGTAAGGCTGGACAGGCTGGCAAGGCTCCTCAGAGTCTGGGAAATCAGGAAGCCAGATATTAGGTACTGTTTATTTCTCATTCCTTGCAAGATTCATAGAATTCTACATTTGATTCATAGGCTTATAATCCAGTTTCATCCTTAAAGCAGGACTAAAACTGAATTCAGACCAGGGTGCAAGGGCTTTATCCAAAAAGTCTTGTAAACCTTCAAAAATAAAGATTGGACATTTTCTCTAGGAAAACTCTTCCATTTCTTTTCCTTGTATCCATCTGAGCCTCTATTGACTTAATTTTTGACAACTGTCTCCAATTCTTCTTCCATACAGTACTGCGAAGAGTCTTGTCATGTCCTCTTTATGGTCTTGTAGGTATTGTAAGGCAATTATGAGGTACCGCCAAAGCTGTCTTTTTCTCCAGGGTGAACCAGCTTTTTTCACAAGTGCAGGACACCTCATTTCTCTTCACTGAACTTCATGATGTTTCTGCAAGCCCATTTCTCTGGCTTATTTATGTCTTTATGAATGAAAGGTCTGCCCTCAAATATATGAGCTACATCTCCAATTTGGGGTCATCTTCAGATGTGATGAGATGCATTGTCTATTCATGTAGGTCATAAATAACAATACCAAATATCAGATAGAGACCTGGAAAAATCCCTGAGAAAAGCCACCTGTCATTCAAACCAAGTGGAGTACACATTAGCCTCTTTGTTTTGTACCCAGTGATCCTCTCAATTTCCATCCAGGCAATTATCTGCCTGACTAAACCTTTAAGTTCTTTCTTGGATAAAAGAAAAAACTTGTAAGAAACCATGTTGAAAATATTGCTAAATTCAAGGTCAATGACATTCAATAATTTTCTGTATCCTTAGTACAGTTATCTATTTTCATCATGATCCCAAATCAATATATTTTCATCAATATATCCAGAAAATATCTAGATTTCCCATAAAAAGTTCTCTAAGTCTGGACCGTTAGACAAACATTATTGTCACCAGTAAATCTCACACATAACACATAGGTATAAACATCTTCTACTCACCCTTTCTGGACACTTTTTCCTTTTATTTATTCTCTTCATGACACCCATTTCTGAAAGATTTCTGATTTGTGATGACAAAGCCTTCTGCTCAAATGGGAACAATAGAGACAGAGAAACAGAGAGATGGGAAATAGATTGGTTCCTGGCGAGTTTGACATTAGTCAGGCTTATGTCTCATAAGACACTGAGCCCATTCTGAAATGAGTGAAGGCCCAGGGATGGCACTTCATGCCTTATGAAAATGGTACTTCAATTTACCTTGGAGTAAGTACTCTGTGCATGACTTTTCTTAAAAAGAGGTAAGATACTAAGTGGTTTTGTTTTGCCATATAGCTAACTGTCCTGAGTGTCATGGAAAAATTGGGGTGAGTTGATTCATCTTGTAACAGAACTGTCACTCCTTGTGTTAATTTCTGTTTGTGCACCAGGACAGCTGTGAGTCTCTGTTATGCTGTGATAATGAACACTACTTTCTGTTTTTCTCTTAACCAAAGAACAAAAACCAAGGAACTGAATTAGTTTAAGACAGTTGGAGAGACAGATTTTACATTCAGTATTTTCCCACATTCTTTAAAATATGTGCTAAGTCCTTAATTTACTCTTTTTTTTTTTTTTTTTTTTTTTTTTTTTTTTTTCATAAACCCCACTTCTCCTGTTTCTGACCTCAGCCAAGTTATTGTATGTTGCTAACCTTGTATTACTGACAGAAGCAAGTCATACTGCACCAATAGGTGCTGGATCTTTCCTGCTCTGCTTCGTATTTCCATGAAAAGATGACAGTTGGCAGAAGATGCCAGTTGTCACATTATACGTGAAAATACTACAAACTGCTTTCATAGCAAAATGTCACAAAGCACATGTTGTTTGGGGAAAGAGAAAAGGGAAAGCAAATACTGGAAAGGTACTGAGTAATCAGACTTCATTTGCTTTGCACTAGATATTGAGTGGTGCAAAGAGGTGCCAACAGTGACTTTAACATGTTTTAGCCCTTTCCTGAGACTTACAATGGGGTAGTTCCTGTTTCTTATTTCTTAGCTTTAGTCACAATGTTTTAGTAATGTTTCTGCATTCATGGTGTGCCTGGTCCACAGCAAAGAAATGACAGAAAATTAAAGCTGGAGTTCCAGAGTTTGCTGTGATTTTTATTTTCTATTTTCCCTTAGAAAAGTTTTAAAAATAGTTTAATATGAGTATTTAGACTTCTGAGATTTTTCCACTGTTTTATATCTCCTGAAGCTTATTTGTCTCAAGATTTCCCATTTTCCTGTAAAACAAAATGATTTTTATTAAAATAAGTACATGCACAAAAATTTAAAAATACAGAGCAGATGTTCCCAGAACAAAGCACAGTCCATAGTTCTGCTAGAAGAACTATGCAAATACAAAAAAGAAACAGAATTTCAAAACCGCAGTTTCTTCAATTTGGAAACACTGAACTGTCCGTGTGTTACTGTGACGCAGATAGAAACACACAGTAACACACACAACAGGTGTTCAGGTAGAGAAGAAGAAAGGAAGAAGTCTCTCGTTTATTGTTGACTTTGTATATATAAGTTTCTGGACAGTGATCAGAGATTGGACAGAGAAGTCACCGCCTCTCCATCTCCACTGGTCACTTGAGAAGTCCATCAGGTGATATCTTTTACAAAGGAATGCAAACATGATTCTTGTTTATCTTACAATTCATGAGAACTGACTCCACTATACTAAAACAAATCAGAAGGCTTATTTTCAGGGACAACATCCATGTGATAAAAGAGCACTAACATGAGAAATGGTGCAAGAAGGGCAGTGCACTGACAGCCTACTCTACTCAGCAGCAGCCTTATGCTGCAGCCCTGACACCCCAGCTTGCTGGTGGCTATTCAAGCCTATGCAGAAACCTGAGTTCTATGGCAAATTTTAATTAGAAATAGAGAGTCTTTCAAAAGACTTTCAAAAGAATTGTCTTTTCAAAGTGCATGTCTTTTGCTTTTCATTATTTTTCCCCTATAATCTGTTACAAGACTGCCAATGGAAAAGAAAATGGTGTCCAATTCCTGCAACTGCAAGGCTGAGGCTGAAACCCAATGAGAAATATTACACCTGTTGATGTCTTCACTCAAAGAGATCTGCCAAAAAACTGAAGTACCTGTCCAGAATAGCTATTGCTGCTTCAGTACCTGAAAATCCCTCTAGCATCCATTCCTACTAGTGGATGTCATAGCTACAAGTGGACTGAGCTGGAAGAAATCTTCAGTCAATTTGCTGTGTTACAGGCAGTGGAGGAATGTGAGGGGGAGGTCAATAAGTGGTATTGTGTGCTGTCCCAGACTGACCAACAGCCCTGCCTTGAGGCAGTACAAGGGAATATAACCTCAAACTTTCTGATACTAGAAGCTCATGAGATAAAAGCAATTGCACAATTTTCCCTGCATGGAGAACCTCTCCCAGAAGTGTGTCTACACAACAGATACTCTGGGCATGCAGAATGAAAGTCACAGTAATAATGGACAGGATCCAGGAAATCCCAACCATTCAGTTTCATCATTTGTGTGAGAAACAGTAGCTTCAGAAATAGACGTAATTGGCAATTCCTTGTTGTGAGGCACCAAACTACATATTTCCCATCCAGATTTTTTCTAGAAAAGTTCACTGCCTATCGACAGATTGCATTCACAATGCCACTGAGAGGCCGCTGAGCCTACTGAACCCTACAAATTACCATCTGTTTCAATACTATTCTACATAGGGTCTGTGGTAAGGGAAATTTGAACACTTAGAATAGACTATGTATCCCTCATGGCAATACCAAATCCCCTGGAACAAGTTCATGTTCTCCTCTGTCCTCCCAGGCAGATGAAGGAGCTCAGGAAAGAGAAGTCAAATTGAAAGCCTGGCTGCGTGGCTGATGCTGTACTTAAGGTTTCGTCTTCCATGATGGTGGACCTGCTTTTGGAAGGTGGGTCTGTTTTGAGCTTGTGAGATTCACCTGACAAAGTGGGGCAAAAATTTTTTCACCAACAAGCTGTTCAGACTTATATGAAGAGCATTAAATTAGATTTAGTGGGGAAAGGGATTTTGAGCAATAGAGAAAAACTACACGCTGCTAATGCATTAGAAACAAAAAAGAAAAAAAAAGGAAAAAAAAAAACAAACACCTGTGGAATGCCTCAAAGGCATTCCCTTGCAGTGATGCCCACAGCACGGGTAACAGCAACAGCTGGAAACCACCATACAGCTGGAACACTGTGGTCTAATCACCGTCAATGAGATGTGGACAGACAAATTGCATGGCTGGAGCACTGCTTCAGTGACTCTAAACTGTTCAGAAGAGACAGGCAAGGAAGGAGGAGCAGGTGGCAGTGGGGATGATGTTACCCTCTGTGCAAACAAGGAATGAACTACAGAGAGCTGCCACTAAAAAACAGCAATGAACATGTAAAATGGGTAAAAATTTATAGGTAAAAACTGGGGTGGAGCCAACAAGGGAAACCTCATGTTTGGTGATTACTACAGGCCACCAGATCTAGGGGAGGATGTTAATGAAGTGGTTTTTACTTCAGCTACAGAAAGATTTCACTCTCCAGGCTCCCCCTGGAGGGGAGACTTCAACCACTCTGACACCTGCTGAGAAAGCAGCGCAGCAAGCTGTAAGCAGGCCAGGAGACTCCTGGAATATGTTGAGGATAATTTATTAATCCAAGTGATAGACAGCCCAATCAGAGGAGAAGCACTACCAGATCTGTTATTTACCAACATAGATGAATGAAGTAGCTAGAGATGCCAAAATTGGTGTCAGCCTGGTCAGAAGTGATTGTTCTTTGATTAAATTTACATCTTGGGGGATATGGGCCAGATGAAGAATCCTTATGTTTAGGAAGGCAAAAGTTGTTTGAGGAACTAGTGCACTGAGACCCTGGGAAACTACCCTTAGGGGATAGAGGAGGTAAAAATTGCTGTCAGCTCCTTAAAGACATTCTTCTCAGAGTGCAAAAGGTCTTCTTTTCCAGCAGGCAACCAGGAAAGGAAGTCAGGAGGCCAGCCTGGCTCAATTTGGCCTCCCAACTAAAGACAGAAATGCAAAGGACAGATACCCATCCTGGGAAGAGTATAGACATTGTCTATATACTAGATGTATAGAGAAGAAAATAGGAAAGCTGATACACAGTTGGAGCTGCAGTTTTCAAGGGATTCAAGGAATACTGAGGGCTTCTACAGGTATGTTGGATGGAAAAAGAAGATTAAGAAAAAACAGTCCCTCAATAAATACGACAGGAGAACTTTTGGCAATCAATGTGGAGAAGCTGAGTTACTCAGCGATTATTTTAGCTTCAGTTTTAAATGTTAAACTATTTTCCAACATTTCTAAAGCCCCTGACCCTCAAGGCAGGAACCAGGAGAATGAAGTCCAGCTTTGGAACCAGCTGAGGAACCTGAATATAAATAAGTCCATGACATTCAGTGAGAAGTGACCCTCCAGGACATAAAGCCTACTTTGCTCTAGCTTTCAATGCTGTAGCATTTACAATCTCAAGAGAGACTCAAGATTAATTTTTCTGAGAATGTGGAAGCATATTTTTGTTGAATATTTGGTACAGAGGAATGGCAATATTCACCAAGAAATGATCCTCTTGGGAAATACTAACAATAAATATCACTTTTTTTCATTAAGTTTCCTTTAGGTCCTACAGCAGAGTTCAATCAGCATATTCTTGGATTACTCAATCAACCTCATTTTCATTTGCCTTCAATTAGTTTTGCATTTAATATTCATGCATTTCTGGGGTTGGCTAAAAGAGAATGAAGATGGGAGACGGGATTGGGCGTTGATTCTAATCCTCAAGGAGGATTTAACAGTGAAGTAGCAAGATTATTTCATCGTTACCTTTGTGAGGAGTAAAAGAACATTATAGGACTGTAAACTAGCTTCATTTTCTCTGTTTTGGTACAGACATTGCCACTGTCTTAACAGTCACCTAATAGAAACCAAAGAAATGTGCTGAAGGGACTACCTATGCTGTAGGTTCATGGTGAATGAGTTTTGAAATGTGCAAATGTGGTGTCACCTCTCTCCTGTTCACTATGCAGGGCCCAGCAGCTTTGCAGAGAAGAGGGAAGCATTTTACCTAGGTATGACCAGGATCCTGTATTAGGGTGATGCCAAAATCCAGAGCATATATTGCTTCCAAATGACTTATACCCAAGTTAACATCCATCTAGGAAACATGTGTGCCCCAGCAGGGAAATTGAGGCAGCAGAAACTGCAGCACTGGCTGTACCATCAGCAGGCCTTTAGGAGGCTATCAGATGGATTAACTGTGTGAATTCAGGCTGCTTTTCTGCCTATCACACACATTATGCAGTTACCTCTCTGACTTTGGAATAAACATGGCAGGCAGCTGATAATCTCTCTACTTGATTACTGAATTCATGAAAATTTTTGTGCCCATGGAAGAACTCCCTGTTTTGCTTGGAGTATTATCATTCTTTGAATGACACCATAAAAATTTAACACATTTTCAATACGATATATCTGTATTGCTGAAAAGCAATATCTTTTCAGTTATTGTTCAGAGGGCCAATTTTTCATGTTTGTACATAGCACAAAGGATAATTAGAACATATGGCAAGAGAAGAAGTCCTGTAGGCTCACGCACTGTTACCTTCCTTCCCATCTGCTTCAGGAGCTGGATGTCCTGCCTTTGTTGCTTTTAAACTGTTAAGTCCAAGTACACTATTTATGAGTGAGATGGAAGGGAAATGCAAGATTTTAAAGGGCACAGCCAACAGCTGACCTAGGAACAGGGAGAGCAGGTCGCTGGGACTTTCTTTTCTTTTCAAAAAACCTTTAATGTAGCTTCTATGGCTGATGAGACTATTTGAAAGCAAATCTTAATGAACACCTTAGTATACCATACAAAGCAGCAAACATGAACTGGATGGCAAAGGGAAAGACCACCCAAATTCCACATTTTAAATGCACTTACTTGATGAATTTCAGATTTGAGTTTTAAGGACAATGCTGCTTTTACCTGAAAATCCTGACAAGTGTTTCCATTTTTGTGGTCTGAATCCAAGACAGGTCTTCCCTCTCTCCATAGGTATATGGGACTGACCTTTCTGTCACTTTTCCTCATCTCTGTCTACAATGACATGGTCTCTAAAGTGAAGAAACACTGGGTGTGGGACACTCTGTAAGGATTGCACAAAACAATCCATTGGTTTGCATGAAGAAAATATTTTGTGTATAATTTATAAGTAAACAATGATTGTGATTTTTTTTCAAAATCTAAAAGCTCTGATGTTTTTTCAATATCTATTTTGCTTTATCTATTTACTTATGTCAATGTTTTATCATGTACCTAGCATTTCATTACAGTAATACACTTATATAACTACTAGATAAACAAACATATACTCCAATATTGAGGTTGTGCACTCAAAACCTGGTTTTCAATAGGGTCGTGCAACCAAAAAACTTGAAGGATGTTGGCCTATCTTTTCTTTGTATAGGAGGCTAAGAAGGGAAAATAGTAATCCATGTAGACTTTATTTATTCCTGGAAGAATAATTTTCTAGCTTAAGATACTGAGTACTCTTGAGTCTTTGTATCTGATTAAGTAAATGAAAAGTACGAGTAGCATTATTTCCCCAATGATGCTTGAGACAAGATTGTCTCCACTTTCTACTTGAAGTCACACCCAAAATTAATCTTTCTGCAAATATCAGATTAAGTTAATATGTTGTGCTTTCTGTCCAAGTGCCCTTAGATCATGACATGGTGCCATAGTCCACCCGCCAGCTCATGGCAATGCGCCAAGAGCAGCTGCTCTCTGGCCAAGGCTAGTCTGAGTAGAAGCAGAGCTGTGTGCTCTCTACAGCACACTGACATGCTAAAGAGCCAAGGACAGAGGCAAAGACAAGGGAGGGTGTCTTTTGTGTAGGTTCCAAAGGGGTTTATTGTCTGGAGGGTCCAGGGACAAAAGACGCAAAACAAAGGCGTGCAGGGGCTTTTATATAGGTAAGGTCTCAGGGGCCATCAAAAAATTTTAACCAAAAGAGAAAGGGATGGGGAGGAGCAATAGGCAGGATTTAGAACACAGAATTCAGTGGGGAAACAAATGGAAGAGGAACTGTTCAAACAGACCAATAGGACATCAAGGGTTAGTGGATTTTCCAAGGAGATGTCCAAGCAGGGGGTTGGCACAAGGATAGATTGACAGCTTGTCAAAGAACATTCAGGAACAAGGGGTAGGTCTTGGGGTATGACAGGCAACTGGGTGGGAGAGCACAACTCAGGTTAAAGCAACAACATGGGGGAAAACAGGAGTGAACCATTAAAGGAAAAACACAGACTCCTCTGTCATATATTTTCCTAGAGAAGGCTGAATTTTGCTGAATGGCCTTTGACCCATGTTTCAAAACTTTAGTGGTCATATTTCCATGACAACCCCAAGTATTTTATGAGTGACAGTTTTAAAGTTTACATCTTTTGTTTGTGAGATTGTATGAGACACAGAGAAAACACAACTCTTAGTATTCAGTGACACATTTTTGTTTTCAATGTAATTCTGTGAATGTCCTGATCCCAGCCTTGAATAATATGAATAAAACACTTGTATCCAGTTTTAGATGCATAAATTTAAAAATAAATTTAGTTCGTTACTTTGTCTCTTTCTGAAATTTTGTAGGCGTTTCCCATGGTCTCACCTCCATCATCCCAAACTATTAGTCAATAGTTAACAAAATAGTTACTTCATACAGCTATCCACTCCATCCATCCATCCATCCATCCATCCATCCATCCATCCATCCATCCATCCATCCATCCATCCATCCATCCATCCATCCATCCATCCATCCAATCCATCCATCCATCCATCCATCCATCCATCCATCCACCCATCCACCCATCCACCATCACCATCCACCCATCCACCCATCCACCCATCACCATCACCATCCACCCATCCACCCATCCACCCATCCACCCATCCAACCATCCACCCATCCACCCATCCACCCATCCATCACCATCCATCCATTCCATCCATCCATCCATCCATCCATCCATCCATCCATCCATCATCCATCCATCCATCATCCATCCATCCATCCATCCATCCATCCATCCATCCATCCATCCATCCATCCATCCATCACATCCATACCATCCATCCACCATCCACCATCCATCCATCACCATCCATCCATCCCATCCATCCACCATCCACCATCCATCCATCCACCATCCACCATCCACCCATCCACCCATCCACCATCCACACCATCCACCCATCCACCCATCCACCCATCACACCATCCACCATCCATCCATCCATCCACCATCCACCCATCCACCATCCACCATCCATCCATCCCATCCACCATCCCATCCCATCACCATCCATCACCATCCACCCATCCACCATCCACCCCTCCATCCACCATCCACCATCCCATCCCATCCACATCCACCATCCACATCCATCCATCCACCCATCCACCATCCCACACCATCCACCATCCACCATCCACACCATCCCACCATCCCACCATCCACCCATCCACACCATCATCCACCCATCCACCCATCCACACCATCCACCATCCACCCATCCACCATCCACCCATCCATCCATCCATCCCATCCATCCATCCATCCATCCATCCATCCACTCCATCCCATCCATCCATCCATCCATCCATCCATCCATCCATCCATCCATCCATCCATCCATCCATCCATCCATCCCATCCACCATCCATCCATCCATCCATCCATCCCATCCATCCATCCATCCATCCATCCATCCATCCACTCCATCCATCCATCCATCATCCACCATCCATCCATCCATCCACCATCCATCACCATCCATCCATCCATCCATCCATCCTCCATCATCCCCATCCTCCACTCCATCCATCCATCCCATCCTCCATCCATCCATCCATCCATCCCTCATCCATCACATCCATCCATCATCCATCCATCCATCCATCCATCATCCATCCATCATCACATCATCCTCCTCTCTCCTCCCTCTTCTTGGAGCTGGACCTGTATGTAAATTAATATCTCTCCAAGTCTTGATATATTCTCCAAAAGCACAACTAAGCATTTCTAATGTACTATGACAACAATTCCAGGGTATATTTTGTCATTTGTGTATATTCTGAGATTGCTTTGTTATTTCAAAGTTTTGGCAACATACTTTCGGTTCTGGGTTTACAAAAGAGAGAATGTTGTTCTGTGGTGATGAAGTTTGAGATAGTATTGAGACCACTGAATATAATGCACAGTTCTGTGTCATTGAGACGTGACAAACACATCAAATCAAGATTTTACTATTTTTTTGAGTGGGAGAGATCAATTTAAAAATAGTCCTCTTATAGAAACTTTCACAGAAATTTGACGTAATTAAAGGAAAACAAACACATCTTTCTTGTGAAAAAAAACCAAAAAAAAAAAAACCCCAAAACACAGACGTTATCGCTCCAAGTTCATCTTCTCCTCAGTCATATAGGACAGGAGTTTTTTCCAGAGGAAGACTGTCCCTCTGCCAGGAGTGGTATGTCTGTTCTTCCAGGCTATGGTAAAAACTGCAGTCCCACCGCTCTAACAGTTGCTGGAAATGGTAACACCTACAAGGAGAAGAGAGGATAGAAAAAGTTCAAATAAGTGTGAAGAAACCTATTTCTTCCTCCCAGTTAAATTAGTGAAAAGGTGAAGAACTAGGAATGATGCCTTCGTGAATTAGAACAGAGGAAAGACAAAGTCAAGAAGAATAAAGTAACAATTTATGAAGGCACTTTCAAGGTCACACCCTGGCAGTGCCACAGCCAAGGCTCTGCCTGGATGGCTCCAAGATGGAAGCAAAAGAGGGCTTGGTCACAGGATCTCACATTTTTACATGTTTTAGTCCATTTGCATACAGGAGTCAACTGTCCAATTAGTAGCCTCAAACCATGAAGTTTCATCCTCCTTGCATGCCTACATGCCTGCCCCCCTCCCTTCACGTTGTTTATGCTCTTGACCTGAAGTTTAGAGAGATTGCCCTTGAGTCCTTAACTAAAATAAGATTATTTCGTCTTCACCACCCCAGAAAAGATCTTAGTAACCCTTAATATAAACTAAAAGCTGCACACCAATGCAGAATGGGAAAACTTAAAACTTGAGGTATCAGAAACTTCAGCTCATTGTACCCACAGGTTTGCATGATTAAGGCTTCTGCCAGAAAAAAACAGTGCCTGGAAAATACAACTAGACTGTTTTCAGATTAGAAATTAGGTTCCAGTTTTCAAGGCACAGGGCACTTGAACATTTTAGCAACTTGTTAAAAGATGTGGCAGCATCTGTATTTCATGTATATAATTTAACACCTTAAATTTGGTTATCAAACTGTGGGAAAATTGCCCACAATACTGTGAACATTATCTGTGTCAAGGGCATGGCAGCTTGTTAGATCTCCTGTGCAGATCCACATCAAAGAGGAAGGCTATCTGACACTTTGTGCAGAGCAATGAAGTCAGGTACAGGTTTTAACACACAATAAAACATACATAGATATAGGTATAAATATAGTATCCATTTATTTGCTATATTGCATATATTACGTAAGTGTAATTAAAACACATATAATTTTTGTTTTGTGGCTTGTCCTGTTGCACTGATTTAGACCTGATTTTAAATATCATGCTTGGATAATGAATAAATCATGCCATGTTGTGGTGGTCACTGTCCTGACATATATGGTTTTTCAGTCTTGGTAATCTGTAGAAGAGGAATCAAAGTCTGAAGACAAAAACAGACTCTCTGAAAGGCTTAGAACTCTTTGAAGTCTGTTACATTAGCAGAACAGAGAAGGAAATTCTGTCACAGCTTGAAAAGTAAAAGAAATCACAGAGATACATATTAAACATATGCTGCTTCAGTATTTTAAGTCACAGGTGTTCTTTCTTTAGTTTATCCCAGGGCTTGGAATCAATCAGCACATTCAGTTATGCAGTGAATCTTGAGGAACTGACTTACAGCACAAGCTGTTGAGTGATAGGTTCCTACTAACTGAGCTGTATCAGAAAGCTGCCTGCAAGAAATTTGGGACAGCTGGCTGCATGAATAACCTCAAAGGGATTCATTCACATCACTACTGCTAGTTCTGCCCTATCTGATGGCTCTGCAATTATTTTTTTAAGTCACAGAGAACTAAAAATTACTTGGAATACAAGACATCCAGTTAACACTAATTGAACTGGGGGAGAGGTCACTCAGACCTGCAAGATCCCTTAAGTAGCTCTTGAGATCCAATTCTTCACTACCAGGTTTTATTACTAGGGACACATGAGGCCAAAATACAATATTTAATGAGTTACAAAGACTGAAGGAATTCCCAGGAGCCCAGGAAGTTCAGGCATCTTACTTCTTTCTAAAAAAGAAAAATGGGACCATTGGGACAACTTGAACCTGGTGAAAGATTCTTAGGCATATTATTAATAATTACATATAGAAGCACTCAAAAGCACATTGCAAGGATAGAAACCAACTGGTACGGATTTATCAAGAATAAATCGTAACAAAATGATACAATTTTCTCCTTTGACAGCACACCTAGCCTTACAGGTACGAGGGAACTTGCCAGTGTGGTAGTTCCTGATATCAACAAAGCCTCTGAAACTGGTTTCTCTGGACTACTTTGACAGAAAATGTGGAGAACAAAAAGCCCTCCAGTGAGAGGGATCACTGTGATTCATCTGATGGAGCAATTTGAATTGTGTTCTGGAATAGGAATGTCTGATTCTGCTGGGTGGCAACTTTTTTATTTGAAGGTCTCTCAGGCTACTTGTAAGCTGTTTCTAACCAGATACACTCTGCAAGTAAGGCAGAAAAGTCTCTGCCACCGCGAGACCTATCTTGCCCTTGATAACTACCCATAGCAGGCTGAGCTATTAGGTCTGGATGATCCATACTGTCTTGGGTTGCAGTGCAAGATGTTACTAGAAGCATGTATTCTATCACCATCCGTTGAAACTGGGGATGGGCGTGGGGGAGGGTGTGTGGTTACCCCCTGTTAATAGGGCAGCTGTTAAAAATCAGGTGAGGCAGTTTTCTTTATCTCTTCCATGACCCATCATCCCTCCAGGGAGATATCTTCTGCTAATGGGCCAGAGTCTCATTTCATGACTGATAAACTTACATCATCCCATTGGGAGATGCTTTATCCAGGGGCAGGAGTCAAACATTTCCACCTGGATACAAATCTGACATTTAGAACACCAAAGCAGCCTTTTCCTCTGTATTCTCAGAGGAAGACCAGGCCCATCGACAGCTCCACTGGACCTTTGGAGGAAATCTTCCCCTTTCTACAGGACCATCACTTCAACAGAACCACATCTGCCACTCCAGGAGGACTGCAGCCACCATTTGATCAGACTGCTACCAACACCCTGACCCACAGGGTGTCAGGTTGTATTCTGACTCTGTCAGTGGGGTTTGGTTCCTGTGTTACTTCATTTTTATTTTAATTCTCCTGATAAAGAACTGCTATTCCTATTCCCATATTGTTGCCTGAGAGCCCCTTAATTTCAAAATTATAGTAGTTTAGAAGGAGAGGGTTTACATTCTCCATTCCAAGGGAGGCTTCTGCCTCCCTTAGCAGATGCCTGTCATTCAAACCGAGACACATGCACAGCCAAAGAACAATTCTACAGCAGCAACGGAGACAAAGCTGACTCCTCTTCTGCTGGCCACTGAATCAGAACATGGTTTTAAATGCAGAAAGATGTTGTGAGAGAGGTTAGGGGTTAGGAGAGTTTTCATGAGAAGGTGGCTGAGCTAGGGAAAACTGTGCTTCCCTCTTAAACTCTTAATCTTAGGATCGTTTTTTATTGCTGTCAAGCAGGAAAGCCTTATATGACTCACTTTACAGCTCACATCTGAAAATTGACTGGCAGCCTAAGTGATGCTAACTGGTCATTGTCATATGATGTGCATGCTAACATGACAGCAGCAGCAAGCTGGAGTGTACCCAGAAATAGGCTTATCAGCAGAAGTTTGTATTCTCTCAAAATCCTTCTCTTGTGCTTTCCATATCTAGCCCCTGTCCAGCCTGCTCAGCCTTACTGTGCAGGTCAGCAGCTGCAAAAGAGCTATTCATTAGGATGAACTATGTTCTGAAGAGGTTTCAAAATAAGACAGTAAGGAACATAGCTATGCCAAGCACCAAAGATCAGAGATGCTGCAGGCACCACTGGAGAAGGTATTGCCATTAAACGGCAAATTAAGTCCCACCGAAGATAATTTTCTGTGTCCACCAGGATATGAAATTACTTGCATACAAATTTAATCCTCTGTGTGGCTTACATTGCATTTATAATGAAATTATTTCTTCCCACTTGTAGGAACTTCAAGTATTAGTGAAACAGTGCCCCAACTGCTGTATTAAATTCAGTAGTTTAGAGATGTCCTGATGCCTGAATTTACTGGTCTTTCATCTATTGCTAGTAGCATAGGAAAGTTTGGTATATTGCAAGCACTCTACTCTCCAGTTTTCCTTCTTTTCCAAGACTTACTGGCATCTGGGGCTTGTCCCACTGGAAGTGGGTGAAGGCTAGGATGTCAAGTAAGCTTTTCTTTTTGCCCTGTCAAACTTGTGTATTTGAGTCATCTGCCAGAGACTTGAGACAGAGACTCTATAGTTCTTGGCTTTGAGTTTTGAAATGTTACTTTGTTATCTTGTAGGAGATTTTTTTATTCAGTTGTGTTTATCATGAAATAAAAACACAATCATTCAGGCTACAGCATATCATAATACATCAGACACTGTTATATCATTAAGGCCACATAAAACCTGAAATCTCCTCTTCTGCTAAACTCATGCCATGGTATCAGTAAAACCTATCATGTGTCACCTGCTTGAGATGCAGATACTTCAGGGAAGGAATTCTTTCTGACTGTGTCTTGGAGTCTTACCAGAGACACTTCCCCTCTTCATGCTGTCATAAAATCAACAGAATAATAGACCCAAGATTAATGGTTACTGACATCACAATTCAGATTTCATGGCTTAGTTCTGTCTCATATGCTCCATAAAGGCTTAGAAAGAACCCTAAATTGCTTGTAGGTTACAGATTATTACAGATAATTTTTCACTACTTTTTTTTTCATGGTGGAGATGCTGATGCTTGCTTTTTTCTGGGGTCTGGGGAGGACCCTGTACCTTGCTGATGAAACCGAAGCTTTTGTCTGGTCTTTTTACAATGAAATGGGGCATGCTAAGGCACTGTGGTGAGAACTGTAGAGCATACACCATCATTGCTTCAAACTTTTTCTTTGTTTCCAGTCACTGAGATGTGGTCATCTACTGACATTAAGCTGTGTGCCAGAAACCTGAAAACCCTAGAAATACACTTGGAAAATCAATTTGCACGAGAGAGTAGGACCTTTACAGTAACCACAAAAGTCTTTATTACACCTGGTGTTTTTGATAGAGAAGGAAGGAGACCACATGATGTAGCACTGGGTAATGCCTTTCATCACCTAAGTGGAGTTAGTCACTAGGAATTAAAAACAACTATTAGCTTACCTCCTAATATGAATACAATCACACCTGATTAATTCAATCATGTCGAAGAAATCTGATCTTCTGCATAAAGAATGAGTTAAGTCTTAAACATTATTACTCAGGTATAAGTAGTTGCAATCTCCTCAGCATTGTCTCAGCAGGAATAAGACAGATTTTGTGCAGTGAATTGTCAAATGCATCTTCTGAGCTATGTCATTTATATGTTATTCAAATTCTGTATAACCTGCTTGCCATGACTCTCCCAAAGATTATTAACTCTCCAATACAGGTGGGTGAGTCTTGCAAGAATGTTGTTAGGGGTAGAGATCTTCTCCTGAAAAGATGTGAAATAATACAGAATGACTGGCACTTCCCATTTCATAAGATTTACTGTCATAAAACACCAGTTTCTGAAGTTATGAAATTATTTCCTTTCTTCATTTAAATAACAGGCTTTTAGATGTCTCCAGCACACAGAAAACTTGAGAACCTAACATTTTCAACTTTTCAAATCTCCAGCTAGAAAAAAATCACAGTCAAAAATGGAAATGATACATAATTTCAAAATGTTTCTTTTAAAGTGAACATTATGCACCCAAACTATTTTAGATGCCAAAATTAAGTAGCCGTAAATGTTAGAACACAGAGCTTTAGGTCTTTATTTCTGTAACTGCAAGAAGACATGTAATTAGCCCTTTGTTAGTGAAAGCTGAATTTTCATCTCACTGTGCTACTTCAGGGACTAAACCCTAAAAACAAGCTCAAACCTTTGGATATAAGCACAAAAACTGAATGGTTTGTACTGACAAAGCTTTTGTAGAACTTTGAAATCAGAGAAACAACTACTTTTTTAATTTTAACAAATTAAATTATTTTCCATGCCAAAGAAACATAATAGGAAATGCTGCTTAGACAGTACCTAATACTAATTCACATTGAAGAACAGCAGATGTAAAACAGCAGGCTCAAATTAAGTGATGTCTTGATCACCTCCTACTAACATGTGCAGCTCTTACACCAATTTCCAGGATCCTTCCATGCTTTGTGGGCCATTTTGGCTGGTTTTGTATTTTCTCTTCAGCCCTCAAGGAGAAAGCTTTCTCCACCAAGAAGAAAGTATTTTTTCTTTATTCTGTCTTTTCAAGTTTTCTCCAGTTACCCCCATCGTGCTGACCTAATTTTGGACTTCCACGAAATGTCCTATATAGGACTTTGAATTGACTTGGAAAGTTTCAATTTGTGCAAAAAAAGTCCTTCAGTTCAGTCTTGCAGATGCATTTCTCGGCAACAAAATGTAAGATGCTTGTTCTTGCTCCTTTGATGTGGTTCTGTGAGATTCTCTTTTGCCAAATATGTAAGGAAATTATTATTCCAGCACTTGCAATTCCTTTCAACAGCTGATCCTGTAGCAACTTAGTAATGGAGCCTGCTTGTCTCCTTCTGTGACTAAGACATTTTTTTCTGTGCAGCTGTAGTTTTGAAGACCCTGCAGAGCTGAGTGTGACATCCTGGTTTGACAGCTGGCAGACTGCCATACTTGCAGAAGAAAACAAATGATAATATCTCACACAGATGCTCAGCCATATAGCAGAACTCCATTTTTCTGTCAGATAATTCCTGAGACTACCTGTCCTTTCCTCTTCGTCCATACTGGGCCAGTTAGAGTAAACTGGTTCACAGTGGCTTGCAGTTAATTAATCCATTTATAAGGACCAGAATCACACTGTGGACACTGTTGCAGCTCCTGTGAAGATACAGGTGTTGTCCATCTGATAAGAGAAATAGTTGTCTTGTGATTACTCAGCTGACCTGGAGTGCAGCACACAATTTGCTGTTTTGGGACTTTATTCCATTTCAGCCAAGCTTGTGCCATGGTGTGACCATATATAATCACACAAATCAAGTGTTACCAAAGGAGTGATAGTACTTGCAGATGCTTAGCAGATGCTTGCACTATTTTACTGGGAGAAGTACAGGTAGGAAGAACAGTGAGTTCTGAAGTAAAAATCTGAATTACATGAAGCACAAACATTTTGGATTCCTCTCTTTCTTATGCATCTATAACTCAATAAAGTAAATAGGCTCTGCTGGTAGTGTGCAATTTAGTTGTTATTGAGGCACCAGGTGCAGAAATAATGCATTAAAATGCATGCTGACTGGTAGAAGCATAATCATGGAAGTTGTACAAAATTTGAATGCATTTGCACAATGCATTTATTTCATCCTTAAGTGTACTCCACAACATTTCTCTTACAGAGCAGAACTTGACACTAAATCCTTTGGAGGAAAGGTGAAGAACCCCCTTGATCCTGGAAAATTATGGATTGGTGTCTCTATGTGTAACTATCAGTTGATAATTTCACTCAATAAACTTAGGAAGCTTCATTAATCTCTGTCAGAAAAAGAAACTAAAACAGCTTCTGGTAATGAGATCCACAGAGGAGGTAGCAGTTTATGAAGAAACAACAGATAAAACAGGTGTGGGAATTATTAGACTATTTCAAATCTTCTCCCAGGAAGATACATTACTGTGTGTCCTTTACACACAATAATTAGACAGAGAATTTCCATTTGCTTTCTCAATAAATAGTTACATTACTGTGGTTCTGGCTTCAACTGCAGAGGTGCCGTATCTTTGTCAAATTCATTTATTTTAACCTGTGAGTGGACCCTGACAGTCGGTGTGATAATGCCATTCTTTGAAATTGGAAGCCATGCCCCATCCCTCCTCTGATCACGACCATAAAGCATACTGCCTACACAATAAGGTTTCCAATAAGATGGGGTTTTTTTTAATTTTTTTTCTGAATATGAAGAAAGTTGCTTGTTATGACTCCTGCTTCTTGTCCAAACCTTGCAACACCTGAAACAAACAGCAGGTGGTCATCTCCATAGCAGAATCCATTCTTTACTCCTTGACTGATGTTGTACTCATATCAGTGGATTTGTAAGGATATGTAGATTTCACTTATACTGGATAAATTATTACTTTTAGGTGTTTTATTACTGGAATGAAACAGTCAAACATAATCTGCATTGTAAAAACAACTGAAAAATACAACTTTTTTTTTATAAACAGAAACATTGTTCTACTTTTTTAGTATAATGCCAAAATTCTTTGAGTAGAAAGGTGCAAAATGGTGATTCCTTATGGTACGATTGATTAAGCAATATTATTCTGGCATCCAACCCTTTTTAACATCGACTCTACTCTTTCCCTGAAGATGCATAGCAACATAATTACATACCCTACAGCATCATATCCTACTTTTTTGAGGAGTCCTAGTAATGATAGCTCATTTCAGGATTTGGAGTGGAAAAAACAGATAAAAGAATAACAGGACTTTGCACCAGGAGGGTGTGGCTTTTGATAAACCCTGTATGAAAGTTGTTCAGACTCTGTAAACTACTGCTTAAAATTGTATTCTTTAGAGATAATACTATTTAAAAAGAAATCAAAGTATGGACAAACTTACTTCAGGTGCTGGTAATCTCAAATTGGGCAGTGTAGAATGGGTGTGGCATGCTGTATAGATACTCCTATGGGAAGTTAATTCATTTTTTGTTTGTTTTACAAGGAAAATAATCTTATTCAACATTTTCATTGCTCAAGAAAATAGGGTTTGTACCTGAACTTGTTTCTTTACTGTTAGATAGAGACAAGGGCATGCAAGTGGTGTAATCACCAATACAAAGTGGGACCTGCCTGTAGGTTTCCCTGCTACAGTCAGCCAGGTATGTTTATCCTGTAGTCAATAGGTGCACACAGCTCAAGACAGTCTGAAGGCCAAGCTGTATGTCACACAGCTGAGCAGAGCACAGCACTGCTCTGGCTTTTGTCCACTCATACTGCCTATTACATGGTTCACTAGTTCTTCTGAGAACAATGGTCTTCCAATTAGGATCGTTACATGGAGTTTGCTGATTCAGCAGCATAGGGTGTTCCTTTGTTTATGCTTTTGTTTTAAATACTCAGAGTATATGAGTGTCTCAGATTGATGCTGCTCAGTTTATTTACACTTTACTTCTGTCAGTAATGTAGCAGGGCAGGAGTCCATGTGCAGCAGGTAAGGAAGGGACGGTTATTTCTGAATGAGGGGGCAAAAATCTCCTATCATGGGTGAAATGCTGCCTTTAAACTCATTGTTACAAGGAACTCTAGAAGTGCATGTCCTCTAAGTGATGACCCAGTCTCTGCCTGAGCATATCCTCATCCCAGAATCCTCTAGCCTAGAACAGGGACCTAGGTCTATTTGAAGGATATAAAAGGTCCCACTAATTTTGGTATTGGAGCCAGCCATCTTTTCCATACAACATTTGACTGCTAATGACAGCTCCTAGTGAGGTGGAGGAAATCAAGTTTAGTCAACCTCTACTGGAGCATTAGGAAGACATTAGCAAATTGCTCACACTTCATACATCTTTTTTGAAGTGAAATTAACTTAGCTTTTTCCAGCTTTCTCTGAGATGCAACATTTTCTGAGACTGTCCAGGTTTTACAGTTTTTCTTCGTCTTCCTTGGGCTCTGAAATCTTCCTCAACAAGTTCTGACTTCTGCAGTTAGCATAACCTAGAAATGGACCAGAAGAGAGTTATTGCCCCTCAGATAAAGCAATATACTTTTAGTATACACCAGTCCCAAGCTGCATCTCCCTGACGTTCATAAACTTAATTTTTATCCAATATAACTCAGAATCCTTTTCTGCCTTTCTGTTGACTAACTGATACTTCCCCATTTATTTGTATATTTGACTCTCCATAATTTTGGAATCCATTATTGTGTCTGCTGCTGTATCTAGCTCTTCTGTTGGGATTCTGGCTCCTGAGGTCAGATGGCTGGTATATACATTCCCCTTACTCTTGGACTGGGTAGAACTTTTGCAGGTTGTACTATTCAAGCTGTCAATTAAAATATTGAGAAGAATGGGATCAGAGTGAAACATGGTGGGGTACCCTGGCCTTCTACCCTTTGAAATTAACTGGTTTTCAATGGAAATTTTTGTTTCAAGCCCCATTTTGAAACAACTCTAGTCTCATCACAAACTGATCGTATGTATCCAAACACACACTATGGAAGAAAAGCTTAACATCAAGCTTATGGGCTCAACTCCTTCCTCACCTCTGCAGACTTAGATGACACTATTGAAAAGAGACACTTTAGGAACAGGGATTATCCCTTATCTTTCATTAACAAGTCTTTGCATTTTCATCCGACAGCACCTTGCATGAGTCACTGAAGGAGTCAAGATATGAAATAGCTAGATGGGACAGCTTAGTGCAGTTCTGTACATTTTGGTGTTCCCTTGTCATGTGTTGCTTTGCTGGCAAATATTTAGCAGAATTCAGTAGAGACTATGTCTTTATAGTAGTGATTGAAAGAACTTCAGTGTGGCTGGGGATTCAGAGGGAGTTCCTTTCCACTGGCCGTGTGGACAGAGAAAACCATTCCCAGGCTGAGAACAGTCTAGGAATGATAGAAAGCAGATGGCTCTCTGCTTCCCACAAGTCTCCTGATGCCTTGTGCCGCGTTTTGAAGTAAAGATCAGAGAAGGCACTTTTGCATGGAATTTATTCTTCTGAAGGGGGTGCAAAAGAGAATGCAGGACCCTAAAGCCCAAGCCTTTATCCTGAGTCCTCCTGGGGGTGGTACAGTCCTCAGGGGACAGGTACAATGAGACAGGCTATGGCCAGCCAGGGATAAACCAAGCTCATTGGGGGGTTAACAGGGAGAGACTACTAGAGGAAAAACATCTTAACCAATTCAGTATTCATAACCACACTTCAGTGACAGTGGGCAAGGTCTTTAAACCAGACAGAAGACGTATAGGACTGACTTTGCTCTTCTTCTGAAGTGCAACTGTGGCCTTGAAAAGATAACATCAATAAGCTAGTTCACAGTTTCATGCATCTACTTCCATGTGTAATTTTGATCCCCCGACTTTCTATGTAATTCTCATATTCAAACATTTTTCATGATCCTACAATGCAAAAATCTTCACCTTTCCCCCAGATTCATGTAAGATTTTGTCATCCTTTCCAAGAAAGCAATGAGAGCTTACAGAGCAAATGGAATAGAAAGGGAACTGTTTACAATATAAAAAGTACCATTAGCTGTAGCTTCTGCTAGTACTGTAAGATGGAAATCACAGTGTGTTTCAAAGAACCATGTTCTTGAATTTCAGTTTCCATAAGGTTTGTTGTTATATGCCCTTGGGAAAAAAAAAGAAAACAAGCAGTTAGAAGCAATTTGAAAAGAAATATGTATATTTATATTGTATGTTTCTCCCATATCAGAATTACAGGGTTTTATAGGCTGGTTGAAGAGAACAATTCACACAATGCTATTTTTCAAATAAAACAAACAAGAATACTTGTGATGGGTCAAGGTTTGGGCAAGCTTTTAGTATGAGTAGAGGTAGGTAAAAGAAGCTTATGGGTAATTGGTTCTTGTTGTGTTCCAAGTGTTTATGTCTTTCCTTTTAGCTCTCTTCTTTGGTTTAAAGTGGACTCTTCTACAGTTTTCTCAAATTTATATGTATTCTGGGAACTCAAAATATTTTATCCATATCAGATAAAAATTCCACTTTCTAAGGAGACTGACAAAAATGGCTGTGGAGCAGGAGTGGATTTCAACAGTTAAACTGGAGGACTGAGAAACAATTACTGGCTTGGTTTAACTCAATTAGCATGATTATCAGGAGAAAGTTGTGAAAGGTAAGATATTTGGATAAGGGACTGGGCTGCAGAGGGAACAACGAATTAGTCAAAGAACAGCTTAAATCAGATAGAGCAAATGGGCTACATTAGTGGAGATACCTACTAAGGATCCAAATTAAATCTCATTATTTTAGGAATTTTGCTAGCCCTTCTGTTAAATATTGTCTTAAGACAATGTAAAATGGAGTATATGAACAATGGGAACCAAAACTGCTTACTACTTTGAAAGTACAAAAAAGCAGGGTTAAAAGAGATGTCAGCAAGGGACCAGAAGGGTGTGAAAGGTAGGGGGAATCATAAGTCACAGCATGGTGTGAAATTGAGAGAGATAAAAGAAAGCCCCACATCCAGTTTATAGAAATGGTGAAGGCCATGAATTACTTTTTCTGATAATCATGTATGCAAGTGACCAAATATAAACCAATCACATTTGACAGTACTTATTAAGTAATTCTTAGTTAATTATCCAGGCAACCACATTCTACACAAGCATGAAACTCCATTTCCTGGCAGTTTCCGCCCCCCCCCCCAGTAAAGTAAACAGCAAGTCATTTGGAGACAATGGCATTTGCTACAATTTTGGTCCATATTTATGAACAGTTTAGGCATTTTGGGGGTTTTATTTTCATTTTGTTTTGGGTTATTTTTGTAGTAAATTTATACACTGACAGAAGGATTTTGAATGCTGAAATGTGTATTCTAAAAGTCAAAGGCATCATTGATTTACATTTATATTACATGAACAATATTTGGAGAAAGGCTGCCAATTGTCACATTCCGTAATGTTTAGCTCTGTAGAAGCAGCTACTGAATAGTTGGAACAATGTTTTGTTTCTAAATACTGTGATATGATAAATATCTTCCAGTGATGAAGTGTGCAAGGTAGTGCTTTATGCAATAAATACTCTAAAGGATGGTGCATGTAAATTTCTATTAACATATTGCAGGGTCTACAAATTATTCAAATGAGGACAGTAACCTCTCCATGCAAGGCTTTTGTATGGTAGTATAAAATAAACTTAAGCTCTCAACTTGAACTGGCATAAAAATCACACCGCCTTCCTCTATCTAATTTATGGCTTTGCATTTCTAGGGCAAAAATCAGGAAAAAAGTGTGATCCACTGTGATCCACCCCACAGAATCACAAACTCACAAAACTGCACCACAGCTACAGCTGCTGACATTGGCAGGAACAAGTAGAGACTGCCAAGTTCAGCCTCTCACATATGTTCAGCTGCACAAGGTTGTCCGGTCTGTCTGCGATGGTCTGCAAGCCTGGAGACTCCACAGCCTCCCTGGACAGCCTGTTTGAGTGCTCAACTGTGGCAGTGTGTTTTTTAAGTTTTTGGGATTATTATATTGTTATCTGGTTTGTTCTATGTACCCCCTGCGTTCTTTCCCTATTCGGTTCATCCCCCCAATTACTGTTGTCTGTCAGTCTTAAGTTATGTAGCTCCCAGACCCTGTCTGTCACTCTGAGACCTCGCCTTCAGCCTAGAAAGTTCTAACAAGATCACAGAGTGATTGGACAGAATTCCCGCTTTCTCCCCCACTGTATTCGGGTTTGTTCCCCTACATGTCATAAGTTAGAGAGCCGTCCCCCACTTACTCCTAATTGGTCCCAAGTTAGACCCTACCCCAGCTCCTCCCCCTTTATCAGCTGTTGTATTCAGGTGCTCAGGGGGCATTGCCTGACCTGCCACCTGTGACTGAGGTTGTTCGCACAGTGGGACAAATAAAGTCAGTGGTTTAAGCTCAAGCGGAGTCTCCCTCTTTCTGTTCCTGCCATCGTCGCTCACTGCCCACAGCCAAGCCAAGACCCAAAGGTTTGGCAAAGTTCATCCCACTACTGAGCCGTACCCTCACTGCCACGGTGCCAGGGCTGGCCGAGGCAGAGATCACGCTGACACTGCATCACTCAACCATAACCAGAGCAAAAATGTGTGTTCTTACATATGTGTGTGCTCATTACCTCTTATCCTGTCACTGGGTACCACCAAGAGGAGTCAGTGTTCCTCTCCTTTATTCCCTCTGTTTATCTATTTAAATATATTGGTAATATGCCCCTGAGCCTTCACTTCTCTGGGCTAAACAGTCACAGCTCTCTCCCACTCTTATTGTAAAAGATGCTTCAGTCCCTTAAGGTTCTTTCTGGTCCTCCATGGCTCATGGACAACTTGTTATCCACCAGGACCTCACATCCTTCTCCACAGAGTTGCTTTCCAGCTGGTCAGCCCCAGCCTGGGGTTTTTCTTCCCCAGGTGAAGAACCCTGCATTTGCCTCTGTCGAATTTCAGACAGGTCTCTGCTCAGCTCTCCAATGTACTGAGGTCCTTCTGAAGGGCCACACAACCCTCTGGGGTGGTGGTCACCAGACAACTTGGTAGGAAGTATTGTCCCGGTTTGATGCTGAATTGTATCCCGTTTTTCTAGAAATAAGTTCTGCATCTTTAAAACTGGATCTGAGAGTGAAGGAGAAGCAGTGGAATGTCTGAGGTTGTTGTTTTCAAAACATCAAGATGAGAGTTTTCAGCTTCCCTTCACACAGCCTGTGCTGTCTGCAGTGCAGAGAGCAAAAGAGAGCTCTCCTTTGCTTTTTGTTAGTTTTTGCTAGCTGAAGCAGAGAAGTTCTCCGGATTGTGAGTTTTTTCCCTTTTTCTTGGAAGTGTTTGAACCTGCTCTAGACTAAAACCCAGAAGAGCACCAGGATCTCACCCCTGTGTCCCACCAAGCCTGGCCTGTGCCCGGCATTTCCCAGAGCTGGAGGGACTGACACAGAGTGAGTGAGCCGAGCTGCACCCACGGGAGAGACTTGTCTGAATTTGTCATCTCTTCATTGCAGCGAGTTTTGTTCTTTAGTATTGTTCATTTGTTGTGCTGAAGAGTGTTTTGTCTGTTAAATAAACACATTTTTTCCACTTTCCTCTAAGGAAAATTTTTTCCTGAACCAGCTGGGAGAAGGGCATTTGGATTTGTTTTCTAGAGGGACCCATTTGGAGGTTTCTTCCCAAATTTGCCTTAAACCAGGACTATACATTAATGTTGATCTCAGAGGGTCTATGACAAAAGGCAGCTGCTGCCGGTTTTTGCAGCTGGGATGGGGAAAGTTGTACAGATCCACAGATCCCTTTTCCACCCCTCGATCCTATGAGGGTAGCCTGGCCCTCAGCACCGATTCTCCCTCTCCCCCTCTCTGCCAGGGCTACAGCAGAGGCAGAGCCCAGCCTGGGCCAGCAGCAGAGCAGAACTCTGTGCTGCAGATGTTCCCAAAAGCAGCTGAGCCCCACCTGGCCCGTGTGGCCTCCCCTCCCTTCCCCACTCGACCCAGGCCAAGGTGGGACGGTGCTCTCTCTCTGACAGCAGGAAACAAAAAGGTTCTTCCCAGGCTTTGTTTCCTTCCAAAAAAGTAATAACTAGAAAACGAAATGCTTTCCCATTGGTCCAATAAAATGCCAATCTCAAAACCAGCCAGCTCACTTCCATGGGCTGGTCAAACTAACACAGGCATTCTATCTTTGGCCTGCTGGCAACTCTTTTTCTTGAGCCATCCTGAGGGCCTGTGGGCTCATGGTCAGCTTGCGGTCCACCAGGACCTCCAGGTCTTTCTGTGTAGCTGTTTGCCACCCAGAGTGAGTGATTTTTTTTCCTCTCCATGGACAGGACTTTGTATTTTCCCCTCTTGCTCTATATCAGGTTGCTGTTGGTCCAGTTTTCCAGCTCCCTATATATTGTAACATAGCCATCTGATTTTTATCAGTAGTTCTTGGCACCTTTTAATAATGACATTTTATACAGATTTAATACTAACTACTGCATGCATAATGAGTTTTTGTTTATTTGTCTTCTTGTTTGCTCTTTTGTCATTTTCTGTTTAACACTTATTAAAATTATCTTTTTGCTGAGCAAACCCACATCTTTTTATAACTTGGAAAAAATAAATATAATTTTATTCAGAAAACTGTCAGGGTTTGACACTGTTTAGAATCCAGGCACCCACGAGAAACCATTTACTCATTCTCCTCTGCTATAGTTGAGCAGAGGAGGGGGAAAGAAAAACCAGAAGGTTCATGGGGTAAGATAAGGATTAGGAGAAAACACCCTAAAGGCAAAACAGGCTCAAAACTTAAAAGATGTAAAGAGAAATTTATTAACAGAATTAAAAGAGGATAATGAGAACTAAAATAAACCTTTAGAACACCTTCCCCCCTCCCCCAGCCCTTCTTTCCTTCCCACCGACAACAAGGAGAAAAAAAACATGGGGGTTTTAGTCAGTTTGTCACTTTTCAGTTTGCTTAGGGAGAGGACATGGGGTCCATCCCATGGGAGGAAGTTCCCTGTGAACTTCTCCAATATGGTTCTAATTCCCACAAGTAGCAGTCCTGCCCAACCTGCTGCAATGTGAGTCCCTCCCATGGACAAAATAGTTTTCCCAAACTACATGGCATGGGTCATTTTAGTTCATGGGGTGTAGTCTTTTAAGGATGAGGTGTTCCAGTCTGGAAGCAAGGGTCCTCTTCCTCTGTCTCTGCAAGCAGGAGTTCTCTCTCTTTCACTGTTCAAGCCTATCACCAGATCACAGCTTTTCAGCATCCACACACTCTAGTGCGAGCACCTTTTTCTTCCTGTGGGTGAATTCTGCATCCTCCCCTGCACTTCATGAATTACAAGGAAACAGTTTGTTGCATTATATCCTCACCACTGCTTGCAGAATGTGAAAAACAAGGTTCACTTTCCTGGTAAAATTTAAAAATGTTTAATAGAGACAATAAGAGATATAATAAATAAAGCAAAGGTTACATATGGCCAGCCAGGCGTCTTGGCGCACTGCCAAGAGCACACCGGTGTCTTGGAACCCACCCTTTCTATACTGTTCTCCATGCATGGACTTCTGAATGTTCACTTTTCCAGGAACTGTTCTGCATGGTCACTCCTTGGGTCTGTCAAGCACAATTCCACTTTTATTCAGTTCTTCTTTTGATTTGGGCTTTGGTCTCTTTTTCACAGGCAGTGAGTGCTGGCTGTCACTTGGGCCTCTTTTGGAAGTTATCTATTCAGGCAGCTGAAACACACTACACCTAAATTCCAAACTACAGCAAAAACCCCATTATATATTTATTCAGGCAGTTAAAACACACTAAAAACTACAGAAAAAAACCCCATCATACTTATAATATTCATTCCAACATTTGCGAAAAGCCAATATCAAAATATGCATTTATAACAAGAAGAATCTCAGCTCCGGTATCCGGAGCACCTCCTCCTCCACCTCCCTCCCTCCTTTTCACCAACCTTGGTGTCACCATGTTGTTCTCCTCATGTGTCTTCACCTTTCCCTTTTCTCTGATTCGGGAGAGATTTGGTGTCCGTAGGTTTCTTTGTTCTCAAATTCTGTCAATTGTAAAGTTCTTAAAGGGTTTCGCAGCACTGGAAGGTTGATCCCGTCGAGGCTCTCCATCGGGGAATGCTCGCCACGCCCCTCACTGTCAGCCAGGTGTTCGCCCCACAGCCGTGCAGGCGGTGCCAGCCGCCGGGACATCGTCTCCCTTCAGCGCCTCTCTTCATGTGGGGCGCCGGAAAGGAGGAGCTGCTGTTGCTGCTTCTGCCCTTCTGTTTGCGGCACGGCTGGCTAAAACCGCCGAGCAGGCAAAGCTCGCTGCGGACTGTGCCGAGATGGTAGTGGCCACTGCCAGCCATTGGCTGTTAGCCACACAGTCCCAGCAGCTGAATCAGTCTGGTCCCACTCATCAGCTGCCTCTCCCCCTCCAAAGAAGAATGAGAAATAGTGTGTGACTTTTTCCTTCTTAAATATATCATCACAGGAGCATTATTATGTTCTCTAACTGGGCTAGTAATACGTCCATCATCAGAGCCCTCAGGGATTGGCTTTACTGGACATAGTAGAATCTTTGAGCATCTTCTTTCTCAGAAGCTGCTTTTGTGGCTTGTCCTGTCCCCACTAAAATCCAGGCTGTGTTAATCTAATACAAAATCATAACAGAATTAAAAGTGCAAGAGTTGAAAGCCAGTCCTATATTATATTTCTCTTCCAAAACTCTCGGGAGTTGCTTTGGTCAGGATGACCTCAAGATATATAAAAATCGCTGTCTCCCAACCAATCTGTCAAAGAATGAGTCAAAAGTCTTTGGCTGATGCTCTCAAGGTTGCTTTATTGTTCCTTATCTAAGATATTTTCTGTCTGGGCTGCCGAGGTCTGTTCAGTAGGGCAGCCCGAGGCATACTCTCTGCCCCAGGGGCAGACACTGATTTTTATACTACAAATTACGTGTTATTTATTTACAATTATGATCCAATGCCTATCACTTGTGTTAGACAGTTACATTCTACTCTAATCCAAACCCCAAGTGCCAACATCACCAAGAAGATGGGGGTTAGGAAGAAGAAGGAAGGAGGATGCCCAAATCCCTCCATCTTGCACCTTAAGCCCCTATGGTAAAATACCCAAAAATTCCTTTTTCACTCTACAACTACTACTATCATGCTATCTAAAATTTTATGACTTTTAGTTCTTCATTCAAAGGTGGTAACTTGTTCCATGGATCAAACTCAAAGCCACAGGAGTCCCTGGCTGCCTGCCAGGGTCTCTGACCCCCCTGCCAGGGCTTTGAAGCCCCTTGGCTGGAGCTCGGATCATCCAGGACTGTCAGAGAGACATCCTGGGTTCTGACACAAAACTTTCTTTTAGCTCTAATTCTTTAAGTATTTTTTAGAAACATTTTTAAGTAACTGCAATGTAATTTTGTTTTTGCATGAGCATCTTTGTTCTGCTTACTTACCTTTTCTAACAGAAAAAAAATATTTCATAAGCAAAGCCTGAATCTAAGAGATATTTTCTCCCATTGACATCTCCAAGGACTTAGTGATACTGACAATTTCTTTTCCTGGACTGCAGCTTTGCTTAATGCAGGAGAGAGCAACTCCAGCAGTGGGAGAGACGAGGCAGTATACCTCAACCCTATTCCACACATCAGCTAAGATAATGTAAGAAGCTACACTTGGAGGTTTGTTGATAGCCAGATAGTAATGCACAGGAAGTTTTATGCTTGGCTGTGAATTTTAATGACTTGGTAATTATCTCCAGAACTTAGATAGTTATTTCTATTCCAAGTGACCATCACTTGGTTAGATGACCAAAACACAGCTCAAATAATCCAAAGATCCCCTTTCTTGACTCCATTACACCCAGAATCAGAGACTGTATTTTTAGCCCAGTGTCTCATAATTGAGATATTTAAAGATATTTTCATTATCTTATTTCTTCAGTTTAGCATTGATCTTGTAAATAATATTTTCTGTATCTATATTAATGTGTCTGGACTTGCAGGGGAGCATTCCTGGTATATCTTTGCAGGGACTGATAGACTATAATCCATGTTCCTGATTAGCTTCACACTGTCCCAAACAAGATCTTTCAGGGATTTGCTGCCCAGCTACTCACTGTGGAAACTAAAATAATTTACTAACGGGTCAACCCATACCATGCTGCTAGAGATGCCTGGGATATTCCTGGGATATTCCTAGGATGGGTGCAGCCTTCAGGCCTGATTTGAACACTGAGCAGTCTCACTGTACCTGTTACAACTACCTGTAAATAATATTGGTGACTACAGTGGATATCTGCCAGCTTGGAGCTACAGTGTGGGTGATTAAAGACATGCCATCTATTATTTTCTAATGATGAGCCATAAAGCATTATCTTTTAGCCTCTAATACATTTTCAGGAAGGTTTTAATTTAACCAGTATGTCAGTGTTCTGTGGGTTCTTTTCCTCATGCTGGGATGCAAAGGGAAGACAGGGTCTACTGTGTTTAACTCTGCTTTTAATCACAGGCTATCAAGCTGTAAAAATCTTTCAAATATTTACCTATTTATTTAATAAAATCCTCTAATTTACTGAGGATTCTGCAACTTCCTTTCTCCAATTTCTGGTCCTGTTAAAAGCTTTGACATTTAAATAACAAACAACAGTCGGGACCCTTTTGTGGAGTCAGATGCAAAGGTAGTGTCTCCTTGTTTTCTTACTTTAGGTTGATTTTTGGAAAATTTCTTCTCTCTGACTGCCCGTATAACTGCTGTTGCTAAGATCTTGTACTGGATAGCTCTGCTCCACTGTGCTTTTCTTGCCTGACATTATGAGAGGCCCAGCCTCTGCCCTCTGAAGTGGATGTTAGCAGACTAGAGGAAAAGATCTTTTCCAATGAAATTTGTCACCTGCTGAAGACTGGAGACCTCCCTGAATGAAATGCAATTGCACACCATTAACAGTCTACTGATAAAAGTGATACCTGTCTACCTAAACTCACCCCAGTAGTGTTGTTCCTACAGCAGGTTTGCCTTAGCCAAGAGACCATAACCACTGTTCCACAGCCTGCACTGAGAGAATTCCTTTGTACCTGAGTGCCTCTCTCTGTTTCATTTCCCACATGCAGTTTCTGACAACTCTCTGCTTCCTAACATCCTTCCACCTGGTCACTTATGTCCAGACAACAGTCTACTACAAGGTACATGTCCTGATCTGGTAATTTATAATTTCAGCATGTGAAACTTCTGGCATGTGCCATTTTCCTGGCACATTTCACATATCTCGTGAACCATTCCAAAGCTTATATGCTTTGAACTTTTGTGGGCTGTAGAACATATACACCACATTAAATTGTTATCTGTGCCTTTAGTTGTGTTATGTGGCATCTAACATGCTTCCCTGATTGGTGCTGTAATTTGACAGAACAAGACTTTCAGTCTCCACTGCAGATTTTCCTCTACCTTTCCATTTATGACGCATAAGTCCCCAAAATGGCAGCTTAAAACAATGAAAGAAAGAGCAGAAAGAAGTCATAAACATCTAGGAAAGGGACAGATTAAGATACTAGTCAAGAGTGAATGCTTTGCAGTGACCTGAGTTACTTTATTTTAGCTCAGTTGTTTGTCTGCTCTAGCAAACACTGAGGAGTTGTATGCAATATTCTTCCTTTTGTTATATATGTTATGGAATATTTCGTGCTTATGAAAAATATACGTGAAATAAAGTTGTTCCTCTGAGAGAAATTCTTAAGGTTTAAAAAAATCACCAGCCAGAACCAGGGAAAATGTTTCTTCATGAATTGTAAAACAGATGCCAGCTGAGAGAAAGACCTAATTAACAAACGAAAAGATGTGGCTCCTGCGGAGATGGGTCCTTCCCCGGACAGTGCAGGAAACACCCAAGCGATGAATACTCCATAAGTATCGACAATCAAGATAGCCAGAGTCGTCAGGAACATGCATTCCAATACCACGTTCCTGTAACTCATGAACGGCATTCATCCCTTCCCAGAAACTTTTGTCCAGCTCAGCACAGAGAAAAGGAGACTAAATGAATATGTGAAACCACGAAAGAATAGAAGAAACTCTGCCCCAAGCAAAAAAAAAACAACCAATCAAAAAAACCCAAACAAAAACAAACAAAAAACCAACAAAAAATCCCAAACAAACAAACAAAAAACCCACTAACCTGTATAAAAAAAACAGAAACGACATTCGTGAACAGAGAGGATCCGAAGCGATAGAGTTCGGATCAGTGTTCACCCAGCGCCGACCCTGGGCTTGACGCTGTCCCTTTGATTGTGGCTATCAGAGACCGAATCTCGGACACGAAATAAAAGCCTGTTTTCTTTATTTTTAATTCAGCTTTATCTTTTTAATACTTATAACACTTTCACCAGCAGCTCAGAGACACAGCAACATTATCTGACCATGTGTGCTTTTCTTAGAGGATTTTATGCTTTACAGTTTGGGAATATAGTTTAGGAATACCCGCCACATCATATACCTGAACATGGCTATTCCTGCCTTGTGGAACTCTGTTCCAGACTGGGGAAAGGAACTTTAGATTTCTGTGGTGTGTGTCACTTCTGTGACAAGCCAGTGGACATGAGTTGAAATCAAACAAGACAATTGTTTATGGAATGACCCAAAGCAGAGCACAGCACCATCCCATACCACACAAAGACAGCTGGTTAGTGTTAAGAGAAGAGAATCAGTATAGGATGGGAATGAGACATCAGTCTGTGAGTTACAGTGACATCCTTTTGTCTCTGCACAAACTCACTAAAGGTACTTGTCAGACTTTCTCCCTCTTCTGATCATCTCATTAACCAGTTCTCCCCAGAAAGAAACAGGCAGGTTGGAAATGTGGCTTTCTCAAGGCACATATTACTAGCATCAACAAGGAACCTTTCTTAAGGTTTTATGGACATCTGCCTCACGATTTTGGAGTTTAAAATATAGAAAGATCGTTTTCAATTTTATTCCATTTATCATGATATGAGAGTTTCAATTTGATTGTCAGAAACTTAAATGGATTGAGAATCGGTTTTGAAGTCAAAAATTATTACAGTCTCACACTTTTGTAAGAGAAAAGAATCAGGATACTTGAGGGAAATGAATTTTCTAGGCTGGGAGAAGGACATCTTTTCTGGTGATTCACACTATAATGATGTCTGACTCTTTTATTCAGAGCAGGAGCTACAAAGACGATTTTTCTACCTATTGAAGAGATTCAATGAGGACATATCAGCACAGCTAGGACTTATTTTCTCTTTGTCTGTGTTCCCTCAGATACAATTTTCTAGGTTTCACATTTTACAAAAATACTTTCTCTGTAAGTCAAGACAATACTTAAAGAGGTGAGCTACTAAGGACAATACACAGTCATGTTACAGGATCATGTATTGGACAGGTCTGTAAAAGAATGGTGCTTCCAGACTCCTTAAAGGATATAAAACAGAATATAACTCTATTTGTATGGGATGAAAACTGGCTGCCCTATGGCATTATTTATGCTATTAAGTCATTGTAAACTTGTGGTCTTCTGTGGGGAAAGAAGGGTAATTCCCAAACAGGCTAAGATGCTGGAGATGCCATAAATCTCCTCTTTTCCAGGTTATAGTATGCAGTGAGAATGGAGTTCAAAGTGGCTGATGCTCCTGGAAATGAGCAGTAGAAGGTCTGCTATTCTCTAAACCAGAAACTTTCTAAGCCTGGTTGCTGTAGTTGGCCTGCAAGGTTTTCTTTGTGAAGTGTCTAACCAACAGTGAAAACCAGCATTTTTTTAGGAAATCTTCTGGCAATTAACCATATTTACTATTTTCCCCATTTATTCTAGTGTAATCTGACCACATAAGCCTTATGAGAACTAATAACTGCAACTCTTCCACCGTTATTCATTGGATATCAGACAGGTGAGACTGTTGCACTGACCAAGAAAAAATATTTAAGACTTGCACTGGATTTCCAGCCTGAATGGGGTAATCCTGGGATGGCAACCTGCCTGATGTTATCCTAGAGATATTATCTGTAATTAGGTATTTATTATTTTGATTGATGTGTTCATGTGCTTCCAGGTAAACACAAATGTTAAAATGAATAGTTAATTAGAGGAACTACTAGCCTTAACAACAGTAACTGAAAATTGTGATAGCAACAAAACCATTATTTAGTGCTCCATCACAAAAGTCTCCTGTCTCCTCTGTTGGTGTAAACTGTTCAAAGAACTTTCTATTCCTCACATTTACCAAGTTGCTTCAGGTGGGGACACTGAAGAAATGGAGTGAAAGTAATACCAAAGAAATTGTTCAAAATTTGTCCATGAAGAAAACAAGCTTGAGAGGGACAAGGGATGTTCAGGCTCCATTCCACTTTCCTTCCCAACAGCTTTTTCATAATTCAAATGTGATAGGCTAGATCAGTATATCTACAATGAGCTCTTCAGTCTCCTCTTTCAAGGATCTTGCCTTTTCCAAAAGGGAGATGTGACAGTTTCAAGTGGAATGGTTCTTGCAGGTTGTTTTCTTTAAAAGAACAAAGTGAATCCAACAAAACGAGAACATAATAAACCCCACATACCCAACGAAGAGAATAAACTTGTCTTTGGCCTTCTTTTTTACTTTCTGGAATGAAGACAAAAAATGACCTTTTTTGTGAAATAGCCATTGAAATGGGCTATTTCATCAGATATCTTAGCAGTTGCTTTAGACTGTACAATTTGACTGCATCAGGAAAAGAGCCTATTTTTATACGTGGCTGAAAGTTTTGTTCTTCAAGTGTCTGAGTCTAGAAGGTGAAAGCAAACCAGAAAACAAAATCGTGAAATATCTGCTTGATGTATTGCAATGTTTGTTCCTACTAATTAGTGCAATGAAAGCCTCAAAAAGCCTTTTACAAACTGAAGTCAGAGTATAATGAAATGTCATAGAACTCTGCAGGGCTAAGAGAGGCTTTCCCAGAACAGTAGAATCCCAGAGAAGGAACCTATATTTGGGAAACAAAAAAGAGGGATAAATGGCTCCTGCTCATTCTTTAACTATCTACAAAATTTCCTCTGAATAGCTGGCTTTCAGTCCAGTATCTAAATCCCACAGCAAGAGAAAAAATGAACCATTCCAAATTGACTAGGTGTTTTTCCTGATTGAAGAGAAACAAATGTTTAGTTCTGTTTCACATTAGCTGTAATAAGTTTCACTTCTTAAAAATTGCTAGTGCAATAGAAATGAAGAGTAGATATCCTGATGGGATTAATTTTTTTTTTCAGGATATTACATGATTAGAAGACAGTATGAGAAGTAGGACTCATATGCCTTCATCAAAGGAAGACAAACTGACTTTAGTCAACATTCTATGTTCCAGTCAAAAAGGAAGTTAACACCGTTGCTGTGGAGTTAAGATTTGGAACTTCAGTTTACTGCAGTTCCTTGTTTTTTTGGGTATTCTGGCAAGGCAGCAAAATAGCATACTTTTGGTATGAGGATGACTTTATGTTATGGGGTAGAAGCAAAGAACCCTGGTCCAGTTTGTACAGAGATGGACTTTGTCATGGCTTTGGCAAGGACCCTTTGAGCCTGTTATTAATGGGTTTGAATTACATGGGTTTACATCACTGAACTGACAACAGCATTAGGTGTTCTCCTATTCTGTTTTATAAGTGACAATAAACAATCTTACCACTCATAGCAGAGTCTGAAGGACCATGATATCCTAGATCATTTTCTGTTGGACTGTGAATGTCTGCAAAGTTGCAGACTTCACAACTTGTCTGGGCAGCCCATTTCACTCTTTAATCACCCTTGCAATAAATTTATTTTTTCTTGTGCTTTAATGAAATTTCTTATGTTTCAGCTTGTGCCTTTTACCTCTGATTCTGTCACTGGGTAAAGCTGAGAATTTTCAGGGTTTCTCTTCTTCATTTCCTTCACTCAACTATTTTCACACATTGGTACTGCTCTCTGGAGCCAGTCACTTCTCCAGGCTGAACAGTCACAGTTCTTTCATCCTCTTGTAAAAAGATGCTTTAGTGCCTTCAATGAGCTTTCTTCAGAAAATCTGTGTCTCTGTTGTATTGAAGAATGTGGAAATTAACCCCCACATTCCATACATGGTTTCAACACTGCTGAGAGAAAGAAGGGACAGATCATACCCCTTGCCCTGCTGAGAGTTCTGCTCCTTGTGCTCTCTGGGCTGCTGGCAGCCTGAGAGTGCATGGCTGGCTCACGGTCAGCTTGCTGTCCACCAGGACCCCCAGGTCCTACTCTGCAGTGGGTTCTGTCCAGCAGCTCCCGCCATTCACATCCCCGATCACATCCCCAATTCCTTTTTTTTTTTTTTTTTTTTTTTTTTCTCAAATGTCAGACACAGTGAAGCAACCACCCTTGTTCATTCCTTGGTTGTGCTAATTACGGAGTTATTACCAATAATCAGAACACTCCTGGACTCTTGTTCACAGTTAGAATAGGTCACCATACTTTATGTGGATATTCCCCATTAACTCTTTTAATGAAAGAAAACAAGATAATGGGTTGGATACTGCTATTTCTATTTGTGGCACTATTAAAAAACTAGCAACTTCCATGGATCAAAAAGTGAAAATATATTATCCCAGAAACAGACAAAACCCAGACTGATAAGTCCTGTTTCTTGAATTTTATTATTTCCTATATTTCCTATTTTAGACAGAAGTTGATAAAAAAGACATTGTCTAAGTTATTAACCATCTCTCACAAATACTTAGAATGACTGTTCCATTTTTAGTCACAACCGTTTTGCATTTCAAAGATTTTTTTTATGAAAATTAGAAAACAAATTCTCTGAATCTCTGATCCTTTCTCTTTTCAAAGTGATTTTCTGCATGACAAGGTCACACTCACAGTGCTGTATCAAGCTCCTAATTATGGTCCCAATTTAATTCATCTACAGAGGAACAGGGCAATCTGTCATGAATAATTTCAGAGACTTGGAGTTAGACAAACTCCAACAATGCCATTACAGATGCTCATTTCCTTGAGCACCTCACCACACATCAGGTAATATCCACTATGGTACACAATACATTATTAGTTGTGTAATTGTGGACCAAAAAATGGTCTCTCTGCTCCTGAGACCTGCCAGACAAAATTGCAAGGTTCCACCAGTATGGACTTGTCCACCTTTGTACATTTGAGGGAGCAACATAACTAATGCCAGAACCATGTTGGTTTATTGAATTTGTCTGGGGTTTCTGGCAGAGATGGCGAATTGTAATAGAATTACGTTGTTTTGTTTTCCACCTTAAATGCAAGAGTATATGAAACATGTTCTCACATAGTTTTCCAGCTTATATTTAACCATCTGAGCATAGATTTGAAGTTTAGTTACTTGTTACTCTAGTAACCACTTTTTTCCAACTCGGAATATGCACTGAGAGGATTTGCTACACTAATCCAAGACAGATTGCAGAAGAACCAGTGCAATGATGCAGGTATTGTCTTCATCAACAGTCTTCAAGGTCTTCCTCCTAACCACGTGAAATTTCTACCCTCCTTATATACTTACATAAGCCAAATTTTACCCTACTCCACTTCTTTAATACAGCGTGATCGAGACAGAGACTTAAGAAATATAGTCATATATGTGGTAGCATGTACGTCATCAAGATTGCTAGCATATGATACATTTTAATATTTAAATAATGCTGAATGATGCAGAAGTTCACTTTTATCCATAGCATCCTTCAATGTTCTGGTCATACAAATTCTTCTAGTTTTGCTCGGCTCTTCAGAGACAAAAAGACAGACCACATCCTCCAGCCGTCTCATATTTTCTCCAAGTCAATTATGCTTTCCTCCACCTGAAAAGATAATTCAGTGAGTGCACAAAACAGGCTATGGATAATAAGGCTTAGCCTTGCCTGGGCCCTTGGTCTTCATCCCACATAAGGGTGTTTCAGCCCTAGGAGATATTACACCTCATAACCCGCCTGAAATGTTACACTTTGTCCTCCTCCCAGTTCCTCTTTGGAAGGCTGAAAGTTTGCAATGTAAGAGGCATTTTAAATGCACCATTCTTCCCTCTGGAAGAAAAGCTGTTCATAATTACTGCCATTTTTCAAGTTAACCGAAATATTCTAATGGGAAATGCTCTTTCATCTGGCAATAGCCAAAGGAAATGACTTTACATCTACATTAATTTATATATACATTAAACTCATGACAAAGCAAATTGTAAAGATAAAGCACCATCATCATGTCTCTGCTTCCACTGTCTGTGCATTTCTTTCTTGTCCTTCAGTTTTATTAGCAGGTGTTGACTCATCCATACTAGTCTCTTCCCTTCCTCTCCTGGTTTCTTATATGTGGAGACCAAGGATGCAATTGCTTCCAGCCTTAGGAAGATGGAAGCAGCTTAAAAATTTTAAAGAAAAGGATATTCATATAAGCTATGACACAAGGGACTTTCCTAAAATGTACATTGTTTTTGTAGCTTGCTAGAGTCACTTAGCACAGACATTAACTTAAAATTGTCTAATCTGCTTTCCTTCTTTGTTAGTCATCCTTAGAAAAACAGCCTTGTTGTTGGTGCTCTCCTCTTAACACTTAGACTGATAATCAGTGGTCAACCAGCTACTGTTCAGAATGTACATACAACCAGCGTTGTTAAAGACAAAGTATGTACAAGGATGTGCCATGTGAGCAGAATGCATCCAGAATGCAAAGTAGATAAAGGGGCACCAGGATACAGCACAATTGTCCATCTGTCTATCTGTCTCTAAATTTCTAAGGCAATCAAAGAGCAACTGCTGATTGGAAATTAGATTTGTAGGTCAAGAAAGAAACTTGCTTTAAGACTTGACTAAATTATTTTCTGTCAGTTGAATTAGATGAAACTCTTAAACCAAATCAAGGGATGCTGAAGAGAGACAGCATCATTTGAAGAGGCCAGAGGCCATAGTGAATGTTTTGTAAGTCATGTAAGTGTCTCAGGTAATAATGGAAATAATCAAAGGCTTCTCAGCTAGAATAACTTTCTCCTCCGGGAAAAACACTACTGACAGAACTAATGGGCTTTAGAAAAGCAAATACAAGCCAGGACAGTGTATTTAAAGCAACTGTTGGTGAGAAACGATATAATTAGAACTCTGTGTTTGCTTTAGAGTCATAAATCGTTGCAATTTACTTTGCTCTCTGTTTTCCTGGGAGGTAAAAGGAAGAGAAACAGGAATAAATTTCTGTCTGGGCCTTGGTATTTTAGCCAAACCAGTCTGGAGCAAACTGGCTCATTATAGAGAAGCTATCTCGCCCATGGTCATTAGAAGGATGTTTGACTCCTTTATTTAGAAAAAAGATATTTGGGTTTATCATCATTTTATTTTAAGTTCTTCCTACCTGCCTGCCTTCCTGCCTTCCTTTCTACCTGCCTGTCTGCCTGCTTGTCTGCCTTTCTCCCTCCCTTCTCCATATTTTGTCCTTTATTTCCTCTACATTTTATAATGCCTAATCCCCAACCAGCACAAATTCTCAAATGGCTATAAATGCAGGCAGCTATTTAAACTCAATAGCACAATTAATTCTCCTTGGAAAACATCAGCTCACACATTAGCATCTTCTATAATCTAAAGAGTTGTCAGTGGATCCCTGTGCATTATCTGTCATCTCCTCAGAAAGATGCCACCTCCTCGTCTCAGAGTGTATGTGGTCTGTCCGAGGTGTCATTTTCCCACAGCAGCCCTCCCCGTGCTGTGCTTTGCATTAGTGGCTGGAAAGGTGTTGACAACACAGCAGTGCCTTGGCTGCTACTGAGCAGTGCTGGCACAGCACCAGCCTCACTCCACCATTCCAGCATCCATCTCCAGCATTCCACCCCACACAGGTAAGGAGCTGGGGATGGACAGGATCCTGGGAGGGGACACGACTGGGACAGCCAATCCAAACTATCCAGAGGGGTATTCCACATCATGGGATATCTGTCCAGGTACAAAACCTAAAGGAAAGGAGGAAGGTGTGGCCTTCATTGCTTATGATGTTTGCCTTCTGGAGCATCCACTGTGTGAATTGAAGTCTTGCTTCCCATGAAGTGGACAGACATTGTTTGCTGGTGGGAAGTAGAAAATAAAATCCTTTGGGAGTTTTTTTGTTATGTTCTGGATTGGGTGTGGGTTTTTTGTTTTTTGTTTTTTTTGGTTTTTTTTTCTGTTTCTGCATGCCCAAAACAATTACTTTAGCTTTATTTGTGCTTTTACAGTGCTGTGCTCTGTATTGATATGTAGCATGTAGACCACATGGAGAGAATGCTCTCGCAGCCTGGGAGGAGGTTGCCTTCAAAAGCCTATTCCTGATGCATTTTTGTTATCAGCAGAATTAACACAGAGAGTTTTTCCCCCTTGGGCTCTGGAAATATCCCTGAAAGTATTTGTCCCTCATGGCTGGAATCAGCCCCAGACAAAATGCAAGGGAAGCCTTTTCCTGATGCAAAGCCTATAATACCACGTTTGTAAACATTCAGCTTTACATTCACCTAAAGATGTCCTTTTAAACAGGTATCCAATGAGTAGCTCTGAAGCTGTTAAGACATAATCAGAATCAGTACATAGGGTCACAGGGAGACAAGAGAAGCCCATGGAAGCCTTATGTCTTTGAGAAAGGCAGTAAAATATGCTGTCATTTTTATAAAACACAGATAAATAGAAAAAAATTGCACTCCCATAAACAATGGAAGCACACTTGCATGTGGTAAATGACTATGTATCTATGAAGTAATTAATGAATTTACGACTAAAGTAAAATCAAACCTTTAAACAGGGAAGATTAATGTTTCAGCATGGTCTTGAGGATACAAACTGATAAAAGTATTAACATCATAAATAAAATCAATGTTGCAAGACCCCAGACTCCAGGCTACTCTTACTCCCAGAACAATTTATCCACAAGGGATATATTTAACTTTACACGAGAAAAAGTATTTCATTTATGAAAGAAGCCAAAACCAGAAAAGATTAAATTGGATGCTTGATCTCCCCAGGCAGCATCTTAACCTGATGCCTAGAACATTATATGAATTGATTCAACTCCTCTGTGATTTTTTCCCTCAAGGTGACAGATTTTACTAACAAACACACAAGACATTTGAAGTATTGGGTTATTCTTTGTGTATTTCAGAAATTTCCAGCTATATTACAATTGCACAACACATACAAGTTTCCATTTTCTGCATGCTTTTGGAGTAGAAAAGGCATGGGATAAATCCTGTAATAAATCCTTCATAAAAAAAAATGAAGAAAAGAAGCTGCTAATGGTAAGCAGCCTACAAGAAGAAACATCTCTCTTCAAGGTTCTCAGTTTAATTTTTTAATCCAAATTCTTGTACTCTGCTCTCAGAGCTGAGTACAATACAGGTACAAGCACATAGTGACTCCTTTCATTGTAAAATACACAGATCAGTCTGTCATGGTAATTGTGCTTTGAAAGACATGAACTCTGCATACTGCATCCAGTTGCAGTTTCACAGGAACATCTACTTTCAATTTCACTGTGCAGGTATAGGAAAATGGGCATAATTTTTTAGTCTGTGTCATGTGAATTGAAGGTCAGGCTTCAGCTCTGAACAGCATGTCTATCCCAGCCCCAGTATCAGTCTTCATGGAATAGAATCATATTGTGGTTTGGGTTGGAAGGCACCTTTCAAGACCACCAGGTACCTATCTCCCTGTTGTTAGGGGGTTTGAAGTCTGTAGGTCTGCTAAATAATACTAACAAGGAAAAGGTAATTTAATAGCCAGACTTTTGTTTGTGGTTCAGTTTTCTTTACTATGGGGGGGAAGATTGTGCCATATTTCATGTAGACCTCTTCTGATAAGATTAATATTTTCCCCATGCTATCTCAGTTTCTGAAGAGATTAGAATGCAAATAATTATAACAGTGGTTACATACATTTGCTGCCTTGAGAGAGGTGACACTGTGGCTGCTTGGAGCTGCAATCAAGACAATGGCGGTGGAGTTAAAGGCAAGTATAAGCAAATATATGACAAGGTTCTTCTATCTATAGATTGTTCTAGTTCAGGAAGGCCAGAAATGACATAGAAGTATGGATTTGTATAGTGCTTTGTTATTGCTGCAGACATATGGTCCTAATGAGGAACACATCAACAACAAAGTATGATAATTTGCAATCATTTTTTTCCTTGCACAGCTGCTAAAATATCTGTGTCAGACAAATGAATTTTTCTGCCTGACTGTGGATGCTAGAAAGCAGTCAACAGAAAAAAGTTTTTACCACAAAAACTGCTTTCTTTGTTGGTAGGAAAACTGACTAGATCAGTAAACATAAATCTGCATCATTTCACTGACATTGAAGTGATTTCTGAGTGGTTTCAATGAGCTGAGAAACTAGCCTGTGCACCCACGTGAGGAATTCAAAGATGTGGGGGCCAGGAGGACCTATTCAACAGGGAGAAGATGCTGTGGGAAGTTAGAATTGCTGTTGAAATGGAGAAAACAGTGTCTGCAGCTATACAAGGAGTGGAAATTTTGCCTAACATTTATTTAACCACCTAATTTTGGTGTTTACAGAGTTATTTCATATTATTTCATTTTCATATAATTTCACATTAGCTCAACTGTGTTATTTCATATTAGCCCAAATGAAGTGCCCAACACATCATATTTTTAGTGTGTATTTTCTTGAATCTTGTAGATTGGATAAGATAAATGGTTATTTAAAACCTCTTTACTGAAGCTAAAGTTAAAAGGTTTTCTTTCATATTGGAATGGATCAACATGGTGAGTGGTCAGGACACAGCTCACTCAGGGCATGCATGAGGCCAAAATGCATGCCCCAAATGAGGGCATGCATGAACCAAAACCGTGTGTCTAGATCTCAGTTTCCCATGGCTGTTTCCCACAAAGACAACTGTGTCACACCTTTATTGATCTCTGCAGTATTGTGAACTCCATGAAAGACGTGGAGTGGTGGAAATGTCTATGTAAAGCAGTGCTGTGACACCTGAATGGGAGGGTCTCCTGAGTTCAGTGTAGTATACTGGCCCACTCTTAGAGATAGATCTGTGATGAGAAAAGGTAATATATTTGTCTAAATTTTTAAAACTGGCAGGAAATTAGGAACCTAAAGTGTTCTGTGGAAATGAATTTAATGTAGAAACCAGTCAAGATTAGGTGACTGCTAAACCAAGCTCAGCCAGTTGATGTTTTGCATTCAAGTTCCAGCTTTTAAAAAACACATGCTTTAAAACAGACAGATTGAGAGAAAAATATTGGAGGAAACAATGTAATGAATAACAGCAGAAGTCTGCTTTTCATTTCCACATCTTTCTTCAGGTAAAGACTGTGTATCAGTCAACTGTGGCCAGTTCTCAGACCCAAGACAAACATGAGAGTCTGGTGGGAAGTAGTTGTCTTCAGGCTGAACAGAAATGGTACTTTGGAAGCAACAGAGCTCTTTTCTAGCTTGCCAGTGCACCAAAGACAGCAGGGATGCCAAGTCTCTGAAATATCCTTAGCTGCATTGAGCAATTTGGAGATCTTTAGTAACCCAGAAGATTTCTTAGAAGTTGCAAAGGCAGTGGAGAGCACACAGCATTAAGAGCAAAGGAGAGACATTACAATGTTTCCATCAGGTGCTCTTTTAAAATGTCCAGCCTGTGGCAGGTCACCATTTTCACAACGTTTTATCGGAGCAAGGAACCTTTGTCTCAGAGCTCAGAGAACAGGTTGTTTAGAAATTACTGCCTTTCTAATGGCAAGATGCAGGAATTTTACAGAGAGAAGTCTGTTGGGGAGGCCAGTGGAAAAGTTTTAATTGCTGTAAAGCCTGTGCATTGTGTGCCAGATATCAGGAAAGCTGATGTTCTTGATGCAGCACATGGGCTGCACCACATCAAGAGAGAACCTGTTGTCTAAAGAATCAGGCAGCAATCCAGAAGACATAAATTTTCTAAGTTTAATTGGATTGGACATGTAGCCAAAGTCATGAGGTTGTCTCTTCATCCTGCTACTGTTGGTGTTTCTGCACCTCCTAAGAGTATATCGACGGTAAATTCCACAGTAGTGTGACAGCTCATACATCCAGACAGCTGAGCCCATGACTTTTAACACTGCGCTAGAGCTGGGGTACTCACTGTTGCTCCTCTTTGTGAACTCCTTTGAGAGTTAAGGGAACCATTTTTCTCTTTTTACCAGAAAGAAGTTTGTACCAAGGTGGGTGTTCTTCTATTTTCCTAGATAGCAAATTATAGGATCAGATGAAAAAACCCTCAAGTTGCACAAGGAAAGGTTTAGATCAGATATTACGAAATATTTCATCACTGAAATGGTTGTCAAGCATTGGAACTGGCTGTCCTGAGTGCTTGAATTGCAATCCCTTTAGGGATTTAAAGGCTGTATAGATATGACACTAAGGGACATGGCTTTGTCATGGCAGTGTTGGGTTAACAGTTTGACTGGATGATGCTGGAAATCTTTTCCAACTTAAATGCTTCTGTGATTCTGTGATTCTATGATGATTCATTTGCTACTGTCTCAGACTGCTGACATGTCTGTCTCCAAAAGGCTCCTCTTTTATCATCAAGAGATGGAACTGAATTTCAGGGCATAACCTTATAGCTTTTCTCATGCAGACATGCAGTACAGCTTTAAATGTGGGTATCTGAATTCAATTTAGTGTTTGAGTGGATGACATTTTCAGCCTGACTGTATTTCTTCTTGTTTCTGATGCATTGAATTCTAGTGAAAATCTGGGAAGAGGAGGGTACTGAAAGCGGTTGAATGAACCTGACAATTAAGGTCAATTTATAACAACCTCATGAGCAGATGTGACAGAAGAGCTTTTTGTACCAAGTCTTTGGAAATGTGTAATTTCCAATGACAAAGCTAAAGGGACAAAATAAGAAGCTGGGAAAAGATTGGAAGGCACAGCTGTGACATTTGTGTGCGTGCCCTGCTAAGCACTTTGTACTGCAACCATTTCAGAATGGAACTGATCACCTAACCCCTCTTCATGGTTGGACTCAATGGTCCTAAAGGTTTCTTCCAATCTGAAATATTCTATGATTTATTTTTGATTACTTACAAGCCATTTCTCATTAAGCCATTATTTCATTTATCTCTCGGTGCAACTGAGTAAACAATTGAACGCTTATCCCATTCACTAGGAAAACAGAATAGGTTTTTACTCTCAGTTATCTGGAATTGACCATGAGAAAGAAAACGAGATGAAGTACTGAATATAGAAAAGTGAGGTCATAAATGACTTTATGAATTCATAACCCCATCCACAGATAGCAGTGGATGCAAACTTACAATCTATCATCATTCCCCCATCTATCCCCCTGTTATTTTCTGTTTGAACAGTTTTTTTTTCCAAGTAATTTTCAGCTTCTCTCAAAATAATATGTGTCTCTGTTGTGATTGCCTATCTTAGCTCTTACACCTTTTTGCAGTTAAGGTCTTGAGCAAGTCTTCACTTGCACATATCATGAAATCTACAGTATTATTTATACACACAGTATCTGTGGTGATGGGTAGGCTTCTAAGGTACTGTCTGGTAACTTGTTTGAAGGCAGGTAGTTTACCCTGACTCATCCTGGCAATTGGCTTGAAGGCTCTAAACTGGTCCTTAAACATATTTGTTGGGTTGATGGGGGTTGCCTGCCTTGGCATTGAGAGAAAACTTTTCATTCTGCACTGTTTTTATTGTTCTTGCTTTGCCCTGTTAAAAGGAACTCCTTTGCTACCCAGACCCTGCACACAGTCTGGTACTCTCATTCACAGCATTTCCTCAGTGTTGCCTTCAAAGCAACTGGTAGCTGGCCAGCTATGCCCAGGTGGAGATGAAACAAGATGCAGCTTGATGAAATAATGAAACTCAACCCCACCTCCCCACTGGAATGGGTGGAAGAATCAAAATAAAATTTGTATCTTGAGATAAGAACAGTTTAATAATTGAAATAAAGTAAGAGACAGTCATAATGGGAAATGATAATAATAATAATGATAAGAAAATGGAAAAACAAGTGATGTAGAACACAATTGCTTACCACCTGCTATGTTCCCACCCAGCTCCCCTGCATACTCTCTCACTGGCAGGGCCTCAGACAAGGAAAATAAAGTACTTGACTCAGAATAAACAAGACTTAGCTGAAACCCAAAACATCAATTTATTATCAACACCCCTCTCATTCCAAATCCAAATACAGCACTCACACTTAGCACTACTGAGAAAAGTTGACTCTACCAAGCTGTAGCCAGGACACTGGCCTATGTAATGGGGCTTGAACTTGGACTCAGCATTCATGTGACACCCATGCATGTCAGCAGAAAGCTTTCCAGAGCAGGAGAAAATGTGGTAGGCTGTTTGTAGTTTGTCTGAGACTGGCTGCCAGCAGTTGCTCCACCTCATGTTTGCCTCATAATGATGTCACCACAGGCTGCCATCCCACTAGAAACACGGAGCCCACCATATTGTTTCTGCTGACACTTGTCAGCGCATCCTTTCCCAGAAGTTGAAAGGGTTTATGTCCCCAGAATTGGCTTTGAGCGATCCCTGGAAATTGTGGTCATAACTCTTGATAATCCTGCATAATGCATCAGTGTAGCACAAAAGTATTGCACATGGTAAAATAAATCACATATCTTTGTTCTAAGTGTCGAGTTGAAATATTCTACAACTATCAATATATTTGTGCTATATACAGGTGGTGGTGGAGTCATGACATAGGCAATCACAGTCCGATATGTGAACATCTGGGGCATAACAGCTAACCAAATGGAGGCTATTTGATGTGAATTGTGGCTGAAAGAGGTGGATCCTTGCATATTTAATGTATAGGCTTTCTTACTATGAAATTCTTATAAAATAGATAGGGAGGGGGGGACATCTTGTGCTGCCAACCAGTCACAGACTGTGAACCTGCAAGCCTATGAGCACTTGACGTGTTATGTGTTTCCAGATTGTGACACTCAGGGCAAAAAGAGGGGGAGCATAAAAACTTTTTGACTGAAAGAGGGGAAGGACATGCGACTGCCTGTGGGTAAGAATTGTAATTGTAGTACTTATCTGTGCCCTACTTGTTAACCTCTTGATTGTAATTGCTTTTCAAGCTGCCTCTTGGGAAATGGACATATTTTAATGATTTCCATAATTTCCATAATTTTCCGTATTTCCATAATTTCTATCAGCAAAATTCCAAAAGGGTGTGAGTGAGAAGTCCACATTTTTTTCTGAGATGCAGTTCATCTGACCTACTTTTCTACTTTAGGCTGATAATAGTGAGTCTAATTCACACAGTTACCTAGTTGCTAAATCCTTAAAGTTGTGTAAGGTGAAACATCCTAGCCCTGGGAAACTACTCAGGAATGGGACATTATTAACACCTCCACTGCAGAAAAATACTATGAATGAGTTGTAGCACTCTGTCAGATAATCAAGAATACCTCCAAGATGAAAAAAAAAAAAAAAAAAAAAAAAAAAAAAAAAAAAAAAAAAAAAAAAAGTACACTGACAAGCTGGTATGATTTCAAGAATGGTTTTAAGCTGACCAAGTTCATATCTCAGCAAAAGAGTCTAGGACATTTCTGGCTATGGAAATCTAGATAACAAATCCTGAGACACCTTGGTTCTTGTGTAGATTTATTGCACATGAAAAAAGAAAACCAGCTGCATTTAATCAGGGGTCTTCAAGTTGCCTCCTGTACCTCCTTTCACACAAAGTCATTTATGGAACACTCAGGCCAAATTAACTGTGATTAGACTACAAGGCAGGCTCCAGTGAGGTCTCTTGGGATGCCTTAATTGCTTGAGTTTGGCATGAATAAGGCACAGCAATGACTTTTCTTGTTTCATCTCACCATCATTACCTTTCACCTAGAGCTTAAGGCAGAAAGTGAAGCATGCAACTAAGGGATTTCACAGGATTCTTAAGAGTGAAATGGGGAATACAGTTATTAATTTTTTAATATTTTCCAGTCTTATCACATGTTTTATGTTCTAAAGAAGTTAATGGCATACTCTTTATCTTTTAACTAATGCTTGTTATTTTTTAAAATCATGCAGCTGATGAATGCCTGCCAGGAGACAATTTTTTTCTGTGCAGTGGCAAGGAATATTATTCTTTTGTTGAAATACAAGCCTTTAATGTCTCCTAGCAGACTGTGAATCAGCTATCAGCAAGACATAGAACAGTCTCTCCTTTTGGATCTAGATTGTGATTGGAGGAGGAAATACAGGCTCTATAAAGGACAGGATGTTCCCGAATTACAATGGTGATTGTGGTGGGGTGTGTGGGTTTTTTTCTGGTTTGTATGTTTGGAGCTCTTGGGTAGAGGGGACTGGGGTTTTGAGGTGTTTTGGGGTTTGGGAGTTTGTTTGTTTGTTTTGCTTGGTTGGCTTGGTTTCATTTTTTCTGCATGTTATTGCAGAAACATGTTTATGAAATGAATGTATGTAGGGAAGTGCACTTTCATCTCATGGTCGTATTAAATGTTTTTGACAGAATGTGGTCTCTTGCTGCTTCCTGCATAAACAGACCAAAGATCATTAGACAGAAATGAGTTATAAGAACCAGTGACAAAATTATAATGCACAGTGGCATCTCTGGAAATAAGCAACTATAAATTAATCTAAGTTCTGTCTTATACTGAGGGTATGAATTAGAGTTCAAGATAAGTACGGAAGTAAGATTTTTCAGTTAAGCACACAAGATCATAAATCATGGAGGCTCAAGTTATCCCTCACATAAAATGATTCTGCTACAGAGGTAAGACATGAGTACTAAGCAGATAAGAATGAGAGAAGAACCTTAGGTCATAGAAAAGGAAATCTGCCTTTGTTGGGGAGGAAGATTATCCCTTTACTGTATGCCTAGCACAGTTTAATGATTCCCTGATGATCCTCATGGTGTGCCACTGTGTGATATTTTAATGACGGTGTACTTCTGGTAGAGTAAATAGATCATGATCCTTCACTAAGGGAGGCACATTGTGGAGCACAAAGGGCTGCCTACAACCCTAGTGTAGCAAACTTCAGTGATGTGTTCCTCTGTGCATGATATTTTGCTCTATTACTGCAGTGGAGCTGTTTTTTCATGTAAAAAAGAAAAATCTCTCTCACTCCAGTGCCAGTCAGACTCCAAGCATGTGATGTCTGTTCACATCATCTCAGACTGTGAAACTTTTAGGAGAAGTATTTCTTACACAGCAACAGTCACTTTCAGAACTCAAAAGCTGTGATGTGTGCTAGGGTCCTGTTGATCTGCTTGAATCCCTTCGTTGGAACTGTTCAATCTTGAGATATGCACACAGGATTTTGGAAGCCCACCACCTCAGTTTTTACAATACTTCAAAAAGATTGGGGATGAAACTTTTTCAATATTTTCTCTGACAATTAGATTTATCCTTTCCCCTTATATGTGTTCCTTGGCCTGTTCTTTCGTTTGTGTCTTGATTTGCTTCACTTTGAAAAAAAAGTAAAGCAGCTTTCAAGATCAATAATAGCAATCCATGAAGACTCTACTGGGTCCAGAGCCTGCATATCTCCACAGTTTGCTACTGAACCTTCCACATTCTTTCCTGTCATCCAAGACCTGTGATCCCTGAAAACCCTAGAACCTTTGGTGTGTTTTTTGCTGCTGGAACACCTGTGGACTGTAACTGTTTTCTATCTTCCTCTCCCATGTGCAGGTTTGTCAAATGTCTGTGATTCATGTCTTGCTTGACTACAGCCAAACCACTGTCTCCTGTCTGCTCCCATTTTACTTCCCCTTACTGTTTCCTGCACATATCTGTCTGCAAGTGTGCTCTACTCACAATACAGACAGCAGTGTAGTGCTGAGGAGTCAGAGCAAGCTGTTTTCTCAGCATCCTCACCAGATGGGAATTGCACACTTTTGCTCACATCAGAGAATAAAAAGCACTTTGCGCTTAACCTGAAATTAAATTCTCAGCAACACGAGGTAGGGATTCTTGGAGAAGCTTCTGTCCAGTGGTGCAGTGAGACCAGTGAATGCTAAATACTTTGTTGTTTTTGCATACCCCATTGTCAGCACTGGAAGTGTTAGACTTCTGTGATATTGTTGCTGTCTCATAACTGAGTAATATCCCGGTAAAGCTGGAGAAGACCTCATATTGAGACAGTAAGGCTGTCTCTTCTTCCTTTGTCCTTGAATTTTAAATCTCCATAGGACCCTCTAAACTCTGCCATTTGATGGGTTTTTTTCCCCAATTAAATAATCCCATTCCAAGATGGGTGATCATATTAATCAGTAGATTTGGTAAGCAGAGGTTGGTAAGCAGAGGTCATTCTAGATATTCACCAGTTGTGCCTCAGAAACAAAAGCACAGGATTCAGAAAGCACATGACACTGCTCCCATGTAAATGTAATAACAGTTGGCCCTGTGCAAATGAACCCTGCAATCTAGTGAGACAGATATTCTTTGACCTGAGAGGGAAAGCAAAGCTAGAGCAGAAAGATGAGATGTGACAGGTTGATCAGTGAGACTGGGACAGAGACTGAATTCAAAAACCTGGAACTTGTGTCTCCTCTTGTGATGAACTGAGACATGGTAAAATGTGCAAAAGAATGCCTAGATCTGAAATGTCTGAGACAGGACCTACTAGTGACTGTATAGGCCCCTCAGGGCCCAACATCCACACACAATTCCAGATCATCCCATGGTTGTCGGAAAGCAGATTTTACTTGGACCTCAGTTGTGGAACTAGTGCCTGATGAAGCATGGCATAATGTTTGTTACCCTTTTATTTCCCCATGTGCCATTCAGCAAAGGACTTTCCTTCCTCACTACAGAGGCAACCATGGATCTTTGCCAACCTCCCAGCTCTTTCCACAGGCTATAGCTCTGCTCACTTTTCAGCTCCTTGGTGACTGTCTGTTTCTGCAGCTGCAATCATTAAATGCCTTCTTGCAAGATGTTTGCCCTGGCGAGTTCCACATCCTGCAGCACTCATCAGTGGGATATCATCCAGATCATGTTCCATTCACAGTAATCTTCTTTTAGATGACAGCTTCCTTTATTCCAGACTCTCCCTGCCCATGCAAGACTAGATATGACAGAAGTTTTTTCTATAGCCGTGCATCTACGGAGTTGAATGCATCCTTCAGGTTCCTCTGGATGGTGGCCCTGCAGCACAGTTCACAGCCCAACAAAATAGCTCTTGTAGGTTTTACTTGGCTGTATCTTCCTGGATTCAGATGTTTGCAGGTTATATACGTGTTCTTAGGTTTCAATTTATCCAGTTGTGCTAGACTAAGCAAATGTTTTAATTAATTTTTGTAAGCTGTATTTCAAGCGTAATACCCTTCCCGTAGTAAATACCCTTATATCTATGGGAGTAGCATGTCATTGTGAGCAATGCAGATTAATCAGGGTGTGCTGCCTGCATTGTTCTCTTCCCGTTTGGAAGTAGAGTACTGGCAGGGTCTAAAGCTCAGTCATTTCTCAGAAGAACAAATGATCTGACTGTCATAGAAAAGACAATATAAAGTAGTCAGCATGGAAAAGGCAGTGATAACAGACTCTGGCAGACAGACCAATTCTACTCAAGAATTCTTCACAGGTTATACACAGACACAAGCAACACGTGTGGCTCCCTGGAGAAAATTCAGTTGTAAGTGAGAAATTTAAACTGTTGATTTGGGTCCATGCCACAATGGGAAGAAAGAACTAGAGAGATTCAGAGGTTTGTTTATGCAGAGAGCATCCTGTATCTGGAATGCCTTCAATTTAGGAGAAGTACTTTGATAAAGAACTGTGGGATACAATTTCCTCCAACTAACTGAATAGAAAAATACTTCAGTGACTAAAGCTGAACACAACTGTATTTCTCAGCAAAGATACACAACATTTTTAAATGCTTATTTCCTGAGATGGCTTTAATTTCCTTCAGAAATATGCAGGTGAATTTTTGAGGCATTTAAATCCTTGAAGATCCATGACCCCAACAGATTTTTGATGCCCACAGTGAGAAAAGTGACCCATAAACTAAAAAAACCAAACAATATTGTAGGTAAGTATAGGTTCTGATGAGCCTTTTTAAATGACGGAAACAGGGTTGTGCTATTCAACAAAACAGACACAGTGTGTAGCAAAGAGATTCACTATACTCATGGTAACAAAACTCAGCCAGTGAGAAGAGATGCTGATCAACCTGTGCTGACCTCTACCGTTTTTATTTCCCATCCTACATCTTAATTAATTTCAGGTGCTTCATATTTTTCTACTTTGCTTTATCAACTAGGTCCTCATTAGGCCTGTTCTGTGTGATTTTTCTGCTGGTAAAGGAATGATATTAATGAGAGAAACTGCCATTTAATTTCAGTCTCTCATTATTTCATAAGCCATATATTCATAGAGATTATTTTCTTCCATAGATTGAGGTGGATAAATTTCTCTAGAGCATTGCTGGCTTTTGAACCCTGGAATTAGCAAGAACTTTAGGCCATTATGCTGCAGAAAAGGTGAAATTCAAGAACTTCTATTTTTGTGTAAATCTCTGCTTAAGAAGAATAGTTACTATTCATGAGCTGTGTCTATTTAGAAACAATCGTTAAGGTCTAGAGAAAGAAAACTGTTTGTACACGTTGTAAGTAGAATTTTGAAGCCTTAAACTTTTGTTGTTGTTGTTGTTATTTTTAAGAGATACCTGTATAAATTCACTTTTTATTAATCTCTTAACAGCCCCACATCTGGTCTGACTGGGTACCTTTCTTTTATTCAATTGTGTTTCCTTTTCCTTTTATGTGGCTGGGAATTTAGAAAACACATGCATTTCTCCGTGCTGACTCACACTCATTTCTTTAGCTGTCTTCCAAGGATGCAGTCAAAGATAAGGTCAAAATTACTTTTGTTGTTCTATTGAAAGTCTTAAGTGCTAGGCTGGATTGAAAGATGTAGTCTTCAATTTTGTAAAAACCTCTTTCTTCTTTAATTTTAAGCCTGTTCCTTGCCATGAAAAACTTTCAAAAACTGAGTTTTTCTGGTTTGTGTGATAATGTGCAACCTTCTACTGAAGTCTGACAGTGGGGAACAATACCTAATGGTACTGTCTGTCAATTATGCACCTTCCTGCTCAGCAAAGAAATAAAGAACAACCATTTATTTGAAACTGCATATGAAGAGATATGGAAATTTGCATGGTGAATTACTGTCAGTTAGATTCTCTTTTAATTACTGTTATATCCTTTTGGTGAGTTGCTTTATCACTACAGGTTTTTTTCTGCAGGTTGGAAACATTTGCTGATTTAATTCATTCTTCTGTTTTGTGTTTCTGTCCTATGTGACTTTACCTTGGACAAATTTCTCTCAGTTCACTTGCATCAGAAGCAGAGAAATATTTATTATTAAAGCATTCTGAAACATGCTGGCTCCCTTTCATTTTAGTTGCAAACGTACGCAAACTTTTAGAGTAATTTTTAACACATTACCATGCTCATTTTCCGTTACAGTTTAGAAAGTTTCTAAGTGTACTGAATGTTAGAGTTGTTTGTTAATTGGCATTATGCACAGCGTGGGTTTTTTTTTTCTTTTTTGTTAAGAATAATTAAGTAATTTAGTTCTGCTTAGTTTTGTATGTGACTGAAAATGAATCTAACTCATTACACAGTTTTCTAGTTTATGCCAACAATCCCTAAAAATATGAGTGGCATTTCTGGATGTTGAAGAAGATGAAATCTTGGAAAAAAATAGAAGAGTGTCACTTATTGCACTAAGATTGTTCTTTCCAGAATAAGTTCTTCCTCACCTAAAGCATTTCTATTAGAAATGTGGCTATTCTGACCCATAATAAGGGACTTCCCCTACTCTCACCTGTCTTACCAATTATGTCTCAACTGTCACAGTATAGCTTGTGTCAATAATAGCAAGCAGTCTTAGAAAAATTTTCCTCCTGAAAGAGCTGTGGATGACTCATTGGCTTAAATATACACCACTCTGATTCAACCAGTAGCACTGTGGTGACGTGCACAGACTAAGAAGCAGAGCCTTTTACCAGGAGACTGGGAGTCAGGGGGAAGGTGAGAGTGATCTACCTGTGGTAGACTAATGGGAGAAAAGCTGGAAGAGAAGAATAGGATACAAGTGAATCTCTCAGAAGTTGCCCGTCTGAACTTTATATCTGTTCTTCACATGCTGAAGCAAACATCTGAGATTCCAGATAGACTTCTGAAATCCCAACAGGATTAAGGTATTTTTCTGGAATACCCTCAAATTTGGATGATTTGCACTAAGCAGAAGCAGTGTGCTTCAACTCTCAGCCTGGCTCTGAAGGGCTCTCCCAGTATATATCCTGGTTTCTTTTGGTTGTCCTTCAGTGGTGGCCAATTGTTCAGATACTGCATACACATACCTGGCAGACTGGAGCACTGAGTGAGCAAAGCACTCGGAATTCACCCTTCCTGAAGAGAGTGATACGAGCCTGTATACTGCCCATAGTGTTTGGTACTGTTTCATGTTGTTCAGTTTGTTCTTCTTGTGAAATAACTCATACCTAGGGAAAGAACAGATATTTTTTTGTTTCATGTGCTGGTCAGGATTCATAGATAGGCTGAAAGAATGATCCAGCTCTGTTCATGGCTGCCATAAACTGACACTTTCTCTTTTAAAACAGACATTACTGCAAAGCTTTAAATTTCCTCATTTATTTAGAGCAGATAGTGCTTCTCATTTAATTTTTCTTCTTTTGAGCATTCCAGCTGTGAGAGGATTTAATAAGCCATATACTTGAATTTGTCCTAGAAAAGATGGATTTGGAGCTGCCCTTTCATTTTCAGACTCTGACAGTTCTCATCTGGAAAATCTTTTTATATTTCTTGATATCTTCTTTTGTACTCATACAGTAGTCACTGCCAATTATGCTCTTCTCAGCTATTATTCTGGGAAGTGTTTACCCATGGCTTTGAAACTCAGCTGGATGCATGGCTAAGCTGAAATATACAAACCTGTGTCCTTCTCCATGAGATCACAAGACTGGCTTATGGTTTGCAACTTTTACAGACATCGACCTAGTTTTATTTGCCTTATGGCTTAAGAGTTCTTGGATATTGTTGAGTCATGTTATCTGTCTCTGTGCTATGATCCTGAAGGATGGATAATATTGTAATTTGTGTAAAATTGGATTTTTTAATGTATTAATAGAAATTCAGCAGCTTTAAGAGAAAAGATCAACCTCACAGAGCTGTCAGCAGTTGCAGACTTCACTTCCAGGCTTCTTGGAGATGTCACCGAATCTGAGAATTTGTCTAATAAATCTGGTCCTAAAAGCTCAAAAAATAAAAGCTAGGGTTAAAAGAAAGAAGGGGGGGAGTGAAGTATTTTTGAAGTTGTCAGCTCTCTTATTCAAAGTGAGAGACAGCAGATGGGCATTTCTAGAAGTCTGTGTGTCATTTATGACTATGTCTGCTTCTGTACTGGTTTTCTGTAACTAAACTGAGAAAATACCTGATCCTGTATACACAATTTCTGTACCAATAGGAAACCAGCCTAAAATATCTGCTACAGAAAGAGACAATACTGAAAGGGACAAGACAGGGGCCTGTCTCTCTCCTGCCTGTGGGTCACTTCTTGCTATGTAGCAATATTTCCCATGGTCCAGGTTCAGGTAACTATTTGAGCTCCTGGATACCTTGTCACTCACTCCCATCTACCCAAGCCCTACAATTCTCTGGTCTCTGTAAGGTGCTTCTCATGCCCAAGAAGAAGGTCAGCCATTTGTAACTGCTTTGTGTAGGATCTGTTTAGCGCAAAGTACAGTACAGAGAAGGGGAATGATCAGAGATCTGTGAGGGCTTTTAAAAAGAGTAAACAGACCTCTGCTACCATGGAAAAGAGAAAACTGGGAAGGTATATGAGATGGTTCTGTAGATTCTTTTGTGGTCTGGCAAGGTGAATGAAGTTTGACTATTCACTGCTCCTTCAAAACAAAATTACAGAACAACACATGAATTACAAGGAAGGAGTTTCAAAACAGAAGGATTTATTTTGTTCTTTATTCAGTTTATCATTAATCATTATAACTCCTTGCTGCAGGATACTGTGACTGTTAAAGTTCACACAGATTCAGAAGGCAACTTGACAAATTCATAGGAAAGAAATTAATCAAGGCCTTTTAAATATAAAAATATCTTCTTTGACTGAAAAAGTCCTTGAACTACAAATTGTTATTAGGAGATTATTGCTGCATGTTTACCCTGTTCTGCTCTCTCCAATACATTTGCTTTTGTCTAATGTTACAAACAAGATGGGCTAAATGGTCCTTTGAGTTAGATGAAAAACAGCCATTTTTATGCTAAAAGAAGAGATTGTGTGGACAATGTTGCATAACCCAGTCCCTAAGATTTCCACAATGTTGTAGCACTCCTCAAATTTCAGAAGCTGGGTATTATTTGTAGTAGAAAATAAGGTGCAATATTTTCTTCTCTCTTACCGTGTTGCTGATTACAACTATGTAATTATTGCTTGCTTAATAAACACAAATTGTTTCATCTCCTCTTCAAAATATATTCAGGTAGAGAGATGATATCCCCCTTATCCTGCTACCTGAACACCTTCCAGTTGTGCACTAACTGACATAACTGATGACCAGGAGACAGCTGGGTTCTGGCGATATCTGTTCTGGTCAGCCAGTGTTACTCTCTTTTGCCTTTCTTTTGGACAAGTTCTGTAACAGATACATTTAAAGCCTTTTCCCATGCTTGAAGAAATCCTTTAAAGGATAGGCTGTTTTTGCTTGCTTTTTTCATTAATAATTAATGTGCATCTAAGCCTCTGCTTTATGAAACTCAGCTTTTCTCCTATCATGTCTTTTGATGTTCCTGTTTCAAAATTCCAATTGTTTCACTGCTGTCTCCAGGGATCAAGACTTGCATTTACCTTTTAATTTCTAGCAAATTTAGGATTTTCCTTTTTGCATTTTAAGTACAAAAGGAAATGTGAGTGCTCTGACCCATAATTTAGGACTGTCCCCTACCTGTTTTACCAATTATGTCTTGATATTTACAGTATAGTGTTCTTTGCTTATGTCCATAATTGCAAACTTAGAAAAAAAAAAAAATCAGCCATCATCGTATTTTCCAATGTGAAAGGGTTCTATGCTCTTAAAACTTCATTTGTCAGCCCTCTTAATGACAGTAGCTAGGATACGCAGCACACTTGTTTGAGAGGCACCTGACATAAGTCTTTCTGACTTATGCTGCTCAGCCTTCTTGTCACAGGAGCTTTAAGTATGCATTATCACTTCATGAGCAACAGGTTTGTCTTATGCCCTTTACCTCTTTCCTTGGTGTTTCCAGATGAGAGCCTTGTGCTTCTTGTATGCACATAACAGACTGCAGTACAATGTCCTGGAGCTCTTACAGCTTGAGAAAGGTTTTGTTTAGGTGGGGGAACAAGAAGTAACTTTCGTCTGGTTGCCTGCATATTAAATAGGATAACCAGCCCTACCCACCATGAGGGCAGTCTGGTTGGTAGTTTGGATATCAAGTTCTCCTGGAGTGCAAGAAGTCATTACTGAATAGTTGTGTACTCCTCAAGCCATTCAAGTACAGTCATACTGGGGAATGACATAGGCACATAGAGGTTATATAATCAGAGCCAGGAAGTGAGTCTTATTGCCCCATCCTGGTTTATAGGTCTTGCAGGCAGACTTAAAACATGGTAAGCCAATCTGTGTGGGTCATAACAGTGGTCTAGAGAGCCACAAGACCCTCTGGTCAGATCCCATAAAGAGTGGACTTCTCTTGTATGTAGTAGGAGTGACAGACATTCAGACCAGATATGTAGCTCTCTAGGCATTCCTCCACAGAAGAAAAGCCTGTTGTCTGGCAGGGTCCAGCATATCTGGGCTTCCAGTAAGCAGAGCTTGTGTTGTGAAAACCTTTCTGTGAAAGTGAGTTGCTGTGACCTACAGACAATGTCAAGATCAGAGACTAAACACTCTTATGGTAGATTGCCCGTGTCTGTGTTAGAAACTCACTGATGCTTACTAACCCTTTGTGTTGCTCCAAAACTACTGGGAATGTCTGCTGACCTATCCCAACTCCTTCAAGAATGCACAGTCATCCCACTTCAGGCACTGCTTTTTGCACAAAGCACTTAAGGTGTGTCCAAACTTCTCATGTTACCACTGGAGCACCTGGGACTCTTAGAAATGTTCACTAAGCAGAAGACATAGATCTCAGTTTTTAATCAAGAGGTCTTGACTCAAAAATATGTAAATGCCTCCAATCTTTTCTGACTTTTCTTGTAGTTGGAAGGACTTGAAAGTGAGCTTATTACCTAGTGAGAAAAGGAGAGGTCAGATAAACCTCCATAAAGATGAAGGCTGCTTTGGATATGTCAGTGCATCCTCCAGGGTGCTGATAACTTACAGCTGAAACAGGGAGTTCTCCATGGACTCTGGCTGCTCAGAAATAGTAGGCAGTTTTATGTATCTCATTAGCATGCTTGGGGAAAGATTTACATATAAAAGCCTGCCTTGTTGGACAGGAACAACACAAGGTAGTGATATTTTTAACAGTAAAAACATCCAGACAATCTTCCCAATGTACTTCCCCACAAATCTTCTTCATATTTACAATCTGTTAGATCATCCAGAAGACAGAATGAGTCATGTCAAAACTACCCTTGGTAATTTACTGACTCCAAGCAGAGTAGGTGGCAAGAGCTAAAAACAAACCCAGGGAAACAGGCCTTGTTCTACAGCTAAGAGCTACTGAAAAGAAAAGAGCGATTGAGGGTTAACATGAAAACTGGAAGGCTTTAAATCAAGAAAGGTGATGAATGTATGTTGCATTTGTTTAGCTTGGCGTATAAGAACTCTGAATGGCTATATTAATTGTTTAACTGTATAGGGCCTGAAAACCAGCATGAAGTCTATATTAAAACTGCTTTCAGTTTTCTTGTGCCATGGAGAAGTGATTAATTTTGAGACCCACTTTATTTTAACCCTGTTGCATAAATGTCCATGGGAATGAGAATCAGTTCCCAGTTTTTGTTAATGTTGTATAATGACCTCCCTGGCTGTTCAAATTCTTCCTCCACAGCCCAGATCTGCAGTAGCTGGACAATCTGTGGAGTTCAAAGATGTTACAAGTTAGAGAAACCTTCATTTACCTGTCAGTATACGAGTATAGAGGTATATATAGAGGTATATTATATACATTATATACATTATATATGTATGTATGTATATGTATATTATATACATTTTATATATATAATGTGTGTGTGTGTATATATATATATAAAAATATATAAAAGAGGTATATGCCTTCTTGTGCTCTCTAGAAATATCTGAGATGAACAGATTCAGGCTCAGCCAGTTCTGCCAGAAGTAACTACTGTTGCAACATGAACACCTTGAGAACACTTAATGCAAAATTTTAAGATATTTTTTCTAAAAAAATTGCATAACATTTTTCAGTCTGGGAAAAAAAATAAATTCAGAATCAAAACCTACTTTCTGAAGTCTAAATACCTTTATTTTTCTTCCCTTTCTTTTGTGTTCACTTTAGATTTTATTTATTTAGTTAGTTGGTTTTGTTGCTAGTTAAACAATGAGGCATTTCTAAAATTATGCTTTTTCCTTACAGCACTTTTTTCTGTGTCATTTTCTGAAAATTTTTTTCCAAAATAGGTAGTACATGTGTCATATAGTAAGTCAGTTCGAACCCAGTTCTTGCAGAAATAGATGGTTCCTTCTTTTATGTGTTTTTTATCACATCAGAGATCATTTAAGCCCTATAAGCAATAAGAAATGTATAATTAAGCATGTGAGCAGCTGATAATGTAAACCTGTGAGGGATTGTCTGTTTGAGATTATCCTTCCAGGTCTCCTAATTTAGTGAGCTGAAGGGTTGTTTGTGAAAATCTGGGGAAAGGAAAAGAAGACATTTTAACACAGTATAACTAAGCACAATTTTTGACATGTTGAATATTTTACTTATAAGTTTTTTATTATGGCAGATGAAATTAAGTACAAAGATTGAGCCAGACATAGATTTTCCGAGTAATTAATTGAGCAGAAGGTGTTTACAGTCTGCACCTTCACACTGCTGGTAGGAGGGAGACTGAAGATGCTGATGCCTCAGTATACTGCTGCTTGCAGAGGTTTATCTTGCCCACACAGATGATTTTTTCTTTCTCATCCTGTTGTCAAGGTAAAGAATTGCTGCTAATCATACATTTGGTGAGCTATTACAGCAGTTCATAACTTCCTATCTTTCAGCACAGGTAATATTTTCCATGAAAAAAGGGGATAAATATCAGCTGACTCCAGATGATGATGTCCAAGAAGTTTGAACTTGTGTGCTTGATGTGCAGTCATTACAATCCCAAAATCTCAAAATAATTGGTAGCTGTTGTTGCAATAGGTTTCCCCTCTTATTTGTATCCTTCTTTCTTGTATTAATTTGTCCATTTTGGATGTGGAAAACAGTTACAAAATCACCAGAAGGAGAGTAAAATCGCCAGGGGGGTGAGGGCAGGAAATGCTGGGACTGGAGCAGTAAAGTCTAGTCTAGCTGTATTGTCCAAACCCAAATTTCTTTAGGTTTAATGGCCAGATTCTGCTCTCTGGTAAAACCATGCTGGTAAAACCATTAGCTAAGTAATCCATCAGCAAAAATTTCACTCTCCTCTTTAAAAATTGAGAGGACGAAATGATTATGGCAGTGATAACTCCAACAGTTCAATAGCCAGTCGACAGTTTTCAATAGATAAAAACATAACTTTGCTTAGAACCTGAGTTCCAGGGACAGCCGGTGGAAAGGTGAATTGTTATCCTTCTGAGACTTGGTCCTGGATTATCAGTGAAGTGCAATTTGAGCCCAAATAGCAAATCCCAGTGAAAAAAACCCAAAACAAACCCACGTTTTTTAAGTGTTTCAAAGGTCAAAATGAGACCAGCACTTGAGACATGCTATTCTCACCTGCTTGTATACCTTTCAATTTCAGTTTGTGGAGGTTTTTCCAGGCTATTTCTCCTGCTCAGTTAGAAATGATCAGGCAGTGTTGTGAGAATTATTACACAAGAAAACACATTTGCAGCACAGCAAGCTAGGACATCCAGACTTGCTTCAGACAGGCAGATGATGATGTCCTAACTTATTGAGGCTTTCAGATCTGCACAGAGCTTTTAATTTTGCCTTCATTTGCCAACAATTCTTGAAAATCAGCTTTGTGATTCCCCTCTGATTGAGTACACAGAATTCTGTACTGTGTATACGGCATTGTCTTCTTTCTCTTGTATACAGTCAGGATAAAGGAATGTTCTGCCAACACCTAGAACTGGTCCCAATGGCTTGAGGTAAGGAAAGGTAGCAGAAATTACAAAGGAAAGGAGTGAGAACAGACTACAAACCTCCAGGTCTTTCAAAATATTAGGATGGCTAGGATTGTATTATGAATCTGACAGCATCCATCTTATTTCTTCTTGACTTCCTAGTACCACAGTTTGGAGAAATTACCTAGTTTTTATTAAAAAAATAGGGACAAAATTTCCTATGTAATTTATATCTCTATTACCCTCAAATGTGCCTGCTCCATCTGACTGGACCTCTTTCAGCAGTGGTGCAAATATGCACAAACTTACCAGTAATAAGGTTCTAAGACCATGACTTCACCCAATTAGTCTAGCACTTCTCATCTCTAGGTTGATACTGGCTTCCCAGACATATATCCCTCCAGACCCTTTTCTGAAGATCTCAGTGAAACAAATGTATTCAAATAGACTGACTGTCTTGTCATTAGAAATGCCACTTGTTGATATATGCCTTTCAAAGAAAAAGAGCTACAGTGAGCTTGGACAGAATGTAAATTATGGTAACTGGTTCTGTCGCTTTTGGGAAAGCAGATGTGACATAGCATCTGCTATGTGACAGATGTTTTCCATGATGTCCCACCTGACACAATCAGCATCCAGGATAATACTTTTCCATGCCAGGTGTGTAGCTCTGGCTAAATGTTTTAGAAAATTTCAGATGAACCTGCTCAGCTGTTTTGAATGAGAATTAGAATACCTTCACTGGCACACTGCTGCCTGATATCCAAAAGAAATGGGCTAAATGAGAAGGGAGAAGAGTAAAGAGAAGAGAGTTTCTGGTGAGAAAGTACAAGTGTATGAGATGCGTTCAACCCAGATGCACTGGACAATCTGGAAAGAAACTATGTATGTACCTGGGGCCCATATACTCTAAACAGACAGGATTCCTTTCTCTCACCAGCTTTTCTGCTGTCAGTTAGTGATTGTATCAGCAACACCAATCAGCCTTTGACATTGTTTCTTGATAAGGCAGAAGATATTTCCAGGTCAGTAAATCAGAGATTACTTTCATAGTTGAAACAGCTACCAAAAAAAATCACCAATTTCAGAGCATAAAGGAAAATTCCTACAGAGTTCATTTTTTTTTTAATCCTGTAATGAGTAGATTAAAAGAAGCATTGCATTTATGAATCATCCAGAAATCCTCATAATCTTCCTCTCTTTTTTAAACTAATTAAAGTAAGTAATTTTCCATCCTCTGCCACTGCTCTGTGTCTTGGTACAAGGCGTTAGCCTGTTAGCCTTTAGATATGAAATTCACATTGAAATTCTTCTTGATTTGCTCCATGCTGTTTAACTCCAAAGCTCGGTTCCCTGTGGTCTTGTAATGTTAAAACAGTTACAAGGATAATCTAGTGCATCTATATGTTCTGTGCATGTATGGTGTGAATGCTCAAAATACTGATTGGTTTTATTTATTATGAGACAATGGCAGAGCTGCCTTTCCTATAGTACATTAATTTCTTCATATGTAGAAATGAAGGACAGTTTTCTTTGCTTCTTTAAAGACAGCTGTAGGGGAGAAGGGATGTGTCTCGTTTGTTATCACACAAGCAAGGGAAGATAAGCTAGTTGTGAAAGCAAATAGTTAACCAAAAAGGATAGCACTGCTCCTGGTTTACTCACTGTCTTTCCTTACCTCATCATGACTATATCATGTCTTATACATTGCCTGCCCTCTCCATATGTTAGCTCCCAGTTCTGTCTCATGCAGGGTAAGCATATCTAGCCCATCACCCTCTGTTTCTTCTGTCCCATGTGCCACATTTTTTCCTCTCAGAGTGAGGAGAAAGACCAGAGTGGAAAGAAGGAATATGTGCCTCTTTACAAACATCAGAAATTGATGTATGATATGGCAGAGACAACAAGACCTCAGCTGTACATCTTTGCTGCTTAACTAAACACTTGCTGTTTTCTTAGTCTCCTGGGTGAAAGAAAGGTAAAGGCATTCCTCATTTGCTGAAGGCCCAAATAAATGGCATCATCTCTCTGCCACTGTTGCAGGGAAAGGGGTTGGCAAAGCCTAGGAAGAAAGTTTAGCTCTTATCTTGCCAAGAACAGCTCATTCAAGATGCAAGGTGACACAGCAATCAGTGTGATGGATTGTGACAAGCCTGGCAGACTAAAAATTCTCAGGAGAGATGCTGTGACAGCTTCAGGTTGTAACTTCTGCCCATTTTTCTGTTCTGCTTCTGTTTCCTGTAAAGAGAAAAGTCCATTTTATAAAAGATTTTTTAAAAATAAAAATTATTAATGATGATGGTGATGATGACAGCATTTTTTTCTCTTTTCCAGAACTGCAAAATATCAACAAGACACTTTCCTCATTATGCCTTTTGAAAGGATGGCTGTATTCAGAGATGAAGGAGAAGAAAGGCAAAGTCTGATTTCTGGACTTGAAAGAACTCTCATAAAAGGCAGATATTTCGATCAGACTGAAATGGCCTGAAACCATCTTTATTATTCTGGCATTCAAGCAGTCAGCTTGCCTGCTTGAAATTCCACACATCTTATAGATGAAACATATTCTTTGGGTGTGCTTAGTGGCTGCATGACTCGTCATCAAGTAAATTATTTTGCAGTCAGTGGGTTGGATCCATATTCTGTAACCCAGTTCAATCTAGATTGCTACTGGTCATTTCTTTCAAGCCCCTAAAAAGGACTGTTGCCAGCTATAATCCCTATATCACCCACGTTATGCAACGATAAGCCAGCATGCATCTTAGAAGCAGTTTAGATAGAAATTAGTCTCTATAGGGAATTGGCAGACTCCTGTATTTGGGTGAGGGACCAATGAACGGCTGATAACACCTATCACTTTCCCAAGAATTTTCACCTAGTGTGCACTTGATTTCCCTTTCACTGTAGTCCCATGTGAAATGGAGAACCTAGATAATGTACAGAATAGCAATTTAGATGGATCTGGGCTCACAAAGCTGAACAGAGGAGGAATAATGTACAGTGGTTTGAAGTAACTATATAGAAACAGAAGCTCCTAACAACTTCTAGGAATACAACAGTACACAGAAAGCATTAGATGCCAAATAATGGAATTTGGATTAATTAGATGAATAAGCAGAACTGGCAGTTAAGGAGAAGGAATCCCTTAGCAATTTTTACCTCCATATTTTAATAAGGATCTTCATGGTGCACTGTTTCACCAAGGTGGGATGCACCATGATGAGCATCCACAATAGATCGCATGTATAATTTATAGATCTTACAGATTAGCAAGGATGCCCCAATGAGAGGCCTGGATAAATAGCGTGATATTCCCCCATACCAAGGAACTCCCCCCGGATGAGCCAAATCTCTAGTTTACAGGATATTTCAAAGGTAGCGTAGGGCTTTCCAGCATCCTACTACAAGGCTTTTAGATGTTTGGTCTCCCAGCCTAACAGAATACTAGGACTTCGCTAAGTTTTCAAACTCAAAGAATTACAACTATGCATGTTAAGAAGACTGGGATACATAAAAGTTATATAAAAGATATAGAAAAGGTCTATAAAATAAAAGGCAAAAAATCATCTTGGCATCAATCCAGTCACTGTTGTTTGCAGCTAGTTTCTACCTCTCAACTGGCTCAACCTTCTCTGTCTGCCTATATGACAGGTCAGGCCATCTGCACATTTCTAGACTTTCAAGAGAACTAGAATAATAGGAATCATCTTTACTCTTCATATCTAGAAAGTCCATTATCTACCCTGGAGAGCCTCTTCAGTCATGTCAGTGTCGTTCCCTGCTTGCTCTCTCCTTTTGGAGAGAGTCAGGGATAGCAGCCGTGAGAGCTGGCCAAGGTGAACCCTGAGGGAAATCATGGAAACCTGGCTGTTTTCTGCAGCTCTCCTACTCAGCTTGTCACTGAACCTGAGAAGTTAAACTTTAACTACATTAATTGCAGGCTTACTATTATTGTCCATGACTTCTGACATGGTCTGCTTCTCTTCCTCCTACAACAGCAGATTCCACAAATTTATTCCCCATTGGATTCTTTTATTTCTTTAAACCAATTTCATGCTAATTTTATGGAGTGCCGTTTGCTCTCAGACTTCAGAACAATCTTTCTCTGGAAGTCCACCACCTGATTGATTTTACCTGTCCAATCCTCACAGCCACCCATTTAGGGTGGCACAGAATAGAATTGAACATACATTATGAAAGAGAGGTACCATGGTTTTAGGTACAAAAGAATGATTCTCTCCATCTTCTTCTCCATCCTTCCCTGGTGGCACTTAGTATTCTTCTGTGTTTTTTCCAACTCATTAGTATTGCGTGCTGAAGGAGTATTGAAGTATATGAAGAGACTATCTGCAGTGACTCTGAGAGCTCTGCCCTGAGTTGAATTGCTAGTTCTGCTCTCAGTGACATTCTAACACGGCTTAATTATTTAGCTGTAGACACATTATTTTGTGTTTATGCTGGAGATCATCAGCCATTCTTTTGCCCACTAAATCAGTTTTGAAAGGTCATTCTGGACTGTCATTCTCATCATTAACTGTGGCATTTGGCTGAAAGATTTTCAGACTATCCAGCAGCAGGATTGGAGGTTTCACTATTCAGCTCCTTCAAAAGTTTTCAGATGAGGATTCTAAATAAAACCTGAGGGACATCATTACTGAATATTTTTCACTCAGCAAAAAGACCATTAAGTTTCTTTTTCTTCAACTTGATTTCAGTCTGTTAAAGAGCCTAGGTTTCTTAACAACCCTCTGATTTTGGGATACTTTCCTCTCCTTTCCCAGTGCACCCTTAGGTAAAGTGATCCTCAGGAGAATTCTGTTTTTCTGGGCCTCTGTTTCTACCCAGTTCTGGACTTTCAATAATGATTATGCAGCACAGGGAGGGCAGGCCACTTGTTTTTAGGACTAGCCCTGATTGCCTGTTGATTTCCTGTTTCTCCAGTGAGCCCGTGACAGAATGGGTTGAGAAGCTTTACAACCTTTAGAGATGTTGCATTCTCCCTCCTCCTTCTATTCTTACCACTCATAGACAGTGTTTGTAGGCATCGAGATGCTGACTGAGAGGTGAGCCATGTAGAGATGTGTATTCATGATTGCCTCCACAATAGAATAGGCCCCTCTGCCACTTTGTGCCTTGTTGCTCAGATGCTGCAACTGAAGTTTTAGAAATGCATATAGCATATGGCAATGCACAGCCAGCACTGACTCAGAAGAGACCAATACTGTGATCTGTATCAAAAAAGTGTGTCTGTAAGACCTTATCTGGGTGCTCCGACTGAAGCTTTACACAAAATCATGTGAAGTTCATTATTGTGGCCTGCTGGTCACCTTCCTTAAGAGACTTCCTAAGAGACACAGAAGGAAGAGTGGGATATCCAATCAGGTTAAACTATGAATTTCTCATCTTACTTAAAAAGGGAGTGCTTCTGGACAGAAGAATGGTGAGATCCTGAGGGAAAGGCAGAGTTGATGGCACTGGGAACCTGAGAATAGTCTGGTGAATTATATTGCAGTGAATCTCAACTGAGACATGCTGGGCTCTCACCTGTGTCTACAGAAGAGGTCTAAGCTTGCACATGCTCAGGTTTATCTCTGTATCTCTTAGAACTGCCCTGTTCTTTCATCTTGTCTGACATGAGTTGCACAAGGACATTTAGGAATCCTGTGGCAGAACAGGACAACTCATTCATTCTGCTTGTGCTCTCCTCTCTTTTCTGCTGCAATGCAATCGCTATTAAACATTAATGCACAAACAATCTCAGCCTTCCCTGCTGAAAGAATTAAAGCAAAGCTGTTGGAATCTCTGTAGATTCGAGAAGGGTGAGTATTAACTGTTAAAAACCATGGAAAGAAATTAATGGTTCTTCTCTGCACTAGGTACATTTTCCTACATTTTCTACAAAGTAATTTACCATTTTTGCCCTAATAATGGTTTCTAAGCAGATGTAGTGTGAATTTTCAGTTATTGTGACCAATATGTGCTGTGATTTGCCATTTAGCAATACTGCTTTTAATTTTGTATGTCCTTTTTTCTTCCTTGAAAGAAAAATTAATTTACCATCTTCAATCAATTCATAATCTTTCTCTCCTGCACTGATGTTCACAAAGTATTCTTCTGAAAGGACACTGTTTTCTGCCAGAAAATTCTCTGTATCTTCACTTCAATGCTGTACAAGTAAAATTTGTTTCAGAGGCGTGTAAAGAGACATCTCTTTGTATAATCAGTGGAATTAGCATCTGAAAGTCTCTAAATAATGGGTATGTGGCAAAAACACCTGTGTCATTCTGTTTTTACAGGGCTGTGAAGGGGTGAGTTGGCCAGAAAACAGCTTCTTGGATTTCATCCACAGAGAAAGGTAGCCAATTCAGGAGTCTGGAACTGTCAAGAGAAGGTCAACAGGAGAGTTCACAGCTTTTGGAAAGACCAAGAGACAAGATCGTTTTTGTCCAGGAGCTGAGAGACTACAATAAAGAAAGCAGGAAATAGTGGGGTTTTTTTTAATTCTGTGGAATGACATGTTACTACAAAAAAAGACACCAAAAATCCCCTGCAAAACAAAACAAAACAAAAACCCAAACAAAAACCCAACAAAAAACCCAAAAAAACCCCTCCACACCAACCCCAAAAACACTCCATCTGAAAATAACGAAGTAAGGATGAGTCATTAGAACCCAGTTTTCAAAGCTTACCTCCCATTTTCTTTCAGTGAGGAAGCCTACAGTGGGAAATATAACACTGCAAAGAAAAGCTTCAGGAAATTATTACCACAAAAGGATTTCCTTGTGAAATTCTCATTCCTCAGTTTGGGGCCAGGCTCAGAACTCAAAATTTCAAGGTCATCTGTGATACAGCTGAAGAACATGTTGGGATCAATGAGCTCTGTATTACAGTATTTTGAGTCACTTTGAACTTGTGTTTCAAAAAATCCCCTTCTGATATTTATTTCGCAAAGGACTCCAGTGCAGTGATAATGTGAAGGGATTCTTGGCCCAGAAAAATAGTATGAAACATCTGCACTTATTTCTCTGTTGTAACTGAGAAGGCTACCGGTTTATATCTGCTGAAACAAGGGCATGAGTTCACAGAAATGATGGTAGGAACATTCATCACCTCACTTCACCTGCCTTGTTGACAGGACAAGGCTGAATTACCCTTTAATAGCAAAGATAGTAATGAAGTGTTTAAGAGCAGTGTAGACTTACAGGTGTACTCTGATATAAAAGCAGGCACCTGACTATCCTGGTGAATGATGCATTGAATTTTTACATTGCAATGCAGCAATATGAAAGGAACATATACATTAATTCTTGTACCCCTTCAAAGAGACACAACTTCAGTGATTCTCATGCTTTCTAACTGCAGGATTCATTCATGTATTTTTCAACTACAGTTGCAGAAGGTACCCCTATTAATAACACATTTTTCTGATGACTCAGTGTTCCCCGAGATGGAAGCAGAAATCAAGCACCAGGAGGACAGAAAGAGAAGAGCCATAACTGAGTACATCATGTCCTTCTGCCTGCAAGGCACAGTTATTCCAGAATGAGGCAGGGTTCGAATGCGAAGGACACAGCAAACCTACATGTCCTATAAATACAGTATTTCATTGAGTTACATTTCATTGTTTAGACTCCTGTAACTGATGAAGAAAGGGATTTTTCAAGCAAGATATGGCCCAGATAGGGTCTGCATAATTTTTGGGAAGAGGAAGCCTCCAAAGGTCACAGTTCCTGGCAGAAAATGTCGACCTCCTCTACCAGAAGATCCCACGTTTACTGCAATGTGGCTTTGTGCTTCAGTGTGACCCTCTCACTGCTCTGGAGCTTGGAAAACTTCTTCCCTCTCCTCCTTTTTTGGTATTTGCAGGGTCATTTCTTGCATTTTTTATAATGTCACTATTCACAGCATTGTGACCCTTCTTAAATATCTTTGCTAAGAGATGACATGAGGGGCTCAGCTATGTCCTGTATTGGGTCTGTTGGAGCCAGCTGGAGCTGTTTGGAGTCATCTGTGTCCAGCACAACTTAACTCTTGGCCTCTTCTCACAGAGGTCAGTGCTGCAGACCCTACGCTGTCAAAGCCTGGACACATACATCAAATATTTTCCACCTCTTGTCTCTGTGATATTGAATTGTCATTAAATTATTATTGTCATTAAATTATATATCCATCATACACTCCTTAGAAACTCACTTGTATCCACAAAAAAAAAGTTCTACCCCTGAAAATCTAAGCAACATCATCACAAACCCAGCAAAGTTGGACAGTTTACACACACAATGAAAATCTAACTCTAGTTTTTTCTCCACATTGCAACTACAGAATTATTGCATTATCTAAAAGCACCCAGCCTTTTCTAGGAAAGTGGGGCCTCAGCACATGTGGTAGCACCTTGGAAAGACAAATGTTACTACCAGAAACATGCCTCCTTCTTCCTCCTTTCCCCCAGCTTTTATTGCTAAGCAGAAGGTCAGGTAGTATTTGGTATCCGCTGCATTCCCAGCTGTATCCCTTCCCAGCTCCTCACCCTCCCAGTCGCCTTCAAATGAAAAGCAGAGAAGGATTCCTGCTGTCCAAGAACTATTCAGAAATAAGTAAAACAACAGTACGTCATCAACATTACTTTAGTCACAAGTGCAAAGCACGGCATTATAATAGCTGTTAGGAAGAATGTGGACTTCCTAACTTCCTCTCAGCCAGAACCCGGTGCAGCAGTAAACCACTACTAGTTCTGCTCTCTATGGCTAGAAACTGGTTTGCTTCAAAGGAATTACAGACATTTCCTTTCACCAAATAAATCCTCTCATGAGAACAGTCTTCATAACTGATGCTAATTAATCTGTATATAGAGAAATATGTATTTCTTTGGTTCAGGAATAAGGTAGGTTTTCTCTTAACTGAGTTTTCCAAAGTAAGTTTTTCAAATGCCATTGAGGGGGAAAAAATTATGCCTAAAAAGGTTCTAAAAACCCCCAAGCTGAACAGAGAATGGCTCAGTCACGTCAGCTGCAAAAACAAACAGACAAAAAGTGAACAGTTTCATAGCTGATCAACAAGAAGGAGAAACATGACAGAAATTTTTTAGGTTAATTCTGCAAGATTCAATTAGGGAGAGAAGAATTTTTTTATTTTAAAAGACACCACGGTGGCCAGTTGCATAGATACTTAAAAGGTCTTCATCATGTTCCTGAAATGTGTTGCTTTTCTGAGAGATGAATTGTTGCCCCATTTCTATAGGCAGAGGCATGTTCATGTGACTGAAAGAGTGAAAATCTAATTTTTTTAATGCTCTTTTCAAAAAATCATTGTAAATGTTTCTTCCCTTCCCTGACTCTGAAAGATGAAAAGGCATCTCTTTTAGGCAAGGAACCAGAGTCTCTCATTAACTGTAGTGTTCTGGTCACAATTAATGGCTGTGTAAATCTGGAGAGTCCTTTTCTCCTGAAGCACATCTCCCTAACTTCTGAGGCAGCATAGTAGAGAAAAAAATGACCATAGACCATCAATGTCTTCTTGGGATTTATAAAATTAAAATAACCGGATGCCCAGGACAGCCTCTAAAACCTATTCTACATGGTATGGGACTCTGTGAGGGGGCTGACTATTTTGAGAAATTTATTGCATTCCATGGGTTATTTTTGTGTTCCAGCCGTTTTCCTAGTCCATCTGTGAGAAAAGAGGTGGTAGAAACAAAAGAATTAAAGAAAAATACGTTCAACATTTCTTGATTCAGTATTGAAAGTCTTGCATGCAAAATTCCTTCAGGTGTGTTTCCTGCTTGACATGTGGGATTCATTCCCAATTGAGAGCGTGGTAAACAATCAGGGCAGAAGTATGAAATATTTTTGTTTTCACATGTATGACTCTCTCCCCTTGACTAGGAGCCTTGCCACACTTCTGCCTGTAGCCTGTGCCCCTGGCCCTGCCCTTGTGGGAGTGCTTTGTCCCTTTGTTCTTGCTTCCCCAAGCTGAGTGCCGGCTGTGTTTTTCAGGGGGTCTTTCTGCTTTTGCAAAGGGCAAGTGTTTGACAGATGGCATAAGTTGTAAGTGGGCAGTCACCAAGAGAGCACAGCAAAAGCCCATGTTTTCAGGACATCAATTAAACAATGAGTCCCTGTAATCTGTATTCAGTATCATAAACATGAAATGCAGTTCCATGGTGGGTAGGCAGGTAAGGGAATCACTGGCAAGCTAAGGTTACAGCTATAAGCAGTATAAGTGCTCTAAGTTTGATCTTTCAAATTCAACAATGCATGTCTTCATTTATATCTGCAGTATGTCTTCAAATTATAGCTCCCTTAACGTAATTGCTATACCTGCAAATTTGTAATTTTTCTGTTTATGTAAATCCAGTATATCTCCATTGCTTTTTAGTAAAGCACTCTCAGTCTGAAAAGATATGACTCCAGAAGGAGCTGGTATAGCTGGTACACTGATTTCCTAAAAAGTGAATTGATCTTTCAAGCAGACAATGATGCAGCAGGATTCCATGAATGGGTTGTTTATGCAGTCATTTGCAAATGTCCTAACTGAATAATTTTCATCCGCACAGGACCATTTCATCAGAATAAAAACTTTACCAAAATTTTCTGATGAAATTTCCTTGAAAATAAAAGGTTTGAGTACAGTGCTTTGATAAGATCAGCCCTTTTAAGAGCAAGCTTGCTATTTTCTGTGATGTACCATTGGTCTTGTTTGAATTTTTTGGTTTTTATAACAGTAAACACAAGCAGTTCATATGTGAACACAGCATTGTGATGGTGCCATGGCATCTGACTTCTTCCAAGTTCCTTCTTTTCACCAAAATTTACTTCTAAGGAAGAACAAACAGGGTTGGTTTTTTTTTTCCTACCTGATTGTGATTTAAGAATCTGGCATTTCTAATGTCCTTCTTAAACACATAGCCAAATTGTTAGTGGGTGATCACGAGCAGTTTGAGTATTATCATTTCTTATTATTAATCCCTGCTAAATGTTGTAATGTTTCTAAGTAGTAACCAAGGAAAAACATGTATTGTGACCTTTCAACTCAGACCAAGGTTTACAATAATAAATAAAACACAAAAAATAATAAAACTAATAATATAAAGTAAGATAATAATGACAATAATAACAATAAGAAGAATAAGAAAAGAATAAGAATAAGAATATTAACTGGACTTCATAATTTCTGTCTCATGCCTGAAAGGGACATCCAGTTGAGTTGGAAGAAAAAGTCTCATCCCATTCTTACTTGTAGCCAGTTAGCTAGAACTGAACTCCAGAGAAGCCACTGGGTAAGGTTCTGTTTTTGAAGCCAGGAAATCAATTAGGAATCTACTATGTGAGTTAATTTTCTTCAGACACTGCTTTGTTTGTTTTGTACTTCATTGAAGAAAACTGATGGGCAGAGATGAGTGACCAGCAACATAGAAGTGATTCAGCCAGATTCACAAAGTGAGGTTGGACTGTCCATTCCTAATGAGGAATGTCAAACTGAGCAACTGTTTGCAGTTGTACCAGGAAATTTGGAGGATATGAGGTAATTGTTTGGTACTTATGATATGATGGGAGCTAGAAATTAGTCATGTTTCAGATGTTTTCCAGTTTGTTGATGCTTGATTTAGAAAACTCTCTTTAATTTTAATAAGTTTGTGTCTTAGTTTGACCAGCCCAGGGAAGTGAGCTGGCTAGGTTTGAGACTGGCATTTTATTGGACCAATGGAAAGCATTTTCTAGTTCTTACTCCCGTTGAAGGAAGCCCGGGAAGCTCTCTTCCCTGCCGGCCGTGGGCAGGCGCACCCCTCTGCCCTGCCGGCGCTGCCCGGGCTGTGCGGAGGCGGCGGCGGGCCGGGGGCGGCCGGGCCCGCTCGGCCCGGGGGCGGAACCGGGCTGGAACCGCTCGGCCCGGCCGGGATTCTCCGCTCCTGGAGGGGCGGGAGCGGCTGCCGAGCCCTCCCCGAGGAACCCACCGGGCCCGGCCGGGAGGGGCAAAGGAGCCGGCAGAGCCTGCAGAGCTTTTGTTCCAGTCGAACACCAAACCACGCTGGCCTGAGGCTGTGTCGGCATCGGGAGCGGCTGAGCATGGGGACAGCACCTGGATGGGCACCAAAGGAGCTGAGCATGGGGACAGCACCTGTATGGGCACCAAAGGAGCTGAGCATGGGGACAGCACCTGGATGGGCACCAAAGGAGCTGAGCATGGGGACAGCACCTGGATGGGCACCAAAGGAGCTGAGCATGGGCACCAGCACCAGTGGCCCCTGTGGTTCGTGCTAAAGGTGGCCCCGAAGCCAGGAGCAGCCCTGACCCCCGTTCCAGACTGAGAGCAGCTGGCACAGCTCACATGGAGTCGGCAAAAAGAGCACATGGCCAGCAGAAAGACGCAGAGAGAGCTTGTTTCTAATACAGGACTTGGACTAAATTGACTTGTTTTTTCAGCGTTATGAGACTTTGTACCCAACACTAATTCTCTCTTAAGCTAAGAAGGGAAAAAAAAAAGCGAGGTGAAACTCTGTAAGAATAACCACATGAAATTGAAGTCGGTAAGAAAAGAGCTAGATTTTAGATTGCAGGGATTTTGAAAAGTTTGTCTTAAGTTTAGGCTGTAAAATTCTTTCGTGAAGCTATAGTACAAATATACTTGATATATCAAACTTTGAATTTTCCCCAGTAAGTTCCTGGAATGCTTTGGGGAGGGGAGTTGGTAGCATTCTAGCCACAATCATGAACAAAGGCGCCAGTGTTAGAAGTTTGATGAGAAACCTCGGCCCTGGGGAAAAAAGGAGAAGACCTCTGTTCCCAGAGATGAGTGAAAGGATGCTAGAACAGCTCATCCTTAAAAAATAGGACCCCAATAGGCTGATATAGACCGAGAACACAGTTGTGAAGAAGAACTGAAAGATGGGAAAGACTTCACAAAGGCAAATCTCGGGCACCTGCGGTTTGTGAGAAAATGAAGCCACAAGAGTTCTTTACTTGTGGGGAGCTTTCCATTGCATTAGCAAAAAAATACTTTTCTCTCTAAATGAACTAAAGAAAGACCATTTGTAGAGGTGAAAAACCGACTGAACTTTCTGAATGTTGTTGTCTTTACATTGTTGGTTAAGAGAAAATAAAAAGGGTTGTGGGGAGGGGGGAAGAGTGTTTTGAAGGTTCCATCCTCATTCTTGTTGGTTTTCTTTCTTTTAGTGTTAGTTAATAAAGTCTTATTACTTTTAAGCTTAAGCCTGCTTTGCTCTTAATTAGAAACTTTGAAATTGGCAAAATTAAACCAGAACAGAAATTGGTGTTTCTGCCTGGTTTTGAATTGAAATCAGGACAGTTTGTCTCTCTTTGGGTAGGTATATGTGGGTGTAGATCTAGTTACGTGGATTCTTTTAAACTAAGCAGCAAATGAGAAGCCTTCCTATTTTATTTAAAGAATCAGAGTTCAACATTTGTATCTGAACTGGCTTCTCTTTTGTTAAAATGTTAAGAAGCATGTCGAAACCTGTCTTGAAAAATTTTTTTGATGAGGTAAATGTATATGATGGTCCTATCCTTTCACCTTATGTATGAAGAAACATAATGTTTCAAGAAGAAAGTCTTGATTAATCCACTCTCATACCTCAAACTTTTAGGTCACACATTTAGGGCATATGAATCTCCTGTCTTTGTTTCCACAGTCAAAACAAAAATGTGTGAGTTCTAGTGAGAAATCTGTTTCATGGCACTTAGCCATACGTTAAATACTCTGGCAGAAACATATGACAATTACTAGCTCATATACAAAACTCATGAAATGTCAGCTATTTCAGTCCTGCAGTAGATTTTTCCTCAAGCAGCTATGAATATCTGTAATTACTGTAACGGAAAATCCTGTCATTAATCCCTTAATAGAAGCACAGCATATTGTCATAGATTAACAGGATGACTTCTCAAATCAGATTAAGCCTTCCAATTCAATCTCATGACTTAGTTGTAAGGTCATGGTTAATGACTTAGGAATTAGCACCATGAGGCATGGGAAGGTCTCTTGGAACTATATGCCTATCTCCTATTCATTCACAGACTCATTAGCCAAGTTTTGTATGCCATAATTTAAGACCAAGGAGATTTTTCATGCTGTAAATCTGTATCATTCCTGGACATGTTCCTGCTATCTCCACCAATTTGTGTTTTCCCACCTGTCTGGCAGTAAGTATCTAGTAGGTACTTTTTTTTCAGGGCTGGATGTGCATTGAACTTTCACCAGCATTAACAGAAACCCATTCTCAGGGATTTCCTTCTTTGATTGAAAGACAGACCTGCAGTTTTGTAAAATGAATATTGTATTATTATCTCTGTAATAGATCCAATGCCTTACTGGACCAGGTGCAACACAAATAGATGGTAAAGCTACAGACATTGTCCCAAGGGCTGTTACCTCATGTAGCCTAAAGTTCATGCCATCACCTAATACTGATAATTTCCTTTCCTGTATTTTATATGATTTTTTAGTTCACTCCATAGAAATTATGCCACAGAGTCTCAGAATGTCTTACATAAGATGCAGACCAATTGAAGCTGTATATGAGTCATCATCAGAATGTTGGAGGAAAGCATTTCAACAGGGATGCATGATCTAATGAAACTGTCTGTGTTGTAATTCTGTGGGCTTACCTATTCGTCACACGCAGGCTTTGGCAAATGGTGTAACAGGCCACCCTCCATATCTTCTCCAGCACCCATGACCCCATCCACCCAAAAAATGCATGTCTGAATGGTGTCAGGTGTTGAGGAGGAGCCTGCAATACTGCCCAGCAGCAGAAAAGAGAGGTTTACCTACTCATAGAACCTCAGAAGCTCCAACTCTTGAGACACAAGACTTATAACTGGTGCTTCACAGTCACTCTTCTCTCATTCCAATGGAATTCTCTGTTCAGGTTGGGCTTCTGTGAAGAGGAAGCAGGAGAAATGCAATGCCACTGGCAGCTAAAAAGAAAATTATACCACTGCAACTTGTGGGACTTCTTGGAACTAAGAACAAGTTTCTACTCTGTTTCAAGCTTCTTATCACCCAGGCCATATAGTCTGGCTCTCCTAGGCTCTATTTTGTGGTTGCTGGAGATACTTGCACCGCATTCAAAGTAAATAAAGACCTCCCCCACTCCTGCTCTGTCCCTGTTTGACTTTTTTTTTGACTTCTCTGTGTATGGGGCAAAATGCAATAGCACTAATACTATGGAGTCAGCACTGCACATTTATACACAAGTGTAAGCACAGTGTAGGAGGCTCAAGGGTGTATACAGTCCTCTCTGGGGTTTGTGTAGCAAGTCTGGTACAAAAGGTATTTACTTAGCTTCTACTTGATTGTTTGGCTTCAGGTAGCATATACAAGGAAGATCATCTGCTTGCAGTAATGAAAAGCAGTGTCTCACTGTAGTTTGAGACAGGTTGTGCCAAGGCTGATTCTTGGGTTGAGAAAGCACAATTGAATTTTTGAAAAGGATGAGAAGATAATCCCTTTCTATTAAAGTCAGAGAATTTTAAAGATAAATTTCATAAAAGAGAACCACTCAAAAAATTGAGCACAGCTGTCAACCAGTTGTTTCTTTGCTAATTTTCTGACTCTATCCACTGTTATATATTAGCATGCTATATGCATTTGCATATAAATTCTAATTAATTACTCCTGGATCTTTCAGAGATGCTGTAAGTAAATGCATCCTTTCCAGAAGACACATCCTACCTCATTGCAGCAATGCTTATGTGTTGGGTTATACCTTCTTCAACTTAGTTTATTTATGTACTATTAAAGCACTGGAGATAAATATTTCTTATTCCTTTTTTCTAATGTTCCAAACAATGGGGTTTTTATCTCAATAACCATACACAGTAAATACTGTACTCATTGTGTTTTGTTTTTGTGCCTCTCCCTATTTCTTTGAATATATGTCTTAGTCCTGGATCTACAGAAAACAAAAGATATGCATTAATCTGAGCAGAGAGCACCTCATGGTCTGAATTGTCATTATCTCTCTAGGACAGTATTTGCTTGTTTTTTCAAAAGACAAACAGAAAGGAGAAAAGTCTGACTACGAGCTTTTTTTTCTTCCCTCTTGCAAAATTGTTAAATTCTTGTTACAACAGGATTTGTAGTGTTATGTGGCCTCACTGGCTGTCCTAGAGTTTCTGTTTCATTAGGTGCCTCTGGTTTTGTAATGCCATTGTTACCTGACTGTTTTAAAAAAACAATCTCAGAACACATAATCCTGCTCTCTGTGCTGGCTCTCAATTCAACCAGCTCTGGGTCACAACCTTGATTTTCAGATCTCTGTCAAGAAATGCACAGAGGATGGAGCAGGAGTCCTCTGTGGTCTCCCAAGTGGACTTTTTGTGTAACATGGGAGAACAACTCACAATTCTTGCATCAGTCCTGGAAATGGTGGAAGAAATGGGAAATGTTTTAGAAGGATCTTCAGCACAAATCCTAACTCTGTCATAGTAAACATGACTCCTCCTCCTCAGCCAGCACACTCTTTGACAGCTGCCTTCCATGGGTGTTTCTCACAGTAAGTGAAGCTAGACATGCAAACAGCAGAGAGGATGGGTCAAAAGGGAAAGTGAGGACATTTCGTGAGAGCTAGACTCACAGTTTAAACCTTCTGCTGGGAGACATAAAAATAGCCTTCTCTGCAAATCCAGCTTTCCTCTTACACAAATGCTCTCCTTCTTTAGAATACAAAGAAAAAGCTAATAAATTAATAAAATCCCATTGCTTCTGTTTGGTAGAAGAGGAAAAATTTATTATGAAAGGGAAGTATCTTAAACAACTACTGTTGCATACATAACTTTGGGATTAACATTCAACATGCAAACTCTTTTATCTTATGACTAAAATGACTTCTTAGTGGTTTGTTGAAATAGAAACACACCAAATTAATTTCATTCAGTGGTACTATGGAAACCTCATGCTGATTACTCATGTTTTGGCTCTTTTTATGATGATGCCAAATTTTATAATTTCTGCAAAATTTACAGTTGCTGGACAGGAAGTCTCACTTCAGACTGGCCTTGAAATTGTCTTCTGCTTGTTGTTTTGCATGAGAAGGGTTTCATTCATGTAGTCCCTATTTTGACAAAGAGAATTTTTATGAGTGCCAGCTTTTTTCTCTACATTTTCCTTGACACCATCTCATTTATGAAAAAAAAGTCTGGAGCTCCTTCCTCTTTTAACCTCATGACATTTTGTTTCCATTACCTTTTCACTGAAGGTAAACTTGCATATAGTACTGAACCATATAAAAATTTTTTAACCTTTTCTTTTTGGAATAACCAATTATCTGCCATTACAGGTCCTTCCTTGACGAACTGTCACAGTTCAAGTCCTTCCCTTTTAAGTGGAGCTCTTCACAGATGATTATTGATTTGCTACACTGAACTAAAATATATTAAAACACATTAAATTGTTTAGAGACTTTGTCCTCTGGGCTGACTTGTATATTGTGTCTGTCTGATGACATTCACACAGCAGGTCTTAATTTCTACTCTAGAGGTCTATCTGAAAGTCACAGTTTATTTTAAAATTTATTCAGGGATCAGTTCCTCTCTCATACTGTTTTGTGCAGTTGTTTGGAGTCACAGGGCTTTTATCTTAAGCATTTCAGCAGTGCTGTGTGTGACTGCTGATCCTTGGCAGCACAGACACGGTTGCTGCTGCCAGTTAACACCACATTCACCCTGGGACAGGGGCACTTGGAAAAATCAAGGCCTGTCTCCTCCAGTCCCTGAAGCCTCTGCTGAGGAATCATAAGTTCTCTCTATTCTGCTGAGAGAAGGAGGGCTGGATATCAAAGAATCACAGAAACATTCAGGTTGGAAAAGACCCCCAAGATCCTCAAGTCCAATCCTTGACTGAATATCTTCATGTGAACAAGTGCCATGTCCAGTTATCCCTTAACATTTCCAGATATGGTGAATCCATCTCCTCCCTGGGAACAAGGAGTGCTATGCTGCTGCCCATCCATCATAGGCAGTTTGTCTGGAGCATCACCATGGGACACTCCAGAGCATGGACATCCAATTAGCACCAGCATATTGCCTCCTGATATGTGACTATGGGCAGAAATAACAGAACTGATCTCCAGCATAACATTCCCAAAAAACTGCATGCCGTAGGAGACCAAGGCCCAAATCTAGTCCACCACTGTGCATAGTGCCCCCTTGGAGGAAGAGTCCTCATCTGGAGCTGCTTCTTTAACCTCTGTATGATAATTGAAAAATATCTGGGCTAAAACCTTTCATGTCAAGCAATCTGCTGTAATGTATGTGACTGAGTTAATCTTTGTTAGTCAGTGTTGGACTAGCTTTATTTGGGCTTGGAACCACCTTAAGTCAACAAAGAATCACAAAATCTCTAAATCAGAAGCTCAAGTTAGTCAGTGTTATTTGGATTTAGAAAAGTTCAGACATGCTAGATGCTAAGGATCTACATCATATAAGGCCACAAGAAGCTAAACTACCTGTAGGAGTAGCCAGTGAAAGCTGACAAGTCTCTCATAATGCCCCAGCATTTGCTAAGCTGTCTGGAGACTGAAGAATTGCGAGTTTTTTACTTCTAAAGCCTGACCCGACAGTTATGCTGGTAGTAAACTTACAGGAATGGGGCTTCTTACAGTGAATGCTTTTCAAGTGGGAAGCAAGTTAAAATAGCTCATTGCTGTTTAGTAACTGGGAAAAAAGTAAAATATTTGATAGGGTTTTTTTTAAATTAATTTGTAATTTTAATGAATACTCCTTCTTGTTGATGTATTGAGAGCACAGGAATGATCAAATTCCACAAGATAAATGCAAGCCTAACATGCTGAAATTACCAGGAGCTACTGCTTTTTTTCCTGGTTTTTCAGGAAGCAGGGTGAGAAAAGATGCTTTTTGCTGTTCATTCAGGGGATGATCATCTAAAACATTTTAGATGTTTTGTTAAATTCTCAGTCTTTCAGACGGTTTGTTACAATGCTCAGTTTTGCTTATTCTGGATTTTTTTTCCTGGTGATAAAGAAGTCAAAATTCCTCTGAAAAACTGCAATAAACTTTTTGTGCCAGATCTATCACCCCACAGAAAAGCTTCACTGAAAGGTGAAGAGACACTACTTGTTTGAATCCTTGTTTGAGGCTTACATATAGATATAAAAATTTATGTATATTTATATAAAAGGACAACACATGGGCAGTAAAGGTAAAAACCAAAACTTTTGGTGTTTAGGTATTAAAGTATGTCCTTTTTTTATGTACTGCTTAATCTTCATCGCTTCCAGAGTGCTTTTTTCTTATTGTTCTGTTTATTTTCTGTGTATCCATGGCAACCATGAGCCTTTGTCAAGGAGCCATCTCTATCTGTCTCCTTTTGAGAGGCTGAAATCCTAAAAGCCATGCTATTTCTGCCTGAATGTGTCTTACATTAAACGGCTTAATTTGTACGTGTTTTGAAGTAAAGAATAGGTCTTTTTGGTTTTTACACTACTAGCATTTAAAAAAAAAAAAAAAAAACAACTGAGGAATGTGGTTACAGAGAGATATAGGATTGTTTTTGTAGATTGAATGCATTCTGGAAATCCCACCAAGAGCACAGCAGTTCATGTTGCTTATTTATGTACATGCAAATAACCCTAATGTATTTAAAATCTGCAGTATTTCAGATAGACTAATATATTTCTCACTTTTTAATATTCACACCACAATTATGGGTTGGCAACTGAGAAAAAATCCCCATCTTGTATAACCAAACAACCTTACAGACCACCTTTTTCTTACAGCATTGCACTGTGTACAACCTACACATCCCCTAAGACAACATTCATACTATAGAGGGCAAAACTCAGTTCAGTGGAAAAAAAATGAACTCTGTTATTTTATTTTGATTTCATCTCTACATTTGTGAAGTTTCCTGGATTTTAGGAAACAAAAGCAGCGTATAAAAATATGCTTACCTGCCATTAAAATCTTTGTGATTCTACAAATTGCATTAAAAGGATGGCAGAAACATTGGTGGGAAGTTCTTGTCTGTTTTGGCCCTGACCCTACAGTGCAGTTACAGCACTGTCAGAGTTCTGCATAGTATGACATTGTGCTGTAGGACTCTCTTAACAGCTCTATAAACAGCCACAGATCTTTCTTGTAAGTAATAATACATAAGGAACAGGTTGTATTTCCTTTTTACCTAGCCCACTTTAACAGGAATCCTTGATAAGTGGCTACTTGTGACTTCAAACAAAGGACAATTTCCCATAAAAATGGGAAACACCAGCTGAAATCTTAGCATTATATCCCAAAGCATCTACCTTTCTTCACCCTATTTCACCATAAATTGCTTTTCCTGTAATCTGATGGTTATCAAAATACTGTTACTTAGAAAAAACTTTCCAGTAACATCACAGAATACGTTATTTCTATATTTATAATCTACAATTCTGTATTTAGAATTAATAATTATTAATTACTATTATTTATACATCTAGGGGAAAAAAAATCTATATTTCTATATTGTAAACAATTTAATCTTAAAATGGACCCCCAAAATGTTGTCTACTAGTAGAATTTCTGGGGGACAATAAGTGCACTTTCTAAATAATACATGACATGGGATACATTTCCTTCATAATTGCATCACAAAAACTTGCTCTGGACAGTAAATTGCCTAGGTGAATACATGTCTAACACTTTTCTTAGGTTGTGTGTTCAACAGCTGGAAGTATCAGGATATTAAGCTGTGATATGCCCTGCAAATTCAGTGAATAGTATTTCCTGCCTGCTGTGAGGTGTAGGTATAAAGGAAGGCCTTTAGTGGATCCCATGTGGTGCTGATGGGCATTAGGTGTTTGTTGGGATATGGTAAGATCCATTTAAGATATCCTCCATTCTGTGGGAAGTCAAGGATTGTGGGAGCAGGACCTGTGGAGGTACTTTCAGAAAGTCTAGAGGACAAGGAACAGGTTGGATCATGCAGCCAGCTCACAGCACTTCAAGATACCAGGTAATCTAAACTCTGTTTCCAGCTGCTCAGCATGCCCAGAGAGCAGAGATGGAGCCTGGCAAGTGGCTGTGCGCTGAAGTGACTGCTTTTGCTGCAGTCTCAGGCAATCTGTACTGGGATTTTGGACCCAGGAAAGAGTAAAATTGTTTTACTGTTCAGATCCAAAGCTCAGATGAAAATTTTTGGCTATTCACAGAATTACAGAACAACAGCTGAGTTGGAAGGGACCCACAAGGATCAGCAAGTTCAGCTCTTATCCCTCCTATACAGGATATTCCCAAGAATCACATCATGTCCCCATGAGATTGTCCAAATACTTCTTGAACTCTGTCAGGTTGTCAGGTTTGGTGCTGTAACTGCTTCCCTGAGGAGGCTGTTCCAGTGACCAACCACCCTCTGGGTGTAGATCGTTTTCCTAATATCTAACCTAAGGACACAGCAGTTTCTTTCAACTCTACAATCATCCTTGGAGCACAAAGATTGCTGTTTTGATGTCAGTGTGCTCCCTCTAGATTAATTGCAGTAGGAAGCAAACACTGCCAAGCTTCATGTGCATGTGTGAAGTAACCCAGTTAACCAGAGGGCTTCTGTTCTGCTGCTGAAGAGCTGTGATGGAGATAGAAAACATCCTGCAGCCAATCTGGGAACTGAAGTGGATCTACATTGGGGGACTCCACAGACTATTTTTCCAAGAGGAGTAGGACTGGACCACGTTGTTCTGATCTGCTCTGAAATGACCATAATTTGCCCAGGCCAGGTACCTGAGCTGCTGAAGGGTGGGAGTTGAAAGAAAAAGGACCTCTCTGTGTTCAGACTTTTCATCCTCTTCTCCTCATTGATATGCATTTATTACTTCTGTAGGATACAAGATTAACCTCAGTGGACCACTGGACCAAATACAGATTTTCTCTCTGCAGATGAACAACTCTGAGAATGTTCAACCAGCAGGCACAGTTCAGAAAAAATTGCCAGCTCTTCTGATGAGCGACTCCCCAAAGCATCTGTGCTGCAGCAGGGAGAGCACTCTGCTTAGATATCTCCAGGTAATCCAGTGTGACAGTGGCGTGAGTGTCCTTGGCCACACCACAATTTAATGGTTCACTTTGGAAGTAGAAGGGTTTGTGGAGTTTATTCAGATTTGATGCTTATGTACCTTTTACTACCAGGCATACTCCCTCTATTATCAGTGATAATTTTGGGAAGAATTGCCTAATACTGAATGTTTAAAACTTACTTAAAACACATGCCCAGTGTTTGTGACCAAAGGCCACAATATTTCTCCAGGAGATGGTGACTTCCGATATTCTATCTGCTGTCTCTTACTCTCCTCTTGAGTTTAGCTTTGAAAGCCAGTCTGGGAGCAGAACTTCCTAAAAAATTACTTTTTTATTCTTCTCTAATTTGTGGTGATGAGTGCCTTGGCTTTAAATATTACAGTCATAAAGGTTTTACTGACTTCTATTTCATGCTTAATGCATACCCATTACTAGCTAATGACAAACTAAAGAGTGCCTCATGTAGTGGAATTTCTGCTTGGAGGTGAAGTTTAAAGATGCCTTTTGAATTAACACTCTAATGATTCTGTTTGCATGTGAATGCAACCAACTTCAGCACATCTGGTTTGCTCATCCCAGCAGACTGAAAATGTGGCAGTAGCAAGTATAAACAAATTGCTTTGCCTAAGGTGCAAGGAAAACTCAGCAAGAAATTAAAGCAATGAAGCTGTGATGAAGTTGTTGTCATGCCCAGGCTTCTTTGTTACAGCTGCAAGCACTGTCTGGGTTACAAAGCTCAGGAGTGAGTGGCAGGCAATATGTGTTACCCCCTCTCTCTACTGAACTAGTGTTCAATCAAAACAGTGTTTTACCACCTACTCCCACCACATCTGTCTTGACTGCTTTTGCTTTTTCTTTTTCCCCTTTTGTTTGTTTGTTTGGTTGGTTGGTTTTGTGAGAGGGAGACACAAAGGTTATAATAACTTGGTGTCTACTGCTGAAACACGTTGACTACTGGTAACAACTGACTTCTCTGAATCTCATTTTCTCTCCCTTTGGCAATGCCTGCATCTCCTTTTCCTCCCTGTCTGCCTGCCCCTCAGCTCTCCTTCAGTGTCCTTTCCACACATCAACCCAGTATCTCCCTGTAGCTCATCCATATTTTCTCTTTACTGAGATATGAGGCTGAAAAAGGAGCAGAGGGGAAGTGCGGAACAGCATAGGGCAGATGACTTAAAATGATTTTTTGGCCTCTTCAAAATAACAGGTCAGTTTCTGAATATTTGTTAACATAAGTCAAGTTGCTCTTTTTCATGCAAATCCCAGCATTTGGGTGTTTAGGCTTAAGTGCCCTGAATTTCTTAGCTAGTGTTGCTGTAATTTCTCAATTATAAATTCACAATTTAATTGCACTCTAATTACAATTGTAATTGTATGGTTGTGTTTTCCAGTTCTGCTGGAAATGTTTCTGGTGAGGCATCTCCTGAAGCGTTCATTTGCTTATAGTACTTTGGTTCTGTTTGGGGGATCACAACATCCCTTGTGTTTTAGGAGATACTGTTACAATTTATTACACCAGTGAACCCCTCCGTTTTCTAGTTCATAAAGGAACAACTGCATTTCTGTATCAGATTCCGGGACAAACCTAGTGGATTTTGTGATCATCTCCTTATTTTACATATGGTTTTAACTGCTTGGTTTTCAGTCCTAATTCAATATTGCACACCACTGAACCAGATTTGTTCTGTCTCACTGTAAAGAATAGAGACACCTGACTTTTACCTCATACTTCATGGGAGGTGAAGTGTATCAACATCAGAGCTCACCTTCTATCTGTCCTTCTTGAATTTTAGCCTCTTCAGTGTTGCATTTTTTGGCACATCTTAAACAATGATGGGTACGTTGATAATACTGAGTTGTAATAAGAGTGTTGACAGCAGCCAACTCTAATCTGTTTATACCTGATATGTGTTTTTTTCATTTGCAGGCACTAGCTGAAGAAAGGTCCTAAAGGTTGTGAGAAGAGCAGTATTGATAGTAATTTTCTTACCTTCCTGTCTGGCGATGGACTTGAGAAACTGTTGTGTACACCTGTGATATGCTCTAGTCATTTCTTTCCAGTCAAACATGCCTGTGACATACAAGGAAAGTTCTTGCTCTTCTACATTCACTCATAGTCACTTGGAGTTTGTCTAGAGAGGCATCATGTATCTCAAAATATATAGCAAAAATATTTCCTTAATTTATACTACTGCATAATACCCACCTCTTGCCTTCTGGTGCCATGAATTTTTTATTCCTTCTCATTATATTTAATGCTCTGTCCTTTGGCATTGGCTCTGACTGGTCTAGATATCTGTATTTCAAATTTTTTATGAAACTTTTCTCTAAATGTGAATTCTTCATTTTCTTTTGCTCTGTTGTAGACAGACACCCTTTGCTACATTATATGGTCTTGATCCTTCCCTGGATTCTCACTCACTCAATACTCAGCTGAAGATATTTATGAATTCTCTCTGAAAAATATTTTCTTTTCATGCTAATATTTACGAGGAAAGAAAATGGTTTATGCAACCTACCTGTATCTGTTTTCTGCTTGCTTCTGTGAAATATCCATTGAGGTCTATGGGGATTCATTGGCTTTTTCTGTGCAAATATATACTAGGAAACAACCAGAACCTGGTATGGTGGTTAAACCATTACTATCCTCAGACGCTGCCAAGCTTGATTCCTAAGTTTTCTACAGTACTTCTGATTTCATATTCCAAAATCAAGAGAATCTTTATGGCAATCTTTATTTTGTCTATTGAATGCCTAGAGTTACTCCAAACCAATGCTTCAACCAGCCCCAATCAGAGAAACAAGACAGTATTTTTAGTGACTTTCAGTGAGATACGTGCAGATCCAACCATACGTGGTGCAGGTTTCTAAGGTGTGCAAGGCCAGAGTGAGAAAATTGCAGAAGAACTCTGAAAATCTAACATACATGTATTATGCTAGCAGCAGAGAGCAGAGTTAAAATTTCTACTTTGTATTTTTCTCACTTTTGGTCTGTGACTTATTTTTTAAAATTATTATGGTCAATATGATTCCCAGTGCAACAATAAGCCTTTTGAGAGCAAAAGCCTCCATGGCAAGCAATAACTTTCTCTTAAAATTATGATAAAAATAAATCTGTTAATGATCTCTTTTTTTTTCCAAAAACACTCCAAAGGCTCTCATAGTCACAATAAGCAACATAAAGCAATACTTTGTTTTTTACAAAGCAAAATCCAAGTAGTTTGTTTGAATGCTAAAGGCAATTTCTAGAAAACAAAGCAATAATGAATTAATTGAGAGCATGAGCTCATCACCACCAAACTTACTACAGTGATTGCTTGAAACATCTTCAGAACAATGGGGTGTTCCTCACATTGCACAGAGCACTTAACAGAGGGTAACTTACTCATGTACTACCTCCTGTTTTGCCAGGTTTTAAATGCACACTGCAAAACTGGGCTTGCTATAGTGTCTAGTTAAGATTCAGGACTAAGCTAATGGCTTCACATTAGTGATGGTAATTGTGAAATCAGGTGTCCACCTTATGCCCAGTAGAAATCTTACAGACTCTGTGTTAAAGGCATTGATATTTTTCTTGGCACATAATCAACATGCAAAGATATTACTTTCTACAGAACCTTGTGAGCCAAACAGAAGTTATAAAGCATAGGGAAATGTGGAAGAAGAGTATAAAGTACTTATCAGCATGATGGTAAGAAAATCTTCTGGAGGAGTTCCTTCCATGACTGTGCTCAGGAGACCATTGTGCATCAAGGAGTTAAGTGATCCACAGTACAGCTAACCTGAGCATCCAGGGCCCACTCAATGCTGCACAGCCATGGGGTTCTCAGCATCTGAAGTGACGTAAGAACTACTTGCTATCTGTATTTCTCCCTCATTTCTATCTTACTAAGCTCTTTTATTAAGCTGGTTTTTGTCAGACCATTCTTATTGAAACACAAAAGAGGCCTGCACCGTATCGCTCTCTTTTACCTCATGTCTTTGCAGCTTACCCTCACACTCTCACTCATGCAGGACAGGCCAAAACCTGGACTATAGTGGAGAATGTTCCCTCATTTTGGCTCCCTATGCCTAAAAACTGGATGGATTTGAAGGTGTAATAGAGATTTGTCTCTTGATAGGGGTGGTAGAAATGGAGAAAGGGGAACCTGTCAAGAGGGAGCTCTGTGAACATGGAGGAGAAGACCATGCACAGGCAGATGAAAGAGCCATTCATAAGAGCAGCTCTCCAAAAGTTGCATTATGTAGACTTGGGATGTGGGTGTTACTGAGTCAATGTTAGATACGGAGCTCATATGTCAGCCCCAGTTTGTTCTGTACTATTCTTTTTGCTAGCCTTTGTCAGAGGGACTAGGGTACACATCCTGGAAGTAAATCTCTTAACATTTTTTCAGAGACAGAAAAAGAAATAAAGCAAGATAAAGTATTTGCAGTGTGGCTTTCCTTCAACATTATCCCTTGCTCCATTCTATTTATCTGCTGAAAGACTTTTATTACAGAATGCCATTTCTGGCAATCCTATAAAAAGTATTAAAGAGAGAGGGTGGAAGGCAAGAAAGAGGATTCTTTAGTTGTCTGGAGGTGCTATTGTCAGTCACCTGTGATTTTTCAGACATACACGTAAAATTATAGAAAGACAGCAAAAATAACTGGGGTTTGCCTGTGGTGATGACATTATTTTGTAACCTCACTGCTGTAGGTGTTTTGTGAGCAGCTACTGTGCAAAGCAACACGTCACACTGAATTGTCTTCTGAAGCATTTCTCTTGGCTTGCCTTCAGACCTCATCCTTAAAGCAGGGATGGGAAAGGTAACACTACCATGGCTAAATGGTAATGACCTTATGAATCTGAGACAAAAGGAGTGCCATAAGCAGTGTTATGCTTATGATGTGGAAATCTAAAGACTCCTCACATTATCATGATGAGAAATGGGAAACATCACCTTCTTTCTTCTTGCTGATGGCCTTGAGGTGAAAGGAAGATCTTTGTGGGAAGGGAGGAATGGAAGCAGGGACAAGCTCCTTGAAGAACTGTTTCCCACTCATATACGAGTAAAGATTATGTTTTGTCAGCTGGTGGTGACTTTGAAAACGTGCCTCAGCTCTCTCTCACTCTGTCTGCAGAGTTCTCTGAGCATGGTTGAGCTAGAGCTAGAGCTTGGAAACATCTTACTAGATTCTGCACTCCCAAAATTCAGAGAGAAGATCTTTCACATAATCTTTTAGGCTGTATACTTCCCTCACAGGGCTAAGGGACCCCTGATTGAACAATTTTCAGGTGGCTTAGTGGCCTTTTCATGCATTTGTCATCCCAAAACTCATCATGATTTTACATTAGCTTCTCCTCTCAGCTGTTCTTCTCAGTTATCATTCCAATTCATGCCCTTACAGCAGCATGCATAAGAATGCTTTTAGTGCATTAAACCTAAGCAGCTCCGGCTTTGGCCCAGGCATCCTACCTCTAGCTTGCTTTTGTTGATCCTCATAAAGAACTTTATAGAGCAGACTGCACAGAACTTCTGTTGCTATGGAAAATGTAAGAGGCATGTCTTTGCACAGCAGGGACCAAATAGAGCTTTTGAGAGCAAAGTAAATTTCTTTACCAAACCTCTTTGCAATCCTTAACATTACTTGTTTCATAAAAGAGGTAGGAGTGGGTTTCTTCCTGTGAAAGGAAGGCAATTAAGAGTGCATATGAATATGCAGCAGCCTTTATAATGGTCATCCATACAATACATCACAGATGGAAAATGCCTGGTTGAAAAATAAAGTTAAAATAATGAAAAATAAGGTAGCTCTGTGCAACCTTATTTTGCATTTGAATTCAAGCTATGTTCCTCTGATTGCAAATTAGAAACAAAAACATCTGTCACTCTCTTAGAGGTTGCCAGCCTGCCTAGCACAGGGGCATTATGGCAGAGGAAAGGAGCTGCCATATCTGTTGTCCAGAAGAAACCACAGAGAGGTATGGTCTCTGGAAGTTCCAGGAGGTAGCAGGGATAGACCAGTAAAAGTCAGAGTGCTGTATATCTTGAACATGACAAGGCCCTCAAGAAGAATAATTCTTCTGCAAGAAGAATATGGGTATATCCATAAATAAGATTTCACTGTGACTTTCCTAGGAATCAAACAACTCAAAACTGCATTCTCCACTGCATGCAAAAAATTCTGGAAGAAATTATTTTTGTAGTCAGACAGCAATAGTCATATAGAAGGTGTTTCTCAGCCTGCCACTCGTTTCAGTCAAGTCACTTCATCTCACAGAGCCCCTGTTTCTTGCTCTATAAACTGAATAAATAGCTAGGTTCCTTTGAGAGGTGTTTTCAGCTTTGCCTGTATATAGCTTATAAAATAACTATCCCTAATTGTTCTTCCTTAAGGAATAGATTAGTAGGCTATTTCATTCCTGTCAGATATGTTATTAAGGCAGAAGATTTATTTATTACAGGTAATCATAGATGTCTGTTGAAATGAAGCCTCAGGAGAACCAGGAAGAGTTCTAGGACCGCTGATTCATTCTCAAAGAAGCCACTTTTATTTTTCTTAGTCTGTGAGAGAGGAGACTCTGGCTGTGTATCCATTCTCTTTTTCCATTTCAGTTTACTCAGGAAAGGGTTTGGTTAGATCCTTGTCTTGATGCTGGATATCACTTTCAAAACCTGTAGACTTAAAATTATTCTCAAAGTGAAAATCCCTGAAGTGAGGGATTTTTAATAGGTCTTGCTTTTTTTTTTTTTTTTTCTTAAGCATACAGTTCTCTGTTACAACGTTTTATTTTTATTATCCACCTTGAGTGTATTTTTTGCTGTCTATATATGCATGCAGGATCACGAATATCTTAAATGTCACATATAAATGGAGGAGTCATTTTTCCCATCATACTGATAGCACAGCTGGTGGCAATCATTCCAACTTCACGCTAACTAAGATCATCATATTTAAAATTCTACCAAGGATGAGTTTAATAAAGAAAGACTTGCAACAACAGCCAAAGCTTTGCAGAGACTACAGATCATTGGACCTCATGTGATTTTTTTTTTTTTTTACTGGGATGGTGTATTCCTGTCTATTAATTCTGATTTTTATATCAGTTTCCTCTCTGTGATATTTTCTCATAGCCCATCCCCAAATTTTTCAATAATCCTGATGATTCTTTGCAAAGATATCTTCCTAACTCCACTAAATTAAAGTCAAATAATCTGTGGCATACAAGAGGAATATAGTTAGAAGAAGTTAATAACAGTATTCAATATTCATATTCATGTGTGGTTTTTTTTCTGGTTTTACCTCTCCTGGTGAAATTCAGTTTTTAATATCTCCTGAGGTGTTTTTCAGCATGGTAGAGCACAATATAATATGACTTACTAGATGTAATTAAAGTCTCACAATTCTGAAATCAAAACTCTTGCAGGAAGACTTCCTCCCATTTCTAGAGACTTATTAAACATCCACGACAGCAAGCAGTCTGTTGGCTAGTACAAATTGCTGTGAGAGAGCTATAATCCTAATCCTGCTACTGCCTCAGTCCAGGACTCACTAGCCTGTCAGCATCTTAGCTGGTTTTGCTAACATGAGATTCCCAGTTCACACAAACACACACATTTGTGGATATGACAAATACCATCATGGACCCTGTGCACACCTGGATTCCCTTCCCTAGTCCCATGTCCCCTTTCCTGCCCTTGTTTCCCTGGCTCACTGCTGGTCCAGCTTGGTGCTTGCTGCAGACACACAGCACTCAAGTACTTGTCCCACCAGCACCCCACATTCACAGGTCCCTCAAATCCCAGCATGGACTGTCCACTCACCTGATACCGGAGCACAGCAGGTTTTGGGGAAGGTAAAACACTCATCCCTTCCAACAGCTGGCACCCGTGTGTGACTGGTGCTGCAACTGCAGCTGACAGTGCTGAGACATGCACTCACACTGGTCGCCCCAGAAGCTGGTTTTCAGGGTACAGACTGTTCCTGCCCCAGTGGCTGGAGGTTAAAGACCCCCTCTCTCCAGCTGCTGGCACAGAAACCCCCTCACTCTCTCTGAAGCCAACCCGCGGCCAGAGGCACCCACAGCCCCGGTGTGACTCCATGAGCTGCTCCCTGCTCCTCACACGCCACTCCCCCAGCAGCTGGCGTCGAGTCCTTGCAGCACTCGCGTGCCTGGGATAGGGAAGGAGGTGGATGAGGTGGGTGAGAGCAGGCAGGACACATGTGGTGATCAGTGCAGGGCTCTGCTGCACAAGGCGCTGAGCAGCCACAGCTCACAGGCGACAGGGCTCTTCTGTACCCTTGTCTGCCCACCCCACCTCCTTGTTCCTCCCTGCTCCCTCTTCCCTGCACATCTCCTCCGTGGCTGGCATAGTCCCACTCCAACATCCTGGACCCTCAACTTTACATCCCTATCCTTTGCAAATATCCAGGTTTGCCTACAGATTCTTATAGCTCACTAGGTCGTGTCACTGACCAGGTTTGATTCTGGTTATTGTTTTCAGCAAAGATAATTGCCCAGATTTGAGTCTGATTGTCTCTTTTCCTTTATTTATTTCCACATCTGAGAACATGAACATTCTCACACTCCACATATCCATATAAAAGCATCTCATTTATAAGCTTTTATATCTACCCCAGTATTCTGTCCTTTCCCCTGCACGTCCCTTATATATGTCTGTACATCTCTGTTGATACCCTCACTTTCCCTAGCTGGCCATCTAAAAACAGCTAGGATTGGAAGGGACTGTAAAGACCACTCAGCTCATAGCCCTTTGCTGTGGACAAGGACATTATCCACTACAGCAAACTTCTCAAAGTTCCATCCAGCGTGGTCTTTGGACAATTCCAGGAACAAGGCATTCTTTAGGCAATCTGTTTCAGTGTCTTACCACCCTTACAGTGTTTTGCTGGTATAAAATTCTCAGCTCCAATTCTTCCTTTAACAATTACTGCAACTGAGCAGACTTCTTCTGGGCCTCTGTCTTTGTTCACAGCAGCTGATCAGGACTTCTGTCCCACGAGAGAACCATTTGCTCTCTTTCCTGTCATCCTGGTTTTGCAGAGCCCCTCATTGGAAAATCTTCCAGGAATAAAGATTCTCACACTTCCTATATTCTTTCAGTCTTGTGTAGCAGTTGTCTTCAACAGTTTGTCAAATAAGTGGAAAAATTCAGGAGTAGGTATTCCAGTTATCCATCTACCATCAGGTAGATTAGATTGTTACTTAGGTTGCACAGCTCCTGGATTTCCAGTCTTCCCATCTATCTGGGCTTTTTTTCACAAATCAAATTTTTAAACAAATTCAATCCCACTGCAAATATTGCTTATCTGTGTTTTCATTCTAGTTCAGGATAGAATAAATTGATATTTGAAAATTTGTTGCTTTTTCCAGAGAATTGAAAAGTCCATTTTCTAGCCTTCTCTTGGTCTTGATCTCCTTCACAGAAACTTGGAAAAGTGCTAAATGCAGTATACATATTCACATACTAAGGAAATAATTACATTTTATGGTATGCATTTTTATCACAGACAAAATCTCTCAGCCATCAGAAATCTCTAGAGTTTTCTGTGTAATCTCACTGAAAATATGCAACTGAAATATATTCAGGAAAATATCAGTCAAGGAGAGGAAACTAGCTATGTATTGTTACACCTGGCAGATTGATGGCTGAAGGAGGAATTCTAATTAAGCACCTTCCTAAATTGAGCTGAATTAGATGAAAAATACTTAATTGTTAGGTATCAAGATTTCTAATGCAGTAAAATATTAAGCACAGAAAAATAACTATCCATTCTGTATTCTTTAGTACCTGTCAGGGTAATGATCAGAAACTCATTGTGGATAGTGGGAATGATCTTTTTAGCAGTAGAAATTGCCAGGGGGCTTCTAGTACACATATTAATCTTTCTCTTCACAAAAAGCTCTGTATGAATTCAGCTTACTATAATACCATAGTAGCGTGGGGGCAAAGATCACTTCTTTGTTGTGGGTGCCCTGTAACTTGCATAGAATTTGGTTTATTAATGGCTACTCAACATAGAATTTTCATTTCTCCAGCTTCACCCTCCTTCTCTTAATAATTAACTGCAATATTTATATTGAGGGACCCCCACTGGACAGCTTCTGTCAATAACAGCATTTCCAATTTGTGTATGATTGATCATTTACAAAGGCACTCTGATGGGCTCAAAGGGCACCCCTCGCCTTTGACAACCAGATTCTGTAAAACTAGACTGACAGGGAAACCCAGCTGGAATTGACATTTGAAGATTGTACCTGGCTCCCTACACAGCATTTCTTCATGGCGTCTTGGGGCAATATTTAGGGGCCTCATGTTACCCCTCTGCCAATCCCATTTCTGTATAATGAAATGTAAGTAGAGGACCTGGCTTCTCCTGTGAGAAAACATAAAAATGTGGTTGTTCATTGAGCACAGTTGCCATGTGAACCTACAGTATATAATGTGGACTCAAATGACAAGGCTTAGGTTTGGTTTGGGGAATTGCAAGAGCTCTGTATCCAAACACTGAATCAACCAAAGTGTTAGGCCAGAAGCAACTTCTAGATATTCTGGAACTAGTAGAGTCAAACTGCCTCTTTCTAACCCTCATAGTTCAGTAAATATTTTTTGAAGAATACAATTTTTTGAAAATAATATCAGCAGAGCCATTTCTTCAGTACAAGACATCTGTGTTTTGAAATACCCTTTTATCTTGTTTTGTCTTCTTAAGGCATAACTACAATGACTGGTGTAATAAAAATGTTGTCTGGGTCTTTGCATTAGCATTTCTCTCTCTCTGTTTATCCCACTGCAGACGTACAGAGTGGATCTGGACAGCTCTTCACCAGTCAAAAACTAGCTTATCCCTTTCCAAAATTTCTTTCTTTCTTTCTTTCTTTCTTTTCTTTCTTTCTTTCTTTTCTTTCTTTCTTTCTTTCTTTCTTTCTTTTCTTTTTCTTTTTTCTTTCTTCTTCTTTCTTTCTTTCTTTCTTTTCTTTCTTTTCTTTTCTTCTTTCTTTCTTTCTTTTCTTTCTTTTCTTTCTTTCTTTCTTTCTTCTTTCTTTCTTTCTTTCTTTTTCTTTCTTTCTTTCTTTCTTTTTTTCTTCTTTTCTTTCTTTCTTTCTTCTTTCTTTCTTTCTTTCTTTCTTTCTTCTTTCTTTCTTTCTTTCTTTCTTTCTTTCTTTCTTTCTTTCTTTCTTTCTTTCTTTCTTTTCTTTCTTTCTTTTCTTTCTTTCTTTCTTTCTTTCTTTCTTCTTTCTCTTTCTCTTTCTTTCTTTCTTTTCTTTCTTTTTCTTTCTTTCTTTCTTTCTTTCTTTCTTTCTTTCTTTTCTTTTCTTTTCTTTCTTTCTTCTCTTTCTCTTTCTTTCTTTTCTTTTTCTTTCTTTTCTTTCTTTCTTTTCTTTTCTTTCTTTCTTTCTTTCTTTCTTCTTTCTTTTTTCTTTCTTTCTTTTCTTTCTTTCTTTCTTTCTTCTTTCTTTCTTTCTTTCTTTTCTTTCTTTCTTTCTTTCTTTCTTTCTTCTTTCTTTCTTTCTTTCTTCTTTTCTTTCTTTTCTTTCTTTCTTCTTTCTTTCTTTCTTTCTCTTCTTTCTTTTCTTTCTTTCTTTTCTTTTCTTTTCTTTCTTTCTTTCTTTCTTTCTTTCTTTCTTTCTTTTCTTTCTTCTTTTCTTTCTTCTTCTTTCTTTCTTTCTTTCTTCTTTCTTTTCTTCTTCTTCTTCTTCTTCTTTCTTTCTTCTTTCTTTCTTTCTTTTCTTTCTTTTCTTTCTTTCTTTTCTTTCTTCTTTCTTTCTTTCTTTCTTTCTTTCTCTTTCTTTCTTCCTTCCTTCCTTCTCTTCCTTCCTTCCTTCCTTCCTTCCTTCCTTCCTTCCTTTCTCCTTCTCTTCCTTCCTTCCTTCCTTCCTCTCCTTCTCCTTTCCTTCCTTCCTTCCTTCCTTCCTTCCTTCCTTCCCTTCCTTCCTTTCCTTCCTTCCTTCCTTCCTTCCTTCCTTCCTTCCTTCCTTCCTTCCTTCCTTCTTCCTTCCTTCCTTCCTTCCTTCCTTCCTTCTCCTTCTTCCTCTTCCTCTTCCTTCTTCTTCCTTCCTTCCTTCCTTCCTTCTCTTCCTTTCCTTCCTTCCTTCCTTCCTTCCTTCCTCCTTCCTTCTTCCTTCCTTCCTTCCTTCCTTCCTTCCTTCTTCCTTCTCCTTCCTTCCTTCCTTCCTTCCCTTCCTTCCTTCCTACACTTCTTCTTCCTTCCTTCCTTCGCTTCTTCCCTTCTCCTTCCTTCCGACACTTCCTTCCTTCCTTCCTTCCTTCCGACACTTCTTCCACTTCCTTCCGACACTTCCTTCCTTCCGACACTTCCTTCCTCACTTCCTTCCTTCCGACACTTCCTTCCTTCCACTTCCTTCCTTCCTTCCTTCCTTCCTTCCTTCCTTCCTTCCTTCCTTCTTCCTTCCTTCCTTCCTTCCTTCCTTCCTCTTCCTTCCTTCCTTCCTTCCTTCCTTCCTTCCTTCCTTCCTTCCTTCCTCTTCCTTCCTTCTTCCGCTTCCTTCCTTCCTCCTTCCTTCCGACACTTCCTTCCTTCCGACACTTCCTTCCTTCCTTCCGACACTTCCTTCCTCCCTTCCTTCCGACACTTCCTTCCTTCCTTCCTTCCGACACTTCCTTCCGACACTCCTCGACACTTCCTTCCGACACTTCCTTCCGACACTTCCTTCCTTCCGACACTTCCTTCCTTCCGACACTTCCTTCCTTCCGACACTTCCTTCCTTCCGACACTTCCTTCCGACACTTCCTTCCGACACTTCCTTCCTTCCTTCCAACACTTCCTTCCTTCCTTCCGACACTTCCTTCCAACACTTCCTTCCTTCCGACACTTCCTTCCAACACTTCCTTCTGATACTTCCTTCCTTCTGACACTTCCTTCCTTTCTTCCTTTCTTTCTTTATATCTCTGCAGTAGCAAGATGAAAACTGTAGAAAACAGTGACAAAATTCCTGAGAAATGGAAATACCACTGCTTTTCAGAGCTCTAAATCATTATCTTATTGAAGGGTTTCACTGAAAAAAATTGTTTATATTTTTTCACAGGGGTTTCAGTCCAGAAGGAACACTGACAGATAGATGGGAATCTTCATATGGTACACCATGCATCTGATCCTCTGCATGTCTGACACATTTTGGGGACCCCCCAATTCTTATTCTTTCTCTGTAACCCCCCATTTACATGCAGCACTGTCTTTATTTCTGTGTGATTTTTTTGTCCAAATCAAGGTTTGGACCTTCAAAATTCGTCAGTTTTTTGCCTCCAGTCACTGAATTGCAGACTGCTATCGTGTGGGTATATCCTGGGACATCACTATGTTTTCCAGTAGTTTACAGGCACAAGGCCAATTCAGTCAGCTTTATAACCAATTTTATTAAAATGCATGGATACAGAGAAGTGTATTTAGAATGCATGGATACAGAGAAGTGTATTTAGATTCCCCAGTCATGCCTACTTGAAGCCATATGTGGTATCTGTCTGGTTCTAGTGTTTCCAGAACAGATTCTGTCCATATACACAGAACATACTTTCATGTTATGTTTTTGCCTGTTTAATAATAGGTATCTTTTTACGTCTTATTCATTTTCTAGTCATTGCAGTTGTTTTTGCCTTACATTTTAATGGATTAATGAAAATAATAGGACCTGGTGTCATTGTGCCGTTTACTTTGAGAGCACTTCAAGTGTCCTTAGGGGTTTCCTTTATGCAAATGACAATCTTTTTCATTTGACTTTTATTGTTCAATTTCTCCCTAATGAGATGAAACTTTTTTATAATGCTTTGGAATACTTTTTAGTGCTTTTGTCTCAAAGGTTATGATTCTGTGGCTGATTCAATTAAATGGAGGAAAAATACAGGGAATCTAACAGAACAAGTGTTTTATCTCCTAAATGGGAACAGAGATATTTGCAACTTCAGCCTGTCTTGTACAGATTTCTGATGTTTCGTAAAAATTTGAATTATGTAAGCCTTTCTATAAAGCATTATTTCTCCTATTTATTGAAGACATGTAAAAAGTGCCACACATAAATAAAAGAATATCTTTTACTTGCACAAAAAACACACAGAAAAACATTTTTATTGACTGAAAACAAAGGCTAGCTTAGAAAATATAACAGGTGATACTGCCCCTATATTGAGCCTTAGTGAGGCACATCTGGAGATCTGTGTTCAGTTCTGGGTTTCTCATTAGAAGAGAGACATGGAGCTCCTAGAACGTGTCCAGAAGAGGGCTACGAAGATGTTTGAGTGATAGGAGCATCTCTCTTACAAGGAAAGGCTGAGGGAGCTGGGTCTGTTCAACTGCAGAGACAACTGACAGGGGACCCCATCAATATCTATCAGTATCTGAAGGGAGAGTGTCAGAGGAAGGAGCCGGGCTCTTCTCAGAGGTGCTAAACAACTGGTAATGGGCAGAAACTGACACACAGGAAGTTTCGTTTGAACATGAGGAAGAATTTCTTTACTGTGCAAGTGACCATGCACTAGAGCAGGTTGCCCAGAGAGGTTGTGGAGTCTCCCTCACAGGAAATATTCAAGAAATATCAGGATGAAATTCTGTGCAATGTTCTGTAGGATGACCCTGTTTGAACCTTGAGAAGGGAAGTTGGACCTGATGACTCACTGTGATCCTTTCCATCCTAACCCGTTCCATTAGCTTGTGATACATTTATAAAAAAAATTATTTTTTACAAAAGTATTGTTGAAATTACTTGCTTTTTGTCCTTTAAATCTGAATGCATTGTCTGTTCATTCCTTATGCTTTGCCAAGTTCTAGTTATATTCTGTCCTTGATATATTGTGGTATTTTTCTGCTGACACATGCGGATTCCCAATATGTTCATTACTCATATGAAGGTGCATTTCCAATGTCTACCCTATGCAGTATGCTTTTTCCCTCAGTTTTTTGTCTATTTGCAGTAGCCAGGAGTGAGAGATACATTCTTGGGCCATTGATGGAGAGCACTGAATGTTTCCCTTCCTACATGTGAAAAAACAGTTCTCCAGCCAGATCTGTAGTTCTCTATAGAGGATAGAAAGTGAGTCAAATGAGATGGGTAATCCACAAGACTCCCAAGGTCTGAGAGAAGAAGTAGAGCTGATGATGGGGAGACTCCAGTCAGGGATCATTTCTCAAAGGAGGATACAAAAAACCCCAACATGACAACAACATGACACAAGATCTTCTGAACCATCTCTGAGACATATTTCATTCACTCCAGATAAATGAGACAGGAATAACCTCTGGTCCCAAGTTGTTTGAAAGGTTTTTCCAAGCTGTTTTCTAATTATCTTCAGAGGCAGCACATATTTTCTGCAGATCACTCAGAGTTGTGAAAGATTATTAAGAAGAGACATACCAGGATGTATCACAATTCCATGTCAGCTGGGAACAGAAATTAATTAAAAGAACTTAGGAATATTAGTCCAATACATACGTGTTTGAAATGGTGATTGTTGTGAATGAGACACTGAACATCATTGACTGAAATATTTACCTCAGTTTGTGGACATCACTTGTGTTGGGAGTTGAGAGACATTTCTGTCTTTCATGTTGATGGGTATGAATGAGGCATTTGTCACCCTTCTTGTGGTGGTGTTACTCCACTGTACAAAACTACCCCAAAGAAGTGGGAGTAGGAATCAACAGGCAAAATTTTCTCAGTGCAGCACCATGGGGCAGGTTAAATTTCATACTAAATACTCATGTTGGTACCATTTTTCTCCAAGAATGGGTGAATGATCACCCTTCATGCAGTAGAGGTGACATTACCAATGGCAAGTCCTGAAACTCTTTTGAAGTTCAGGGTAGGTAAAATTTACCACTGTGCTATTTTTTCTTTCTGTGCAACAAAACATTTTATTTTACTAGCTTAATCCAAGTGTTATATTTCAGTTCGAGCTGTATCTCTATGCAAGATGCTACTATACCAATACCTACACTGTGACTTCATGCAGTGTATGTCACATAAGAACCAAACTAAGCCTAATATGCAAAGTGTTTACTATGAGTCTTATGAAGACCTAGCTAGAAATCCTGGTAGCAAGAAATTATAATACACATACATCTGAATTCCAGACATTCCTGGACTTTATGCCAAGTCATCAAGACTCAAGTAGATTGAATTGGTATGAATAGATGGGACAAACTTTGCTTCAGACAGAAAAAAGTTTCACAGAACTAAAGCATTCTGTGTTAAATTAAGAGAAGGATGTAAGGCATGTGAAAATTTTCAGGCTTACTCTTAATAATTTACAAGTGGGAAGGTGTCCCTTTATCAGCAATTCCCACACTTTTGAAAAACTGAGCTAAGATTCAGCTGCTGGGAGTAATTTCCCATACTTGCTCTCAGCATCAGAAAAGATTGGTTACATCTGGCACTTCAGTGTGTCTCTAGTATTCACTCTAGCTGCATATATTCTGCATGATGTTGATTAATTAGAATGCTGATAATAAAGGATATTAGAAAACAGATGCACAAATACTGAACTCTATATGAATGGCAACTGGTCTTGGTACAAAAGTCCTTTTTTTTACTCTGGCAAAGCCTTCAAAAGTTGTTCATGATAGAAATATAAGATTCTTGGGTTTTATGACTGGTGACAAGCTGGGGAAAGAATTTAAAGAACAAAAAATAAATAAACAATAAAACAAACCCACACAAAATCCCAAACAAACAAAAATTGAACAACCGAAAAACATAAAGATTTTCTGACTATACAGCTCTACTTCCAGGCGAAACTTTGTCTGTGATCATGCTTAGCTCCAGGAAAATAACAAAAAAAAATCAAAATTATGATGTGCTACTAAAAGGGAAAAAAAGTCCCAGAAAGACTAATTTTCTAACAAGGATAAAAGAAGGCAGTGTCCCTGACCAATAGGTTGAGTGGCTTTGAAATGCCATTGAAGTTCTTGCTACTACAAAAAACAGAGACTTCTATTGGAAGTGAAAAACGAAGCAGTAGAATTGTTTGAGGGAAAAAAAAAAGTCATAAAAAGCACATGTGGAGGGAAGAAGGGCTAAGCCACTTGAACTAATTTGAAGTGTGCTTGTCTTAGGCAGTGTCATAGGTTTGACGTTGGCACAAGGCCAGTGCCCCTATGAGGATATACTGTCCCTGGTATTTGTTGTGAGATGTGACTAAAAACAGAGCAAAACAGTTTTTAATTTAGAAAGTTAAAGAAAAGAACTTTATTACTTATGATATGCAAAGAAGACACATACAGAAGAACATGAAAACTTTAAAAAACACTCTTCCTCCTCCCCACCACCAGTTCTCAACACAATAAAACAAACTAAAAATTCTCAATCACGTTACTACTCTTTAGATAATTAATCCTTAATCTATTACTACTCTTTCGATAATCAGTACTCAGTCCATTAAGGAGAGATAGGAGTTTTCCTTGCACCACATTGTGGCTTCTTCCTCTATGTCTAGTGCTCTCACTACTGTGCATGGACCAGAGCTGTTTCTAGGGTTTCTCTTTTTAAAGATGTTTTGGTTAGTTCCAAGAAACGACAGTTTCTCAAATTTTGGGACACCAGTCCCCCCCAGTATTACCCCTGGGGCCGAGGGGTCTTGAGAACAGAGCTCTTCCTCTCATCTCTGTTCACACTACTGTCCACTTTTGGCTCCAAGCTAATGCCTCTCTTTAGATGTAGCTTCTGTGTTACAGAAAAGAAATGAGTCCATCTATGGCTATAAGAACAGTCTAGCCAAAGGCCACTCCATCATCTTCTCCCACCTAGGATTCTTTTCAGTATTCTTTGACAATCTTCTACTTGCACAAACTTTCATCATCTTTGCTTAGTTCTCTCTATCTTTTTTCTTTAAATTTAGAAGGATTAGTATTTATAAAGTTTCTATCATCTACGAAAAAGGTTAAAATCTTGGGCTTTGTTTCTTCAGAACACTCACGGTATCTTTGCTGCTGGGCACTCTTCTCGTGCCACTCCTCCATACTCCTTCGGCCGTGCTGCCCAGCTACTGATATCAAATTTCAAGGTGACACAGATCACAGACACAGTCTCTCAGTCTCTCTCTCTCTCTCCGGGGCGGGGGGGGAAAGAAGGCTGTTTGATGCCTCTCAAAGTTCTTATACTCTTTCCACCCTTCCATCTTGCAGGATTTTTCTCTCCCCCTCTCTGCCCAAGGCTCCAGCCTACCTCACCCAGGCCGCATGGCTTCCCCTCCCCCGCCCAGCCAGCCGCTGGGCAGGGGAGATCCGTCCGTCCTCAGGGACCGGAACCAAGAGAGAGCTTTCCGGGGAGCCCTCTGCTTTTAACTCCTTGTGTTCTCAGAGGCGGATCCTTGTCTTCAGTGGCCACACCAGGTGCCAGTCTTTAAACCTGAGCACTCATTGGTTTGACCACTGAAGTTCAAAAACTCATTTTTTTTCAAACTACAGCAGGCAGATACAAAATGCATATCGCTGATCATGTGGCAAGCAAAGAGTAGTGTTTTGCAGACTTCTTTAAAGGACAAGACTCAGAGGGAGGGAGAGAGGGAGGAGTGCAGAATGCAGAGGCCTTCCAGGTTTCAGAAAAATATCATGTTCACTGAAGCTTGGAACCTGAAGACATCTTTATGCCAGCTGCGAGAATAAAATGATCAACAATATTAAAAGCATGTCCAAAGAAGTACAATCTAAGGAAGCAGAAATCTTGCTTTTGCCAAGTCTTATACCTATGGATTGCTATACAACTTCAGCTGGAACGACTTCAGACTGCAATGTTTTCTAATAACTCTTTAAGTCACATTTACAGACAAGAACCAATCCAAGAACCAAAATCATTCATTTTTCTCAAAATGTAGTGGTCCATTCTGGATACAGCATACTGCAGAAGAAACCTTTTCCCCTCCCCTGGAATGTTGATTCAATATTCCTATTAACATATCCCAAATGAGATGCAACAAAATCTTGCTGTTGTTTGTGAGTTAGTTTCACCCTCAAATCCATAAAACATTATACTAGCCATCTGGCTGCCTTTTTCATACGTGACATTTGGGTTTTTCCCCTCAAAATATATCAGTTGTCTCTGAGGCATTTCATCTTGTTGACCGCAGGTCATCTGTCCAATTTGTAGAGTTGATTTTGAATTCTGTTACAGTCCTCCTGTGTGCACCTTTCAGTTTGTGTCATTTGCAAATGCTGTAAATGCACTTACTCTTCATCTTCCTAGAAAACAGTTGAATAACAGAAGGCTCACACAGACCCTCATGGGAATCAATTTGCATCTCTTCCCACAAATTATAGTGAATCTTCAACAGCTATTCTGATTGTCTTCTAAGAAACAAGTAGATCACCACCCAGCCAGGTCTCAGTTCCCTAGACAGCTCCCTAGAACCATAGGTTCATTGTGTGCTAACAGGGAGGTGATGTGCAGGTTTACCGAAATTGATATGCGTTACACCCACGGAGTGTACCCTTACAAGGGAGGCCAGCAATTTGTCCATCCTTGACAAATGCCTTCTTCCAGTCTTTGTCTTCCTTTCCTCTACAGTGAACTCTATTTAGTCCCAAATTCTGTGGTTTCTGTGGCTGCAGTTAGAGTGATTACCACAAAGCTCTCAAAGGATCAAATTTCCCTTTTACAAAAGTGGATGTATGTTTGCCCTGCACTTTCACAGGGCGTCACATTTCCTCTACAACTTCTCAAAGACAGTAATCCTTATGATTACTTTGGCTGTTTCCTTCATCTTTCTCCAAACTTGGCCAGGTTTCATGGTATTTTTATGCTGTTCTTCTCCTTACTGTAGCCAGTGGGTTTCCTTACACAGCCAATGCTATTATGTTGTCCAATAAAAGTTTTGTGAAGATTAGTGAGAGACAAAATGTGCAATATTTGTTTGTATCACCCCTTGTTTGCTCTTTTTTTCTCTTGTAGTAACAGATTTATACTTTGCTTTCAAATACTCTTGTTCTTAAGGCAGAGTTTTTCATTGCTTTCTCACATGTCTCATACATATTCCTCCCTGTTTATACCATGGTACTGTAGCTATTGAGCCTACCTTTTGAGAGTAGCATTTGTAGTAACAGCTGTGAAAACTTGGATCAGTGGAAAGGAAGTTCTCCTGAACATGAGATTACCAAAAAATGCAGATTGATGCTATAAAAATGCAAAATGTGAGTAGCCAATGAGGCAAACATTAAGTGTGGTTGATAAGATCATATCAGACTAGTAGAACAGATCTCTGAGAGGAAAGACAAGAATAGACCCTTGCAATTTTGCCCTCCCTTTGTGTTACTTTATTATCTACTTTCCCTTGATAAGATGTGGGCTGATATGATCAAGGAATAGATGGGAAAATAAGAGAACCTAGAGAATATGGATGATACACTTATTTTTCTGACATTTTCGCTCTTTTGCTATCATGTTTCCAGGCCACAGACTCAGCTCCAGTCAGTTCACTAGGAATAATCACATATAGTTCCTCTCTAAAGACAGCCAAATATCTTAAATGATTTGGTGGCATAACAATTTTACGTCGCTCTCAATATGATGTTTCAGGCTAATGCATATTTCAGACTGTGGAACTTCAAGTATAAATTGTTAATCAGAGTAACTGGAAGGAGTTTAGGACTATGACATTGATGGAGAAGTAATATTTGCAATTTTTCACACTAATGTAATAAAATTAAAGACTAATCTTGTTGTTGGCCCAATCTTTAAAGTAAACGCCTACAAAGTGACAGCACAGATGGCTTGCAAATCTTGTATGAGAGAATTGGCATTAATTGCAAGGCTGAGCTGGAGAACAGTTTCAGATTCCTACTGTTTAATAGTGTTTTCTTATTGCAAGAGTAGTCATTACATATCAAACTGGATATGAAATAGATTTCCACTGGCTTGGTACGTAATGGGTGGGTGTATGAGTGACAGTACCTGACCACTACAATACTCATTCCCTAGGTGCCATCATGTGTGCAAATACTACAGGTTCATGAAACACCAGAAACATTTTTTTTCCTAGTGAAGGTGACTGTCATAGCTTCTTGTGCCATGTGCTTCCCTATTTAGGAATTCTGACCTGATATATACCACAGTGATGATCAGGAACAACTGGAGAAGACTTCTTCAATCAGGCCAGCTTCTCAGTGAATAAGAGTACAGAGACAATGTAGTCATAATCAGCAGGGTCATATCTGCTTGTCTAAAGAGCTGGTAAGCTGGTGTTTTAATTTGTTTGGAATAAATATGGGGATTCATCCAGATGGCCCCCTTGAGGATTTTTAGTAAGATTCTGGCCATCAGACATGTGTGTTGAGTAAGCAATAGGGCGGAAGATATGTGTATATACTTAGCTGACTGATGTTGTGTGGCCTATTTAGTTTAAGCAAGTTTGGAAATATTATCTGGTTTTAATTTGAAAGCTACTTCTCTGTAGAATTAATTTTTTTTGTAGACAAGACAAGAAATGAGCTGTAACTGACACTCAAGAAATGTTTACATGTAAGTGTAACTGACGTACATTATGACAGAGATCATTCTCCTACAATACTACTTTCAGTGAGCATTATTGTGTATAGGATGTTTTTTACCATCATGGAAAATTGTTAAATCATATACCTTATGCCTTCTTGGGAAAATACTCTAAATGTCTGAATTAGAAGAACTCCGTCCCCATTTTCCAGCATTGTGTTGAATATGAAGCCAATTGGTACTTGTTTGATGAGAATAGTGCACACAGGAAGTTAGAGACAAGATGCAAAGTGTTTGACACTCCCACACAATATCCTCGTCTCCTAATAGGAAGATATGAAGGATGGAACACTTGATGGATAAAGAACTGGCTAGATGGCTGCACACAAATATTTGTGGCCAACAGTTCATCCTCTTTGTAGATACCAGTGATCAGTGGTGTTCCTCAGGGGTCGGTACTGAGGCTGACACCATTCGACATCTTGCCAGGGACATGGAGAGTGGAATCAAGGGCACCCTCAGAAAGTTTGCTACCAACCCCAAGCTCTGTGGAGCAGTCAACACTCTGGAGGGAAAGGATGTCATCCATAAGGGGCCTGGACAGGATGGAGAGGTGGAGCTGTGCAAACCCCATGAAATCCAACAAGGCCAAGTGCAAGGTCTTGGATCACAGCAACGCCAGACATGGCTGCAGGAAAGAGGGAGGGGATCCTGTCCCTCTGCTTGGCTCTTGTGAGACATCACCCAGAACACTGCATCAAGCTCTGGTGCCCCCAGTATAAGAAGAACATGGAACTGTTGGAGCAAATCCAGAGGAGGGCAATTAATCTGCTGGATTATAAAGACAGACTCAGGAAGTTGTGTCTGTTCTTCTTGGAGAAGAGAAAGTTGTGTGGAGACCTCCTAGGAAACTTGCAGTATCTGAAGGATCCTACAGGGATGCCAGAGAGGACTCTGCATCAGGAACTGTAGTGATAGGACAAGGAGTAATGGGTACAAACTGAAAGAGGAGAAATTAAGTTATATATTGGGAAGAAATTCTTTGTATTCTGAGGATGGTGAGACACTCAAACAGGTTGCCCAGGGAAGTTGAGAAGGTCTCAGCCTTGACAGTGTTGAAGCCCAGGTTGGATAAGGGTTTGTGGAACCTGATGGAGTGGGACATGTCTTTGCCCAAGGCAGCATGGGTTAGGACTAGAGGATCTTTAAGGTCCCTTCCAACCCTTAACAGTCTATAATTCTATGAATTTAAACTATTCAGATTTGCCTTAGTTTTCTGTACAAAGCTTCATATCTCCTCTCCTAGAACTTCTCTCCATTGTAATAGGCAGCCTGCAGCCCTGGGGCTTTTTTTTATTTCCTTCAGCACATCTCAGCACTGATGGCTGGTGCCTCTGCTTTCACAAAGTGCCAGATTATTTTGTTTTATTCTGAAGAGTACAATGAAAAACTATAACCTGTAAATTCTGGCTCTTCCTGCTCAACCAGTAGACACTTCCTTTTGTGTCTTCTGTCAGAAAAAAACTCTCAAAAACCAAAAGGAACTTGAGTCTCTGGTCCTGACTTTGTCTTCAGGAAGTCTTAATTTTTCTGCAGTTTTGCAGGGTGATACCAAGAACAGATGAGCAAGACTAAGGAAAACATTTTTTTCATGCTTACTCCCTATAAGACTCTCCTCTTCCTCCAGTCTACAGCCCTGAAGGCCTCATTTTTTTTCCCTTTCTTCTCCTTTCTTTTAATTCCATTTCTCCTCCTTTTCTTCCATCAAGACCTTGATTATTGCCAAAAATTTATGTATTCAGTCCCATTCTCTCCAATACAACTGGATGGGAATGTGTCAAGAAGGAAAAACAGTTCTTGGTGACAATATCACAATAGAAGAAAAAAGAGGTTATTCTGGAAATGTTCCCCTTTATCATATTTCTTCATAACATCTGTGGAGACAAGCTTCATTCCAGGTTCCCTGAGGACAGATTTACCAAGTATGCCTCAACAGGAAGGGAAGAAATTGAGGAGTAAATTTTGGAGTTACGAAGAGTCCTTGTAGATTAGATTCATGTGGGACTATCAGACTGTCTTTAACATAAATTGGATGTGAGGTGTTCTGTTTATTACCAGTGAACAAAAAGTCTTGTTATAAGAATAGTACACCTCCCAAGGAATAAAAACATCTTCATGTTTAATTGACAATTATCATTGTTTAGAAAAGAAAAAAAAAAAAAAAGTCAAGGGAAAGGGTACATAAAAGATTTGAAAGAGTATTTTTAAGCTACGAGGTTTCTTTGAAGTTTGACTTTAATATCAAAAGATTGCACAATCAAAGAGAGTATTAAAGTCATTTATTTGTTTGTCAGGCTCAACACATCAAAAACCCAGACACCTTTGGTCATAAAAGGTAGAAGAATTAAGGAGGAGGAAAACATTCCTGCAATTCTACACTGTTTACTTCTGCAACTGAGTGCGGACCCAATGCTCATGTATAAAGGGAGGTTTGCACTTCTCTGGCTGAGAGCATTATACCAATATATGCAGATGTCCCACACTCCCTGGTTGTGCATGACCTTTCACAACAAAGACATTTACACAGTTTGGGACAGGGCACAGGTTATATTGAGCTATTTATGATTAGCACTGGGAAGGCACATCAGAGCACTCGTGTGGTAGGCAGTGCTAATAATGCACAGTAAGTAGAGAAGGCAACAGGACTCAAGGGACAGCTTTGGACAGAGATGAAGGAATTCACAAGGATAAAAAACTGAGGAAAATCTTGAAATACCATATTCCGAAGAGGACAGGGTGGAAGAATCAGGATATGCTATAGGATGTGTTGACCTGGTCATGAAAACTTCATTAATTTTACAGCTGTTCATTTTTTTCATTTCCATTTGATGGAATACATTCATAAATATATAAATCATCAATTTATAAAGTTAAAAGAAAGTTTAGGGATGTCCTCAGGAAGATATGAACAAGAAGGTAATTAAACCATCTCTAACTCAATGCTGTACTTTGACTAACATGTCGACAATAATGGCATCACAGCTTTGCATTGAAAATGGGGTGAAGCATAAACATTTTTGAGATGGAAGAAATTGAAAACTTCAAACATTTTAGGAATTCAGTTTTGCAGCAGAAGTGGTTATATTTCTTAGTGAAAATTGCTTCTAAATGAAAAACCGGTTTCTATGTGTGGAAAATATCTTCAGAAATATTTTTATTCCTTCATGAGGGGAAGAAACATGCAATCAAAAAATTCCTGACCAGGAGTAGCTAAAAAAAGTGAGATTGATTTCTTCTTCTCTTCCAAAATTCTACTCATGTAACTGTGACTTTTGAACACTGTGCTTCTGCTAACAGCATAAATCACCAGGATTTCCATGTCCTTTGAAGGTACAGAACAATGAAAATGAGAGGTCAACCAGACATTGTGTTAAGTATAATCACATTGAGACATAGAAAACAAGCCTGCTTTCCTGACAAAAAAAATTGGTTCAAGAGAGAAGAGTTCACATCTCTTTTATCCAGGAATGATGCACAGTGCAAGTTATATAAAGCAGATGGGATATATTGACTGTGTAGTTGAGGCTTGCTGCCTGTGATAAAAACTGTGAACAATTGTGCCAATTAGACAGCCATAAATCACCCATTTGAGGCTAGATGATGATGGAAACAGCAGGAAGTAACTGATCATGTCTGTGAAAACAGTAGCTTATTTCCTAGAAGCAGGTAAGTGAAAATGAACATGTAGCAGGCTAGTCAAGCATGTCTGTCAGTTGTGCTGTGAAACACTGTACCAGTTGTATTGTGCACCGAAACAGATCTCTAGAAAAACTACACTTTATTTTCCTTTGTCTCATTTCTCGACTACTCTCAAATGGGAGAAGGCAGGTCCTGGCCTCTGTACAATTAGCAGATGTTCTGAGAGTCATTTATATTTTCGTTTTGATGTTTGCTCTTAGCTTTCCCTGTCGATGGAGCTGCCTGGAAGAAAAAAGACTATTTTTTTCTCAACAGTAAAGAATTAAGTATTAGGTTGTTAGGGTATTTTGTATAATGTCTTGATGAAATTAGCATTTTATTTCATTGTCAGTTTCCAGAGGGGAATTTAATTTTGCTTGAATTTATGGGAAAAATAAACTTTTGACTGGCAAGTCTCCTCACTAAAGAGGACACAGCAAACCCTCAAATGGCATGAAATATTTACCAAAATAAAGATGAAATATTTACCAGAAGAACAAGAATGCTTTTGATGCTGCTACTGAAAAACTGCAACAAGCACATTCCTTTTTCATGTTCTTTCATCTTGTCCAAAAAGTCAGAAGAGAATAAGAAGCATTGTGGAAGAATTCTCACTGCCTCTGATAAGATCCTTTCTACTTCTCTAAAATTCAGAAGATTCTTTCATACTAATGTGAACGTTTTTAATGAGTTCAGGGCATTCCAAAGACATTGATGTCTTGGATAAATCTGCCAAAGTGAAAGGACCTTCCTTGAGGTTTTCTTTATTGAGCTAACCAAACTACCAATGGTGATAAGCCAAACAATAATGCACGCACTCAGTCTTTCATCTGAATTTCTGGAAGAGTGCAGATCCCAGTTTATTTCAGCAGAATGAGTTCTGCTGAAAAAATATCACAAGAGAGTTCAGAAAATAGAAGGTTGCTCTGGTCAACTGCAACTTCTTATTTTAGTTCTTTGACTTTCTCCATCTTCACAGACACCAGTTGAAGGGCATCTGAAAGGTAGTTAGATCAGTATGCCTTTGCTACAAGGTGACGTATCTTTTCTCCAAGTGCAAGCTTCACTTAGGAAGGCACTCTGCTTCCCGTCTTGAGAGAAACCTCCACCTTCTTTCTTGTGCTCAGAATTGCACATTGTACATGCACTTTTATTGGAATCTGGGAGGCAGCCTATCCAGATGCCTTTGATGTCTCAGGTTTGTAAGGACCAGTGGTATCCCATGCAGGAATCAGGGAATAATTGCCCACTGCTTCTTCTTGCCTGTATGAAAATAAGTTCCTTGAGTAATATCACTCAACATGGGCTCACCAAGCCCATCTTCTTCCACTATGGAATCGGAAAATGAAAACAGGCTACCCAGGAATGAAGGATTTCTTTTTTTTCTCAAAACCACCTCTACTTACCCACAGATCTACTTTAAGCAGAACCTACTGTTAGCAATAAGCATGAACTGAAACAATGGGAGGTGCATCATAACCTTGAATTGGGGAGCAGATGTCCCATTTGGGCTGCATGGTCCTGTTGAGCATAGCAACATCCTTAAGATAATTTATTATCCAGTACAACTGGGATTTCCAGGGATAAATATCAGATGGAGTCTTTTAGCGTGAGCTAATGTGATTAATTCATTTGGTTCCCTATAAAGTTTGGCACAGGCCCTCTGGACCATCTTTGAGAACTTTTTCCAGTTAAATTCTGTACAAGTCATCAGGGAACCCAGCAGGAACAGGTGGCAGCAGCAGATTCTTCAGCTATGCTCCCAAAATATTTTTTTCTATTTATTATAACTTTGATGTAACAGGTTTGGGGTTTTTTGTATTTTAATTTTAAGACATATAGGGATTCTGATGGGTACTCTCAAAAGCCTCCTATCTGGGCTGTTCCAGTTCAGGAGTTGAAATGAAGAAAGTACTTGGATTTGAAGAACAAAAAACTTTAGATATTTTCACAACCTTAGTGGGTGGTGACAGACTGACATGTACATACCCTTGGAAACAAGCGTATTGCAGAAAAGGGTCAGATTTCCCAAATTGACATGAAAATTATTAAGGCCCAAAAGCCTGTAAAAACTTAGTGTACTAGTTTGAAATCAAACTAGTGGGAGATCGTAAGTCAGAACTGTAATTTTATAGGAAAAAAAATTAAAATAAATAAATAAATGCAGTAGTACAAGAACACTGACAAAGACAGAATAAAACCTGACACTCTATGGTGGTAGCAGTCCAAGCAGAGTGGTTCTGATGAAGCGGTGATCCTGTAGAAATAATGGGTCTGAAGATCCAGCAGTAGCTCTTGTCCTCTGAGAGTCCAGTACGTAAGCACTGCTCTGGTGTTCAGAGTCCCAGCTTATATCCAGGCTGGAATGCTTGGTTCCTCCCTCTGGGCAGAGCATCTCACAATGGGATGGTGAGTCATGTGATAAGGCCTGATGGGCCCATTAACAGGAGATAGTCCAGGAGGGAGTTATCTGGGAGTCATGTGGCAAGGTGCTGATGGGCCCATTAACAGAAGATAATCCAGAGTGGGGGAGGCAGGGAGCACTGCCTCACCTGGTTTCAACAGTTCATGAAGATGGTGATAGAATATACTTCAACCCAGGACACTTATCAGGGTCTCCAAGTTATGGTTTCCAGGGAACAAAGCAATTAGTATTTGCTCAAGGAAGGGATCAGCCTTCTGCTCCAGCTGTGCCTTCCTGTACTGAAAGATCAGAGCAAGCCACAATGATATTAATGTCAGCAAATTACCTCTCTACTTAGTATAGAGTTACACTTCACTGCCTCTGCATGTAATGCTGTAAGGTTCAATGAATTAGCTGTGTTCTGTACAAGATGAACTAAGCAATCAATTTGCCATGAATGCTTTTATGCACAACTTTTTATAAAATCTGGTATCTTAAAATGATTTTTGCAATTTTATCTTCTATGTAGTGATGAATCTGCCTGGTCTGTACCACTATTAAAACCCTGTACAAAATCTCCACTCTTGCATCAGGTTTTGGTTGTGATCTTCTTTATCCTTGTCAAAAGTCAAAAGGATACCAAATTAATGAATGGGAATAAAGAAATGGAACAGAAGAAGTAACTTCATCTGCCTGAAGAGGCATGACTGGTTAGTAGTCTGTGCTAAACTAAGGCTAAGGATTTTTCCACAGCTGCCAGGTAGGAGGGTCCATGCTCTGTAATCCAGTTCACAGCATTATTCTGTGTGGCCTGAATACAAGATAATCCTTGGTTAGCAGCTACACTATAAGAACATGTACTTTGAAAATGTCAGAAAGATCTGGGCAAAGCTCATACAAATCACAAGAAATACCTTGATTTTCAGTACACATCACAAGAATCCTTCACTTTGTCTAGATCTGCATCACATAACCACAAGTATTTCTATTTTACCATCCACATAGATAATATTCTGCCCAGAGCGCTGGCCTAGGGATTATGTGAGTGTCTTTTTTCTCTCGAGTCTCCAGGGCTGCTATGAGAAGAAACACAGGAAGAGAGTTTACTTTCAGTTTCTGCACAATACAGCCAACTTCTGGTCACAACCTTCTTCCAGTCTGCCTATTTGTAGTTTTGCTTCTTAAGATGCTGATGGGTCAAAACCACCTGTCTCTCCTAAGAACTCACAGTCCTATAGGAATGTAAGCATCCACATTAGCAGGAAGAGAAACAATTCATAGACAGCATAGAAATGCACTGTGGTCATCATGATGGCTGTCACAAAAGGAATTATGGAAAAGGACTCAAAGGGAAAGAATAAAGGAATTCTACAATTGAGGCTTTAATTTAGCAGAACAGCAAAAGGCTGAAAGCAGCATTTTCTTTTCTCCTCACTGGTCCTTTCTATGTCTTCAAGGAAAATGCATTCATTTTGATGGAAACATTTTATTCATTGTTTTGCTTTACTTCTAAAGGCCACAGACAAATTCAAATTATAAAGAAAGCACTCATGTGAAATGGCAATTTCATGTTACCATCTATAAAAATACCTGGAGGCAGTTAAGGCCATTCAGAATAGCATTTCAAGGCTGTAATTTTAAAAGATATCTAAGAAATGCTGAAACTTCTCTCTTGATTACCTTGTCTGAAATATCTGTTAAGCTTTCATTCAAAATCTCAGTGCTACCACTCAGAGAAAAAGTGTGAAACAAGACAGAAATTAAGCTAAACACTACTGTAAAATGGTGGATTTTTACTCTTTCTCCACATCAGTAAGCAAGAAGTAAGATGTCAGTAAATATGTGCAAGAACAAATACAAATTTCTTCTGTTGAAGGAAAGAAAGCAGACCAAGGAAATCCAAGGTAAAAAAAATCTTTTTCACAAAGCAATAGCTAGACCAGTTTTTTTACATGAAGTCCATGGAAAACAAGTTAACAGGAAAAAGTGTGCAGTGGTCTCATATTTCCACAAGTGACTAGTGACAGGGAGCAGTTTTTCAGAGTTGTTGCACAGTCCACTCTGTACTGACAACTGAACTGCTTAAAAAACCCGTACTGGATTATCTTTCACATTTCGGATTAAAGACCTGGAAAACAAATAATTATGTAGGTTTTAAAAAAAACCTTTATCAGACAATGAAAATATCCTTCCCTTTGATGATCTTAAGACAGTTTAGGTTACTTTTCAGGTGTAAATTTTGACTAACTGTAGCTGAGTTGGAGGATTAACATGGTGCACATTTCATAAAACTATATATATTCTCTTCTGGGAGAACATTGTGCCTGCAGTGCCTTCCATAGCCAGCTTTCTCCTGGCAGGCCCATTCAGATGATTGATTGAAATTGAGTCATTCTAAAAATACATTGTTTTTTATATCTTCTTGCAAATTCAAGAAGATTTAATAGTGCAAATATATCACTGTGACAAATTTAATTAAGAAAGAAAAAAAGGCAGATTAAACCAATGTCTTTCCGAAATGATACTAAGTTTCTTTCAGGCAATTAAATGATGTCAGTTTTTGCTAACCATTTTCTTGAGAAGTACAATTAGAAAAAAGGCCCCTCCAAAGATAGCTGAGAACCTGTAAAAAATGTTCTCATCTGTGCTGAAAAAACACCCTTTAAACTCCAATTTTAAACTACTGTTCTTAGAGTAGCTGCATCTTTGTGTGACTGCCACTGCTGAAACCCATTCATTCTAGAAGAAAATTCTCAGCTGGAATTGCTTTTCACATGCTAGTCGTGTCACGGTTCATTGTATCCTCAGAAAGTTTTCTCAGATAGGTGAGATTAGCTTGGGAATGATGCTGATCCAAATTTGACAGCGTGCCATCCTAGTTTGCTTTACAAGAACAACCTCTTCTTCCTTCTGTTGTGGAATGAGAATTGATACAGGTACCATTTGAGATAGAATTGGCGTAGTCCCCACTACTCAGCCTAGCATGAACACAAAGCAATCTTAAATCCCCTGCAAACCAAGACAGGAGGAGGGAGAGAACAGAAACTGGATTTTTAGTAGGGCATGAGGCTTTATCCCTGAGGAAGAAGGACAGGAGAAGGGATTTAGAAAGAGTGCGCAGCAGATCTGAAGACAGCAGCTCTTGAAGCAGGAGTTCAGAGCTGTACAGACCTGGTAAAGGATATAAGATCAGTATCAATCCTCCACCAATTTTGTTCTGCAGAGAGGCAGCTCTGAAAAGCAATGAACAATTAATTGATTAGAAGATTAGAGCAAGCACTTAGCAGCAACAGGGATTAATAATATTCTTAACCCCTACAAACTTGTTCACATTTTAAATTCAGTTAATGTAAAAAGACGTGAAAAACTACTCTTCTACTAAACTCCTCCATGGAATCTGTTAACAACATAAGCCACACTTCGAAAAACTGTAGACAGAAATTTATCAAAGGTTTACAAAGTTTGGAGATGGCTTCAGTTTTATGTAATTTACCTTTGAAAATTTATAAATTATATCACCCCCAAAAATAATATTTGACATAAAACTTAAATACAAATTGATTAGTAAGAGGAAAATTTCAGTAAGTAAATGTCTCTCTGGAACATTAGAAATGCAGAAGATTTTCTATCTCCATTTTCTCACCCCATATTCTTTAGCTCATTAACTAAAGATCCTCTCATTGCTCTGCTGCAGTTAAGCTGTATGACTCTATTCTGGTATTCCCATCAATTTAAAATAGCACTGTCATTTCTTAACATGCAGCATATTGAAATGCACAATAAACATGTGGTTAAAATCAAGTATTGCCCAAGTTTTGTCAGAAAAAGTTTTTACTGTCTGTAGATCTCTCTCTTTCTAAAAAGTCTTGATGGTTATTGATTATAGATCTATCTTTTATGCTTCTACTTTCATACAAGTATCATCTTCCAGCATGTAACATAAAGATGAGAGAACATTTCTCTAGATGTGGAAGCATCCTCTTGAGCATTTTGATAGCTTTAAAAATTTGATACCCTTATATATTCTGCATATATAATTCATACAAATTTCAATCTGAAACAGCCTCTTTCTGGTAGTTTCTGCAGAAGTAATTCTCCTTGGAGTCTCAGATGTTTGCTTTTTCCTTGCAAGAGGCATCTAATAATTAATCCTTAACATTGAATATAAACACCTAGTTTCTGTGGATTTCAATTTGTCTTATTTTTAAAGCAGGTTCAGCTCTACCTTGGCAGTTTTCTTCTTCAATGTAAGTAAATATCTATATCATGATTTATATTCTAGGAATATCTCATAGTCCCGGACACCTGATGCCACAGTGGCACACAACACCTGAAAAAAACATCAATGCAAAATTTCTATATTCAAGGTGAAAGTAAACAAAAAGAGGCAGAGAAAAGCCACCCAAACTGATGACCTAGCTCCTAGTCCACTAGTCTCCTAGCTAGTGACACTCCAGCATTCTTCCTCTGGGATGCAATTCTCCACCACTGGAACAAGCCAGCTTTTCCCCAGGGCATGAAGAAGAGAGCATTGTGCCTCTGTCACCCTGTACTCATTCAGTTTGGTTTTGTCTCAGCCACAAACATCTTAAGAGCAGGATGAGACACCAAATACTGAATCATCTTATTTTATTTTTTGCTAGCCAGGTCTAGCAAATGTTCAAGGGAAAAAATGTTCAAGAAAATGTTCAAGGGAAAAAAATAGCACTCATGTCATGGTTGTCAATGAGAAAAGGGAATTTTGCTAGCAACAGCTCGGTGTTTGTGACATAACTTCAGCAGGTTTTCTGATGGACTGGGATATTTTGACTGGCGTATGTGTGTATATGAGTGTTTTTGACTGATTGCATGTTCTATAGCAGCCTTTTCTCCCAGGAACTTCCCATGGCTTGTATACTTTCTGGGTAATTTGAATAGGTCAGACTCACTCATAGCCAGCTCCAACATCTGCAGCTTCCTATTAACTCCACAGTGTTTATTCAATTCTTGTCCTTAGTACGGGAGGGAGGTTTTCAAGGCTGTGTTTATTGCTGTGGGATTAGTTCCTCCACTGTTCCCATCAGTTGTAATTGTTATTTTCATGCAGTTCCCTGACAGTGACAAATCTACACTTGTCTACAGGTTTCCATCCTCAAAACTGTGACTGTAATTAAATCCAGACCTCATTTGTTGGTCTGTCCTGCCTTTTTGTCCCCTCTCTTTTGTCTTGAACAGTTTAACTTTTGTCCAGCCATAGAAGTAACTGGGGTTCTTTTAAAGCACTGGTAAGCTTTAAATTTACAATTCAAAGTAATGCCTAGCTTGAATGTTGTGGCCTCAGTGGACTCTTTTTCTGCAGTGATTGCTACTAAAATATCAGTGTTTGGTAGTGACTACTACATTTAGAAGTCATTTTCATGTAGGGTTGACATGTTGTTTTGGTTATTGTGTTTTACCCAACAATCTCACTGTGAAAAAGCACTACCTTTTACAATATGTTTTGTATGTTGTATAAGGCAGAGGCTAAAAAGAAAACTCATTTAATTTTACCACTTTACATGCAATGTTATAAGAAATCATCCCACTCTTTATATCTGATCTTAAATTTAAGAAAAAATTGGTGAGTAATTGGCAAGTAAATTGATAGATGTGGTTTTGTGGAAATGATAGGCAAAGCATTGCTAACAGAGCTTCAATTTGTCAACTTTCTTAGCTTTAGAGCATGAGTACACTGAAAATGTGTAGGACTTCAAGGAAGTTCAAGGACCTAGATATTTTGAATTTCCATGTCCTGTGCTCCATCCCATCTCATATTCTTCTGGAAGACATCTACTACTTCATATAAAGACATTTGGTTGCTCTGTTTTCTCAAGATCTTATTGCCAAAAGAGAGCCAAGCTGTATCTTGAAACTCACAGAGATATAATAGTGTATTCTCATCTTAAAAAGACATTTCCACAGAAAGCCTGACCACAAGGGGAAATTAGAAGGAGAGGGCTATGGAGGGAACTCATATGCTGTGGAGTCTCGGTGGTGTACCATAGCCATGCATCTTCTGCCTTAACCTTTCACAAGAGTTCATGACACAGTAGTGAACAACATGTTCACTAGCAATGTGTCCTTGGAAAGCAGTTTGTCTTTAGAAGTTAGATTGCAAAACTTGTTTTTTAACCCATTGCTGTCTGGTTCTGCCTCCCATTAATCTCAATGTAATGTGTACCACATTCTGCCCACACTGCTGAGTTGCAGCCACTAACATTACAGCTTCTGTTTGGCACAAGGGTATGCTAACATCACATGGCACACACAGTCCTGCAGGAATGTGTTACTCAACAAAGTCTCATCACAGAGGGTGAGAGAGTAACATAGTCATGTTGAGATGATGCCTGCCCAGTGCCACTCAGAATTGCCTTGAACCTAAAGACCTGGCTTCAGATGCAGTGCATTTTTTGTTAAGACAATTCCAAGTTCTAGGCATTGGAGGGTTTTGACAGATAAGTATCTCTGATCCCACTGGGAAATGGCAGTAAGCGTGCATTGTTTGATGAATCAATTAAAATTAATTTCCTAAAGTCAAGCCATCTTTGGGCTAATTAATATGGCTAAATTTCATGTTAATCTGTCATTTTTCATCACATTAATACCATCCCAAGAGCATGGAAATCTTAGTATAGTTAATCCTCTTGAAGATGAGAGTTGTTGCTTTTTTTTTTTTCCCTCCCTAAAACATGAAGGTCTTCCTTGGAGAAGCATAAATAGAGTTTCTTCACTGTCAACTGCCAAAGTCTATTGGCAATGGCAAGGCAGTCTGTGAAAGATGTAAGCTTAAACTTCCACCAATTAATGAACAAGAGCACTGTTAAATGTCTGCAGAGACCTAGAGTGGACCAGAGCCAGACATTTTCTGCCAAACAGAAACACACAAGGGAAAAGTGAATATGTACTGTCTCTAAATATGAGCTTACAGATGTGGCTGTTATTTTTCTTATTTAAACATTCTGGGGTGACTGCACTCTAAAAATGCTGCATGAGCCTGGGTGAAACTCTCACTCTTGGGAAAGAAATGGAGAAAGCCTGGTAGAGATATATGTTTCTTAAGCCTACTAGTCACATTAAAAAATCCTAGGCTCCTAGGTAAAAGGAATGTCCTGGCATTTTTACCCCAAAAGCAAGAAAGCTCAGCGAGAGCTTAGGTGACCTGTTTGAGAGAAAGGATCTGTTTCAAATTTCCCTTATTGTCCCACTAATACCCAGAAGTTGGAGAAGGCCTCCAATTCTCAACCAACATATTGATAATGAAATAATCAGGATGCCACTAGGCAGAAGGCAAGAAGTATGGAAGCAGAAAGCAAAGTATGAAGATGCTGTATGCTGTCACTGGCCTTCTGTGTTCCAGCGACAGCAGGGAACCTGCTGGCACAGTGTGCAGTTTCTGGGATGGTATCTCAGAAAAAACATGGACATCAGCTTGCCAAGATGCCTTTGAAGTCCAGGCTGTATGGTCTGCTCCACTGCCTGAAACTTAATCCTCACCAGTTTCTTTTCTGCCTGGGGAAAGCTTTTGCATGCCTGACTTGGCTGGCATAAGTGACAAGGGAACAAAGAAGCTACTAATCTTGTGAATTGGTGGTATGAGGGCAAGAGGTCCCAGCTCCATGTCAACAGACAGACCAGAGAAGGAATGAATGCTGCAAACATGGCAATGGAGATATGAGTAATTTCTTGAAAGGGCAGAGCTGGCCAAAAATGTTTTCACCTGGAAATGTCTCATCCTTTCTCTTTCTGGGTAAAAAGGAGAGAGGTTTGGAAAGCAAATTATGTGATGTGTAGGTCTGGGATTTGGAGTAGGCTATGTTTTTCTCTGTAATCACTAGACAGAGCAGAAAACAGCTTTCTTAGCTAGGCAAGGAAGGTAAATGTGTTTTCTGGCAGAGATTAGTTGACATGAGAGATCAGCAGACAACACTGCAACTCTAGGAAGCGCTTCCAATATTTCCATAGCTAAGCCCTGATCTTCCCAGGTTTATGAAAATTTTCCCCTGGCAACTGCAAGTCCTTCACTGAAAGCAAACAGGAGCATTGCCAAAAGTGACTGTGCAGAGACTCACAAACCGCGGAAAGGAAAGGTATGTACCCCAGCCTTGTCTCCCAAGAACATTTTAAGGGTCCCTCAGCCTTGCTGAGCAGCCATTCCCTGTTCCATAACATGCCACATCACTATTAGTATGTGCTTGTGCCTTTCTGCAGAACTTTTGCTTTTATTTAGTCATAAAATCTGTGTACCCTGGAGAGAAGTAAGCCAGGAATTTACAAGCTAGGTCAGTCAGGGCTTAAGAGGTCTTTTATGGTCATTAGTGGAGAAATGGCACAACAATCCACTTCCTCAATGCTATGTTCTCTCTCTCTCACTCAATCCTGCTCTCTTTAGCAGACAATCATGTTCTGACACAGGAGATCTGCAGGCAGTGAGCTCCTGACAGGTCTGTGCCTCTATCCCAACTGCAGCTGGTACTTGATATCTGAAACCTTGGATGCAGCCTAGCCTGCTTTCATGGGGAACTGTTCATCGATGGATGTTCATTATCCTGTCACCTGTCTGACAGTGACTGTGACCAGTCATGGGACTGTGAAACATCACTCACAATGAACATGGCTTTTATTCTCTACTAAACATTGCTTTCTGTGCTGACTACAGCCACTCTTGGACCCTCACTCAGTGCTAGTAATGGGAAAGAGGCAGGAAGTGATCTTGCAAAAGTTTTGCCCTTTGTTACATTATTTAGTAATATGTAAAGCCTTTAGAGCTTAATTCTTTATCTGCTTTGACACAAAAAATAAAATAAAAATTAGAAAGCCAAGAATTTTGTCTTCTTGCTCTTCCTGGAAGATCCTTGACCCTGACTTGGAAGAGGAACTCATGAGGTACTTGATATTCTGCTTCTTCTGAGACTTAATTTAACAAGCATTTAACAACCAACATCTGCTGAACTCCTTGAGTGATGGAGGACTGTCTTCTCTCAGCATTTGAAAGAGGAAATGAGTACTGAAAGAAATTTTTTTAGTGGAAAACACTTGTAGTCCCTGAGAAATAAAAACTTCTAAGTGAAAGATGGGCATTCTTTGGTCACCTTTAAAGAGGCATAGATCAGCTCATGCAGAGGGGAAGAAAAGGCACCAACAGGTAAATTTTACCATCAATGAACTGACTATGTCTCCCCTGTTTGCTAAGATTCTCTAAGGGAGCACCCCACATGCTCCACTACATAAGTATGGAGTAGAATTTACAGCAGGTAAATAAATTTCCATCTAAAAATATATGTGTTTAAATATCTGAGTATCAGCTAGGTTGCTCTAATTAATATTCTTGGTGTTGTAACCTGCAGCAACACTTGGTAAGTGATATCTTTTTAATCTGTTTCATCTCATCGTTCCCAGGAGTCTTTCTGACATAGATTCCTTTGATATTGTTGACATCTGTTTCAAGAGTCCTCAGAGAAGGCTGCTTATGTAAAGGACAATGTGTCTTGCTGGAACAGCTCAAAGATGGTTCAGTAGCGTTAGTCTCACTTCACCAGAAGGTGAAAATCATTAGCACTGTTGCTCTAGCTTCCCCTCCTCAGGCAAGTGATTTGGACAATGGGCAGTACTGTTGGCTCCTTTTTCTTTTCACAAAGGAGGATCTTCACAACTGGTTTTTATGCATAACTTTAGTGTTCATGCTGAGCTATCCTTCTTAACCACAGTAAAAAAGAGAGCTTGTGTAGTTTGCCTAGGAAATTTCCACTAAAATATTCTACTCTCATTTTTCTCCTCCAAATGTAGTGCAGAGCTCTGTTGAGTTGACAAAAAAAATATTCCAAATCCATGAGCAATTATCATCTGCTTGCCCATTATTTTAAACATGTTGTGGGCATTTTATTTGTCCTCTCTTTGTTATAGCCTATTAAGCTAGTCTGGCTCATGTCCACACTAAAAGAGGCTGCAATACCACAAAAAAATAGATTATTTTATTTTTTAGGTTAAAAAAATATGATGATTAGGAGTTTTCTAACACTATACTATAACAAAATGTGAAAAAATTTCCAAATGTCTTGCATCTCATTTCCATTTATCACTGTGAAACCAAATTATTTAATTAATCATCTAAATAAAAAAGGTTTTCAATCTGTAACTTGATTGTCAGTTGGCAATACATGTGTTGGAATTTCTTCAAATACTTCTTTGAAAGAAATAATAACAGGTTTTGTCCCCAAGTGTCCCAGATGAGTTTCAATAGCAAGATACTTTTTCTGAGAATCAATCTCCATTCATTTATTTCTAAGTGCATTCACTTCAAAATGTTCAGATTTAGTTTGAGATTCCCACAACATTCTCCTGGTGAAACCATGTTTCCATGGTGCACTGTTTACTTGGTAAAAAAACTGTCAGGATCCAAAGATCCAGAGAGTGCTGTTGAATGGATCTACATACAGCTGAGGACCACTTGCAAGTGGGGTTCCTCAGGGCTCAGTTTTGGGGCTGCTCCTCTTCATTGATATCTGCATGAGCAGGTCCAGAGTAGGGCAATGGAACTGGTGAAAGGTCTGGAGCACAAGTCCTGTGAGGACCTGGGGTTGTTTAGCCTGGAGAAAAGGAGGCTCAGATGTGACTGCCTGAAAGGAGGGTGTTTCCAGGCAGGGGTGGATCTCTTCCCCAGCGAGAGGAAGAGGAAATAGTCTCTAGTTACCCTAAGGAATGTCTAGACTAGATATTAGGGGGGTGGGGTAGGGTATGGAGTTTAAATTTGTTGGAGTTTTTTTTCCCCAGAAGAATTGTAGAACATTGGAACAGACTGGAACAGGGAAGTAGTGGGTGGAGGCACCATTCCTGGAAATGTTCTAAAAACACCTGAATATGGCCCTTGAGGACATGGTTTAATGATAAACATAGTGGCAGAGCTACATTGATGGCTGGGCTTAATGATGTTAAAAGCCTTCCTTCTACGATTCTATGATTTTGCATGCTCAGTGTTCACAAAAAAAAAGACGGTTCTTTGTGGCGAGGGGCGAATCTCTGATGAGCATCTGCTCAGGTCTTTATAAGATATGGAAACCTGAAAATTTCTCAATTCCAAAAATTTAAAAGCAAGCTGCTAGATATTGGGTTGGTATATGCAGAAAATTCACAGCTTATCCAGCTATGAAACTGATAGTCCCATATCAGCCATGCACTGGCTTCAGGTTGATGACACACATAAAAAAATTTGAAGTGATCATACACATACTTTGGCTATTCTCAGCAAAAATAAAGAGAAAACTGAAAGATAATATAAAGTATAAATATCTTAATTACATTTCAGTACACATTCTCCCTTTTTGTGTAGACTGGCCTTTCTCGGGTTTAGCTTTTTTGACCAGCAGCTGACAAAATGGAAAGATGTTCTATTTTGTGCAAATTTTAAAATTTGTTTTTATTAAAAATTTAATAGAAATTAACTATACTTTCAGTCAGACAGTTGTTGTTTGTGATGGTCTAAACCTCTCACAGCCCAGCTGAAATTTTCACCACATAGGTTTTAAATAAGTCCTTTTCTAATTCAATTAATTCAAAATAGCCTCAGCTGCTGCAGCTAGAGGTTCACAAATACAATGTTATATATGACCCTCTCATACAAAAATAGATTTTTCTGAGAAAAGCAAATATAAAATGAAAAAACTGTTTCCATCTCACAGCACTAGCAGAATTCAGATTCTCAATAGCAAAGGTGCAGGAAAGCATGGGCGTTTGACAATCACATGTTCTAGCCATTTATCTTTTTCAGATATACTTTTACCACCTGTCTCAAACTGTCTGTAAAATAACAGGTGACAGGCTGTAGCAGAGTTATCTTCAACAAGGAATACTGCAATGGAGTTACACTCTTTATGTGGGTTTTTTGGTACGTTTTTTGGTGGTGGTGGTGGCTTTTTAGTTTTTTTCTCTGAAATTCAGAGGACGGTCAGTTACAGAAGAAATAAAAATCTCAGTTGGGATTTTTTAACCGTGGATGTTTATGGTTGACACAAGCCTCCTGGTATGTCAATATATAGAACGGCATTGTTCCAGCATTGTTCAGTAGCCTTCATTTAAATCATATTTTCAAAGAAATCTTTATGGACACTAGATCATCCATGGCACTTAAATTAAGACATTTAAATGGACTTAATTAGGACCACAAGGAGTATCTGTGCACCCAGATTTTTATTCGGAAGTTTAATATTTGCCCCAAGTATGTAGTCCATGCCACCACTGCTGTCAGTGAAGAGAGGGAGCTTGCAGTAGGGTTAATCATATCATCCCAAGATAAGTGTCTGAGAAATAAATAACTAATGCATCTTCATAACTGGAGTAATTTTTCACTCCAGAGGTCCTATGATGTGCCTGCTGATTTCTTTTTTTTGTTCTCTGCTGAAGAGGATTTTACCTGACAAAGTGTACTTTTAAAACAGGAAAAGGTAGATTGCACCAGCCTAACCACTGGAATTTTTTTTTTTTTTAATTATTTTTTTTTTTTTAAGTAAGAAAGAAGAAGCTGTTTAAAAAGAATCATTTACCTCCATTGCAAAATGAAGCCTGTCAAAATTGCCTGCTTTCCTTCTTCAGTATCTGGATCTTTTCCTCAACACTTGTCTGATATGGTAGTTCTGGTTCCCTTAAGCTGTATGTTTCTTGGGGAAAAGTATTTTCTTGCCTTGTTATCTTCCTCAAATACAAACCTTGCCTGAAACTTGAAGTACACAGAGAGCCTGCTCTTGAGCTCACAGTCTGCAGCAGCATTAGCATGTGTTAGTTTTAGCAGCGTTGGGCTCAAATCCTGAGTAGGTGTTCTGGCATGTAAATAATATGGGTTGATTCTCTGTGACAGTACTGTGGCTGCTTTTGTTTGTAAAACACACCCAAAAACAAACTGAATGACCAAACAATAGTCCTAAGGAAGGGGAGGTAAAAGGATATCAGGTTTTCCTATGAGATGTATGGTAATATCTTTTTCTAATATGATGCAACATTTTCATGATGAATATAACGGTTTGTGCCTGAGAAAGTAAAATGAGGCTTAGATGTGTGGAACTTGCCATTCAAACTTGCCATGAATTCTGGATCCTGAGATATGTTTTGTGTCATTGCAAATCAGTGTTTTACATTTTTTGTCTTAAGATCCAAACATATTCTCACTAAACCATAGCTAAATATCTGTTTTTCTTTCAAAGGAGTGTTGTTCTGCTCTTCCTAAGGAAAACTAATTCCTAGTAGCAAAACTTACCTAAAATTTGATAATCACCTATACACATCAAACGTAATCAGTGTTTTTGACAAATGAAAAAATTAGCATATTTATCAAATAACATCCATGTTGCTCCTCAATTCTGTTACCATTCTATTTGCATATGAGCAACCATGCTTCTATTTTCAAATGTAGCCTGGTAGGAATTTCACAGGAAAGCATTGCAAACAATTTATGAAATCACTGGGGTTTTTTATTGGCTGTGATTCCATTTTAAAAGAACATCATACCATTTACCCACATCATGCAGGAAAAAATACCAGAAAAATAACAAATTAAAATCACATTCACAATGTCTCTACTTTAAATCATCCTCAAGTATACTGCATGCATCTGAAAGAAAGCTGGGAGCATTTGTACTAGAAAATGCATGACTAAGTTAAATTTTGCTCTGTGTGTGTGAAAGAGAAAGAGAGAAACAGGCAATTTTTTAATGACAGTACTGAAACATTTTCCTAACTCAGTGCATGAAGAAACAGTTATCTTAATAACATATATTCAGAACAAATACAGACAACTTTCAGATACAGAAGACATTACATTTAGATCACAACAGCTAATTTCTAACAATGCCTGTTCTAGCACAAATAGCTTGGCAAAAAGATGTATTCAGCAGCATTGGTATGGTCTTTCTTGATGAAGGAGAGAGGCTGGGAGGGATCTAAGCCAATGCATGGTACTAGAAACATAGACAGAGGAACTCCAAAGTGATTAAGCACATGACCTTATATTTTGTTTTAATCATTTTAAACACAAGAGTAGCATTGATAATTAATATTGCAGTCTGATTTCATATGGCTTTCTCTACATATAAATGTGAGTTCACAAGATCAATGGCAAACTAAATCATTTACCCTCCAAATGAGGAGGCCCTTTGACTATTTTTTACTAACCTGTAAGGTCTTGGAGCTGTGAGGGAAAATGACTGCAGTGTCTAGCCAACAGCCTTTCTGTGTAAATAAAAACTCGTTATAAAACTAAAATACCTCATTTACCTGAGATTGAACAGACCAGTGATGCAAATAAAACAATGACATGAAAGACAAAAAGATATTCAGAATCCTAACAATGAACCATGCTTCTCTTTGGTCTCTGGTTTAAGTGCTTCATCACCTGCTTGAGTGCCTAGGGGAGAAGTGTGTGAGACAATGCTTCTGACTTCCACACGAGTCAAAAGTGCCTGTGTCCCTTGTTACCAGTTCTGAGCGGGAAGGGAAATAGAGATGGGCAGAAGAGAAGGGAGAGTGCCTTGCTCTTGAGTCTGTTCAGCATGGTTTAGGCACTTTGGGACCATGGAATGATTTGAGGAGAGGTCCACTCTCATGCAACAGGCCAAAAGTTATGTGAGGCAAAACCAAGCAAAACCTATCCAGTACCTGTGGTAGATCTTTTGTCATGTTTCTTATGGCAAGAAATGGAAAACAAGAACTACCAGCTCACACCTGGATGAACTCCCTGCTGTCAGTGGCGGAAGGGCTGCAGGTATGACAAGCTGAGATACAGAATGATGAAATGGCCAAGCTGGGAAGCTCCCACAATGAAAAAGCCTAAGTAAACACCGTTTAATAAACCACTTTCCCTTTCCCTTCTGCTTTTTGAGCCTGGAATGAGGCCTACCAGACTCAGTAAAGTGATCCTATGGTCTTCTTCAGGGGTTAAATCCAGATGTTCACACAGCTCAGGAGCTCTGCTCACAAGGGCATTATTTTTAGTGTTCTGAGCGCTAGGATAGCACTACCTGCTTAAAAAATTTGAGTACAGTCTACACAAGGTCCTGACTTAGACCAGTCATTCAATGCTACAGTTGCTGAGGCACAATTATCTAAAATGGTACCAAACAGTCTTCCTTTCTCTCTCTTCTCCCTGACTTCTCCAATTTCTTCACCTTCCACAGATGTGTGCACAAACATGCACATCAGGCTGCCAGGGAGGCTGTGAAAACAACCAGCACTAACATTCTGCAAGGAGAATGCTGGCAGAATGTTCTGATCTTACACCAGGAACAGTATTTGGTTGGATGAGGAAGGGAATCAGTAATGAGGGTTAGGGAAAGGTCAACAAACAAATGGTAGAGAAAAGCCAAAGTAAAGCGGAATAAGCTTATCTTCTCATTTGTTTTTTGTTTGCACAGTTCTCCAGCGCAAGGCAAGGGGAATATATGAATGGGCATGTTCATTTTAGCACAGGCACATATTTCTGCTGGTTCTACTCATGTATTGGAGGATGTGTTCCACAGAGATTAATCAAGACATTTCAAAAATATTGATGTCTGTATGTCAGTGATCTAGGTTAGGAGATCTAATGACCAATGAGCGGCCGAAGCAAAGAGCCAGGCTTTTGCCTTTTAGCTTTCAGGAATGTTGGATATTCTGTGGCAGAGCTTTAAAATGAGCTGTTGCCCTTGTGACAGAAAGAGAGTTTTCAGTTCAGTGAGATTTACTTGAACATCCTCAAATTGTTGAATAGTACAGAACTATTCAGTAAATAGTTGCTGAATTTGCATGGGGTGAGTAGGACATGCTTCCTAGAAAATGTTAGATTGTTCAACACTTCAACACTGTACCCAAGCACTGATTCATAGAGTGTTCTGGGTCATTAAGTCTCAGGAGGGAACCAGTCATCTTGCTTTAAATGAAAGTTAGGGGAAAAAAGTCCCAGTTACATTATCCAAATGAGTAAAACCTGCCTTCTCTTTCCTCTGAATAGCCCTTGGCAGCTTGTATTTGAATACAGAAGTCTTGTTCACAGTTCCAGCCCAAAACAAGTTCCATCTTTATCAACTTTTCCTGATTTGTATATCAGTCAAACTTCTTCAGCCTCTGCCTTGTATTCAATAGAAAGCTATGTTTGAAATTATTTGAGAAGAAGAGAGGATTATAACATCTGAATAAAAATTGTGTGAGAAGGGCATACTGTATTTATTCTCTTCCAAAATACTCTTTTCTTATTACAACAGATGCTACTGGAAGGTACAGAACTCTTGTGCTCAATTCCTTAACCTTAAACAGATTTCTTATGCTTACCTGAAAAGATGATAAATATCTTCAAAAATATCTTAATTCAGGAAAATACTGAGATGTTTGCCTAAACTCAGTTACAATGAACCAGTGGAAAGAAGATCCATTGAAGCAAAATGCTTATTTTAAGTGCATAATGAAGTGTCTGATATTATCCTCCTTTATGTTGCCAGGAGAAAGAGTGTATTTGCTTTCAAATCTCATCCATGTACTTAGGAAATTTTTGTCGTTCCCATGACAGGGACAAGTAATGCCAGTTCTGCCAGACAAACCCTGATTCTCCTGACAAGATTGTGAGACTGAGATGTCATGACACTCTCACAGCATCGACTACAGAGACCTAGCCAGATGCAAAATCTCAGGATTAGCTCTTCAGATGATAAGGCAGATACCCGATCATGAGGACATGTGTCCAAAATAGGTCTATCTATGTACTGAATCTATGTAGGTATTAACAAGTCAGCATCTCCCATAGAATTTGGATTTTCTTATTCAATTACGTGATATCTACACTGTTTCACTGAGGAGACCTCTGTACTTGTGTCTGCAAAAGGCCACAAAGATAAGGGTGAGAAAAAAAATCTTCTCCCACCCTGCTAGCATCAAGGGATACCACACACTTCTGTAATATTAATTAGCTCCTGCAGAGAACTGGAGAAGCATCCACATTTTATGCCTTTATAGTAGGTAGAGACAAAAACCTACATTTTACAGGTGCAGAATCTCAGTGGGGCAGAAAATAAGTGACCTCCCCAAGGCAATGCATTAATTTAGCACAATAAACATCATGTATATTTATGGATCTGCCATGACTAACATTCAGGCCACCACACACTCCCACACACTGCAGGAAAGGGTGGGCAGGACACAGCCACTAAAATATGCTGGAACCCAAATGTCCAACCCGCAAGCACTGCTGGAAATGGAATGGTTGAATACGGTAGGAAGAGGAAGATTGGTTAAACAGAGCAGCAAATATGCATGTCATTGGCTTCATAGGGGTTGGGGAGGTCCTCTACCAGAGCACTGCACTCTTCTATGGTTTCAGCTCTCCATATGGCAAGTGCCTGATCAATTTGCTCATTCAAGGTAAGCGTATGGCTAATTCCCAAAGTAACATGACTCTTGCTTAGATTCTGAGGCATTTAACTTCTACAGCATCTGAGGGCAGATGACTCGCTTGTTCCACAATTCTGAGTGAATGTCAGCTGTGTAAGTCATGCATGATTTACTTTCCAAACGATCTTTTATTTATGTCACAGATGGAATTAAAACAGAAAATCTCTGCTTCCATGGGAGAGCTGAGATATCCCTTCTGAGACATGTGCTCAACAAAAAATGGCTAATATGACCCAATCAATAGGAACATTTTAATAACGACTAATTATTATCAATAATAAAAAAGATAATTAAAAAAAAAAATTAAAGAGGCCACTGTTCATACTTAGTGAACGCTCCTTCTTGCATTGGATGGAAATGAGATTGTTCCTTTTCTATGCTTGATGTGCAGTTGCCTTATTTAACATACATAGTACTATGGCTTATAATAAAAGTTGTGTAGTTTGCAGCTTTTTAATCTTTACATCCATTCAGAGGCATCTACTGGATGTGACTATGTACAAAATTAAGGAATGCATGAGTCTTGGGGTGGAGAAAAGGGAAAGAGGCAGTTGGAAGGGAATGGGAAGCAAAGGGACTCCTAGTGAGCAGTAGAGGGCAGGGGTAGGGAGGACTGCGGGATGAATGGCAAGATTGTAAATCCCCATTGGGCAAAAGAGAAATCCTTTGCAGTACTGTTTATGCCCATCTAACAGTCTGCAGCTGTTACTTCTTGAACATGTCCTGCAGGGGCCCTGGTAAGTATTTGATGACTGTGTCTAGGATGCTCTCTTCTTCTTCCTCCTCCTCATCCCCACAGCCAGGAGGGATCGCCTTCTTTGGGCGTGTCAGACTTCCTTCAGCATTAGCTTCCAGTGCAGCCTGGGCCTCTGCTTCCTTTTCTTCCTTCTTCTTTATCCCATACTGCAGGGGAGAGATAACACATTGTCTGAATCATAATTTAAAAAGTAACACATCTGCTGAACAGGATGACTGATGAAGCCAGCCATTGCATGTGGTGCCTCATATTCTGCAATAAGAACATCACATATTCTCATTTTGCTCTTTTACACAGACACTAAAAATATCCATACTAACAACCCTTCACTAAGTATAGCCCAGTGGATGGATAGCCTTCATATGACATGATGCTGAGATCACTCAGAAACAAGCACAGGGAAGAAACTGGGACTATGCAGCCATGGGTCTCTAATAAAGAGAATATAAGCTCAGCCTTAGTAAAGTGTTAGGGTAACATTCTACTGATGTTGATGCCTCTTTTCTGTTAAAAAGTCTGATGCTCAGGTCCATCATCCACAATGATTTTGAAAGTCCATCAGCAGCATTTTATAGTTTATAGATATGGAAAATCTTCAAGGAAAAATTAGTTATCAACAAAAGAAAGCAAAAAGTTTTGGACAGACAGGACAGCAGTTAAGATAACAGATTTAGATATTCTCATGTGGGACATATCCTATACCATTCATCCATGTTCTCGTTATGTAAGTAGGACAGAAAGACCTCTGTGAAAACAAACCATCATGAGAAAATCAGCCGACTCATACTGTTTGACGAGAAACACTCTGAAGCCTGTGAGTAGAATGGGTACTTGAAATTTGCTACTTCCACTAAGAATTAGCTGTATGGCACTAAGTCATTACATGAGTAAACAGGATCTTATTTCATGATATTACAATCAAGAGGCTAGGTTTAATACAGGACTAAATATAGGCATATGCTGCTCTTTCCATAAGTGTTTGCACTGCTTCAGAGATTAAGGTGATATACAATCAAAAAAAAAAAAAAAATCCACTCAAACTGTCACATGCAAATCTAGAGCAAGAAATACACCTGCAAACTATCCTCTGTATTATTGAATCATAGAATGGGTTGGCCTGGAAGGTACATTTCAAGGCCATCTAGTCTAAGCAGTAAGTAAGAACATTTTCAGCTAGGTCAGGTTTTTCAGAGACCTGCTCTGTTTATTCAGATCAATTCAAATTTCCCAGACTGCTTCCACTTTTTCTGATGATAAATAGAGGTCAAACTTTCTCAGTACTGTAATTGTGATGCAAACTCAGAGGTGTTCCATTCCTCAGTGCCCCAGCTGTGCTTCAAAGAGGCCAGCTGTACATTTCAAGGATGCTTGTGGTCCCCAGGCTCACAGCAATATTCCCGTCTGGCAGCAATACTCTTCTGTTTGTCCTTTTTACCTTTTGAAAAGCCGTGGCTTCATGGCTGCTCACTATCAGCTCCTCAGCCACCAGTCACCACACAAGCACCTGCACAATTGTTTACAATTCATTTTGCATTAATAATCTTGAAAAGAACATTGAAAAGAAAATTAAATATAATTTCAAAACATCAAAGAATTAAGTTTGTACCGTGTACTTAGTAGTTTCAAGTACCAATAAAACCTTACTGCTGAATAGACATGAATTAGACGCTGTTTTCATTATTTTTCTTTTAATCTTTCCTACTTCTAAGATTAATACAAATTGTTATCCAGTAAAACCAAAAGCACACTGCTGCTTTCATGACTTTCTGATTTGAGAGGGGTGTTGGATGCGACTTTTCCTCCTAATATTTCTGAGCAAAGACATTATTTTTGATTCCGTCCTTCATCATCATTTATAATTAAGATGACAGCCTGCAAAGATGAAAGCACTGGCTTCAAAACACTTAGTTCTCTAAATAAATTTTCTCATGCCAAAATGTTCATTACGGACATTTGTCTTATGATTTTTATACCTACTGGGTGCTGGCCACACCTGGTTTCATGGGAAAGATATTAAAGACAAATGATATCTCCATTCACACATGAGACAAAATAATTTGTAGTTGCAGGGCTGTACACCACAAAGGAGATTCAACACAGGACCAGCTACCATGCAGATGGAATGACATGCAATGTAGATTGTAGTCAGCCTGCACACTGTTTTAACCCCATTCTCCCTCTCAGACCACTGGTAGATGTCTCTAGGTGATTCCCAGTGTAATTTATATGCAAATTGTGCCTTCCTTCACCAGCTAGAGGAGAATAGTTGTGAATACAACATAAATCATAGTAACACATAGTACCCTGCATGTTTTCAAATGATCCATCTCAAAACAAGTACCAGCTCAATATGTGTTGATACTCTAGCTCAGGAACTTGCTGAATAAACATCCAGCTCACAGGAAAAACTGGAATAAAACTGACCAGTTATGAGAATTCAGTATTTTCATTTAAATTTGGTGGTATTTTGTAATGCTTTGCATTAACAAAAATGTAAGCTCTTGAAATTGTTTCAGAGGAAATAAAATTATAGAAAGGAAAGTCTTAATATAAGCAAAACTTTAAAACAGTTTCTTCACATGAAATCACTTGGGTGAAGTCAACAAATAATTTTTTTAAAATATGACTAAAAATAATCTTCCTGGTGCTCTGGTTTTCCTGAGGATAGGAAATATTTCATTACTTCCAAAAAGTTTGAAGGATGAGGAGAGTTTCATAGTTATTCAAGGCTCCACCCCACAAAATTTAATATCAGAAGTTGTACCATTACACTTGGCCTTCAGTCACATATTCCTGTCTTCTACTATATGCAGAATTATGCAGACTAATCCAGGAAGATACTGAAACATTTTTAGTATGTGTACCCTCTTGCCACTCCTAGAGTTACTACTCTGTGGCCACATGGGGATTGTTGTCACTGGGTCATTTCAGAGAAATACTGTCAGCCTGGAGTCCTCTGTCAGCAGGTGGGAAGAGTAGGCAAAAGATACCTGGGCTCTTGCCTTAACCCACACTCACCGACTGCATGTCAGGAAAAGACCAGACTAACACACTAACATACAACACCAACTTCCTCCCCATCTCTTTTCTTCCCTGTTCCTCCAGTTTTTCACAAGGAAAAGTAGGTGCATGAATTATAAACATTCTGGAAATTTGTTCTAATGACCGTAAGAGTGTTAGGAAGTAAAGGACCATTGAGCCAATGGGATCTGCAGTCTAAAATGTGAACCTACCATAAATATATTTAGAATTTCTTAAGACAAGCCAACAGTTGCTACTAAAAATGAACATGTCTGTCTAGCAAATATCTAGGCCATGGAATGAATAAACAGTAATATCATAATTAAGACACTTGCAGAAGTAACGGCATATCTTTGAGTCAGGAATGGAACTGACTCTGCAGGAAGACTGCTGCAATCAATGTGCAAGGGAGTGGATTTCCTTGGATCAGATTTGGAACTGCCTACTTAGAAACAAGTGATTTTTCTGAAAAAGCTAAAAAACTGAAAAAAGAGGTTTGTGGGGAATACAAACACAACTCCAAGACTGTATAGCGGGACCAGAGAAGTCAGGATCCCAAGGTGTTCTGAGAGCTTGAAACTGGACCTCAGTCCAAATATTACTGCATATGAAATAATACTGCATGAAATAACACTGTGTATCACGTAACACTGAGCTTTATCTTCTGGGCAGAGGTTGACATGTGAGTTATAGTGGTTACATCTCTCTTCAGGGAATTTTACATTGCAGTGGTTTTGCATAGCTGCTGGTAGTACTGAAACTATGTCTGAACAGCTGCAGTAGATACAGCCATCTTTGGAATTACTATTTTATTTACTTGCTAAGTCTTGAAAAGCTACTGAGAGATTTAAATGCTTATTCCTTATCTTGTTTCCTATAAAAGTTATAGGAGTCTATACTAACAGCTGTCTCTTAAATTTCATTCCTATTCTGAACCTCAATACAAAAAAAAAAAAAAATTCAGCGAGATTTGAAAGCAAATGGTTAGAAAAGACACTGAAACAGCAACACACGCACCATTTTAACTCAAGAGTTGACTTGAATAAGTCTTTTTCTTAGAGACTCCAACTACTGAAAACCTCTCACCTGTTCTGGTACTTAACTACCCTTTGCTATAAAAATATTTCTCCTCATATCTAATGTGATTTGTCATTAAATGTCTTTTTAAAATCTGGAAAATATGCAGCTTCTGCAAAGAGATTTATCTTTCATCTGTCCTTTTGGACATTATTTATCAGTTGTGCCAAGTTCTTATTTTCCTATCCCATTACCAAAGAGAACATCAGCCCAATTTAGATCTTTCCATCATTAATGCATAGAATTTTCTGCCAGGAATATATGTAGGACTGAAACAAATCAAGAGCAATAGATAGAGTTCAGCACTGACCTTTAGTTCCACAACTAAAGTGAGAGTCTAGGGTATAGAAAGACTCCACTTTTGTTTGATCTGTACAAACTTAGAAGACTTTCTATATGTTTTCTTTGGTCTTTCTGTGAGTGAACAGGCTGTCAAATGCGGGAGGTGAGGGTGCAGAAACCCAGAGCCCCAAATACACTGTTCTCACCACTGTTTAAAGCACAGAGTCTACTTTGATATAGATCTGTCCAAAAATATGCCCTGGCTTTTCTTTCACCTCAAATCTGCTGATTTCATTTTGTGTTAAATTTAGCTCTTTTTGCTTGTTTGTTTTTGTTAGTCTACTTGTCTTTCCAATCAGTTCATTTATCCTGAGCTCGATAGAGAGGATTGGTCCCCAGACAATTTGTGAGGGAGCCTTTTAACACATATGAAAGGAGGACAATCTCTTTGTCTCTCAAGTAACCCATTTAAGTGTGAGGTCTGCCATGCCGTGTTAGAATTACACAGACTGTTTCAGGCAACTCAGACACACTGACCCTAGATAATCTCTCTGCTTTCTGAGGAGTAATGAACAAAGAATCACGACCTGCCACATGGGCAATAAGGCAAATTTCAAGCTGTGGCAAGGAATTGAAGGAATGAGAAGGAATGCTGGGTGTCTCAGTCCATGACACACCAGCAGGGTGTGTGTGGGGTGTACATGGGGGGCCTGTGTGGAGTGAGTGTAGGTCTGGGCGTTTTCTTGTCTCTACATGCTGCTGCACGGCTCTGCTGACCCTGTCAATGTGTTAGTGGAAGACAGCTGATTAATAATGGAAAAGAACAAGCAAACACAGTCCTAAACTACATTGTTCAGTTGTGTGTGAGCCAAGCAGGGCCACAGCTCAGGAGACAGGTGGCGGAGAGAAAGAAAGGAGGACAACTAAACTTCAGGTAGGGGACACTTGAGATACAAAGGCAGGGGCCTCCTCTCCAAAGGAGAACAAAGATGTTCTGAAACCATCTCCTTGGGGGCTGTCAGAGTATTTCAGGCAGTTTTCCAGCAGCGGTTATTTGTAAACCTCGCTCATGCCCTTTGAATCCTTTACCTCATCCAAGGTTCCATCTCCCCATGAGTTCCCTATGGCTACACATGCCTTGCTACTCTATGCTAGCTCAGGCTTTCAGCTCTGTCAACATCACAGCAATTCTTGCTGAAGACCTGTGTTGTTTCAGGACTTCCAGTATGCTCTTCAGTCTTATCCCCCTGTTTCTCTCAGGGGGCTCCCACAGCAAACTCACAGGCCTACAGCTTTTCTCTTGCACCACAAACACAGACCAGAAGCAGATGCAGATTTCAAAGGGCTCATCTGATCTTCATCTGCCTGCCATCATCATCTTCTTCTGGTGACACTGGGTGAATCTAGCAGTCTTTCCTTCTCCCCCATGGCAATATTGCTGCCTGAGAACCACAACCCTGGTTTCCATTCCAATTAGCTGTGGAACTGCAGAACAATCCTATGGGAACACACAGTGCCCCAAGCATCCAAAAGCAGTGCTACTCTAAACAATAGATATGAAATTTGCTTTTCTGCTGCTCCACAACAGATGGAGTACAAGAAAAAGCACTCCTCTCTAGAGGAGATCAGATCTGTACTCAACAAGCCTTGTTTGCTTACATTGATTGAAAACAACATCATATCTGTCTACTGTTGCTGTTTAAGTGAGAAACAAAACTGCATCAGGTTCTTCAATGCAGAAGCAATGTCTGAATTTCTTGCAAACTCAGATCAAGGGGAAACGTTTCATTTGTTTCAGTGGAGAGCAGCCCAGACAAAATTAGTTAAAAGAAAGGGATCATAGGATTGTAGAATGGCTTGGGCTGGAAGGGACCTTACAAGTATCTCCAAATCACCCCAAACCCCCTAGAGGCAGGGACATCTTTCACTAGACTAATTTGCTTAGAGTCCCATCCAGCCATGTGAGAGAGGAGAGGTGCACCAGCCCTCTAATCATCTTTGTGACCCTCCTGTGGACTTGCTCCAAAAGGTCCATGTTCTTCTTACGTTGAGGATCCCACAGTTGGATGCAGTGCTCCAGGATAGGTGTCATGAAAGCACACTAGAAGGATAGAATCACTTCACTAGATCTACTGGCCAGGCAGCCCAGCATAGGATGTTTTTCTGAAAGCCCACATAGCCAAGCCATGTCAAAGTTCTCATGCACCCTCAAGTTCTCCTCAAGGCTGCTCTCAATTCATCCACTGCCCAATCTACATCTGTGCTTGGGATTGCCACAACCCAGGTACAGGACTTTGCACTTGACCTTGTTGAACTTTGTGGGGTTTCACAGCTCCACCTCTCCAGCCTGTCCAGGTCCCTGTGGATGACATCCCCTCTCTGGAGCATCTCAACTGCATGACACCACTTGGTGTCTGTGGCAAACTTGCATAGGGTGCCCTTGATCACACTGTCTGTGTCACTGACAGAGATGATGAACAGTGCCAGTTCAACACCGAACCCCGAGGACACCACTCAGGGTGTCCACCACTTAGACACGGACCCTTTAAACACATGTAGAATCCTAGCAGACAAGGAGGCTACATGTATATGTCTCAAACACTGATAGCCCAATAGCTGTGGATCCAACCGTGTGCGTAATAACAGCTAAGAACTGTTGGTAGTAACATGCCACAGGAAAAAAACAAGACATGGCTGGAGATGGGGGCCATGTAGAGGTAAGTGCAGAATTTTTCCAGGAAAAAAATCTTTGTTCTGGCTCCTGCAGATAAGTCAAACATAGCACAACACAAACGCAGTAAAAATGTAAATGAGTAGACATGGACTGTAAGGGGGAAAGGAGACCACCCAAGACATCTGACATTGGAAGCTGTCCCTGGTCCTCCCTCCCCTCCCCTTCTCCCTTCCTCTTCCTTCCTTCCTTCCTTCTTCCTTCCTTCCGACACTTCCTTCCTTCTCTACCGACACTTCCTTCCTCGACACCCTTCCTTCCGACACTTCCTTCCACACTTCCTTCCGACACTTCCTTCCTTCCGACACTTCCTTCCGACACTTCCGACACTTCCTTCCGACACTTCCTTCCTACACTTCCTTGACACTTCCTTCCACACTTCCTTCCTTCCGACACTTCCTTCTTCTTCCGACACTTCCTTCCTTCGACACTTCCTTCCTTCCTTCCGACACTTCCTTCCTCTCTCCGACACTTCCTTCCTTCCTTCCTTCTTCCGACACTTCCTTCCTTCTGACACTTCCTTCCTTCCTTCCTTCCTTCCGACACTTCCTTCCTTCTGACACTTCCTTCCGACACTTCCTTCCCTTCCGACACCTTCTCCTTCCTTCCTTTCATTATGTGCTTTTATGGTCAGTCTGGGACTAACTAATACAAATTTCCATGCCAAGTGTATAATTTACTAAAAAATGTTGCGACTTTTTGTGGACCCTCTGACTTTTGTTGTTACTTTTGATCACAAGAAGTTTTGAATTTTGCATGCTCCCTTCCCCTTAAGGATAGGATGTTACACCACAGGTCTTGTGTCCATCCAGCCAATTCCTTAACCACCAAATGGTCCAGCCATCAAATCCCAGTCTCTCCATTTTAGAGGATCTGCTCCATGATCTTGCTGTGCAGCTTTGTTGGGATTTACTGTTCCTGATTTTGGAGGTGGACATCTGTGTATATTGAACAGCTTTTTTGGACTCCTAGTCACTCCAGGACTTTATCCCATGTTATTCTACAAAGAAATCTCTCTGTTACCCATTTACAGAAGCCATCCACCACACCCCTGTGGTGCCAGTAAGATCCAGGCCCTGAAGGCATGCACAAGTCTCTAACTCCTCTTGTTTTGACCCCATGCTGGGCATGTTTGCACAGAGGCAGATGGGAAACTCATTTTAACTTAATCTACTGTGTGTGCTGACCCTGCCGAAGCAAACTGGCCATTCTGCTCACTGCTCAAGTCACTGGACTATGCTAAGTTTTCCCAGCCAAATGCCTTTTTTTGTCATAACTACATACAGGCAGTGTGAACTAAAATTTTTGAACAAATTTACTACTCTTTGGAAACCAAGACTGAGAAAAAACAGACATAGGAATCACATACCATGAATTCTTTAGAATACTCAGCAGAAAACATGCTTTTATTTTCTCTGTGTTTGCAAATATGTTTATATTCTTCCTTTTTTGTGTGCAGCATCCATATTAAAACAATACCTTTCTGCAATATGGTCAGCCTCCATGAGAGGGAATGAGGTCTTGAAAGCTTCAGGAATGGAGATAATTAAATTAGTGCTGACTAGCAAAGTTCTTCCATCTTGTAATCAGAGAAGAAATCTCCAGAGTAAACAGAGAATATCTGACTCATGAAGAAGATCATAGGATCAAAATACTGATTTTAGGTACCTGGAGGGTGGACTGAAATCAGTGAACTGACTCATGACCACAGGGCTCAGGATAAGTACAGTACATACTGTAATCCTAAATCTGTTGGGTCCTGTGGAAAAATCTGTTCCCCAGAATCTAACTTGCAGCTTCAGTCAAGAAAATCTGGGTCAATTCTTTTCTTCAAAGCAGTTAAGCAAGATAAGAAGAAAGAAAATTCACATATTCCAAAGTAACAACTGCTATTAAATTGCTCATCGGTTACAGCTCTAGTTCAGATTTGCTCCATGATCACCAAGATGGGGTCAAGCTGCAGAAGGTTCCCATGTGAACAGAGGCATTTGCCAGTGGCTCAGAGCAGCTGTGCTCCTTGCCAAAGCAGGTTATAATTTCTTGTGTTTCCAAAGTGTACATTTAGTTTTCCACAACAAAAACTTCCCAGAAGCAAATGGCTTCTGGAAATGGATAAATTCAGCTGCTTGCATGAGTTTAAAATAATTTATGTTATAGCTATGTATCTGATGGCATAAATAAATCCATAGGCTATATCTTTATTTATGTGTGCAATAAGTAAGATCAGAATATGGAGTATAAGATGCTCATCCTTCTCCTGCCTCCTGCATTTATTTCCTTTGCCAAATGAAAGCCTTTCTTTTAGTACAAGGCTAGCAAAATTATTTCCCCAGGATACTGAAGCAATTTAGATTAGGCACAACTATTTCTTTTCCACAGCCTGTGTTTACCACATGTGAGAGCTCTTTTTTGTTTTGGTTTAGGTTTTTGGGGTTTGTTTTAATTTTTGCATTACTAAATCTTATTTTTAAAGCTCTAATCCTGTGTGTTTTCACAGGAACCTAATACAAGTGCCCCAGAGGATAACAAGTTCATCACAGGACGAAGAGTAGTATTTTTTCTTGAAGTGCAAAGCATGATGGAAGATCCAGGTAACTGCCAAAAGAAATATAGTTTGTACTCTCCAGGGCAATAGGGAACTCATTGTTAGCTCATGAGGCTTAAAATTTATTATTACCCTGTCTTGCTAGGTAAGGGTTCAGCATTATACTGCCTTAATAATCACAAGCACTTTCGCAGATGGGAACTTGAAACCAGCTGAAAATTCATAGGTTGAGCCCTAAATGGCTGATTCATTTTGGATTCAGCTTTCAGTACGTAAACTGTGTGAGCTCTCTGTGTCTCATCTCTACAAGTCCTTGGGAAGCCATGAAAGGCAGATTTTTTTAAAAAACAGCTTCTTACTGTCAGTTTTGCTTCTAACATATTGCTAGAACATTTCTCTGTGCACCTATCAGCCGTAGCTATTATGAAACTTTAGGTACTCCTTGGCGTTTTCTAGTACTAAAAAGTGCTCATGAACATGTAGGATGGTGTTATCAGCAAAGTAAAAGGTTAACAGAGCTCAACACAGCAGAGCAAGAAGAAACTTAGAAAGGATTCTGGAAGTGGTACCCTTGTACATGACTGAAAATGGTAAATTTGTGTTCCCTAGTGCAGTTCAGCACTGTGAGAGACAGTTGCATTTAATTGTAGTCTTCTATTAGACCGTGGGTTTGAGGAAATGAAAAAGATAATAAGATAATTTTCTATCAAAAAAAAAAAAAATCAAGAGATCATAAACATAGATTATTACACCAAAAAAAAATTTAAAAAAGAAACTAGAATAGAGCAAACTAACAGGCTCAGGTATAAAAGTAGCACTTATATCACTACTGCTGAGAATTCTGGGAACAAACCTGGAAAGAAAAGAGGCCCTTACACCAACTTTCAGGTATGCATCTGCAATTTTTCTCATCTTTCTGTGTGACCATATGGAAGACAATTAATTTCTTCTTGGTGAAGAAAGTTTAAGTAAGATTAACGCTTCTAAAGGGGCTACACTGAGTCTGCTCTGAAACACAGTCATTGCTTACAATGATGTCACACTGAAATATAAGAAGCTGTTTCTGTGCTATTGTCATACATTATACTGTCCTCAGGAACTCCCCTGTGTTAACAGGACGAATTTGACAGGACAATAAACTACCTCAAACTTTTCAGGAAGAATTAGTGAGAATTTTTTGTAAATAACCTACACCAAAGATATAAATGCTAACTTTGCTGACATCACAAGTTAATGTAATTCAGCAATAGTAAGAGATCAGAAAGATTAATTAGATGATTATCTGTAGTCCTTGCTTTTTAATTGTTGTCATCAATTCCTTGGGGATTCTACTGTGTGGAATAAATCCTGCCATTGCTGCTAAGATCTAATTAGCACAGCCACCCTACCAGTACATTTGTGGAGACCAAGGCATTGTCACAAACTCTGAGTCAAGACTCAGTAAAATCAAAGTTAGTTAATCAATTAATTTCAAACCTTTGACACACGTTTCCCGCTAAAGTACAAAGAGCATTTCTCAATCCCATTAACTGGCAACAGAAGTGAGAACTCTGACATCAAAATGCTTTAAAAATAGGAAGAAACTTTTGACATCCAAAAGAGCAAATAGGCAATTATGAGTGTTAATTCATATACTCCAGCTTTCCAGAAGGACAAGAAAAAAATGAAGGGCAAATCACTTCTTTTTCTCTAGCCCTTTTTGACCTAGCACATCAGCCTGTTCTGTACATAATTTGAGGTAGTTTTCTTGCTTCCCAAGAGACTAGAGAAGACATTTATACTGAGAGCTGTTAAGGGAATATATCTGGTTCATCTTAACAATCCAAGCAAACAGCAATAATGGTGTTGAAGTGAGAGACCCACTCAGTCTATACAGTGTTGCAAGGTTGGGTTGCTATGACAAACCTGAAGAACAGTTTTCAACTGAAAATAGCCATGGCATAAAAAAATCTCAGACCATTGCAACAGCAAGCAACTAGCTTCAGCTCAAAACCCATTCTGGAGATGAGGTGCATATTTTTTATTTTCTCTGTGTGGAATAAGCTGTTGAGTTTTGCTCATCCTTTCCCTTGGCTGGCCATGGTCAGAAAACAAACGTTTTATATTGTCAGGGATATATGAGCAGGGGCACAGCCCATGGAGCTCACAGCCCACATCAAGCTAAGAGCTGTACAGCACAAGGGGGAGAAAAACCTTGTGTAGAGGAGCTTGCTGTCTCTACTATACATTTCTCCCAGGCATACTTGGCAACGAGACAAAGGCATTTCATCTCCTACCAGCATCTATTCACTAAAGTGCAAAAAGGAGTCTTTTCAAACGCTCTTTAATGATTTTAATAAATTTCAGAAATTCTCAATGTCTTGGTTGGGGTCTCCAGTTTTTCTTGCCTTCTCCATATATGCAAGACCTCATAGCAATTCAGACAAAAGGGTATGGAACAACCGAAGTGTTAACATCTTAATGAATGGAAGCATTCATCTTCCAGACAGTGAGTAAAGAAAAGAGTGAAAAAGCCCATTTTCTTTCTCTTTCTTGATCTAATTGGGTGGGGATTTTCTGTCACAGCAGTGAATGGATGCATGCAGCATGTTGGATTTTTGTTGTGCCCATGTCAAAAAGCAGCAGTTCAAGGAACTTACTAATGAGGTAATTGATACCCAGCCATATTCATCTTATCCTCCTCAAGACAGGCATAGGGAAGCTGGCTGTCTATTTTATTTTCATATTGACTGAACACTTTTATATCATTAATGAAACTTCCAGTAGCTGGGTGTGGGAGGCAGAAGGCAGAGACACCTTAAAGCACACCTTGGATGACCTCAAGGGGTAAAGTGTGTTGGAAGGGATCACATCAGTAACTGAGCCTACACATAAATGAGACCATGCACATCACCAACATGCTCAGCTGATCATCTGTTCTGTATCCTGACCACTATTTAGTACCCTCCCATCACAAAACATCTGTACATGCCTAGCAAAGCCATGAGCCACTAGGAATCCTATTACTTAAGAAAATTACAATGCTTCAGGCCATTAATGAACAATTCTTCAAATGTAAAAAAGGTGTAATTAAAAAGATCAAGTAAGAATAGACTTGACTAACTTTTTTGGGATCACATGAGTGTTTTTAGGATCAGCTGGTTAGGGGTTTTGGCCAAAGCTTCAGCCTTTTTGCTCATGGCTCTAGTTATCCAAATTGCTGCTGAAACCTGGAATCTTTTCATGTAACAGTTTTTGTTGAGAAGCTGGGAGAAAAGCCCTTTCAAATCTCAGTGTTTTCTGCCACAAGAGAAATCCTGTGTCAGTGGAAGCATGCCTTTTACTGACAATAGAGTTCTTTAAAAATTACTACCATGCAAGTACACACAGAAGAACCTAGCACAAACTCAGTGATAAATCTAGGAACTCCGATACTGACAGAAGGAACACTGTGGCCTTTGAGAAGCACCTGAAAGAAAGGGTTCTATGTGTGCAGAACAGAGAAGCCACAAATAAGTTCAGCCCAGACTAGAGCCTGGGCAGAACAAATATAAAAAGTAGAAACACTTCTCTGCATCTGAGCTGGCTGGGCTGCAGGAGTGGAAAGAGATATTGTTTCATGCCTACTGATGGACAGGTCCTGGCACCATGACAACATGTCAAGCAAGTATATATATTGTGATTACCTTTCAGATCTTGATTGGCAGATGCTGACGTGTGAGTTCAGGTACTTATTGTTCTTGACCTTATTTGCTTCAAGGGTGGAAACCCATCATCTGCAGGATTTTTGTCAAAGAGGTTTGTAGAGTGTGGGAGGGTAGGAAGTTTGCACATTGGCAAAAAACTAGTGTGCAGATTTTTAAGTTGGGCACAAGTTTCTAATTCTGGAGTACTTTCAAGAAGAGTGGGAAACAGTGTGCATCTCTTTGCTGATAGAAAATCTCCCTTTTATTTATATATTCATGCAATCTCGGCATCCTTGCTGGTAACAGCTTGCCTGTCACTTTCCCAATGTGGCAGGTTCCTCAGCCCCAGTTCCTGCTCTTGTTTGACTTCATTCTCACCACAGAAAGAAACTAGCCCCTCCCACTTACGTGTCAGGAGAAAAAAAGCACAAGTCTTAGAGAGACACAGTCTCTGATTGTCTGAAAAAAAAACAAAACCCCACAACTCAATGACATAGTAAGATCATAGCTGGCTCTGAAAGCACCTGCTTGCTCTCTAGACTGTCCATATATTACCTGCTTTCCAGTGCAGCCACTGCAAGCATGAGCACTCTGTTATTATTCAGTAATGCTGTGTGAAAATATTATGTCTGGTTATTCAGCCTTATGTTTGGAAAATTACCTTTCCGGGGCACTAACTTCATCAGCCTTTATCAGAGCAAGTGTGTGGCTCCCAGGAGAAGAAGCTGCCAGCTCTTGCTGGAGGAGAGACAGAAACACTGCAGACAATGGAGAACATAGGAAGCAGAAAGATGATTTGCTTCAATTAATTTAACTAAGAAGCACCAACTATATTTTTCCACTTTGCCCTATGGCTTTTCCTGCTTTGATATAATCTGAAAAGTATATTTAAAACAAAAAGCAAAACTCCAGACACTAGAACAATTACCCTCTGAACCTTACCTTAGAAATTCAAGGCATTTCTACAGCAGAAGATACAAAGTCTGGGAAGCTACACAGCATTGGGTTCATATGTCCAGGTGCTGACAGCAGGAGCCTTACACGAATGGCCTCTGTGACAAGAATTCAGGGGCTGCCCTTTGCCAGACACAGCAATCTCCAGCTCCAGAGAGAGAAACAGACTGCAAACTGGTTTAAGGCCATGACTAAGATTAACCAAGCTCCTATTTAGCATGATGTTCTCCCATTTTGGGCACTCCTCCATACAAGGGCTTTGCAATGAACCTGGCAATAGAAGACCAGGAGTGAGCATTTGCTCAGTAGTTTGCTAGTTTCAAGCTAAGCATCTGTTCTAAGCACTTCTAGTCAGTGGGGAGAGGCATACACTGTGGGCAGCAGTACATTCTGTTCTAAGGCATGCACCTGGGACATCATGCTTTTAAGTATGCGTTTCTGCTGACTGAGTACCAAGGAAGAAATGACTGCCAGCTCAGGTGGAGACAATGAACAGTTTGATTGCTAAAGGTTAGTAAGGCAAACTCATTGGTGAACCTGGTTATCCCTATAATGATCCCAAATATTCCCAAACCTTTATCCTCACCTTAATTCATCTCTTTCTCACTCTGATCTCTGTAGGTGCCCATTGTGAAATCCTTTAATTTTTTAAAAAACAGATACCTAACTATCCATTCTCATTCTGATTGATTCACTAAAACTAGAAACAATTGAAATTCTTTCATTTTCTCCCTCCTTCTCTCTCTCTCTTTCCCCAACCCCACCCCACCTCCTCATAGCCATAATTAATTCCTTTGATAGAAATGGAAACAACCATAAATTTTAGTTCAGATAATGAAAGCTGGCAATAGCAGTGAGATAGACTTCTGCAATTCTCATTTCCCTGCAAGACTTTTTTGTTGCATACCAGGCACTTAGCTCTTTTAAACAGTGCCTATCACTTTGAGCTGACCAAAGATCAGTGTCACTAGCTCTGATGATCAATATGAAAACCTTCCACAGAGTTAATGTGTTACCAGTCAAGATAATAATATTCACTACCTGCCCAAAATGGTAATTTCAGCAGGGGAAAGAATGTACAGTAGGAATAAATGAGATACAGCAATGTCAAACTTGATGTCCCACCTCACTAACTATCTTTGTTTCCACTTGTAACCTATGTACCTTTTTCAGTGATGCTGCTAAGATATAATTCCTTCCAGGAACAGGAATGTTTTTCTGCCGGGAATGTTTTTCTCTGCACAGCCTGAGCCACAGTAAGTAGTCTTCCAGCAGCTCTTCTCTTTGGGTTCCAGCCTGCCACCACTGCTCTCCAACAATCTGAGGCCCTTGCAGAGTCTCCTTTAAAAGAGCTAGTGGTTCTTAAGCTTTGCATGGCTGCAGGGTATTTAAATCTCATTGGCCAGTTTTTGGAGTTTTTTGGAGAAAATTTTCTGTTTCTGATGTTTCTAATTTTCTGAGAAATAAGATATTGCTCCAAGAATGAGGTTTCATCAGCTGCCCTTTTATGACAAAAAAGGGGCACCTAGCATAAAGCTACTGGCATAATTTCTGAATTAATTCTGAAGAAATTATACCAGTAGTTTTGTGTGAGGACAATCTGTGAAATTGAACACCATGTATGTTTCTTGCAGCGGATGGGGGGGGATAAGACTGAAAGAGAAAGGACTCTTGGGCAAAATGTGTGAAAGTCCACAGTTGTCAGAGTCAAGAGCAGAAAGGTAGAGCATAATGCTGTGTAAAAACATTATCTCTTTAGTATTTTTCTGGTATGTACTATTTAGAAGACTACACTGACTTTGTCTTCCAGCCATTGTATATCTCTGTCTCAGCATCCCAAGTTATTTCCAGTCCTGGCACTCTCCAAGCAACAGTTTCCTTCACTTCAGAAGATTAAATCATAGCATAGTCTTCTGCTGGGTTTTGAGCAGAACAGTTGTGCTGAGCTTTGGATGATGGACCCCATTCAGGTTCCTTCCTTTCTGCCTCAGAGTATGACATAAGACAGATACATTACTTAGATTCAGGATGAATAAGGAGGAAATTTGAATTAGAAAATACAGGTTTGTGGGAGAGTGATTTCTGTGTCCACCAAAAGGAGGGGGAGGGGAGACACAGTCACCAGTGTTAACAGCCCAGACTCACTTGCTCCTTTATATGCAGTAGAAATAAATCACTGTCTGGACTTAGAAGGAAAAGAAAGGAGAAAAAAAACCCAAAAAAACACCACAGCTGAAAATGTGTAGCAGGAATGTAGTGGCACAGGAAAACTGTAAATACTATGTTACAACAAGGGTGCAGTTAGATAACCAGAAGTTCAGCTCTGAGGATGATTGCAAGAATGAGGGTAATATTAAATGATTCTGCCTCTGGCAGCGACTACTTTCAACCACTGGCAGTTTAGGGACATCAGAAAACCAAGCTTGCTTTTGGGTTGCTGTATTTATCTCTTCTATATGAATGGATGTAATCTTTTTTTCTTTTTAATCCCATTATATTTCTCATTTTCAATTCAATTTAAAGACTTCAGAAATGTTGCTTGATAACAGGCACAACCTGCACACAGAACCACTGCAACACACCTGAAACTGCAACAAGGATTTTGTAAGATATGCAAAGCCTTACATCCCTCCTCCTCTGATGAGCTGCTAGGGTGAGTTGCCAAATCCCACTCTTACTGGGCATCTCCAAGAGTTGGCTGAGATAGGCTCAATTGTCATACATTCTTCTGAGCTTTCACTTTGCAGCATCACCCCTCAGGTGCTCTTTCAACAACCACTAGAGACTGAACTACTATATGAAGTTTAAATTTCAGAGAGACAGCAGGAAAGAGAGTAAGTGTTGTGGGTGGATGTGAGCACGCTTTAATCTGAAGGAGTAGTTGTTCACTAAAAAGGTTATTATTCAACCAAATGTAGCACAGTTAGATAGTCTGTTAATAGTTAATTATATTTATTCATAGATATATGCATAGGGCTAGCTCTACAGCCACATGGAAATCTGAGTTCTAGCAAAGATTGAGTTCTGGAAGACATGCCTTCTAACTGGTTTCTCTCACTCAAGGCTTTAGTGCAGAGTTGGGACATATGCTTAGAGAAACGCTTTGGTGCACAATCTTCCCAGTATTTTTATTTTAAATTTTTAAAGCTTTTTTAAAAATTAAGTGACTCTCAAATTTTAGTTTAATCAGTTCTTTTCCTCATTTGTCTTCTCTGCCTCTTTTCTGAACAAAACTGAAATAATTTTCCAGCATGTGCATATCACAAATACTGGTAATTTACAATTGGTATAAAAAAAGCTCAGAAACACACCAACTCATTGCTATGTTTTGGAAGTGTATAATTAGAAAGAAAAAAAAAGTTTTTGACATTTCATTAAATACATACCAAAAAAATCATAAAATCTATCCTATACATTTACCATGCTGTTCTTTATAATTAAGTGTTGTCACAGTAAGACTTTACTGAACTTATCTAATTCTGATCTGAAGACAGAGACACAGTCGAGAAATTTCTTTCTAATTTTCCAGATGTACTTATTTCTAATTGCTATGCTTACTCTTTTCTGAGGTAACACCATCCATGTCCTTTACCAATTTACATTTTATAAATATTAAAGACACTGTAGCCATATTTTATTTATTACTTTGTGTCCTCTGATCTTCATACAGTCTTTCATTTCTTAATATATTTCTTAATATAAGAATGTATTTTCAGCTGTGGTTTCTAGCTAACTTAATGCTCAGAAAAAGATCAATTCATTCCAATTAACATTAATTAGAGTTTCTCAGTGAATTCTCTGAGCAGGAATCAGTCTTGGGACTCTCCTATTGCTTCTTCTTATCTCTGCTCAGTTGAATAATTTTTACAAATATTATTCTGCTAATCTCTTCAGAGCACTTGGACAAGACAGTCTGTTTTTGCCTAGTCCACCAAGATCTAATGCACGAGTACTTTGCTTTTCTCCACACCACATGAATAGTGTCTCAGATTTCCTCTCTTCTTACAGTATTGGAAATCGGTGGGATTACCGACTCATGCTGTAATAACATACAATTAAACAGGCATAGATGTTCAAGGAACGTGGAGTTTTTCCATCTTTGCAACTAAATTGCTGCATCATCCTGATGATATCGCTTAACTCATTTTCCTTCCATGTTTTTTTGTCTTTCATCAGCTATCCTGAGCTGCTTACGAACAATTTTTTTAACATTCCCTAACATCACAGAAGGCAATGGTACTGCTGCTTTACCTTTGGCTTTCAAAAATTCTCAAACTTTTGCTGCTTTGAAAAACTTTATTTTTTCTTCCTCAGAGCCTGAATTGATCTGTTTTAGTAAAATCAAGACTTTTCACTTACACTGATCATTTTACTTGCTGCCAACAGGTCCTTATTTGAAGAGCTACTTCACTGTTACAGAAAACTATTTCCTGAGACAGGGATGCATCATCAGGCCACAAGTATTTGGTCCTTCTCTTGCTAAATCAAATCTCTTTCAAACTGATATATTTTCTTCAAGTGTCTTCAACATCAGTGTTTTCAGCAACATTTTCTTCTCTGGCAAGGGATTGATGGAACTTTCAGCGCTACCCACTGCATAGATTCTTTTTGCTGAACAGTGGTTTTGCTTTAGGTCTCTAATGCTCCCTTGACCAGAGCAGAGATATGCTTTAGGAAGTCAGTTTAAATTTGTCTAAAAATTCATCCTGCACCTGTCTGTTCCTCTGAAAGAGACAAAGAATTTAGTACAATGAGACTACAGGTACTCATACCAGGAAAGGGAAAAAACAACCAGAAAACCATTCATATTTCAGAAAGGTTGGTGATTCAATTGTGGTTGAAAGCATCAATGGCTTAGGGATAGCTAAGTGAAGTCATTAGTAAGCAGAGCTGGTCTCCTATCCTAACATCATCCAAAACATAATAATTTTATTCTTTCTTTTATTTTCCTGAGAAAATGCAAAGCAATTTCCAACTGTAGAAAACATTTTTGTCATTACATGTCTTTTTCCCCTTTTTCTTTCTTTTAAAAATAATATATAATTTTAATGAGTTTCAGTAATGATTCTCAGTAAACCTGCACATTTTTAAAGAATTGGATCTGCCTTTATTTCCATCATTGAACCACAGGCTTGATGGCTGAAATGAAATCCACATCCATTGTTATGTCACACGATGATTCAGATGAATTTTTCATGGGACGTAATAGCTCATAATCTGTCCTGCAGAAGAGAAAACAGATTTTCTGTTCTTTCTATACACAACTGTCTGTCTCCTTAATAAAAACATTCATTAGGTCTAGGGCCAAGGACTAATCATCCACAAGACTTAAAAGCTCCTTATTTGATATGGATTCTGTTGGCAAAACCTTTATTCCTTTAGTAAGTATTTCAGGCTAACAATTTGGAAGAGATAATACACCAAGCCTAAGAATGTCCTATTATAGTGTGAACCAAACTTCCAACCTCACACGACAATCAATTCTTCCAACCTCATATCATCAAATGCAGGCTTACTGGCTCTATCTATTTTTATTTCTGTTCCTGATGCACCCAGCCTGCTGGCCTAATATCTAGTATCTACAGTCTTAGTCATCTGAGTTTCTTCTTTTCACTTCAGTGCTGTTATCTTGCATCATCTTTGGCTGTGAATGACTCTAAAATTTTCATCTCATATGCATTGTTTCTGTACTCAGAAAAAAACTTCCAGCATTATTAATAGTTGTGCAAAATTTATTTAATAGCCAATTAATATTATTGGAACTATTCTTTTGGAGGGCTGAGTTGTTTTTCTTTTTTAAATATACATCTTATTTTCTTTAATCCTGCCAGTTCTAGAGCTCTGATTCTGTTTTTATTCTTCCATTACAAATTCTGGTACATTGTAATGATAAACTTCATGGTATTATTCTTTCATATTTTCTTCATTCCAGTGCATTTTCTATTTTTAATACTGATTTTTTTTTCCTCCAAGACTGTTAGGATTTTTCTATAATGTTAGCATGGACAAGAAAAAAATTTCCTCAACAGTTTCAAACTATTATTTATGTTTTCCTAGTTAAATAGGATGTTCTAGGTTATTTAGCCCATTATCGTTTTGAACTTTCTAAAGCCACCCACCAGAATATTTAAGGTTTGCCTTGCAAACATATTCAGGCCATAATCGATTGAATCTGAGACTAACCCACCCTTAAGTATTGAGATGGATTCCTACTCTTCTGTCAGTATGAGGCCTTAAGATAGAATTTTCCTGTGAACAACAGCTGCATAATTGGTTTCTGGAACAAGTGTCAGATATCTACTGCCATTTGCACACACACTGAAGTTTCTTGCTCGAGTTATTGACACAAGTAAAGCAAAATTCATCAGGACTTAAAGAGTTGAAAGACAGAGAAAATATTGGCAACTCTTTTTAATATATAGATAACATCTCCACTCATGTAAGAAGATATTACATATAATACCAGGTTATGACGTTTTATTATCAGTTGAAATTTATTGTTTCAAAAAAGTAAAATCCCCTACAGGCTGTGTGAAAAGCAATCATGGAGCAGAAAGATTTATACTTTGTGTCAGAGAAACCATAAAAGGTTAACCCATGAACATAGGCACCAACAAAACATGTTTAACTCTCCACAGAGAAAGCATTGCAAAGCTTCCCCTTTCCACAGAGTGCAATGTACATGGCAAAACAACCCTGCACTTTTTCCCAAAGAAGACACTGGTTCAGAACAAAGTATCAGAGCACAAGCAGTTCTTATAGATTCACAGACAGGAAAAAACAGCCTTCAAGTGGAAAAGACAAAAAATTTTTGGATTAGCGTAACAATAAAAATGTTCATGTATTGATCTGTACATTTGCCTTTAAACAAGTTAATACTGTAGGACATTTCTCTGCAGTTTCTAAATAAAATTATAAATAAAATTGTCAGTTACTTTGAATTGTAGATAACATTTTGGGCTGTTTTTTCCGAAGTGGAAAAATATTCATGCATTTATTATCCTGTTTAAACTCATAATCAGCAACCTACTGTGACTGAATTAATCCGCATTCTCTATTTTTTTTCTTGCTCTGGGGGTGGCGTGGAATCCAAATGTGATAAGGGTCATAGACTCAAAAGAAGCTTGTACCTGTTCTTGCTATGCTCTGTGATGGTCTCCACACAAGTGAGATATCTTCTTAAATGAATGGTGTAGCTCAAGGGATGGGCGGCATGACAGATGAAAATTCTGCTGTCATTATTTGGATAACACTCTATAGCAGAATGATTAATAACGTTTTTCTATCACGGTATTCTTCTCTTAGCTGCAGGATCATCTTCCTAAAATGTCCTGCCCCTCAGGTCAAGGCAACCAGCTGAATAAGGGAGCGAGAGAAGGACCTGCAGTATCATAAACCAACAGTTCAAGTAGGATGGAAGAAATCACCAATCTCCAGCAAAAGCCCTGTCACATACCTAGACCACACCACACCCCATCTCTGCTTCTGCTTTTCCCATAACTTTCCCCAGCTCTCTAGCAGTGCCCACAAGACAACAGGAACATTGTCACAAAGCATATGCTGCCCTTCCCCTGATGGACTGCGGAGACCACATCAGCCATCTTAAAGCCTTATCTCAGACAAGAGATGGAAATGGAAACCAGTCTGAGATCACAGAATCATGGAGTCATTAAGAAAAAGACCTTCCAGACCAACAGTCCAACCATTTACCTAACACCGCTGTGTTCACTTCTAAACCACATCCCCAACTGCCACATCCACACATTTGTTTAACACTTCCAGGGATCCTCTCTCCAAGCTATACGGAAGGTGAATGTGAAATAAACATTATTTCACCTTTCATCCTGTCATAGATACCATGACTTCAGTTTTGGAGAGACTGAGGCTGATTGCTGGGTAGAATTTACTGCAATTCCCAGATTATAAAGCTGCTGCAATTCCTTAATTTTCCCAAGCGCTACCTATGAGGTTACAACTACAAATGACTACAAATGAGGTTATTGCCTTTAAATTTCTACTTTTGTAAACCAGAAACCATCAAAAGTTTTAGCCACTGTAACTAGGATCATACTGCATGCAAGACTGGAGGTCTTTAAAGGAGCTGGGCTGCATTAAATAGCATAATTGCCAGAAAGTGCATAGATTACCCTTTTAATTAAACTTGTGATAACAGTTTTGTGTTCTGTTATCAAAACCATGATAAAACTGTCCAACACAGCCTTTTCTTAGTTCTGCACCAATTTATAAATTAGTCTATTTCACAGACATCATGTTGTGCAGCTTCCAGTTTGATTTTGCATTCACATTGTGATGTTGTTCACTGTGCCCTTGAGAACAGTAAAGCCAGGGAGACCTGGCATCTCCTAGCAAGACCCAGGTGCTTTAATAACTTTTATTCCATTTAGCCAGCACTTCAGAGCTTTCAGGTTTGATTTTAATTAAAGGAGTTGTGACATTTTTAGTATCTTTTAAGCAGCTTCCTTACTGCACAATCATGATGCTCTGATTACAGAAGACTAGGTAAACAGGCACTGTGCAATACTCTCATAAGGTAATTGCAGTAGAAAGAACCATAGTTTTGTCCTGTGGGGCTTTTACCAAACTCCAGAACTGCAGTTACCTAGAATTAAGGTCTCAACTTCTTATTTTGCATTTCTTTGTCAGAACTGTGTTCTTACTTATATGTGCACTACAGTGCAGGGCTTACCACATTGCTTCTGAGTCATCACTGAGCAAATGTCAAGAAATTCTCCTGAAAAAAGTAGAGTTACATTTTTTTGCTAAAAGCTGCAGGGTGTATGGGTGTGGTAACTGAAGAGACTTCATGCTGTTTGGTGCTATCAGGACAGACCAAGCACCTGCAGTGATTTCTCTGCATCTCAACTACCTCCACCTCTGTAAACCAATAGCTGATTCCCCAACTCATATCACATCAGATTTGGGTGGAATCAAAGAATTTTTACATTTAGATTTTAAACCAAAAATTCAAATTTATTTCTGAACTACTTTCCACAACTAGAGGTAAACAGTCCATGTCAGCCAGATAACGAACTTCACTAAACTTGAGGTATACATTTTTTTTCTTTTCTGGACATCCTTACTAAAAGCAGATGACAAATCAAAGACAGTCTTTCATAGAACTATTGTGGTTATGCCAGTGCTCTTATTTACATTGCTCTGTGGTTAAAACACTTGTCAAGAGCACATGTTATAAGATTAGACAAGGAGGAGCTTCGCGCTACCATCTCCTACCAGGACTTAAAAAATTGGTTACATCTGCCTCAATAATATAGGAAAAACACGGGGGTGCCCAAAGCACAAGGACTGGAAAACAAGTTGTCTCAAAATTGCCCAAGTGGTGAGACTTCTTAAAAAACGTAATGTCACACATCTTAAAACCTTTAGCTGAAAAACTTTAATCAATTGTGTGGTTTGACAACTGTCTTAAACAGATTTAATTCATTTTAGTGAGTTCAAACTCCATGTCACTCTCAGGTATTTGCTTGTTACCTGTTATGTGGCACCTCTGACATGCATGCATACATGTATGGATCATTAAACTGAACAAAGGAGACAGAGTTTACACAGGTCAGTTCCCAGTTACACAGTGTGAGAGTGCAAAATCTAAAGGCTGCCTTCTGTCCCTTTCCTGATGCCCCTGTAAATGCTTTCAGTATTCAAAAGTTCCAGGTTTGCCCTTGAGAAAAAGCTATATTTTGCAGAGAAAAGTTGACTGTTAGAAACCCAGAACTAGCCAGCAGAAGGAAAGGAACACAGTCTTGTTTGTATTGAAGTCTGATTTTCCATTAGTAAGCCAAGAAGAGATCAGAAGTAGAGCTGGAAACATGAACAGACCGTTTTATTTGAACCACACAAGTAAATGGCCAGAAGGCAGAAGAGAAAAATCAATACAAATGTTGGTCTGTTGAGTTCTCTCATAATCTGTGATTTCCCTATCACTATGATGGCTTCTGTCAACTAAATACATTCCCAGACTCCTGTAAACAATATTGCTGATTGGACCTGTGACTCCAGTTTATGGAAGGATCCAGATGATACAAAATGCCTTTTACACAGGCTCCTGTGTGACATGTCAGAATGAGAGGCAGATTATGAGTAGCATGACAGGCCTTTCTCCTCGACACTCACTGAGCCTGTCAAACAAGGTCGAGTGCTAAATCTCTGAGAAAATCGAAGCTTAAACAAGGGACTGCCCAAACCTATCAGGGGAAAGAGTCTTCAGAGTAACCCTGAACCAGTTAGATTCCTGTTCCTTCCCCTCACAGTGTCAGATGCCCTGCAGGAACAGGGATATCCTTATCTCTGGGCATAGCTTGCCCGGCTTGTCTTCTTATTAGACATTCTAACACTAGCTTCAAAAGGAAGCCCTGAAGCACCCTCTACAGTCCTTATCTCCAAATCTACACCTAAAGCATATGGCACCACAAAGTTGCCTTAAACCACTTGCCAGACACCCAGTCTGAATGACAGAAGATTTGACATTGATCCAAAGGTGCATCAGTGTTTTCCCATTTGTTTGTTTGCAGATCACCCTTCTCTAACAAACATCTTGGAAAAGGAAAGAATACTTTCACCATGAACTGAAATTTGACAACAGCACATCGCTTTACTTTGCAACAACCTGTAAAAATTATAACATATATTTTTATGCTAACACCATATTTAAAACCATTGTTTTGGGACGGTATGATCACTTTGCAAACATCTGTAGAGATGTACAGCATTGTCACAGTCCAAATCACACTCCTGTAGCAAGAGCTTGACATAATGCCCCTTTGCAGCTCTCAGCTCAATCTCTGGTCCTCAATTCCTCCAATGGAATTCATTTTTCTTAAGGCAAAGGAGAAAGACAAATGAAGAACAAAAGCACACATCAAGACTGAGAGACTCTTTCAGGACCACATACTGGTTATTGGCTTTTTACTGAAAGTTAGGAGGAAAACCAACTCTCTGTAATAGAAAAGACAGATTTGAATAGGCTGGAAGCCCAGATGGTACATGGATAGGAAGCAGTGGTAATGTACTTCTTAATTTACAAAGCACCATCAAACTTTCAGGAGTTAACTAAAACGCTTTTGTTAAACAGCATCAGACTGACAGGACGCTGTGTGAATTCAGGAACTGTTCACTTATATTTCCAGAAGGCTCTGTGTCATGTCCAAGGCTTTTTGAGATTCAATCATGCCTCAAAAACATCTTTCTCTGTTTGTTCTTTATGACTTTCTGTTCATCTCTCATATCAGAACTGACCAGAAGAAAAAACACTGCAGAGAAGAGTTGCAATATTAGCAATGAGATATGGATAGAGACTCTCTCAGAAGACCTGGTCTCCTAAAACTTGCAGCCTCATTTCTGGATTAAAAAATCAGCTAAAATTTAAGCCACGAATGTCAATTCCGAGCTTGAGCTATAGCCCCACATTATTGAAAAATATCTCAAAGTGGACAGGGACAGAAATGTTTTCCTTGTTGTTCAAACAGAGATTGTCTGCAGAAATTGGACATGCTGCCCTTACTTCATTGAAGGCAGTTTGCTAGATCCTTTCCCTCTAAACAAACTTAATCATCCCTGCAAATTACAGTATATGGAAAACTGTGATTACAACACAGAAAGTAAAAAGCAAGAATTTTCTAGCCAGATATGCAGCTGTATCATGCACACAGACATGTTGAAGCTTCTCTGCTTCTCTGCAACACAGTTTTTCCACTTTTGCCTTTGTAGGTCAAGTTAATAGTTTAAATTGGTGGGTTCTGCCTAAACATCTTAGTCACTCATTAAATAGAAAAAAGAAATGCTTTCAGCACCAGGCGCTTCAACATCCAGGGAGTCATCAGAAAGCTCAGAATATGAGACAACAACTGAGGGATTTTTAAGAAAGGTACACTGGGATGCCTCTATCCCCAAAACAACTTGGCACCAGCTGGAATAGACTCTCAATTAGGCATGCAAGTCCTGTTTAAAAAATGCCTAGAAACCCCAGTGTGCTTTCTGTATTATCCAAGGGTCAATATCAGCTGCTTTTCTAACATCAGGCCTTGGATTATTTCTATCTCTGGCTGAAGAATCCATCTTCTTAATTACAGTCAGCCTGTTAAACAAGGAGACAGAATTTACATCCATATAACTGAGCATGACAGAAATAATCCAGCAGCTGTAAAATTAATAGTGAGATCCTACAAAACTATATGGTGCCAGTTTTAAAACTAAGCTCAGCCCTGTTATGAACCTAAAATCCTAAGGGGCTGCTGGGAGGTCTACCTTGGGGCCAAGAGCATAAAAATCTCTATACATACTCCACAGTACTTGGTTTAGGCTGATACTCTTGTGAAGACCATGTCAGCAGTTTCAGGAAATGATGGGAAAATTGAGCGTGGTGGCCTGGAGCTGAAAAGCTGCATTCTTCCTCCCTCCATCCTAACCAAGGAAAAGCAGTTCCTCCATGAAGCCTTCCTCTCAAATGAATAACCTCAGTCTGTGCTTCCCAACAGGAGTAGACGTAGAAATAAGATTCAAGGCTGTACCAAAAGGGAAAGGACAGAACCCTAGAAAACCATAGACAATGGAAATGATGAAAAAGCAAATGTAACCCCAAAGTTCCATGCTTCCCTCCCAACAGCAACTAGTCTGTCTTCTCCAAATTCTCACATAGTCAGAGGAAGGTCACAGCCTTCCTTCTGTGTCAGCAAGAGGATTATCCTGGCCTGGAGCCCCAGAGAGGGCACTTTGCACTGTAGTCTGGTAAGATTAAGTTGGTTCTATTCATGACGGCCTTGAAACTGGTCTGTAAGGTGAGAAATATTGAGACCCTCAGGAAGGCCATATGAATTCAGTCACTATGAATGGGGCAGGCAAAGCATCCTTTCCTTTCCCAGTTTAACCATATGAAACAAGCATCTACGGGGAATGAAGACACACAGCAAGCAAGGCTACACAACTATGACAAGGAAAGCATGGTTCAAACTTTGTCACCCTGTCCCATGCATGAACTCACACCTTGTCTTGGATTAGCCCTTCTTCTTTCAGGCATGTGCTGACTAATCCCCCTGACAGTCTTAAATCCCAAGCTGATGTAACTGAAAGCACTGCCACAACAGATGCAGAACTTCATGCTGATGCCAGGACAAAGTCATGTCTTGCTCTAAGGATGCACCAGCATTTCAAAAGCTGAGCCTGGCTCTTATGACTTTCATCAGAAAAGAATGATGCGTCCATTAACTGGGCCATGAAAGTGCCGGCTGCATTGTCAAGCAGGCATAACTCCACTGGTCTCATTAATTCCTGATGAGTTATCTGATCATTCAGAACTCAGATAACAAACTGCCAAAAGAAGAGACATAATGTGGCTATTGCCTGATTTGAAGCTCTAATGGGAACTCTTTGGCTGCAGCAAAAATGGAACAGACCTTTTAATCTTGTTTGGTGACCTTCAAAGTCCTTGAATTAGCTTGTCATAAAAAAGAATCAACAAATGTAGAAGCCTTTCCCCTTGCTTCTGATTTGTAAGCTAGGAAAAGAAAAGTAACATGAAAAAAATGTACTTATCAGAGATAATGGTACTGATCAAATTACTCTATTATAATTGTCTGCATTTTGAAGCTGACACAAGTAGTATAATCCAGAAGGACCCAAAGGACAGAGCTGTCTACTTTTAAAGATAAGATGAATGAAATATTTGAAGTGGCTGTGTTTAAAAAAACTCAAGAGCTCCTCCAACCACTTAGTCAAATTTTATACCATCCTGACTAAGTTTTCTTTTACCATTGAGGAAACAATATTTTATGCCCCAAAGCAGCAGAGCAGCAAATAAGTTCTTCTGGTTTTTGATGTTTTCCCTTGTTGGGTTTTAATCAAGAAAGAATTCCATGTAGTCTTAGCTCTACTGGCTAAAGGAATTCCAAGTTGACAGGAGTGGGCAGCAACCAGTTCTAGAGTTAGTGGCAATGGGAGCATGGGTCATATAGACTCTGGGATGGCCTTAATTTTTAATATCTTCTGTCTGTTCCCTCTGGAGGTGTCCATGTTTTCAGGAGGAGAAGAAACCCTATTTACACATAGGTTAGACTATATCCCTAGGCCTACAACACTGAAATGTGATTTCCTACTCAACCATTGCATGATTTTGGGCAAACTTCCCAATTTCTCCATCTGTAAATCACACACAATAATGCTAAGTAAAAATTAATATTAATCATATTATTAAATTAATAATTACAATTTAATACATTATGTATTATATTATACATTGTATAATAGATATAATTTATATAGAGAGAGTAGAAATAATTAAACTAACGAATAATCATTTAAAAATTAGATTTTGGAGATCTCTTGGGAAAGAGCCCTTCCTCTGTGCTGCTGGGTCTTCCTGGCTGATATGAGTAAGATTCACACACATTTACCATCACAAAGAGGCATAAAAAAGCCAGAAACAGAGCTAAATGGTATTTCAATGGTCAATGCAGAGTTGCACTGTACTGGTAAAGAACCTAAAGATGACCATTTGTTGAGGTACATATTTTGTGTCTTTCCAAATACATAAGCCAAATTCTTGGGCTTTCAATGAGTCACACCCAGGAAGGTTTAAAATATCATTCAGATACTCCTCCTAGTTAAATCAAAGCACTTTTAACTGTATGTCATATGTTTGGGTTTATTTTGCCTCTAGTCCTGAGTGATTGAACTTCTCAGTACCAGTTCAGCAATGCACACAGTTTTTGTCAGCCAACAAGACAAAAGTTGTTTAAGTGAGGATTTCAGCTGAATCACTGTACAGGACATCCTAGTCAGTGAGTAACAGTAAAATAGGCTGCATTTTAAGAGACATTTCAGCAACTTCAGAAGCATCACCCAGTGGGATTTCGTTAGCAAGTGTCCAAAGTGACATCTACTGGTGCAGATTTGGACTAGCGCAAAACACAGAAATCAAGTTAGAGCAAGGAAGAGCTGCACAAAGAGGCAGACTAATGAGCTCCAAGTGTACTAGTGGGGTAGTCAGCACCTGCTGGGTTCTGCTGGATAATTGAACCTCTAACTATTATGGAAGCAGATGAAAACGATGCCAATTTTCTTCCAAGCTCCAATGGTTTGCTAAAGATGACTTCCCGCTATGAATTTCAAAAAATGTCCTATAGCTACAGCACTGGAAGAAATGCATGCAGTTTTTCTCATAAGGGAAGTTCTATTAGTTTAATGCCAAGAAATAAGGCCTGGAACACACTTTCATTCAGACCAACTATGGAATTCTATAGATATACCCGGCTGGAGTCACTAAGACCATGACATGGTGCATATCCTGGGATTCTAAGGAAATATAAAAATGAAACTTCTTAGTTTAGGTAGGAAGAGAATCTCTAAAATCCTTCTGAAGATGGCTTTGTTTAATAATGGACTTGGAGGTCCTTGGCAGGAACATCAAAACCCTGTTCTTTGCTGAAAAGCACATCTTTTTGAGAGGAAGTCACCACTTCTCTCTCAATTTGCGAGACTGCTAAACTTGGGCATACCCAGATAACTTTATACTTTTTTTCAATTTTTGACTGTATTTTTTCTTACTGGAGTAGGCCAGTTGGTTCACCCTTTCACAAAAAACAGTCACTGCCTTACAGGCAAGAGGATGCTTTTGGAGATACAAACCAGAAAACTAAATTTTGTCTGGTATTTCCAAAGGTAGAAAGTGTTAGAGAAGTGGACGATTTAGTAAAATTGCAAAGGGCTGCAGTTTGGAAACAAGATTGATAGTAAAAATCTGTACTTAAAACTGTTAAATGTTAATAGAAACTCCAGAATCTGACTCAGAGGCAACATAGGCCAGTCAGGACATCCTTGCATACAATTGGCTGGGGGTAAAAGTTCTGGTATAATGTCAGAAGTCTAGTCGAGGTCAAATCACTCTACCCCCTTGGAAGCCTCTGAACACCAGTATGAAAATGATCTGCAGGGTTATAATGCTCTTGAATCACAACGCAGATGTGTTTCTTTCTTCTAAATCTGCCTGGAGTTCATACAGCCTGTCCTCAATAACCACTGTATCAAATGTGGGCAGAACCCTAAAGGATGTTGTCCTTGCAATGTCCTCCTCCCAGGACAGCCTGTGACTTAATGCTGCAAACAGGGCAACTGTTATCAGTTTTCAACATTACTGCTGTTAGAACTGCCCCCACTCATCTCACTCACCCATTTCACTGCATGGAAGGCACAGTACAATCCCTGCCTTGCAAGGTATCACACCAAGAGTGTCATAGCCAAGTCTTTTGCTTTGTTGTAGCCAGAGGACTTGTGACCCAGTTGTAAACACTTCTATCTATACTACAAAGAAAATCTGCACTGAACTAAACTAAGCAGAATATTTTTATTTCGTTTTTTATTATACAAAAACCCACTGTAGAAACAGAAGAATCCAGTTAATGATACCTCTCCATCTCACAATACATATAGATCTCTGAAACTGTTTTAAGGGCCCAGTTCTGAACAGCAGACTCATCATTAAATCTCCAGGGCTGGATAAAAACTTACATCATTGGTTTAATATCAATGATTTAAAAGGGAAGAGATCAGACAGAATCTTTGTGTTCATAGCAAGATTTTCATCTTTGGAATTACAGAACGTGATTCACTGCTGGGAAAATATTTTCTTTGAGATCTTTCATATTTTGGCATGCAAATAATACAACTTCTACACTTTTTTCAGTTGCCAATAGTCTTCAATGACAGATGTACTATATATTTCTTGCTCACAAGGTAACACTGCACTATCAAAATTACATTCTCAGGCAGTGAAATTTCAATCCTTTGTACAGGAATTTTTAAAGCCCTTGGCAATAGCTGCATCTGAAGTTACACAAGAATGAAACACAACATAATGTTGAAGAATTTAGAGTAACCTATGAGTATGAAGCTATTTTAGATCAACAAAGTTTTATGAAATTTAAGTTTGCATTCCTGAGCTGGGACTTTAGTTTCAAAGATCTGATATTGCTGAAGAACAGACCCAATTCACATTCTGCTATTTTTCCTGCCCTCAAACAGGATTTTAGGAGCTAGCTGTGCACCTGTTACATAAGGAAATATGCTAATGGAATATTAAAATTAAATAATTATATGATGTTGCATCTTGATTATCTGACATAAAAATCTAGGACTGCAGCTATAAATCCTGATTGCCATTTTGTTGGAGTGATTTAGTGCTAAAAGTAAGTTTAGCAATCAGATTAAAAAAAAAATAAAAGAGAATAAAAGAGAGGGTTCATTACGAGAACATTTTCCTTCTGGAAAAACTGAAGACATTAATGAAGGGCTGTTCCTGTTGCCAGCAACCCAAATGTTCTTACATTCATAAAAAAAGAAAATTCCGGTATCTTCTACACATCTGAGCTTTGGAAGACCAGGAAATTACATGTCTTAAATATCCACAAGGAACTGAATAGTTTTCACGGTTTCCCTGGGACATAGAGTGCTGTATCCAGCTTTGGGGACTCCAACATGAGAAGGACATGGACCTGCTGAAGCGAGTCCAGAGAGAGTCACAAAGAGGAGAAACAAGGGCTAAAGGACCTCTTCTATGAAGACAGCCTGGGAAGGCTGGGGTTCTTCGGCCTGGAAAAAAGAAGGCTTCAGAGACACTTAGAGCATCCTTCCATGCTGAAAGGGGGCTAAAAGAAGGATGGAAAATGACATATACAAGGCCTTGGAATGATAGGATGAGGGGAAAAGTCTTTAAATGGAAAGCGGCAGGTTTATATTACTGAACAGGTAGAAATTCTGTACTGTGAGGGTGGTGAGGCACGGACACAGGTTTGCCAGAGAAGTTGTGGCTACCCCATCCCTAGAAGTGTTCAGCATCAGGTTGGATGGGGCTTTGAGCAACATGGTCTAGTAGCAGGTGCCCCTGATCACAAGAGGGAGGGGCTGAACTTGATGATCTTTAAGGTGACTTCACACTCAAACGCTCCTATGATTCTTTGGACAATTCCAAATACTGCAGAGAATCTTACTACCTAATCACTGAGAGCATTAAATGGCCCAATTAGAAATATGGGAAGAATTTGAGTCCCTCCTGTCTCTGGGTGTGTGCCACTAACAGAGCAAGGACTGCACATTCTCATATCACATTCTTGTGTGATATGCTGCCTGCAGAAACAAACTTCAAACAAGATTTTGCCATTTCTCTCTTGCCTGCAAAGGCACAAGCAGTTCTGAGCATTTCTTGCTGTGCCATTGAGGCTCACTGAGGGAACAAATTGTTAACATTCTTCTGCCACCAAAGCTTTAATCACATAATGACCCTTCTGCATTCATACCTCCCAAACAGAAAATACTAAACAAAACTCTGTCCCCCACCCTGACAAATATGAGAAGAAACCATGTTTAAGATGAACTCAGCTATGTTAGTAAAATTGTAATAATAATAACAATAGAGAATTCAACCCTCAGATGGAGAAATTCATTATATAGCCATCAGAATTTTGATATTGCATAGTAAATGAGCTGTAAAACAGCTCATTGAAACATTGAAAACATAAGTTGTAAGACACATCAGAGAGGAAACACTAAACATCTGCTTATTAAGAAAACAATTAACTTTGTCTTATGCAATGGGAGAGTTCAGGTTCCTAGAATTATAAACAAATGATCATGCACTGCATCACACCTTTACACAGTATACAACAAGGACAACTACAATTGCAGAGACAACTTTAATTCTTCCAGATTAGAATTTTCCACTGGACACTTTACCATACTTCTCATGCAGATTTCATGCTGCATTGGAAGGGCAGAAATCCTTATATAATTAAACTTCTGTTTTATTGGACATAAACCATGTGCTCTGTAGGACACAAATCCTTAATAATGTAAGCATAGGAATCCTTATTAATGTAACATAATCCCTGTGCTATAAACCACGTGCTATATAGCATATGACCAGCATGTAAGGCTTGTTAAAGACAAGTTGGGTCAGAGACACTTACCCCTTTCACTCAGAAAACTGAGTCTATAAAAAACTACTGAAGTATCTCATGTTCCATCTCAAGTATGGACCTAAACCTAAATTCTGCCTTGAAGTCAAGCCATGTGACCATGCTTCCACCCTTTTTGGTTTAAACCCACTATTGTGAGGATATCTCTGAACTTCTGCTACTTTTCAACAGGGGTTCAGCAATGCTGATTGCCTAAAACATGTGAGATTTTCAGGAAGCCAAACTGTGGACATTGTCTCACTAAGACAGGTAGAGTGTTAACTACAGAGGACTAGGGCTTCCTCAGGACTGGGGTCTACTACAGTGGCAGAAATAAGTAATTCTATAAATAATTAATTGTGGATTATTACACAAAGAAAGTAATTTGCTTTCACTGCTAAGGTGTGCACATACACGAACAATTTGTTTATAGAAGGCAGTACTCCACCCAAGAGCACTGGAAACAAGAAAGCTGTTGCAGCATGGCAAGATGATAGTACTTGCTGTGAGCAAGGTAATGGGGGTATTAGCTATCCTCAGCCTCACCTGCCAGACAAAGGGGCACCGGAGGCCTCTCAGCAGTCCTGCCTGTTGGTGGTCAGGTGTGAACAACTCCCCCCAGGGACAGCTGGGTTAGGGCCCAGAAGATCTCTGAGGTAGGAGTATTAAGACCAAAACCAGATCAGTTCAGAATGCCACCTGCATGCACACCTCCTGCAGTAGGAAGAAGCTGAAGAATATCCCTCTTTACATTCTTTCAATCCATTTTCACTACCAGATGCTGGACTTTGGTACTGGGTAGTAGCTCAGAGAACTGGTGGTCCAGTTATTTCAAAACGTCATGTTCAAATGTTATTCCTAAAAATTCATTTCCAAATGAAAATGCAGCATATTTTTATTTGGGGGGGGGGGGGGATACCCAAACAAACAAACAAACAAAAAAAAAACACAAAAAAACCCCAACACCTCATTTCTGTGCAATTCATACTACCCTCTCCCTAAGTAATTTCTATACCCAGCTGCCATGCTGGGTTGAGGGCATGCATGTGTCAATTTAACAGATTGGATTTTTAAGTTAACATAGGCTGGAATGTATCTGTGGTATCTGTCATCATTCCTCTTAAAACCTTCCATAGCTCCCACATTTCCAGAAGCCCTAAACAAGAGCGTACATTCATAATGCTTGTTGGAAAGCCAAGGCAAAAGTGAAAACCAACAAACACAATGAGCCCATCCTTTCTATCAGCCTCACCTAGAGCCATATGAACTCACTGGTGAAGCTGTGATTCCTTGAATTCCTTCCCTAGCATCCTGCAGCTGCACTAAAGAATTATTGTGACTGTGGATTCATAACCTAGGACACACACTTTCAAACTTTTATTCTGCATAAATAACCTGTTCCTATTCAGTCATCAAACTAATTGCTCATTTTTCACTCTCTCATACAAGAAATGAGAAAATATCACAATGAAACTTCATAAATCTTGAAATGTCCTTGTTTTTTTTTCATACCTGCTAACAGCAACTTGTGCTTGCATACGTACCAGACAGAACATCTGTTTCAGTTTTCTTATCTGCATTTTTCCTTTTACTGGAGTTAGAGAATACATGAAGGTAACTTCTAAATAATCAAGTAATGAAGAAATAATCCAGCTCTTTTTCAATTCTTTCAACATTTGTTTGTATTTCCAACCACCAATCATCACTACTAGAAAACAGACTTCTATATCATCAAATCCATCTCTTTGTCAAGACAATGTGGGAAGAGGGAGGGGAAGGGAAGGAAGAGGAAGGGAAGGGAAGGGAAGAGAGGGAAGGGGAAGGGAAGGGAAGGAAGGGAGAGGGAAGGGAAGGGAAGGGAAGGGAAGGGAAGGGAAGGGAAGGGAAGGAAGGGAAGGGAAGGGAAGGGAAGGGAAGGGAAGGGAAGGGAAGGGAAGGGAAGGGAAGGGAAGGGAAGGAAGGGAAGGGAAGGGAAGGGAAGGGAAGGAGGAAGGGAAGGGGAAGGGAAGGGAAGGGAAGGAAGGGAAGGGAAGGGAAGGGAAGGGAAGGAAGGGAAGGGAAGGGAAGGGATCTTTCTGTAGCTTTATCCATCTTTTCTCATTCTGCAGAAAACACCTTCATCTTTCAAATGCATTCTACCTGGAATTAATCTCAGGAAAAAGAAAACCATAGGAAAATGAGCTCACAATCCAGATGGTCTTCCCAAAACAAGACTTCAAGATGCTAATCTCGAAGGTACTCTACCACACCAGTCCAGAGCCCTGACTGAGGTCAAATAATGTTCCCCCAGGTATTCTTGTTCTCCTTTTCTGTAGACCAACTCCTTGCCAAATTGCACAAGGATTCAGTGCATTTTTAAGAGACTTTGGCACTCAGAGCTCAGTCGCCTCATCAAAGTCCAGATAGTTGCCAGTATCACAGGGAAGTCTCCTTCAGCTATAGCTTAGGCTGTATGCATCCTACTCATGAATGAGATCACCTTGGAATTATAACAGAGGGCATATCAGACTTTTTAATACTTTTACAGCAGTTTTCCCAGCAGCAGGAAAAAGGCAACCCCTATCTACATGCGGGAACAATTCAGTTGTCCAGAAGAGACAACCACCAGTGAAAACCAGGCATTAGCTCATTTGCCTGCAACTCAGAAATTTACTACTCTTTTTTTTTCCCTCATGACCTTTGTCATTGCTTAGAAACAGTTCTACCCGTAAACATACATTAAACATATTATGCACACATTGATATGCTTATATTAATATACTAGATTCTCTAGATACATATTGATTAAATACATTATTGCTGGGGTTGAACAGCCTGGAGAAGAGAGGGCTCCAGGGAGGCTTCATTGCAAACTTCCACACCTTAAGGGGCCTTATAAAAAGGAGGGAGAGGAATATTTTATACAGGCACACAGTGACAGAGTGAGGGCAATGTTTTTAAATTGGAAGAGGATGGGTTTAGATTGGATATTAAGAAGTTTTTTCCTCAGATGTGGTGAAGCACTGGAACAGGCTGCCCAGAGAAGCTGCGGCTGCCCCATCCCTGGAAGTGTTAAAGGCCAGGTTGGATGGGGCTCTGAGCAGCCTGATCTAGTGAAAAATGTCCCTGCCCATGGCAGAGGGGTCTAGATCATGCTTAAGGTTCTTCCAACCCAAACCCTTTGACAATTCTAATAGTCTATAAAACAATTTTTGACCAGGTAGAGGTTCTGCATTTCCATCAACCCTTCTTTAAATGATCATATGATACCTTTCTCTGGCAGTGTCAAAGGTAGACAGTTTCCTCTAAGTCCTTTCTTTTCTTAGAAGCATAATCCCAAATTTCTTTATTTGCAGAACAATTCTCAGTAACTCTTTGTAAGCTGCACTGTGCCATCAGAGAAATTTACCTTTATTAATGCTTTCATCATGAATCATAAGAACTGGATCAGAAGTTTGGCCCAATGCAGATATAGTTTTGTTTATGTCTGTTCCAAGACACGTTTTTAGAACACAGAGATAGGAACTGCACAGGGGAACACCTCTTATGCTGAGCAAGACTTTCTTGTTTTATCTACAGGTATTTTCTTTGGCACATGATGTAAGTCACCTGACAGGCCTTCATCATTAGAAACCCCTCATCCAACCATTGCCCACATTTCTTTCCAAGACATCTGAATACCAGGACATCTCCTTACAAGTGTAACTTATTCTAAAGAGTAAGTTTTGACCTGGCCTTGAGGGTGAGGCATTAAAACTGTGTTTTCCATCCACACATCAATCCCTAATAGTTAATGTATAAAAACTTTCTTTCATATTAATCCCATGTGAGTGATAGAAGCCTAAATATTAACAGCAGAGTAGATTTGTCCCATATCACTGGTCAACATAACTTTGGAATCAAGACAGAAGATAGCTGCAATATATCTCTCAGAAACTCACTGAACTATGTCTCTTCTCACAAACCACAAATGCAAGCTTGGAAAACATCTTCAGAGGGACAAGGAAGCCTCTAATGCTTAGTGTAATGTGAATGCTTAATAGATGATGAGAAAAACAGATGGATTTCTCCCCTCACCTTCACTCTCTATTTCAATTTTTCAGGGTTTTGCTCTGTGGAAGGTATGTTTAAACAGGAACAGGGCTTGAGCGCAAAACATTAGAAAGTTCTGTGTGCCAGAGTAGTTACATGGTTCTATCCAGGTTCCTAGGGAACTAGTCACAAATCAGCTGAAAAGAGGTGTTCTTCACTGGGCATTACAAGTTGACCAGTGTGTGTTGAAAGCCAGTTACCTACCTTGTCTCGAATCCCTTGTCTCATAACTTCTCTTTCGGCCTCCATCTTGGCATATTTGGCTTTCCTCTCTTCCTCTTGTTGCCGAAGAGCTTCCTGGCGTTCCTCTTCTTTCTTAGCAGCATCTGGGTCTTTCTCCTCATCCCCACCCAGCATCTTTCCCATGTCTTTGGTAGCCCCTAGAGAAAGCACAGGAGAAGATCAGCCCTGTAAAAATGTGGTGAAAACTCACAGGATGACAGCTCTCTCCTTCCCCATGCTCAGGGTCATCTGTCCCTCTGCATCTGGAAAGATTCCTTCTTTCACTGAGGAGGCAGCACACTCTCCCCAGGCAGGAGGTGGGCAAAGCTCTTATCCTGATCAGGTTAAGTTACCTGGCACTGGCAGAAGAAACACAACAGCAAAAGGAAGAGTCTGTATTTGTAGATTTGCATGATGGCAGTAGTTTGTTTGCAGTCCTGAAAAGGACAACCTGCCTCCACACCATGTTTTTACTTTATCAGCTCAGCCAAGGGACTAGAGATTGATTTTGAAGGGTCTTTAATGTAATAGGCAGGTAATACATCCAGAACAAAATTACACCAGGGCTGGGAAAGGAATTTGAAATCTGGATTGCAGGGATGAGTAATCACAGTCTTAATTGGTCAGAAATTACACATCCCATGACAGGTAGTACCACATGGTGTTAGCAAACAGTTGGAGTTAATAAACTCTAGCTCCTACTGTGGATCAGAAAGAAGCAGCATCTCTGCATATTCAGTTCTTATCAGCTCGTGGACACCACTTCCTGTAATGCTTAGTACCTAGGTGGGATCATGGCTTTGTCTTGTTCCACTGCTGAATACATATTGTTCCCAAATTTTCAGTCCCTGTGTGTTCCTGAGGCAGTGTTTTGTTGTTGTCCAAAGCCCTTGAACAACCATGCAAATGAGGAGGTTTCCTGAATGCCCCTTTATCCACAAAGTGCTGCATAAATACATTTATCCTGTATTTCAGAGATATTTTATTAGCAAATGACTGTCAATCATCCAGACAGGGAGAAAAAACGCTGAGGAAAGGGGAAGAGCATGTGGTGTGATACAGCACCATCAGGGCTCTGGAAGGCAGCAGCAGGATCAAACCTGGTTTCATAGATGAAGAGAAGACATACACACTTTGGAAGCAGTGTTGGACCTTGCCTGCAGCAGGAAAACACTGCATCTTTTATTAAAAGAGTTTTTTCTTTCATCCTGGAAAAATGCTGTAGGTCCTTAGATGCTGAGTCAGAACACCTCCACATTGGCTCGTTGCTGGCCAAAATTTAACTGAATTAATCTCAGACAGCCTTGTTCTCACACATAGTCCCAAGCATACATATTCGACATCTCTTGTATTGCATAAAGCAAAGATTTTTGACCTTTACAAAGGCTTGGGCGGGAAGGAGACACTATTGAAGACTTGCCAAGTAATTGTTTGCTGGCTTTATCAAACGCTAAGTGAAGGAAAGTGGTTCTCAGAACCCCTTATAAATTACCCTTCTAAATTACTCTTCAGTTGTGTCAACAGTGCTGGAGGACTGTGATTGTTCTTGCTTTCTACATCAGTTCTTGGGATAGTGATTGTGAAACCTTGATGCCTAAGGGAAGAAACATCTGCAACATGCCAGAAGGATTCCTCTTGCCACAGTGATTGCACTTATGAGATCAACTATTGTTTCTAATGACCACCAAGGAATTTCTAAAGAGGTAAAAAGACCCCTTTTCTCTTCACATTTCTTTTTCAGGTTACTTATTTTCCCAGAACCCTAAGCTGAAAGCAACCCTGAATCAAAACCAACCCTCCAATCCCCCAAAATGTGACAGAGAAATGGCCCCTTTACATCTCCCACAGAGAAGTATGGTAATTTTAAGACTTACAAGATCTGTTATAATACATAGTGGGGTTTTTTTGCCAGGTGGGAAATAACAACAGTAAATATGACTGTCTCTATTCAGCTGCCTAACCACAAACCTCTTGACACTTTCATTGTTGGGAAATCTGTGGCTTAGAACAAAAAGATGCCTAGGGACCCCAGACAAACCCCACCTGGAATACTCATGGTCCCTGCCTACTGTCAGCCTTCTACTACTACCATTCTGCATCCTTCATTGCAGGATCAGAGTAGTACAGAAACTTTTGCATGTTGATTTACCCAGACCATCTGGTGATTCCTTTCCTGTTGTGCAATGAAGGCCAACTGAAATTGCAAGTAAGCTAAAATTTCATAGCAAGCAAAAAGGAAATACAGCCTAGTTGTGTCACACATGCCTACTGCAGGAACCTCTCTAACCAGCCTTATTGTGCAAACATCAATGATCACAAATCTCATTAACACCTTCTGGGTCCCCTGCAAAAGATTTCTTCACTGATGATCAAACTAATTTGGGTTCAATAATCTATCAAGTTTATCTCTTTTTAGCTTCTCTCCAGTTAGAGCCACCCAGACGGCATAATACCCTAGTTACTTAGGAAACTGAATTCAGCAGCAGAAAGAGATTTTTTTCCCCCTCTAAGTACTACTTTTAGGCTATCATTAAGCTATAATGTCAGCTCAGCTTATCACATCGCATAAGTGAAATTGCGTAACTTTCTTTTATTTCTTAGACAAGAACAATTTTATAAAATACATAAGGCATTTAGTTCTGAAGCCTTTCAGCATACAGGACACTTAGAAGAGGAAGAATGTAGTTTCAAGATCCTCATAGATTCTCTTAATTCACCTCTGATTTCAAAGTCACCTTCTAAGTGTTCAAAATGCTGCAGTGTGGTATCACTGTTAAGTAATTGGAAGAAAATGTATTAAGACAACCAAAATTTTACACTACATTTAAACTAAGGACTCGTGTTACTTTTAGAAAATCTTTTTTTCCATCTCCTTTGTTCTTCATCCTAAACTGAAGACTTTGTTGTTAACATCCCCTGGAAAACAGCTTCTGTTTTTAGCAGTTCTGCAGCACAGATTCCAGAAAATTCATCTACGTGCAACTGAGATGCCTCAGTTATGGGAACAAGCAGAAGGAAAGAACAGTTTTTCTGTTCTTAAGCCCACTTTTGAAGCTTCCAAGGAAACAGAGGAAAGACACACTTACTGAATCGGTTCATATGTCTTTATGTCTTTCACACCCCAATCATGACATATACCTTGACACAAAGAGAAGTCAGAGACTGCCATACTATTCACTACTCAGCAAGGAGTTTCAATCAACATTATTATATGCAGTCTTCTGGGCTGCATTAGGAGCACTGCTGTCAAGAGGTTGTAGGATCCTTCCCATCTACCCTGTTGTGATCAAATTTGGAGTGATGTGCCCAGTTCTGGGATTCAAGATGCAAAAGAAAGATGGAGGTAGTGGAGTGAGATAGTAAAGAAGTGAGACAGCCATGAAGACACTTAGGACAGTCAAGGATCTTTGATACAAGAAGAGCCTGAGAGAGCAGGGACTGCTTAGCCTGGAGAAGTTTCAGGGGTTCCAGTAGTACGTGTAAACACCCATTGAAACAGAATGAATATGAGGGAGTCAGACAGGTACCCAATGACAGGAGAAGAAATAATGTGTGCAAACTGAAGGACAGGGAATAAAACTTATATTTTAGTAAAAAATAAATTAAGTTGCAGAAAGTCACTGCAGAAATATTAAAAAAAAATTTAACCCGTAGCCTTGAGCAAGCAACCTGCTGTAGGTAACCCTGTCTGAGGCTGGACCAGACAAACCTTGTAGATGAGCAGCAGCCTCAGATAGCACGTAACTCTGTGAGACCTCACAAGTAAGTGTTTCGAATTACATCTGAAAGTGACTGAAGTTAATTTTTCAAGGAAAATGATGAAGCGTACATGACCAAATATATCCTGAACAATCTGAAGTATCTGAAGAAAAGTAAATTCTTAACTGCCAGATCTCTGCTACAGAAGCACCATGAAACAAACAAATGGGAAAACACTGATGCACCTTTGGATCAATGTCAATAGCTGACTGACATCAATCCACCTTTCACGCAGAAAACATAAATTTGCAAATCAACTTGCAAGAGCACCGTAGAATTTGCTGCTTGATAAAAAAAATGTCCTAAATATTGCAGGCAAAGTAGTGTCCTGGGAAAGCAACACAATTAGGATTACTAAGGATAATTTACAGAGAAATAGGCCTTCTCTAATTAATTAAAGAAGGCCTAATCTTAGGCCTTCTTAATTAATTAAAGAATGATGGAAATTTGCACAGCATTGTTTCAGGTAAGACAATTACGTGAAATCAAAGCTTTTCCTTTGCACAAATTTCATTTCATATTGTAGACAAGTAATACCCAAGCTTGTCTTTCATAATGTGCACATATGTGCATGTTTAGATCAGAGAATGGTGCAGAAGTTCTCCCTCTCAACCACTGGTTTCAGAGGAAACAGCAAGGGGCTTACCTGAAACAGGCATGCACAGTGGGAAATTTACAGGGTTTTTTGGTTTGGTTTATTTTTGGAAGTACTATTTGTGGTTGTTCCATATTTAGATTGAATAGACAGAATAGATTCCTCAGAGTCTCTAAATCACAGCATATCTCTTTATCACCCAAACATAAGGAGCTAATCACAGAGTACTGTTCTGGAGCATGAATGGTTCACTCATTTTTGCAGAATCACTTCAGAACCAGAACTAAGTACATTTTATTGATATCATTGAAGATCATCAAGGCTATAATATAAAGCTTATGTCTGTAAAAACAACCAAAACATCTGACTTTCTCCAGCTACAGTTTCAATAAAGTGAAACAGCCCTTCGGGAAGGTATTGTGTAACATTTGAAAGTGGTACTTCCATGAACAAAACTACTATGTTTATACATTAGTAATGAATAGCTCTAAAGAAACCATCACAATTTATCAATTAAATAAAACTAATAAGCCTACTGAAATGGATCAGTACTCCTTTCATAAAGAACTGATGCCAAGTTGGTTTGTGGAGTTCATTTGAGAAAACATAGTATCTTGGAGAATGCTATTTTCTCGTCTTTTTAGTAATGTGGGGATCTCTGATAAGAATCATTAACTTTTTATTAAATGAAGAAATTCTCAATGAAATTCAAAGCTCAGAGTAGACATGAATATCCCTCTCTGCTTACTTTTCCTGATCCTCTCATCACAAATCTCACACAACTAAGACAGGATGCATTTGTGCTTCCTGGGACAATCTATCAGTTGATGCTTATTTCCAAGGCAGTGAAAAGCCTATCTTCTTCAGCATTAACTTTTCTGTGATATTATGGGAAAGATAATGGAAGGGTTCCATGAGGTTCATTTAGACATATCAAGTGATGAGCCATGGGTCATGGGTCCAGTGACAGTTATGTCGTGGCGGAACACAAATGGGTAAGAGGAAGGAATAGAAAAGAAGCACTCAAAGCTTCAGTTCATTTTGTTTATAAATTAACACTACTGAAAAATGGTCTGCTACTGGGGACCTTTGCTTCAACCACTCCCCTTCCTCAGACTCAACTTTCTCTCTCTCTCTGGTATTTTACTTCAGTCTTTCTCTCTCACTTTGTATCCAGCTCAGACAAACTGTACTGCCAAACAAGACTGGTTTTTTACAGGGAAACAAACCGTAAGCTAAGAAAATTCTCACTAAAGGTACACAGAAATATTTAAGGATATTTGGCGGTATTTAGACCACCAACTATTTTGAAACATCACCACTATGGTAACATGTCAGTTCCCCTGCAGACACCAAGGTAGACTTTAAAGGCTGATGTTGCAGGACCTTTTGCCAGCTTGGTACAAAGGCAAATGAAGGCACTTTGAATTTTCTAGAAATTATTTTTCCCACATTATTTTAGGTAGAAATAGGTTGTAACATGTGCAAGACCTATGTTTCACTCTGCAGATGGGTATTGAAGTCAAAAAGTGAATGAGGTAGATAGCTACTTTAAAAGAAAAAATGTTTTTCTTACCTTACAAGCTGCTGAATAGTCTACTTTGGCAGATAATGGAAAGTATGTTTTTGCAGAAAGACCCTGTCAGCCTCATTAAAATTTTCTATCTAAAATCTTAGTCTCCATAATTTTATCTCTGAAAAGTCTCCATCTCTGCACAGTGACAGTTCCACTCTAGCTACATAGGACAGTAAAGTATTTGCACACAAACAAACATCAATCTCCTGGAACTTGCACATCTGTGCAACAAGTGGATAAACCCCTTTCCTATTGTCTCCTTCTAGCAATTCATGTTTGTAAGTGAATTCTTCACTTAGTATATTATTTATTTCTTTGCACTGGTGTCATGTATTTGTAATAGAACTTTAACTAAAACAATAAAGTTCCCTCTGAAATTTATGTGGAGACGTTTTTCGGGTGACATTCACTTGATCTGATATTAGACCTGCAGTCCAATATCCTGGACCTTTGGAGCTCTCTTATTTTTCATGGAATAATAGGATTACAAAGGTTGGAAAAGATCTTTAAGATCATTGACTCCAACTACTACCTAACACTGCAAAGTCCACTACCAACCATGTCCCTAAGTGCCATGTCTACACGTATTTTAAATGTCCCCAGAGAAGCTGAGTCTACCACTCCATCGTTACAGTCTGTTCTAATGTTTGAGAACACTTCTGCTGGCAAAATTTTCCACATATCCAAGCTAGACCTCCACTGGAACAACTTGCCATTTCCTCTTCTCCTGTGCCTTGTTACTTAGGAGAAGAGACCTACACCCACCTGGCTAAAACCTCCTTTTATGCAGTTGTAGAGAGTGCTAAGGTCATCCCTGAGTCTCCTTTTCTGCAGGTGAAGCACTCCCAGCTTCCTCAACTGCTTCTTGTAGGACTTGTGCTCTAGTTACATCACCAGATCCCTTGCCATTCTCTGGATATGCTCCAGCACCTCAATGTCCTTCATGTAGTGAGGGGCCCAGAAGCAGACACAGGATTCAAAATATGGCTTCAGCAGTGATGAGTACAGGAGGACAAAATCCCTGCCCTGGTCCTGCTGGCCACACTACAGCTGATATGGGCCAGCCCTCCTTGGCCACCTGGGCACACTCCTGGCTCATGTTCAGCTGCTGTCCAACAGCAGCCCCAGGTCCTTCTCTGCTGGGCAGGTTTCCAGACACTCTGCCCTAGCCTGTAGCACTGCATGGGGTTATTGTGACCCAACAGCAGGACCTAGCACTCAGCTTGTCATTTGTTATTGTGGGTTTTTTAATTGACAACCATAATTGTCATTTCATGACAAACCAGAAACCACCACTGGGCTAACACATATCTGTTACTGAAAATGATCCTATAGGTGTTTTTCCAGGTTGAAGCAGGTACCGTATTTTATAATCAGTTTCTGGAAAATGTCAAACACTCTTGATGGCCTAACACTTGTATCTGATTTGTATGCATCAGAGTTAATGTTCTTCTTACCTCATACTGTGCCATGCACTTTCAATTTAGTGTAGTTAACATCTCTGAGGAGTGAGATATTCACTTCAGTTCATTCATTAGCTTGAAAAACTCCTCTGCTGAAAAAATACCCAAAAACCGCACTTCCTAGTAGATATATATTCTCCTAGTATCATTCGTTCTCTTCTGCTCTGTGACCTTTCATGAAGCCTACAAGGCAGCTTGAACAATTATTTTCTGATACATGAGTGTATGCTAAATAAATATAAAAATTGTAAGGTGACACCATTTCATGCTGAGAACAACAAGATGGAGGTGCATGATGAGATGATTGACACAAATGTACAATACAAATGAGCAAAGACAAAAGCTGCAGAAAGGTCATCAGCTACTCTGGCCTGGGCAGGGTAAGGCTTTGCAGAAGAAAGAAATGTAGTTTCAGTTCCATACAAAAACCCATTTCACATTCTGAAAGGGTTCCCTTTTCATCTGACTGCATCATTCTGCAACTGAAATCATGGCAAAGCATTTCTGCCACTGCCTTTGAAGACACACAGGCTATTAGGATAAGCAATTGCTTCAGTCACTCCTAAAAGTAATAATTGTGTTGATTTGAAACAGATTATCCGGAAATGTAGTGAGTTCACATAAGCAAGTCCTGTTGAAGATTAAGACAGACAACTGGATCAAAATATAGAATTTTAAACCATAGTTTATATTCTAGTTTTGTTTTACTAGGTTTTGCTTCAGTGTGGATATATGTTTAAGTAGCACACCCATAACTACAAACTTGTCATACAAGGAAACACCTGATGACGCACAGTCAAAGGTCAGTGTTAGCAGTATCAATGTGTCTGGTCAGCCTGACCCAAAAATGTGACCATCAGACAAATGCAGCTCATCACATTACTGGCTCAGATCCCTCCACAGGGAGGGATTTCACTCATACCTAATTTACACAGATATTTTAATAAACAGGTACTATGAAGGAGAACTCTCCCTTCCCCATTCCACACTGATGCCTACGTCCACTGCAGAAGAGCACTATGTTGTGAGTTTTAAAGATCCTGCAGCTGTGCAAAGATGGGCCTGGAGGAGGTATCTTTGTTTCTGAAACCAGCATACACAGCAGGCAGGTTTCTGAGACTCCTTCCACCCACCTCCTGCCAGTTAAACCCTGCTACAAGGCAGCAAGAGGAAAAAGCAAAAAGCTGAAAACAAAAGCAATCATCAGTCTTCAGCACCAGCACTAAGATAATATTCAGCCACTGTGCCCCCACTGGCTACAGGCAGCTTGCGCAGAAAGAGAAATGAAAATGATACAGACAAAATGGGGAGTGGTTCTGGGATACCAAACTGAACTCCCAGCCGAAGAGTGCAAATCTGACTCTGCCTTTGGAGGGATCATTACTACTCCAAGATGCCTGGAGGGCCACAGTCTTCTTATGCTGCAAAGTGTGTGCAACCCTAGTTAAAATGCACTCTGCCTTGCTCTCAGGCACATTGTATAAATACATTTCCAGACGCACTACACGAAAATAGTAATCCACGCACTGTTCTTTTGAACTACTACACAAATCTTTTCCCTAAAAGGCAAGGTGATGCCTTTTATTACTTGGGAAGGGATTTGGAGACATTTTAAGATTAAGAAGATTTACAGCAATTAAGATAATGTAAGTTTTTGTTACTGCCTCTGTTCCAGAGCTGCTGCTTGCACCTTTGGGAGGTACTCTCATTTCTCCTTCTCTGGAATTTTGTTGTTCTTCATTGTTTGCATTGTAAAGCCTCTGGATGCAGGCAATTTTGAGCCAGATCTACACCTGGAAGGGTGCAGTCCCATTTTCAGGGGAACACTCCATACAGCCCCACAACCATAAAGCAGGAACAGCTTTGCAGTGTGCTTCTGTTCCAGTTCTGAGCAGTAATCCCTGGCAAATGCTTTTCTTGTCTTGTCCTCCTGATGGCTATGATCCAGTTAAGGATGTAGCTGTAAATAATCTCTGAACAGGTTCCCTTTCTGGTCCATGGAGGTCAACTCCAGCTAGTCACAGGTCTTGGGATGAGATTCTTCAGGCCAGGTGGAAGCAGCTACTTTAGGAGGAGAATTCCCCTCTGGACTTGCTCGCCTGATATCTACTGATGGAGAAATGAATGTATGCATCTTGTTCATAGGAGCCCACCTGCACTGCAGCATTCTGGCATTAGTCACATGCAGCTTGTAGTTCAAGCAGAAAAAAAAAAAAGCACTTGAAAGCAGATCTGCTTGCCACAATATTTATTTTCTTGTGATTTATGATTGTTCCAGTCCTGCTTTCCTGCTTCAGAGAATTTATTTACTTCAGCACAGAAAGAACAGCTGAACTAAAAAAAAAAAATTTTTTTGCTAACTGTATAAATCTCTGCTGCTCTAACAGATTTCCTAAATTCATCCTGGTGACAGATTCCAGACCTTCTCTGTTGCTTTGGAAAACGATGGCTTCTCCATAGTTTCTAACTGACAAGGATGATGAGTCTATTCAGAAAGCCCAGAAACATCAGTCTGTAAAATAATCCTGCTGACGAAATCTTTCCATTGCTTTAAGAAAGGCTAACAGAGACTGGAGCAACACCACATAACCATAAATTTGGAGACATATTTAGTGCATATACATAGACTATTTCTCAACTGGTTGCCAGCACAAACCTATCTAAAGACAGCTGTGAGACCGAGGAATTGAAAAGAACTTCTCTCGCTGGAGGGAAGCAAGTCACCTATCTCTGCTGCCATGGAGGAGCATTAAATCCTAGTCATATATGGACTTCCAAGTTCCAGATTACTCATGTTATACCTGGGGCACAGATGGAGGAGGATGTGGACTAGACGATCTTTTAAATGTCCCTTCCAACAAACTATTCTGTGATTTCTTAACAGATGCCTTAAAATAATATGTTAGCACCAAAGCCAGATTAATTTGTTAAGCGGTACTATGCAAGAAAACATTTTTTTTAAATTAAAACAAAACAAAAACAACAAAACCACAAAAAAACCCAAACAAACTAAATAATACAAAACAAATCAGAAGACCAGACATGTTAGCAAGATATTATGGCTGCCTCAGTTGCTTCCTCAGGGACTTGGGTGGGAGACTGCAAAGTGTTCCCCTGGCTCCCTACAGATTTTTTTTGATAATCCATGTCTCCTTGAAATAGACTATTGGCAATAATCTATTATTGCCAATAATAGACTATTTATTGTCAGGAAGAAATGACACTGTATAAGGGCACTGGGTTGAGCTATAAGCTAAACCATCACTGAAACACAATATCCTCACACAAGAAAGTTCTAAAGAATCTCAGTCAAATTTTCAAGAACCTTAATGAGCTTTTCCCATGCAGTTGAGTTGTTCTTATGAGATGTCATTGGGAACTTCTACTTAGCAGCAAGAGAAGTTTAAACAGCTCTAATAGAACTCAGCTGGCAAAAATGCTTACATAACAGAAAAGGTAAGAACTCCTTAGAAATAATTACTTCACCTTCACTTATTTTATTAATATGCTTCAAAAAATGTAGATGCTTGGTAACAGCAGCATAGCAATTCACTGATGCTGTGGTGCTTCTTGGTAGCTACAGTGATTTCAGTGGGATGATACTATACCAGAGAAAAACATTCTTTGGAATGCACTTTTACTCAAGTTAGGAGTTTGTAAGTCCCATCTTATGGAATAGAATCAAGTTTACTTTGAAGAAATGTTAACATAATTTCCGTCAGTGACCTGTCACATTTTCTCAAGCCCGAGAGCCAGTAGGCAGGCTGTGAGTAGAGCAGACAGGGTTTTCATAAGAAGCTGTGGAACTTACACAGTGAAGCAAAACCAGTGATTGCAGACACATCGTGTCCAGGAAGAACTCTTTAAATTTGGGCTGCTCTCAGCGGTTTCTTCATACACCCACAGACAGAAACATTATGTACACACACATACACACAGTCATTGTATCTGCTAGCCAGAATAGCTCTCTCCTCTCTCTGCAGCTTGGGTTATTTCAGTTCTGTGTGGGAGTTCCATCTAGGATGCAGCACTGATGGAACAGACCAATCTATCTGAAATAAAAAATTAGAGACTAAATGTCTAAGTGTGCCGCCAGGACTTTAAGAACAGAAACTATCAAAAAGCCATTACCTTCCCTTAATTAAAAAAAAAAAAAAAAAATAACCTCAGAGCTGTGACTTCTTGAATCACTCATGTTGTATCAGCACAGGCTTATTAACAGATTTGACATCACATGACATCATTGAGGATTTTTTATCAATGCCCTTTAGTGGACTATTTTCAAAAAGCTGCAAAAATGAATAAAAGTACCCAAAAATAGGACAAGAAGGACTGCTAGAGTACCGGGTCCCCTGTAAGTTCAAAGCTTTCAAGAGATCTGGGATGCCAAAACTGGCATGAGAAGAAAATAAATGAAGTAATTTTCAGTCTAAGACTTACTGGTTTATTTGAAACAAAGTAATAAGAAAAATCAATGGCAAAGCAGTCATTAATGTATTAAATTGTTTCATATTCTAACAGACTAGAGATGCAAATGCAAAGCTGAAAATACATTTTTATGTAGAGGATAAAAATAAAAAAAGATAAATAATTTACAGGAAAGGTCTGCTGAACTGTTTTTCAGGCTTCAAGTATGATAATTAGGTAAGATGTGTAAGGTTATTTTTAAAGCTGTCATTGTTTGGTTATTTTGTGGCTGTTGTCTCTCACCTGCAAACCGGAAAATCTTTGTCCTGGCAAGATGCAGATTCAGTATGAAAACTTTGCTCTGCATAAACTTCCACAAATAAGTTGCCTTCACAAGCATGCAGCTAAAGCGTGTCAGAATGTGAATCCCTATGCCTCTGGACTCAGGAAACACAGCTCCCATATTTGCCCTGTGGCTTTTGTCTCTTTACATGTACACCACACTCTGGTTTAGCCTTTAGTGTTGGTTAACAAAACTCTGAACTCCACATCATTATCTTCCCCTCTATGTAGGTGACCACAATTTTTTCACTGCCTGCAAATGTTTTTCAAGGATCTCATTATGCAGTTTACAACTCAGGCCTTTGAACACCTCAATAAAAAAACTGCCTTATAGACTGTGAGCAGTAAATCTTATCTGACATCCAGAAAAGCTATCTCTCAGGACTAAGAAAGTCCATTTCCTTAAAATATCTGGAAAGAGAAAGAAATATTTATTCTCAAACTGAGGCGAGTATCATTTTTGTTGCACATGTTCCTGCCTTGTAGGTAAGCCTTCTCTTTCACACCAACATTTGTGATTCTGCATCCTGAAGACCCCTATATGTCCAACCCTTAAAAAAAAAAAAAAAAAAAAAAAAAAAAAAAAAAAAAAAAAAAAAAAAGCTGCTCTTTCTTTTTACATGAACAGAAACAGATTTGTCAGATGGTTCCCCAGGTAGGCTTTATCATTTGTTGACAAGTCTAAGGCCACTCCAGCTATCAAGCATTACTAAAGTCTAACACTACAGCTTTGCTCTTGGTCCCTCTTTCATATCCTGGTGTCTTGTCCAGTCTCCATCAGAGGGAACTGCACAACCCATTTTGAATATGCAGATCTCAGTACAAATGTTCCTAAAGGAAGATAGGTAAATTTTCTTGCAGAATTTCATAGTAATTTGCTTCAGGAGACAAAAGCCCTACAGTGCTGATGAACACTCAAGGAGCAAAGACCTCTTGTAAGTCACCTTGTAGTCTTGATTGAACACAATGTGCTTGTTCTATTTTCAGTCTTCCATCTGTAGCTCTTTCTTTCACCCTTTTTAATATATAGGCCATGCCTGCTATTGATCCATGCACTTTTCAGCATAGTATGGAGTTACCTCAGTCTATAGAATTACTTAGAAAAGCTCAAGGGATCAGGAGATAATTGAGCAAGAAAAATAATTTATGTAACTTCTGTACTTTTTACTTTTTACTTTAGGAGAGTCAAAAGAAAATTGAAGGACATGAAACACTTTTGAAACAGAAGAAAATGGTTTTTGAAATCTTTTCTATGAAAGACTTTAAACTGTTTCCTAATTTGAGATTTCGCATTCTCATTTAGGGATAAAAGATGCCAAAAACAAGATTTCAAGAGCTCACATCTCTGTATTAACCTCAAGTCAGAGAAATATTACATAAATGAAAGGTAACAATACAGTACTAAAGCAAAAAAAATATTTTTATGTATGCCTATCTAGTGAAAGGATAAGAGGAGAGTTGTGTAAGACTGTTATTCTGACTCCTTGAATTCATCTAGATTTTCATAGAGAAAGCTTACTATGTAAGGAAAACAGCTGAAATCACCCTGCATTCCTTACTGGCATGAATATCACCTTCTCCTTTGCTCCAAAAGAAGTGTTGCAAATGATGGTCAGGGCTGCTCAGACAGCTATAGCTCAAGCAAACACTTCTTTTTCCTTTATGAAATGTCTCTTGTTGTAGGTCTACTAAGCCAGTTTTCCAGACACACTCTGTCCCTCTTGTTTCCTGGATGGAAAGTACAGCAGGAGCGTAAAAAGCAATTCTCCACAAAACTCTCCTTGCAAGCCACAGCCGCATCTGTTGCCTTATCTGAGTAACAGAAAAGTCCGGGTTTGAGTGAGCCTCTGAGAGGACAAACACGCCCCAAAACTTGGTATTACAGTGTGGTAGTAGGGTAGGAAGTATCATATATAGCTCTAAATACCCAAACATCAAATCCAACACAATCAAGAGTGATTATGTCCTGCTCTTCTCTAAGTATTTTAAGGTAGGGGCAGCAGAATCCCTCAGAGCCATGAAGAAAGGACAACCATATTAATTTGGTGTATAAAATGACTGTTTCCTGTACCATGCTAAAAAGCTGTATTTTTTTTATTGTGGCAAGTAGATATTCTATTCAGGCACATTGGTCTTTTGTATTCATAGATTCACATCTGAATTATTACCAAACCAATTGTTTTCAAATGTGCAGTATTCAGTGGTTTGTCAAGTAGCTTAATAGTGTCATGGAGGCATTACAGCAGGGTCTTTAACCTAGAGGAAAGATGACTATCAAATTATCTTTTTCCATTTTTTTTTCACAATATATCCTCTGTAGACTATATTGAATGTAAATATGACTTAATATGTCATTACTGCCAAAATGGAACCAGAAATAGTGTGATTCAGATTTAAGAGCGGACTAACTGGAAGATAACATGAGACTTTGCCAATAACTCACCCCAAACAGAAAATTCTACAGCTCCAAGTTTGGTCCTGTTTGATGTTACTGTCAGCTGTCCTCTGAACTCAGGAGTAATCCACACAGAAGAGCACTGATTACACTGACCTCTCCTTGCTGTGATTCTGAGCACTGCAGTATTAGCAGCTGGTAAGATGAGAGAATACTGTCACCAAATGTCAGGACGGTATTTCTGGCAGCTGCAGACCTTCTCTTGTATCTGCCCTAGACGTAGGCTCACAATAGTAGCTGATGTACTCGAGTTAACACAGATGAGACATATTCAAGGTAGGGCCTCTAATACATTTCTTTCCAAGCTCTTGTTAGCAGTGCTGCTGAAGCCTGGCCATCCCAGCCAGCTGGGAGCTCACTGGCTACCCAAGACTTCCAAGAGAGAGCAAGGAAATACCAGAGCAGTTCAACACATCTGTGATTATCAGCAGAGTCATCAGCAACCCAAACTAGTGTTCACTGTACAATACTAGTGATGTCCTTCCCTATCCCAGGCCTAGGGAGAAAATACCCTGGATTTTTAATACCTACTTACTATGACAGAATGTGGAATTACCATCTCATAAAAACCGCTCATTCTTGTACAGTCTAGAGCTCTTACACTACCTTGTTTTTCTCCATGTCCACAAATCTTGAGACCCAAGGGAGCACAAGGACCAAATATAAAGCTTTCATTACCAAACAAGGAAAGGTGAAACACAGAGACCCCAGACCCTTATGCTTCAGCTGGGAGAAACTGGTATGAACTCCACTGTCAGCAATGCAGTAAACCCATGTTTCCACAGTGAAACCCAGTGCTGACAAACACAAGGCATCATTTCTATGAAGAAACTCGTCCAGGGTTGGTTTTTTTTCTACCCTTAGTACTTGCTCTGGAATCAAAGGTCACTGGAGCAAGACTGACATGACAGCAAAATCAGAATCCTTTCAAGGCTATAGCTTGTTTGCTGTTTGAAACATAATCCAACGTGTAGCTGCTATACTAGCTGACATGTAATGCTGTAATCATGCACGCAGACATATTCAGGGGAAAGGAAGGAAAAGCACAATTAAAAGCTTTGAATAAAGAAACAAATACTGGTCATTCCAATAGCCAATTAAATAAATTCAGGATCCTCACTTACAACCAAGAACTGCAGGCATAAAGAGGGGTAACAAAATGACAATTTCAGCATTGAGACATTTAAAAAATGCTCTCCAGAAGAATCAGGAGGAGGGACTGTTATTTTCAATCCAACTGTGATCAAACTGCAAATGGATTCAACCTCATTTTTGCAGATAGATGGGCTGCAATACTGAAAAGCCACACATTTTTTCATGAGAAAAGCCAAGAGCTCACTGTTCACTCTAAGCTTGGGGGGAAAAGTGAATTAAAAAAAATATTTAAAGGTAATATATCCTCAGCTATAGGAAGTGAACATATTTTAAATAAAATTAAAAAATTCATTCTAATCAAAGAAGATCTTTGGAAAGGTCTTCTAGCAGTGGAATAAAGTTTATGAATTCACTAGCAGCAGTAGTTTGAAGGAGAAACATACGAGAAAAATAGTGGATTTTGTGGGGTGTGTATACAGATAACATCTGTCATGCATAGAAGTACATCCATATAAATGTGTAATTTACTCCTTTTGCACTATGGGAAGGTCTGTGCAGCTTGTCAAGGTAAGTGGGATGCCATGAAAGTAGGTCATCAAGAATGATAGAAATGTGACAGCTTGGCTACAATAAACTATTAATAGATGGAACTTTCCAATCAGGGAAACAGACACCTTGCTGGAGCTCCTTAGAACTAGGAATGACTGGGAGAAGGAATGACTTCTCACTGTCTCTTCATACATAAGGCCTACACAGGATCTAAGGAGAAAGCAAGTTTCAAACAGTTTCAAACAGTCTGAGGAAAATTCTGGAGAAACAGAATAAGGTGGTTGTTCCTAAAGCAAGTAACTGGCCTGTGAAACTCCTTACCATAGGATGTTGTAAATTCAATAAACTGTCATGGCATGGAGAGGAGAACAGAGAAGCTCCAGAAGGAAAAAAGAGGGCTGCTGAATATAATGAAACAGCTTCCTGTCTAAGAAGTTCCTGAACCAGTATGGCTGGAAACTGGGAAAATATTTTGGGAAACAGCATTCTTCCTCTGTTCTTATACACTTCACTATGAGCAGCCAATCAGCAGTAATAACATGTGGAATTCATATGACCTGTGCTTTGACCACGCATGATGTCGAGTCTACATCAGAATTAACAAGAAATTGGGAATTATATCCATGGGTTATTACGTTTCAGCACTGGGATAGGAATGTGAGAATGAATGGGAAATTAAGGCCTTTGTGTTAGAGTTCTTAAGAAAAAAAAATTTAAATAAAAATTAAAAATAAATTTTTAAAATGTTACAAATTCTATTACAATTTATGGAAGCTGAAGCACATCATATTTCCCAGTATCCCAGCAAGAAATGATTTTTTGTCGTCATTTATTTCCCAAAGTGGAAGCAGTCTGTCAGTATTTGTGGGAGTATCTTACAATGTTGGTACAATAAATGGATAATTTTTTTGGTATTTGGAAGTTTCAAAAGGGCTGCTACCATCAGAACACTTTGACATATATGTCTGTTCTACTGAAGGAAAGATCCTTCGGTAACTAAAATGCCTGCTTCCATTTCTTTCCCAGATGGGGAAAGATTCCTTCCAGCCACTGGAATGGACTCTGTCAAGGGAAAGGTCATGCTGACATCACTTTCACACATGAACTGAGTGCTGCAACAAAAGTCCCTTGCCAAACTTTGAGCTAGTCCTTTTTATCCCTCAAACACACCCACTTCTAAGGTGATTATTTTGACCTTCTTGTTCAGGAAGAAACTGTATCCAACACTAAGGATGTAAAATACAAGGAAGGTTCTAATGACAGGCTGACATTACATAGCTAAAATGGACCTCGTCTCTACAGGGCAATTAAGAATAACCTTCTAGTGTTCTATTTCTGCTTCACCTATATGAAATGCATTTGTGGATGACTAAGTAGATAAATGAGGTCTAAACCATGTAATAGCCAAATAACTTAGTGAAGGCAAAAAACAGAGTTAAACTAAAGAGAATATAATACTTTAGAATGTGGAGCATGTTATGTATTGGCTAATGAGTTTAAGAAGATAAGCATACTGTTAAAGGTCTCACATTCTTTGGTTGCAGACATTCAAGTCAGCATTTGGATGTTTATTTCTCCTAGTAATTTAAGTGCACAAGCAACCTAGTCACTCAGAAAAGTGTCTGGAAGATAGCACCCCCAAAACCTAAAAATTTTGGTTTTGCCAATTTTGGTTGTCATAATTTTGTTTTGCCTTGAGTTAACACTTTCTATGTTACATGTGGAACGTGCCTCTACTAAACAAGAAGCTTTGAAACAACCGGATCAACAAGATACCCAAGCATACTTCAGGTTTTTGGAATTCAACATATAGACTAACATTGTACTTCAATGTAAAACTGTGGGTCACAACAGAAATTAAAATGAAATTAAGAACACCATCGGAATTTGTAGCAGGACAAGGAGATCATTCCAAACCCATCATCAAACACTTTATTTATCCATAAAAAGAGATTTTATAATTGATCAGAAAAAAGAAAATTACAGCTTCATTCTTTTACAAGAACATATGATGTATGTTCTTTAATCCTGCAAAGCCCAGAAGTTTGAAAACTGTGCTATTAAAAAAAAATTCCCATGATGTAAGCCTACTACTTCAATAGGCTGCATTTTACCTCATCAGTATTTTTCCATCAGCAGTTGTCAAATTTCAGTTGTGAGAGTTCATCTGTGATATACAGTGTGCTGTCTATATGAAATACAACAAACAAGAATCCTTCATCTCCCCATCTGCTCAATGACAGAATTACAGGGCACCCCACTGGTCATGCTTTGTCAAACACTGACATAAGTACCCCAGTTTGAATTGCAAATTTTGTGGAGCTATTTATCTAATACAAACACTCCTCAAAGAGGCATTTACAGTTACTGGACTGTTCCCTAAAGAGGGAAGAAGGGAGATATATATATTCAAGATTTTTCTATTCTGTATTTTGTTTTGACATTTCTTTACACTCAAGGTTCTAACTTGGTGCCTGTGTGTGATGTTTGCCTGTGATCACACTGTTGTGCAAAATGCTGCCCCACAGTGCAGCTGAGATAAATGGCTGCATAAAAACTTGCCATGGAAGAGTCTGGTGCCCAAAATATCTCCTTTTTTGTTGTTTTTTTTTTTCTTGAAGCAGGTAAAGAGTCTCCTGCCAGGCTAATAATTTCTGCTGCTATTCATCATATTATACACACTGGTTGATATCTTGCCTTCTGTCACAAAATGGATGAATTCCCAATTCATTCCTCTTCTCCATCCTTGCATTGTAATCCCAAACGACCCTGTGCAAAACTTTCCAGGGCTCTCCTGAAGATTGGGATCCACCATAGGCCTCCTGATCAGAGGGAGCATCCCCACAACGTCTTCTTGCTTCAGATACAGGAAGCATCATACTTGAAAGCTCTCATCCTGATAGGAGATTTCCAACCACCTGGACCTCTGCTGGGAAAGCAGCTCAGCTGGCTGCAAGAAACCCAGCCGACTCCTGGAGTAGGTAGAGAACAATTTCCTGGTCCAGGTATCAGACAAGCCAGCCAGAGGTTCCTGGGCCTGGTGCTCACCAGTGCAGAGGGGCTCATTAGAGACGTTAAGGGTGGAAGCAGCCGGAGCTGTAGTGGGCACACCCCGGTTGAGTTCAGGATCTCAAGGAATGCGAGGTAGCAAAGAGAAACTCCAGACCCTGAAATCTGGAAGGGTGAACTTCCAGATATTTAAAGGTTTAGTGGATGAGATCGCCTGGGAAACTCCTTAAGGACAGAGGAGCTGAATAGAGCTGGCAATTCTTTAAAGGCCCTTTTCATAGAGCACAAGAGCTCTTTATTCCTATGTGTAGGAAATTGAGCAGGGCAGGCTGGAAACTGGCATGGCTGAGCAAGGATTTTCTCCTCAAACTGAGGAGTAAGAAGAAAATGTACAAATGGTGGAACGAGATACAGATGACATGAGGAGAGTAAATAGATACTGTTTAAATGTGTAGAAATGTGTTAAGGAAAGCCAAGGCAATACTGATACAGGACTTGTTAAGGGATAAGTATACAGGTCAGAGAAGAAGGGCCAAGGAGAGCGTACTGCCACCATATATGAGAAGGGTGACCTGGTGACAACTAAGATGGAGAAGGCAGAGGTAATCAATGAGTGTTTTCCCTCAGTCTTCGTGAATTGTCAGGCCTCCCACTTCTCTCAAATCCCTGATCCTCCGAGTGAGTGTGAGGAGGAGTGAAGTCTCTCCCACTGTAAGTGAAGAGCAGGTTCAGGATCACTTGATGAAGCTACATAAACACAAGTCTATAGAACTTGGTGGCATACATGAAGAAAATGCCTGATGTTGTTGCCAAGCCATTATACCTCAAATCTGACAAGTCATATTTGTCATACTAAGTCCCTGATTACTGGAAAAAGGAATACATCTCCCATTTTTAAAGAGGTGAGCCAGGATAATCCAGGGAACTACTGATGGGGGATCATCACTTTTGTGCCAGGGAAGAACATAGACCAGGTCCTCCTTGCACATATACTAAGACATATAAAAGACACATAAGTGACCTGAGACAGCCAACATACCTGTACTGTAGCCAAGTTGTGCCTGGCCAGTATGGTGGCCTTCTATGACACAGTGATGGCAATGCTCTACAAGACAAGACGGACAGATGTCACTTACCTAGACTTCTGTAAGGACATTGGTAGAGTCCCATATCATATCCTTATCTCCAGATGGGAGAGACATGGATTTGATAGATGGACTATTCAGTGGATAAGGAACTGGCTGGATGCATGCACCAGAGAGTTGTGTCTCTATGTCCAGGTGGAAGCTGGTGACAAGTGATGTCCATCAGAGTCTCTGCTGGGACTGGTGCTCTTCAATATCCCCATCAGTGACACAGACAGTGGGACTAAGTGCATTCCCAGCAGGTTTGGAGATGACACAAAGCTGAGCACTGCAGCTGACACAACAGAAGGATGGGATGCCTTCCAGAGGGATCCAGTCCAACTAGAGAATTGAGCCTATGAACTTCATGAAGTTCAACCAGTCCAAGTGCCAGGTGCTGCACTTGCATTGGCAATCCCAGACGTAAATACAGACTGGTAGATGGACTCACTGAGCGTAGCCCTGTGGAGAAGGACTTGGGGGTTTCCCTGCATGAGAAATCAGACATGAGACCCCAGTGTGTCCATGTAGCTCAAAAAGCCAACTACATCCTGGGATGCATCAAAAGTACTGTGGCCAGCTGGTTAAGGGAGGTCATTTTCCCCATCTACTCTGCCCTCATGAAGACCCACCTGGAGAACTGTATCCAAGTCTGAGTTCTTCAACACAAGACATGGACCTGTTGGAATGTGTCCAGAGAAAGGTCACAAAGATGATCAGAGGGATAGAGCATATCTCCGATAAAGACAGACCAAGAGAGCTGAGGTTATTCAGCCTGGAAAAGAGGCTGAGGTCAAGGAGACCTCATTACAGCCTTTCAGTACCTTTAGGGAGCTTATAAAAAAGTAGGGTGAGGGACATTTTATTATATATATAAAAATGTATTATTTATATAATTCTTTATAATTATTTTATATAATTAAACTGAAAATTTTAAACTGACATAGCACAGCTTTAGATGAGATGTTAGGAAGAAATTCTTTACTCTGAGGGTGGTAAGGCACTGGCACAGGTTGCCAGTGAGATGTGAATGCCCCACCTCTGGCCATGTTCCTGTCCAGGTTTAATGGGGTCCTAAATAACCTGACTTAGTGAATGGTACCTCTGCACATGGGAGGGGGCTGGAACTAGAGGATCTTTAAGGTCCCTTCCAAACCTAAACATTGTATGATTCTATGGATGGGAACCTGTGACAGAAGAAATTATTATACTGAGGATGCCAACATCCTTGGAAGCACATCTTGCACGATTTGCTTCACAGCATGTGAGGCTGAACATAAAACCAGACCATTTTTCAAAAGCTTCAAGAATCCCATAGCAATTAAGCTCTTTTCAAAAAGCATTCCTCTTTGTACAGACCACATACATATTCCTAGGATTCATTATGTTCAGGCACTAATTCCTATCCCTTCTTTCTCCTACCAGAAATTATCTTCCTGAAGTGTTCAATTCCAACCATGTGACTATGATCCATGTGACTGTGAAGTGAATCTGGCAAATTTGATTGGCCTGTGAGGCCTCCAGTGTCAAGGAAGCAGATGTATGGCACTTTTCTGACCCTTCAATATATTCAGCTGTACAAGGAACCTTGCTATAAAAAACACATTAATATAAAGGTGCTTCTAATCCACTGTTAATTGATTCCAGGCCAAAAAAAAGACCAGGTTAAAAGAGTATAAGGTACTTTGATAAAAAGCCTGACTGTGTCTTTGAATGCAGCCATAATATCAGCATAATTATGTAAATATATAATTAGGTAATTATATTGGTATATTTTCATATTCATCTAGCAATTTTTGAGACCACACTGCCTAGTACAAGAGTACTAGGACTATACAAAATACAGTTGCCTAATAACAGGCTTTGAGTTACCCATTGTAAAGTCCAGGCTACAATAACAAGAGATTCCAGCTAAGTATTAAGTTACTATTCTCAAAAGCAGTTACTGTTGCTAGATATAACCACTTCCTGCTGACCCAGGTACCACGAACACCATGAAAAGCCACAAAAGAATATAAAATAATTCCATAACACTGCTCCACAATGGAGCATCCAGTCTCAGTGTCAGTAGCACCACAGACCATTCCTGGCAGTATATCTTTTCCAGCTCCACCTAGATCATTAAGGACTATCAAGCAAAGATTTTTCCCAACCAGCTTTGTTCTTAACCCTGTCAGGATAACGAAAGAGAAAACATGTAGTGTGCTCCAAAATGGAAATATCACAAACAAAACATTTAAATCTGTCTGTACAATGCTAGGGTTTGTTACATTCTCTCACAGAGGGCTTTTGTTTAAAGAAACTGGGGAAACAGACATCGGAGGGAGTAAGATTCTTGTGATGTACTGGGACAATCATTACAAGCAGTGCAGCTTGCTAACCTGTTCAGGCCAGAGAGTGTTCAGGCTAGAGAAAGTCTGACTCATGCTGAAGCAAAAGTTGTAACAAAAACAGTGAAGAGACACTGACTTCAGCACACAGTGGAACATATTACATCTGTGAGACCAATAAAACCACAGATTTCCTAATAACAGGAAGCCTAGTGATTACAATGTCTTATCAGCTGAATAGAATTCTGAGAGGAAACAAAAGTGCTAACTTCTGACATAATTTTTGGGTTAGACAAAAGCTGCCAGTATTGAACTTTGTCTCTAATCCTTTGAAGACCTCAGTGCCTCCTGCCTTGGGAACAACTATCCCTTCATAGGGCCCCCTGACCACTAATTACTCATCAGAGGACAAGATAACCTTTAAACTAGCACATAACATAGAGAATTTCTTTTAACTAGTTTCTAGGGTACCACAGCATATATGTGCTGTACTCTTCTGCTTTTCATAGAACATAGAACATCGGGTTGAAAGTAACCTCAAATATTTAATCCAAAACTTTCTTGACAAAAGCACAGACTAGACAAGATGAGACCAGCAGCCCAACCAGACGACTCTTAAAAGTCATCAATGCTGGAGTATCCACCACCATCCTGGGAAAATTACTGAAAAAAATTGCTGATTTTTTTCATTGGGAGAAATTTTTCTCCCATGGCCAATTGGAATCTCACTGGAGTACCCTGTATCCCTCATCATCTTTTTCATGTTATTCATTGTAGAAACAGGCTTTTCATCTTCTTTGTAGTCACACTTTAAATACTGGAACATGGTCTTCCCTAAACCTTCTTTCCTCAAGGATGAACAAACCCAGCCTTCTCAGCTCCTCCTCTGTCCTTTGATCTTTTTGTTATCCTTCTCTGCACCCTCTCCAGTCCATTCATAATTTTTTTCTTAGAATCACAAAATCGTTTATGATTTTAGGTTGGAAAAGACTTTTAAAATCATCAACTACTAACCTAACACTGTGAAGTCCACCACCAACCATGTCCCTAAATGCCACATCCACGTGTCTTTTAAATACCTCCAGGGATGCTGACTTGCAACGCTTGAGAATCCTTCTGCTGGCAAAATTTTTCCACATATCCAAACTAAACCTCCCCCGGAAAAACTTGAGGCCATTTCCTCTCACCCTGACCCTTGTTACCTGGGAAAAGAGACCAACATTCACCTGGCTAAAACCTCCTTTCAGACAGAGAGATAAGGTCATCCCTAAGCCTCCATTTATCCAGGCTAAACAATCCCAGTTTTCCCAGCTACTCCTGATCATACTTGTGCTCCAGACCCTTCACCAGCTCCACCTCTCTTCTCTGGACACATTCCAGCACCTCAGTGTCCTTCCAGTAGTGAGGAACTCAGAACTGGGCACAGAACTTGAGGTGTGGCCTCACCAGTGATGAATACAGGGGGACAATCCCTGCCCTGGTCCTGCTTGCCACTCTATTGCTGATACAGGCCAGGATGCCATTGGCCACCTTGGCCACCTGGGCATTTGATGGCTCATGTTTTGCCTGAAGTCAATCAGCACCCCCAGGTCCTTTTCAGCTGTGTCCTTTTCAGCTCCCAGCCTGTGTTGCTGCCTGAGAGCCTGCTACCCAAGAGCAGGAACCTCATAAAAATGGCCTCAGCTCTGCCCAGAGCTCTCTGCAGAGTCTTCCTGCTCTCAAGCAGATCAGCACTATTCTTATGTTCCATCACATTCGCCGTTGGCAAAGCAAAAGGAAAACAAAGCCTTGAACTTCTTCTGGGCATGACATACTGACTCTATTTGTCATTTAGTGACACATCTTAAAATGCAGTTGTTTTCAACAAATTCAGGAAAAATCTCAACCTTCCTTCTCACCCAAACTGTGAAATGAAGGGATTTTCCCTGATTTGCCCAAGTTGATTTGTTGTTTTGGGGTTTTTTAACTAATCATCAGTTCTAAAACATTACATTTAGCTGACAAGCTCCATCAGGCTTTCTGCTGATCTCCCTGCAATGTCATCTTGCTTTTTCTCCCACTGTCATTTTTCTTGTCTGTAATATAAAACACAAACAAGGTCTAAGAGAGATTTGACAAGAGCTTTATTTACAGTGAAGGTAAGTAAGATTCAATTGCAGCCATCAGAGAAATCTACCCTGAATATTAATCTGATATTGCTAAAAAACAACATATTGGTACAGCAGCTTGCACATTAAGCTCAAAATTCCATACAATGAACTTGACAACATTTATAACTCTAAATTGACTGTCATAATAACTCTAAATACAATCCTATTGTTTCCGGGTTTCAGGCTGCATTCATGGCATCAGTCAACAAGCTGCAGTGGCCTGATCTACCACTAGCTGGGCTGTAGTTCACAATATGTAAATCACAGACAGAGCGCCTTGCTTCCATCAATATTTCTAGCCTTTCTTGAGTACCTCTTCAGGTATCTTGAAAAATGTCTGGTCTGAGAATAATGTGTATTGTCATGTAGGATAAAAGACAAGCAAGGAAAGAAGACCTCTTCTTACATGTTTGCATGGACTTTCCCATCTTACAGCTAGCCCAAAGCATAGAAAGCCACTAATATTTACTATCATACTGGTCAAAACCACATTTTCTTTCTAATGTTGCACAGAGGTGAAGAAGAAGGTAAGAGGATGGGGAACGCTTATCCGCTGTCCTATCCTGACCATGCTGGAAGTACAGTTTCATGTTAAATGAGGCTTGTGTTTTCACAGCTTAAATTTGAATACAGAGTTCAGTTGTTTCCACCACAAAGTTCAGGCAGGCCCTTGAATACAGTTCTACCCTTAGGACGAATGCTAGGCCTGTTTAAGTTGTCATTATAGAATACATAGTCAATCCTATCCCATCACTAGAAAGTGATCATTTTGCTGCTTCCTCCAAATCTCCAAGGATTCTACTTCTTAGGACGAATGCTAGGCCTGTTTAAGTTGTCATTATAGAATACATAGTCAATCCTATCCCATCACTAGAAAGTGATCATTTTGCTGCTTCCTCCAAATCTCCAAGGAGCCATTGGGAAGCAGAGTCCAGGTTCCCTTCTTTCACAGGCTGGGCAATCAGTTCACTTCACCAACAGCAAGATGAACATGTCAATATGGAACATGGAATCCAAATCTTCTGTTACAGACTTTGCTAGGCGCCTCTCCCAAATTATGTGTCTTTGCACTTGCAGTATTCTAGAAAAGCTGCAAAAAGCTTTCCTGGCTGATGCATTAATTGAAAACACTAGGTGAAAAGCATCTTGGCATCATACACCTAAAAAGAATATTGCACATAATATGGGCAGTCCTGGCAAATCTGTGTAAAAGCAGCTTTAATTCTCACTAAAAGCTATTAAACCATTACTTAGTACCTGGCATCAGCGTGCCATCCAAATAATGCAGATTTTTTGTGCCAATTCACAGAGTCAGGAGACCAGCTGAACAAACAGCAGCATGGTGATTTACATCTACTTCTGTCTATTCAGCATAGGCTCACCAGCCCTTCCCTTGCCAGCTACCTAACAGTAGACAAACTCATGTCTTCTGTTTAAAAGGACATTCTGAGACAGACCAAGGATTCAGCTTTAGTCTTTCAGAATATATCCTAATATATTCAATAATATTTTACATCCTTATATGTTCAGTAATACCATCCTGCCTGCCTTCCTGTGTTCCAGAACCCAAGGTAATTGGGTTGCAACAGTACTGCAACTCTGTCTTGCATGTCATCCCATTTCCAAATGAATTTGGCTTAGTATGACACGATGCAATTTTAAGAAAATGTATGTTGATTGGCATTGATTAAATCACATAGGTTGAAGTATGCACTTACCTTCCTCGTGTCAGACATTTGCTTGATCTTTCCAACATCTAGATGAAGTTGGGTCATCCTCTTTCCCTTTCAACATTTAACTGTGGAAGTAATACCAGTTTTCTTCTGGATGTCCCAGAGTATTCAAATAATATACCATGAAAACACCATCTTATTTTTTCAGATTTCCCTGAGAAACAATTTTGAGATCTTGCAAAAGCTCTCCTAATCTTAGGATGGACATATTTCACTAGTCTTATGCATTGTGACTGAACCATTTGTTCTAGTAAAAGTACCTACTGAATGCATTCCTTCTTGTGCAGAACAAGAAAGAAGAAACTAGGTGTAACTATTTGCCCACTTGGTATTTCTTCATGCCTCCCTTCTCTTCTGAGCTGAGTTTTCCTTTCTATGCTAGCTTGCTCCATTTTTCTCATATATCCACATAATTCACTCTAATTTATTGCCAGAAAAATATTGCTTCATTGGAAGTTTTCACTCAGCACTTAAAGCATACATATACCACTTTCAAAAACAAGGTAGAATGGTGATCAGGCAAGAAATGTGAATCTGACACTAAGAGAAGTATTTTATCTTTTCCAAGATAAAATATTTGCTGTGTTACTTTGAATTACTGTTTTTACAGTTCTATCTGTATGTAGATAGTTGTTTGCCTAGGCATTACTTTAAAATGCACAAATACTATCTCATTTCCACTGTTAAGAAGAAATGCTTTCATTTAAAAAACCCAAAACATACACACAAAAAAGGCCCACAGTGGCAAAATCTATTTCCATCATGTTTTCAGCAGCTAATTCTGATAGCAGCCAGGAACAGTTCTTCTTTTAACCAGTGGTAAGAATTGTGTGCTAGTATGGTCAGCAGTCCTACAAAATGCAACTTGCCATGTGGCATATTTCACCCAAACCTTCCTTCACATAAAGAGAAATAGAAAGTGTTAAGTGGAAAATCTTTAAAAGGGAATTAAGGTACCCTGGACTCCAACTGATCCTGGAAAAGCCTTGTCCAGACACGCAAATATTCTCAGATTAATTGCTCTTGAAAAAAGAATGTTCAACTTTATCTTAAGAGAAGATGCTTTTGATTGCATTTCTTTTAAATAATTTGCAGAATTTACTTAGAGACAGAGTCACCTGAATGCTAAGTCATACTGGAAATATCAGTGGAGCTGTCAAACCCAGGTCTAAATGTCCAGAAGGGAAAGTGCAACAATTCTAAACTACAGCAGATGCTGAAGCTTGACCCCAAGAGAGGAAAGACCTTCCCAGTCTTGGGTTCTATTATGAGATCCTTGACAATATATCAACAGAAAGTTTTTTGGGTGATCTCAGAGCAGTTCATAAGAGCCATCACATTACACTGAGCAACAGAAGAACAAGATTTTACATTGGATAAAGGATCACAGGGACAGGAGAAAATAAAGCCAGCAGAACTGACGTAAAATATTATCCTGGTTTCAGCCAAATACAGGGTTAATTTTCTGCAGTACCTGTGAGGGTGGACCCGGGAGCTGTGTGGGCATGGCCAAGACACAAATGCTCTTTGGTAATGTCTTTCCAGGTGTAGGGAAAATCGATTCACACTCTTCCAAGAATTTGGATGTGTCTTTCTTGTCAGGAAATCAAGTCTGATTGGCATAGAGTCTGTCCACCACTGTTTCATTGTCCTAGGTTTGGTGAGCATTTTGCACCCTCTCTTTGTACACTTTTATTGGTAGTATTGTTGCTGATGCTTCTGTTCAATTTCTTATCTCATTGCTTTTCCTAGTAAATTGTCCTTAACTCAACCCATGATCTTTGCCTTTTGTGCCTCCAAATCCTCTTGCCAGCCACCCTCGAAGAAGAGAAGGGGAGGGGAAGTGAGTGAGCAGAATGTCGTTTTGAAGTCTCAGGGAGGGGAGGACTAAATTGGGGATACCATTCCTAAACAGCTACCCTGCCTTTTGAATAAGGCTTGGTCTATCAGTCTATCAACTTTTACCTTCCTTCTCTTCCTCTCCTCCTTTTTCCTCCAATGATAGACAAGAAAGAATAGGGAAGCGGGCTACTGAAACACAGCTGACACCAAAGCATAATCTTGGTGACAAGGGTTCGGAAGGAATTCCAAGACCAGCTCTCCCATGCACATCACCTGCTCATTTCTGATCTGCATTTCTGATCTGTCCTTCAGTTCTTATCTCCATAGTGCATAGGATGGGCTGGTGAACTCAACTCTGGATCACTAGCTGAAAGAATAAGGTTTGAAGCACTTCAGGCGTTAGTAAAGCATCTTTTGGCTGTGGGTACAGACCATCATGCTGAACATTTGGGAGCTCTAGAGGAGATTATGCTGCATGGATGGGCAGAGTCACACAGGCAGCAAAGAGGTCTTTATGAGCTCCCAAAACTGATTTTAATTGCACTATTTCTCATCTGTGTCCCAGCTCACTAGCTTTACTTCACACATCTCAAGGACAGAGCCAGAGATTTCACAATCAGTACAAAAGACATTAGCAGAAACGCTCATCATATCCAGAACGTTTTAATGACATTGGGGCTTTTGAAAAGCTCAGTTAATGATTGATAAAGCTCAGATAATGATTGAAAGTTTCTAAGTTTAAGCATCCAGCTCTGATAGAGCAGACCGTCAAGATTTTTCAGTTTGGTACTGATAAACTTCTGCAGTCCCTTGACTTTCTGCTGTCTTTTGAGAAATGGATGCTTCTGAAAACATAAATCCAATCTATATTCTTTTTCTTTGACTGCCTTACCTGCTAGGATCAGTTTTCCACCAAGGAAAGGTACATTTTGTACAGCGAACTGCCCTGCACCCTATCTCTTTTATCTTGTTAAATATTTCTCTTCAGTGGCAATGTGAGGCAAAATGCCTTTGGGTGTTCCCCTACTGCACTTTGGCAGTTTTACAACCTCTGCAGTCCCAGTGATTCTACTGTTTGGTTTTTTTTTTTAATTGAGGAAGGCATTCTTGGGGAAAACCAGGGCCTTCCAAGCATGGCATCTAGAGCAAAACAAACAATAAAAAGTCCAGAATACTGTCCTATGACTCTGACAATGGCTAAATCTCAGAACACTTCAAGGTGGAAGGGATCTCTGATGACCTTCAACAAAAGCCTTCTCTAAGCAAGGCTAGCTACAAAGTTAAACCAGACTCTTGCCCACTCATGTTTTGGAAATCTCCAACCACAGGAATACCACAACCTCTCCCTTTAAAATTATTTTCTAAGTGAAACCACAAGAATCACAAAAGCTTACAGAGGGTGCTTGCTCACCCAAAATAACTGAGGGCAAAGTGTCTTCCTCATCCAGATGTCTGGTATTCTCCAGAATCTACACCCCTAACATCTCTGACCAAAATACAGATTCATAGCAAGATCTTCAATAATGCCTCGATTGATATGTGTCTTTATATCTGCCCACTTTCTACCATGCTCATGGGTACTTGCATATTTGACTACCTTTAGAAAAGCACTGGGATGTTCTGTTTCAAAATTACAACAGACTCGTTGACTCTTCATCTTGGTTTATTTCCAAAGGTCTTCACCCTTCTTTTGCAGGACTGTGTTGCTACTGTCATGTCCCACCCTTGTTTCCCCTATCTAATTTAGTGGCATTACTTGTTTTTGTCCTAGACAGCTGTCTGTCATACTAAAGAAATTGCTATCATCCAGTACACTCCCCAGCTCTACCTCCATTCTTTTTCTTGCATAATGCTTTGTAGATAAATTAGGGACTTCAAAGAAAAGAACTAGGATAGAGTCTTCCTTTTCAGCTTTCCTTCCTATTTCTGTCAGATCTGGTTTGATGGTAACATAGACATCCTGCCATCCCTGAAACATAATAAATAGCAACACAGGACAAAATGTATCACCTGGCTCACAGATTCAGTTAATCACTCAACTACTTATTGCCTCAGAGGTAACACTTGTTTGGGAACAGACAAAATAGCTCAGCCCTGCAAGAGAACTTCCCACTTGCTGTCTAAGATCCTGGCTTCTTTGCAGCCTTTTTGTTTCATCTTTGCATTACATAGTTCTAGTCCAATACTATAAAGTCTACCTGACTTCAATTTTATGTTTAAATATTAGCAGAATGGTCAGATTTTCTTCACATTTTAAGATTCAGTGTATCCTGGAAGGATAAAGAAAATTTATTTTTACTTCATTCTGCTTAAATAAAAAGAAGAAATCCTTAGCAAATAGCAGCATGGCATGGGATTGTTTTTTCAGGGTTTTTTTTTCTGTTATAGCATAGAACTATTAGGCATGAGCTCAAAAAAACAAGTATCATAAAAGACACTGAAGAACTAACCCTAAAAAGCCCAGACAACTTAGACATGTCTCTGTCTGAAATTTGCTGAAATTTTACTTCATGAAACTATGTTCTGTGTCTCTGTGGGTTTCCAAAAGCTCTCATCATTTCATGGTCCACAAAAGAGTGATTCTGCACATTACTGAAGAACGAGAACTTTCATCATTCCCTGGAACTTTACTGAGTAGAAATACTACATTTTCTTCTGTGTTTTCCAAGGAAGAAAATGCTTCATAGTGAATCATGAAGAGGGCAACCCTTACAACTCACTTCAGGTCTTCCATCATATTGATGTTATTTTTTTCCACTGCTTAGAGGGAGTCTAAGAAAGGACTAAGCTTTAATTGTTCTAGGGAGGCAGATTTCCTACCTTCCACCTGTCACATGTGTTTTCTTTCTGCTGCAAAGATGGCCCAGCTACTGTAGAGGTAAACAAATCACTTCCAACACAGATACAGTCAAACTTAATATAAGGATTTAGGTTCTGTATGAGAAGCCTTCCAGAAACCTTGCAATGGATATGCAAAAAGTTGATCAGGCCAACCACACCGCCCATCCTTATGGCATTCAGTCTTCTGCCAAGACTGCCTTGCAGCCAGGTATAACCCATGCAAAGGTTCATCTCAGGTCTCACAGTACAGAAGGTCTGCTGACAAGAGATGTGGCCAAAGCAACACTCTGGCTTCTTGAATTTGGTCACCAGCAATCAGGGTTCACAGAGTGGAGAGAGTCCTGCCTAAGCAGAAGATCTTTTTATCTCAAGTCATTCATGTCCACATATTTTCCTTCTGCTACTCTCATTTCTCCTTTATTTTGTACTTCCCAAGGGTATGACAGAAGGCTATGCAGACTTTTCTACATAAATAATGACAGAATATCCTTTAGCATTGGTGAATGGAGAAGGGGGTGTCATGCTGCTTTTGGTGTTGAATAATGCTGAAGCCAATGTGACTCATAAATCCCAAAGTTACACATCCTGATAGTGAGGTGAAGATGTGGCAGAACAGGTAAAGGACCTGATAAAGGAACAAACAAGTGACTCTACTGATGACTTACCTAAAGATGCTGAGCTGACACAGCAGGCCTGGAGACATCCAACTGACAATCAATCATCCCAGTCCCACTTTCTAATGGCACATATTTTGAACATACCCCTTCTAAGAGTGTGTACAGAAAACTTTGCTAACTTTAATATAGTTGCTTCAATATAATTGCTTTAATACAATTGCTTCAATATTGTTTCAAAAACAGTGCGCTATACTATACTCTTAGTTATAGCTACCTATGCTGTGTAGTAAGCGATTTTGATTTAAGATGTCTAAGTTTAAACAGTATAATAATAAATCACTTAATATATCTGGCTTGCCATCCCTAAATGTGAAAGACAAAGTAGTATAAAGATTCAATTACACATATAAAATCCTTTTGACATAAACCATTGACAAAGTCAGGAGCTAAGAGTGGATCCAGACACCCATAGACTCCTCCTCTAGAAGGAATTTAAGAAGCAAGGTAGTCCTTTCTGCACTTTGTGACTCGGTGGGAGGGCTTCGTTAACCAACGTTGTCCGAAATTCCCATTCTGCCCACAACAAGCAGGGAGAAAACACAAAGGTTAAAGCAAGGTGAGGATGTCTGAGGTCCAAGTTTCAGCACCCAGTCTTCCAGCTGGGCCTGTGTCAATGTCTTATACACTCATACACCAAGTAAGCTGAGTGGATCACTCAAGCCTTTACAAGGCTTAAGGTGTCAGTCAGCACAATAGCCTTACCCACTCTTGCACCATTTAGTCTTCTAGACACTTGGGATTTACATCCTAGTTTTGAAATCCTAGATACATGCAGGATCAGAATGGAGAAAAAGCTGTTTTTTTTATCAATAGAAGGTGAGAGGTTTGATCCAGAGAAGAAAAAGCATTTCAAAAAATGCCTGCCTTTAGAATGTACTGATCGAAAAGATGGTAAGAGCTGAGCATTGCACTAGTTTTGCAGCAAGATCATAGGTGTTCCCTCAGCTGCCAAACAAGCAGATCCATAATGGCTCTGCTTTCACTCAGCACACCTCCTTTCAAGATCAAAAAGATTTCCTGTATTTTCAAAAAGTATAGAAAATGGTGGGAAGATATCATTCATTTCAGCCCTCAGCATTGGCAGAGATCGTCTGGACTCTAGACTGCAGCTAGACTGGACAAGGGGGTGAGCAGAGCAGTGCCCATACCACTGGGAGTATAAATGAATGCAGGTACACTTCTTCCCCCCAAAAAACTGTTCAAAACAAGATAAAGTGACTCAGGTACAACATGTACTCTATTTGACTTTATGCTCTTATGGCTCATTGCAGAAACCAAGAGGTGAGCCAGTACTGTCACTACAGGTTGCAACCAGCACTTTCTGCAAGCCTTCCCAGCACAGGAGACTGATGGGGGCTTGTAAGGCAAATTGCTTTACTGCTCTATAAATATAAAGAAACACACACACACGTGCGGAAGGCAGGCTATCACTTTTGCAGAAACTCATTTGTTCATTAGCACAGACAAGAAGAGACTTCAACACTGTTTTAACTTGCAAGTGGCTGCCAGTCCTCTCTCTAGCTTGTTATCTGGGCAACATATGGGACACTTTATCTGCCTCCACATAACGGAGGTCACACAACCCTCTTGAATGAGGCATTTCTCTTCCCCAGCACCTCCTACACTCGAGCACAACAGTGTGCTCAAGTGGCCGTCTTTCTCATGGCTTGTGCTGATCTTCACCAGCAAACAAGCACATATTAGTCAGAACTTCTCTTTCCCACCAACAGACACATTCAGCCCAGGTCTTCAGAGGATTTGGGAGTAAGCCCTATTTTGTAGCAGTGGAAAAATTTACCCTCCAAAGCTGTATTCTGCACCTCTGAAAGTGACCGGGAGGACAGGAGCAAAACCTTAGGCACAATGACAAACCCAGTCCTGTCTTGGAAGCTTATTTCACCAGTCAGTTGTCTCTTAGGTTTTGTGACAAAATAAACCAACCACAGTGAAGATGAATTCTGCAAGTTTTATGACTGGTAAAAATTATTCTGTATTATTCTGATCATGCAGGCTGGGAACCTGAGTTTTAGATGAAACCTAGTTTCTCTTTCAAGTTTGGAAAAAAGAAATTACAGTCTGGCATACTCCTTAAATTTCTCTGTGGCATGAAGGCTGTGATTCAGTAAACCTAATGACCAAGCTTGAAGATTTGAGCAAGATCAGTTAGTTCCCTGGTTAGGCTGTGAGCCCTTGAAGTGTTTTTCTCATTATCCTCCCAGTTTGATTTCAGTCTCTTCTGCTATGGAAAAACCTGAATTAATTCAAACTAGCAGATTTTCCCTTTTTCCACTTTAAATGAGAAAGAGAGTAGTAAGACTAGTAAGGAAAACTTTGCAATCTAACAATAAGATTTCTGTATATCCAGATGTTCAAAGTACACCCCGGCGGCAAGGGTCCTAGTTACCAAAATAGAGCAAATCCCTGCAAAAATAATATTTCAATCAGTTTCTTAGCAATATATTCATAAACCAGATGGTTTATTAATCTACAGGCTTTTTTCTACATCTTTAGGTGATTACTTACTACAAAAGCTTTACTTCCCAGGGGAATCCTGAGAAGCAGTCAAAACCCAGTTTATATTCAGTTAAAATATCTGGAATAGTGGGAGCATTGCCTTTATCTGAAAGACCTCTCTTGGCTGGGCTGGATAGGACATTTTTATCTCCTCAGAAAAAAAAATTATCAACTATATTACCTTCTGTATCTTTTGGTTTGGTGCTTTGATTTGTTTAGTTAGGTTTGGATCTTCCCTGACTTCAAGCTTGCTTCCTTGGAAGATTATCAATATGACACCACCCTGTGGTATAAACTATGCCACACCATTCTTCTTTCTGCTCTCCCACTGACAGAGGGATACAAACAATTTCAAACCTGTTTTCCAGTTGAGCACAGATAAAATGGAGCAGGCCATGAGCATTAGCTTTCTAACACCATCCCAGCTACTTTTCATATCCTCTTTACTCCCACTCCTCATTTTTTTTTCTTTCCTATACTGCCCATCTGTATGGTTAGCATTAGTGGCTAAAGAAATGCAGAGTGGTCTTCTGATCAATGCCTCTTGGGACAGTAAAGGTCATCATTTCTGCCCTTGTAGGTGCTCATTTCAGTTCATTAGTCTTCCCTTATCTTCTGCTTTTTACAAAACAACTATCTTCTAAACTTACCGTAACACCACTGAACAGTATTACTATGATACACAGAGGCCTTGTTTTGAACAGTTTTCCTTCCACCAGCAAGTACTTCCTATGAACATCAAGGAATTATGCTAGCTATTACCTTCCTGTATTACCTGGAGTAAGACAATGTGAAATCTACCCAGCAATGGAGCCAGGAAATATTTCCACTCTCCTCGTAATAAGTACCTTGGTGCTGACTTCACTCACTGCCACAGAAACAACTGTGGTAGCAGCTAAGCTGGATCCTTGATTTCACATCATGATCACTTACCAAACTTCACTGATTAACTCTGGAAATGGTCCTGTATACTGGACACTCAAAAGCCTTGGGGATGACTTGCCAAACCAAACAAAACAACACCGCAACCATTCCAGAAGAATAGCTACCAGAGACAAAACCAAACAACCACCATCCCTCCCCCAAAAGCTCTACTTCTCAAACATGATTAAAAATAGCAAAACCATGCAATACCAGATGCATTGAATGACAGAACTCAGGCTAGCTCTACAATCAGAGTGAGATTTCCACTTGCAGGGTTCTTCATGAGATATTTGGAAGTCATTCCTCATTTTAATGGTGATCTTATCATAGACTCATGCTCCTTTTTGCACCATAACCCATCTTATAAGAAACAAAGGGGCTACGGGGAGAAAATTTAGTGTAACTTGAACAGACCAGGTGAAAATCCATCATCCAAACTGCATAGTGAGAAAAATAAATGTGTCTGAAGGGAATAAAATCAATGACAAACAAACAACTGGAAAAAAAAAAGAAATTTGACAGTTCCTAAAGAACAAGTTAATTATTACTAATGAAGTAATTAACATTTTTAGACCTCTGAAAAAATGAATTTGGCTATGCAAGTTCTAATTAATACTGTAATAATTTATCACAACTTAAAATGAGCAATCTTTTTTCCTCATTAAAGCAAAAACTCAGTAGAACTTTATCAGGAAAAAACAACCATGGGAAATAGGGCTGGAAAAATCCCAAAGAAACCAAACACTCTATTCTCCTACCATGACTAGAAAGCTGTCTCTGCATCATTTTATCTGATGGATTTTTTTTTTAACTGTTATTTCTTCAGAGGAAGAAATTCTACCACAGCCCACCCCCAAGAAGGAATATAGATTTTTCTCTACCAGGTATCTGAATTCTTTTCCCCTCCCTCTCCCTTTGTCAGTATAAACTTTGACATCACATGCATGGAGAACAGTTATCTCTTCCTTCAGTGGTAAATATGGAGATGTTTCAAGTACAGTCGTGGGTAGTTTAATCTGACCCTGCTTAAGCAGAGACGTTGAAGACCTCAAGAGGTCTCTTTCAGTTCCCGATACTCTGTGCTTCTGTGATAAAAGAATAGGAAAGGTCCAAACCAGCAGGCACTATCCATCAGGTAAGGGTTTGGTCCAAGACAGACCAACCTGCTATTCTGGAATGGAACAAAGCTCCTTGAAGACTTCATTAGTTCACATTCTCTGGCAGTCATGACAAATTCTGTCAAATAGATCTGTCTCTATGTATTGTGGACAGCTTATTCAGGAATCTGCCTCAATACAAGGTCTTGTGATGGTATGGAGCAAAAACTTGAGTAAAATGCAATCTTCTTCTCCATGCCCACTTGGAGAACATAGCACGTGGCCCAGATGACAACTCTGCTCACAACTGAAAAGGCAAGAGCAAGTGAGGGACAAAGAAAGATTCATAAAGCTTTTTCCTAAGGAAATTCTGGGCTGTTGGTTGAATCACAAATAACAGTTTGCTGTTTGCTACATGCCTACAATAACAACAAAAGCTTCCAAGGCATCCATTCTTTAAGTTGTTTTCCCAGTTCCTTGTGCACTTTAGGACTTAGATCAGTTACCATGAAAAAGTAAAAAGCACAACAACAGCAATATTTGCTGTAGTGTATTTTTCTCTCACCACAGTGAATTATGACGAAGCTGAGTGTCTAAACACCAAAAAGGGAATTTAATTTCCTGCATGTACAAAATTTTCTATGGATGATACATGAAAAGCGGGAGATGAGAATAACTGATATACAAGGAAGCCATTAAAAGCTGGATACTTATGTTTCCTCAAATCTCTTATCCTCTTCACGATCCCACTTGCTCTTGCAGAACATCAAATCTAAATGGTGTTTTCTTTCCCTTGTACTCTGGTAATTGAACTGTAAACTGACTCTTTTTATCAAATCAAGGCATCCTATCAAATGTGATTAGCACCACATTTAAGAAAAAGAAACTCACCATTCTTCTCCAAAACTACTCAGAAAAGGGCAATAGGTAAAGGAATGCCGCCAGTAATTTCATCTGCTAGAACTCATATCCACAGGCAAAATATTAAGGGAAAAGCTGGAACGTCTCTGCTTCAAAAGAATCAGAAGCAATATGTGCATTTTTTCCCCACAGAAATTAATTTTTCACTGTGATATAGGATATTGTGACCTGCAGAACAATGTGTCACTAATGAGATTTTCTTTGGAGGAGAATACCAAATTGAAAGGCACAGCCAACACAGTTTACCTGAGACCCTCCACCAGTTTGACAAAGACAATTAGGGACCACAGATTGTGCCTGCTTTATAGGCAAAACCTGTCAATTCTTACACCACAGAAGCATGCTGACATCTTGAACTAGGTTTTGCTGTGCAACTTCTTCATGAAGGAAATGGCAAATTTAATTCCATGGAATCAACTGGCAAGTTTAACTCCTTGGAAATAATTTATACTGAAATATTTGTGTTTTCACTTGCAGGATGACTACCATCCAGGTAAACTATTTCTAATATACCTTGGCTACAGGTATAAGGCAAAATTGTTGCAAGGCAACATTACTTTTACTAGAGGAAGGCAAGAGAAGCAAGCCAGTTCTATAACCTGTGCAAAATACAAGGCTCCTGAAAAAAAAATAAAACAAAACAAAAAACCAAACAACCCCCCACAAAAAAAGTTTAATTTTAACACAGCAACAAAAGCACTCATGCATTATACTTGTAGACAGAATTTTCAATTTAATGTGAGAAGAATTCTTACTGCCATCTCAGGCAAAAAAAAAAGAGCCAAGACTTGACATATTCCAAGGCAAATCTTTATTCTGACAATTTAATAGATATCGTGTGCTAAAATTGTTATAATGAGTTTGATAATAGAGGAAGTCTGAATTCCCAGCCCATGAAAGTGTTTAATGGCTTAAGTAATGATTTAAACAGCTGGACAGTCTCTTAAAAGTTCTTGGGTCTCATGGCCACCAACACGGTATTTGTACATAGTCATATATCTGGTTTTACTAAATGACAAAGGAAGTTGCGGAAAAATATATGCTGAAAAAGGTGGGCAGTTGTTTTACATCATAGAATTTTTCTAAGAGTTGAAGTTCAGCTATTTCTAAGCAACAACCTTTAGATTGGTTCATTTAATTTTTTTTAAAACAGGTGGCTTTCACAAAAACAGTGAAGAGGAAAGGTGCAACTGGCCCAGTTTCTGAACTTCTATAAAGACTTTTCCACTTCAGCCTCAACCATTTGATTTACTCATCAGTTGTCAGCATTAGAGCAGTTTTCTCCATTTTTTAATTAATGCTATTTTTCAGAGTACCTTAAAAACTAGGCAAAAACAAAAATAATAATAACAATAGCAATAATACTTTAAAATTACCAAGAGGGAGCTGTCCCTTTCATCTGAAAGCAAAAAAGATAGAGAAAGTTAATCTGTTTTCTTTGTTGTTTTCTTTAAGATCCTTTTTTCTAATCAAATATGTGGGGCAGTGACCTGGGTTCCTATCTCAAGCCCTACTCATCAATTTGTACCAACTCAAGTCATCATACCTGAGTAAATTGGGGAAAGAACAATCAAGTGAGCCATAATCTAATTATTCCAAATACATTGCTATTTTGCTGCAAATTTAGAAGTATCTCTCTATCTTCTTTAATACCTGGGTTGCTGTTGTTCATTCTTCACATTGCCAGCAGATCATAGGCAGATGACTGGCAAATGATGGAACTCTCAGAATGCACCCTGCTTCTTCTTTGTTACATCAGAAAAATAACTATTTATTTATGTGAAAGAGCATTTTCTATGGCTCCTTAACTGATCTAGTGAATATTTAGACACAGCTTTGCAGAAATAGAAAGGTTTATGGCAAGTAGACAAATAAATTCCTTTAATTTATGAAGGCTAAGAAAGTGTTGTATAGCAAGAAAACCTTATAGAGACTGTGCTCTTGATTGGTCAGATTCAATTACTGCTCAGGATCAGAGCTAGTGCTTTCAAGAACCCCATTTCCTACAAGTGCTTTTCAAGTGTCTTTGTGAGTCTGCTTCAAGAGCACAGCAGTGTACCCTATGTCTTTCGCAAGTCCTCTTAGAGTACCAGGAGACAATGTGGATTTTGCCACTGAGAATACAATTTCCACTTTTCATTATGCAACCATCTTCAATAAAAACTTCTTGAACACTTGAAATGAGAATCACCTGGGAATCACGTACCTCTTGAAAAATTCCTTTAGGTGTGGGGTCATAACAGATCTCACTGCATTTCTCCATTAAAATTTTAATTCCAGAAAATCAGCTGAAAGATCAAGTGAAAAGATGAGAAGAAAGATACAAAGCCCTCCAGCAGTAATGGATCTTCAGGCAACATCCAGCAGGCTGGTGGAACACCTGCATGTAGTACTCTGGACACTAGAAGGTTCCAAAGGTTCAAGGATAGGCTGGGCAGGCTCATGGCAGATAATTCCACCAAGGATCATGAAATACAGAAAACCTGCCTATATTCAGAAAGCCACTGGACTAAAAGCAGAGAAGGAGAGGGATGGGATAATATTAGGAGAAGTTATTATTTTACCTTTTACTTCTATTTTCATATAAAGGATTCCTGTGGCCAGTACCAGAGACAGGATACTGAAATATAACAGACCATTGGTTTGATACAGTATAGACTTGCCCTCCTACATGTTTCTGGAGTATTGAATCCAGAACAGTAAAAAGGCCCTACAGCAAGCAGATGATGTGAGACTCTGGTGAAACAAACAGTGTGAGCTGCCCACACCACACATAGGATCATAAAGGTCTGTGTTTCTCCGCTCAGCCTTTTCAGAACTTTAAAAAACCTACACATTAACCTCAGTGATACAGGATGTAGGCAGAAGTCTGCCTACCTCTTTGCAGAAAAGGACAGCCAAAGCTAGCACCTAAATGACAGTAGGCAACAGCTTTTCAGTAAGATTTTCTAAATATTATGTACCCTAATTACACAAATGGACAGCCAATGAGTTGCAAATTCCCCAGTAAAAAGCCTGCCTAGCACAAAATCTTTTAATTCTACCTTTGAAGTGAATGATTTACAGGAAATGAGTTAGAGATTTCAGTGCTGACTGCAATCAAGACCCTTATCTTTACAATGAGCATGATTTACAGCAAGTTTATGCTAATAGCTCTCACCCATCATTATCACAAGAGAGAATACATGTCAAAATTCTTTATTCACCCTAAATCACACATCAGCCAGGCTTCCCATTCAAAGCATCTGATTGGGACCTGCAGAAGTGGAAGGCACAGTGTGCTGCACACGATGACTTTCACCACCTTTTAAGCTCTCCTTTTACTTTGGAAAGCTTATAATATAGCAGAACATTGTTTTGCATGACAAGTACAGTTCAATACAAACTGCAGGTTTGGGGTGGACATCCAGTTTAAGAAAATTGATGAATATCAGATTTTTGTCCTTCTTCAAATATCATAGCTAATCAATTGTTTACATAAATATTACATTTTATTTACATTTACATAAACCCAAATAAAGAACCCTTATGACTATCAGGTATGTACAAAGGTAACATGCATGGATTTGATAGTCACAGGTACTGCAGGCTGAACAGAATTCTGAGGTAGATCCCCACTATACTCACGCAGTTGCTGCCTTTCCAACACATCCACTGTTGGAGGCAACAGTGGGCTAGACAGTCCTTACATTTGATCTGACAGAGTTCTGCCTTCTAATACGCCTTTGAACTGACTATAGTGAAACAGACTGCACGTAGTTCTTCTTCTAGATTTCTTCAAAATCTAAAAGATTTTGAAAGGAATCTTTTCCTTTCAAAAGGAAAGATTAATCTTATAGCATGAGAGAGTACAATAGGAATTAAATATTGAGGGAATTTCAGGGATTGTAGGTGCAAAGCAGCTCCTAGGAACTAACAGGAGCTAGGGCACAGAAACGGAATTTTCTGTATTAAGATTTGTCTGCCCAGTGCTCATTCTATCTGGATTTGAAGTGAAGAATTTCAGCCTACATAATTGGAACTGTGCTGTTTTCAATAAGCCAGCCCAATCCTACTGCTTACTGAGCAGAACTGAGTGCCACAAGGTGGTATCTTTCTTGCTCAGCACTTTTTCACTTCCTATCAGGATCCCCTCTGTGTTCATCCTGCATCTATTTATAACAAATGCTTTCCTATAGGCCTGCTATGCCAAATGCCAAAAATCGTTCCCACTCACTGCAAGGCAGAAATTCTATTCCTGTGTAATTTATTCTGTCTTTACATTTCTAACCTAGAGTACAGTGCAGATTCAAACCATTTGCAACCTTTCATAATTTTCAGAAATGTGTATACTGCAGCACTCTTCTCCCACATAGATTAGTCAGCTCATATCACCAGTAAGTAAGCGCATGTAAGGGAGACACAGAAGCTGCTGCTTTTGAGAGATATATGTAAAAGCTGAATTCTTACATTTTGTGAACTAGCCTGCATCTCTGTGAAGTCATATCAATGGAGAATATGCCCTGGTGATTAGAGACCCACAGTCTATTTTGGTACATGTCAGATGAAGTGCAGGACAGGTAACCTACATGCACAGTGAAAGTCAAAATTGTAGCTCATTCTCAGAAAAAAATCCTGCTTTCAGACATGTGTCCTTGTTGTATTTTGACTGGTTCAGGCTGTAATAATCAGTGTTTGATCAAGTATATATCCTACCTGGAATGACTTTCCTGATAATTTGTTATTAGTAAAAATATTGGTATCTCTTTTAATACTCTCCACTTTATTATTTTTAATCCTTTCTGACTAGATTGTGGATGTTGCCTGCTGACACATGTATTTTATTCTTCAGTACTCTAAGTTTCCACATGAGAGTTGAGCCTTCGCTCGAATTCATAACTGGAACTAAGTCCTGTGCTCACCTGCATGTCTACATTAAAACCATACCAAAATGAATGGCTGCCCAAGATGAGTTTCTCTGTGGGAGCTTCTCCATATGACATCACCCTCACTGAGGATGCCTGGTTGACCCCAAACTCCATGATGTGGATCACCTGGGCAGAGACCCTTTTCCATGACTGCTTAGCCACACTCCTGGGATTGGTTGCGTCAGTGTTGTGCAGGTAAGACCTCTCACATGGTATATACAAGAGTATAAAGGTAAAAGGGATCATATGCATATACTTCCTTTTGGTAATCTTGTAATAACAGGTTGCCAAGAGAAGTTGTGGGCATCCCATCATTAGAAGTGTTCAAAGTCAGGTTGGAAAGGGCTTGAAGCAACCCGATGTAGTAGAAGGCAGAGACATCGAAACTAAATGATCTTTGAAGTTCTCTTCAAATCCATAACATTCTACAATTCTAAGAACTTGATGAAGGATTTCCAACACTGATGATTCAAGCCCCCCTGCCACCAGTCAGATCAAAGCTATCTTCCTCAGGACATCAAGGCACAGTGAAAGAGCAAGCACCACAAAATAGGATATAGAATATTAGATACTAGACATACTAGAATGACTGTCCCCATCCCAAGGTTATCTTAGATGCTCACCCCTAAGGTACAACCCCCACTCACTGAGTATGCTGTATAGCTAAAGTCACTCAAACTCCAACGAAACATAAAGAAGTAATATAAAAATTAGTTAAAAATACAGAAATATTGACGGGAAGACTCCATCATTATTTCTGGGATCTGTCGATAGGCTGGACCTGTTTTCTACCCCCACGGACCACCTATTGGGTAAGAAAAGTACTCTGCCTGCTGAATTTTGACCTTGAGGGGGATTAGAGCTTTTTAGTGTATTGCTTTGAATTAGTATATTACTTTGAATATACTTTCACAGTCATATATCACCAGGAATTCTCAAACCTTAACCTGTCAAAATTTTATCAATAAAGAGAGTTACTTTAGTCAGGATGGCAAATTCACCCAGTTCACATCTCAGTTACTGCAGTTTACCTTTGAGCTTTAATGCACTCTTTTGTGAAAAACAGTAAATACCTTTCCACCCTTTGGAAAATACCTTACTGTCTGGCAGTTCTAAAGAAGCAAGATCCATTGTTAACAGCAAAAAGGTGTTCCAGTGGATGCAGAAAGGAGTAGGAGGGTACCAGCTCTATGGCTGTCAACAGTGTAAGAAATCTAGCTGCTTTCTAAATAAATGGTTCATTTTGCTGCTACTGATCAAATGAGCAGAAAAACAGTGGCTACTCGGCCCCAGGAGGACAGACAGCCTTCAGACATTGTAATTATAGGCTATCATAAGCTCCCCCAAAATGCAAATGAAAATATAAGTGGCTCTGTGAGCTAATGAGCCCCTAAGCCTCAATTCCAACTAGCAGCTGCTTATCACAATTTAAAATCTGCTATGCAAAAGAATGCAGAATCACAGCTGCATCTGAAGTAATACTGGAGACAGAGAACTGATGCAAAGAAAGATGGGACATGACCTAGAAGCATGGCTGGAAAAATGTGTGACTTCACACTCTTCAAATGGGCCAAACACCAAATGTTTAAAATGAGGGGTGAACAAAGCTTCCTGCTGCCAAGAATAAATACCAGTGGCTGCAGGAAACAAGGCCTAAGGACTGTTTTATAAAGAAAGTTAGCAACCGATGACTGTAGCCTGGATCTCCTTACAAGTCTCTACACTTCATGGCTCTCACTGATGTTCTGGCCAGCTGTCGAGAGCTCTGCACACATTTTCAGTTTTCTGTCATGCAGAGATCACAGTCTAGGCCAAGACAACAAAGAAGGAGCAATATTAAAGGCTCAACAAGCTTTAGTTTCCTCACAACCTACAGAAAACAACAGAACCCCAATCTAGTAAAGGAGCAACAGATATGCTTAATTTTAGCTCATGCTTTTTACTTTACTGACCATTATTTACAGCTTTTCAATATTAAAGATACAAATCATTAGGTGGTATCAGAGCAATCCCACTGATCTACATCTTCTTATGCTAAACATCCCAATTTTTCAGCTGTAGATAAAGTAATGTTTTAACATTAGATGAAACCTTATACTGTTAAGGCAAGAACCAATGCAACTGTTAAAAGCTGATGATTTTTTTCACCCCTTTTAAGTCTGGCAAGGTGGACAGATTGTGACTTAAAAAGAGAACAAGAGATGGAGAGAGATGGGGAATATGTTTTTAAGCATTTTTTTTGCACATTTTTTTAAACATGGTTTTTGCTTAGATACTAAAACAAAGTCCCTGTCTCGAACATAATGAAAAAGAGAGAAATAATAGAGAAACATTTGAATGCTCTTGAGATAAACTTTTTTTGTTGAGTGTCATGCCTCAATTGCAAATGGGACAATTTGATTAATCCTAGAGTCACTTCCATTCTGTTTCTTCCTTTCACAAACACCACCAAGGAATTTCCAGATATAAAATTTAAAAAGAATGGACCAGGTTATCTTGCTTTGTGAACATAGTACACTGTTTTCCAGTTCAGAAAGAACCACCATGCAGATAACCTAAACACAAGGGGCCACTACACTGGCCACAATCACTGGGAAATCACACCTCCTCCTAACAGCTGGCATGAAAACATGATTAAATGTCAGTGCTGTTAGAAGAAATCTCAAACATGGTCCTAAATTAGCACATCTGAAGACCACCATGGGTTTATATTTTTTTCCTTACAGAATGGAAGACAGAATTAAAAAGCACTGTCTACCTCTTCAGGCTAGAAACCTGAAGTGTTGTTTGACTCGTAGGTATATTCAAAACTCATGTGTCACTGGTAAGTTTATGCCAGTTACTCCTGTCAAGAGAAGTGCGACTGTCATGGATAGTCAGAAAGAAGGACAGCAGATCTTATTAACAGTAGCTTCAGGCAATTACTCAAGGGACCTACTCCCAGCACATGACACTGTACTCTTTTTTTCAGCTCCCATAAATCCTACTTCTCTTCTCATGAACATGGCAATCTCAGCTATTTTCCTCCATATCCTCACCTCTCATCTTTATTATATTGGCTCTGTTTTAAGACCAGCCTCTTGTTGATTCTGGCAAGGGAGCCACAGCACATAAAAATGGGTCATGCTAGTTATGTCTTCCTTTCCATCAGAGTAAAAAGCAACATCCCTGAAGTACATACCACCATGCAAACTGCCTCTCACATACCAAATTAAGACTCAGATGCTTCCTGCTCTGATATGAACAAAGTACTCCTTTGAGAGGACTCCTGTTCTCACAGGTTTTAGTTTGTTCCAAAACAGACCAATATCCATCAAACCACAAAGCAGACTGAAGAGCACATGGAGAGAGGTAATAGCACACTGCTAATAAGCAATAACCAGTTCCTTGCACTTATAAAGAATCCAATACTTTAGAAGACATAACACCAATAACAACTTGGTTCATTGGTTAGAGCGTAACACTGATCACAAAACTCATAGATGCTTTGCCAGCATTCCTATCTAAATTCTAGGAGATTAGGAGCATGTCTCAGTTCATGGATACCAACAACTCTGAGGTAGATAATAACACAAGACCTCTCAGACACCATATTCTGTTTTCAGGATATGCCCTCACACCACTCAAAACCTTCCTTAGTTCCACAGTACCTCTCCTAATTCCACTGCCCTAACAAATTTTCACAGGAGCAAGCAAAGGAATAAAAAAAGTAAACCATTGCAATGAACCAGTGAAGCTGACTGCTGTTTAGCAGATATGAAAGCAACTACAGACCTTCTTCTTCTTCTTTTTGCAAACATTCCACACCAAGATAAATTTGGTCTGTAGTTGTGACCTTCTGCCAGGAAGATAATCCTGATAGAAGCAATCTCAGCTATGGTGGGCATCCAGCAGGTGTAGTAAAGAAACATTGCTGGTGTTCTTTCCAATCACCTTAAGGGAAGCCATTACCCCGCACAGGCTCCTGAAAAAGCCAATAAACATTGTGTCTTTTTGGGAACCTCAAGATTTCCCAGTTAAGAGTGGTAACTGTAGAGATCAGCATGTTTGTAGAAGCTACCACAAAAATGCTTCTGGAAAACACCTGTATTGCTTTGTCAAGTACAGGTCTGTCAAATGCAAATTTGACAAATTATTTGTCAAATGCATAACTGATTTGCTGTCAGGTTGGAAGAATGTGCTGCTGGTCGAATATTCTGCAGTCTATCCTATTTTAATTAATGGTTTGAAAGGCTATATGGAAACTTATCCCATTGTAAAGTGCAAACAAGGCTATATAAGAAAGCAACAGATGGAAGGCTTGTTAGAAGACAGAATACTTTGCATTACCAGGGAAAAAAACAGAGCAGCCTTCAAGCACAATGGTCTTTCCAGAGTTCTGTATCTGGATGAAGGCAAGCAAAAAAGGGCTGCCACATTGAGCACAATGAGCATTATACATCTTCTCAAATAATGGAATGAAACAGACAAAGTGCAAGACTAACAGTGCCTACTAAAAGAGGAATTCAACTGCACAAGTACCTGAACATTTCCTGCAAGGAACTCACTGGCAGTTTTGCCTAAAAGATGAGGACAGATATCTAAATTACTGTCACAGCTAAGGCATGGAATACATGAGATTACATTTTGCCCTGCCCCTACAATTATTACAAGATCAGGATGAGAGGAAAATCAATGCAGTGTGCCAGGAAATAGTTTATATTGGAGTTTAAAGAGAAGAGCTACTAAATACAGCTCTTCCTCATCCTGACATAGTGTATCAGGTAGAAAATCCTCCCATTCTTCTGAGCCATTGTGCTCTGCTGGAGATGTTTAAATGACCTTATAACCTTTACTCTGCCCTTTACATTAGTGGCCAGAATATATGCCAATGCTGTATTTCATCCTTCTTTAGCAAAAAATTATTACAGGTCCTTTTAATCACTTCATTATCACCTTTGGGTGAGAAGGAACACATGTTTACTTACAGGAAGAAGCTGTAAATATTCCCCAGAAATCTGCTTGGGGAAGACACATTTTTAAGATGTTAAGTAATGAAACACCAGTCTCTAGTTAAAATGATACATGTTACCCTCCAATATGAAACTGGTCTATCCACTTGAGTTCTGTAATGAGCTTGGTCAAGCTCTTCAGCTGGAATGTTACACAGACAAGTTATGAGACTGAAGTTGAGATAACAAATAGCTTTCACGAAAATGAGTCTAAGTCCCTGCATCCTTTGATACTGTGTGGTTAACTGGTTTGCAGTACAGCCATAGATCTGTGCTTATGCTTATGCAGCAGTGGAACCACTTTTTCAGATAGACCATGACAGCTAAGTCCAGCCTACTTGTGCCATGACAGTGACAGGAACACTAAAGGCCTTGCCCCAAAAAGCAGTGACAACACCACTGCCAGTCCAACTGTTTTCCTCTCACACATTTGTTGCTATAGGCACGATCTCAGAAGAATGTTGGCTTCAAGAACACATTCTGCCCTCTCGTATAAACCAGACTGAGCTTCTCATAACCTAGAGGCCTGTGGACAATACACTGACAGCATTGAAAAAATGTCTGACAAGTGACTGCCATCCAAGACCAGAGGTCAATAACATGTCAGGAATGAGAGCTAAAGAAGTAGTTCTGCTTTTGATAGTGGGCTGAGGTGATGGTGGGCAGAGAGAAGAAAGCTCTTGGCTCACAACTTCTGTTACCCAATATCCTTCAGGGACTTCCCATATCACCTGTGAAAAATTATCCTACCGACCGCAAAATAAGAGAAAAATCTAGATAGACAATCTGCCTCATTTACCATACTGGCACGTGCTTGTGACCAGAGTCAGCTTAAGTCAGCCAGATTTCTGAGTAGCTGATTGCATGCATTTTGCTCTCTATCCTTAAGCAACAAGGCTGCAAGGTCAGACCAGCTTCTCCAAGGAGCAGACAAACTGTGACAGTACTCCTCTCACTCTCCCAGGTGCTTGTTTTGTTTTTGAGGGCATGAAACTGGATTTAAATGAGAAGAAAAAAATCCTGACAAATCCTGTTCTGCCCAACGCAACTAATTTCTCATTTTTTAGAGGTCAATTACTGCCAGTTTTAATACATGTCTTAATGAAGACTGATTCATGAGCTGACTCCCTTATAAGGGTTTTGTAGTTAAAGAGACTGGAATAGGAACCTTGTTAAAATAAAGCTCTACTGAGCATTTTGCATTTCAAGACAGTTACCTCTTATGACTTTCTCTATTTGGTTCTCTAATTAAAAGGTTAGCAACATGAACAGGATGCATTTTACAGAACATGGGAAACCTTAGGTCTCTCCTCTTGAGCCCTGAACTGAATTTAACTACTCAGAGACTATCAGTGATAAAATCACAGTGTATTAACCCCTACACATACATATGCTCCACTGGCAGTTGCAACAGCTCTTTCAGCAGCATCATGTGAATAATAGCCCTGTAATCCAGACTGGTAAACTGTGCAAATTCATGGCTATCATTTCTCTGTATTATGTCCCCACTACTGGGCTCAGCAAACACCTGGCTCTAATTAGTGGCAACCATAAGAATCTAGACATATGGTTGTAGGAAAAATGTTGCAGCAGTCCAAAAAAGGGTTACATGTTTATTGGTGGATAAGTAGAGAGCTAAGCCCTCAAACAAGAATTATTGTTTCACTTCCCTCCTTGCATCATTGTGATGGTCCTGATAGATCACTGGAAAGAATAATCCCCAGAATTTCTATGAGACACAGACAGAAGCTCTAGCTGTAACAAATAGCATTAGCAAAATGTCAGTAGATTCATGCTGTTACCACCCACCAGCTGCACCATTAAAGGGTGTCTGCTCCTAAGGAGTACATGAGAAAGAGATGCCCAACAGTGCCATGGAGGTAGACAAGGGTGATTTAAGGCTCTGTGCAGGGCAATAACATGGGCATGAATCACCCAGTGCCTTCAGAGAGAAGCTAGATTAGAGTTTGTGTGGTGAGGAAAACAGGAAAGGAAGCGTTACCAGGTCGGAGGCCTGTCCATCTTTCTTATATGGAATATGTAAAGCATTCTTGATCCTGCGCATGACTAAACAAAAAAATCCCCTCTGTGCATTCTCAGGACACTGCAGCAGACCTGAAGTAGCTGAGACAAGTGATGCCAATTAGGTCCTCCTGCTAGGCACCGCATCTTAGATGAGTATAGTCTGATCCTCACGGATACATCTCAAGAGACAGTTCCTAAGCTCTCCTATTTAGTGGTTGTAGTGCTATCTTATCACAAAAGTAAATCAGAGAAGTAACATTCTGACACGAGTCTCAGACACTTTCAAATTTCAATTGGCACTCAGACTATTTGAAATTAAGCGTGGCATTCCCCATGATGCCAGTCATCTTTAAGTCAAGGCCTTCTAGAACCTTCAAGGTCTTCAAATTACATGACTACCTATTATATTCGGTGGTATCTCTGATTAAACTCTCTCAAGAGACAAAAGTTTCCCTACAAAGATGAATAGCACTTCATTCTTATAAAATATTTGAAGGTGGAGCAGTGTGATCTTTCGCTTTTGCTCTAAGTGAGCAGATCTTGGAGCAGATCTGGTCCTTGTCATAACCAATGAACTCAGTCATCAGCCTTGTACACTGTGTCCCAGAATATTTGCATACTGCTTCCTTACCAGCCCAGTCCTCCCTGACAACTAAGTTCAGCACAAATGCAAGAAGGAGAATTTCCAAAGTCCTTTGTCATCAGCTATTATCTGATCCTTGAGAAAGTTCTTATGATCTGAGATATGAAAGGAAGATGGACAGTTTCCTGTTTTGATGAAGCCAAATGGGAATCCAGGCAGGTAAGGAGAGTAGCCACCTCACACTGCAGAGAACAGACTTTCCAGCTCTGAGACAGCTTTCAAAAACTGAAGTGGTAAGTGAGCAGCAAAACACGGCACTGAAATTGGGTAACAGGATTTTCAGAAGAGGAATGGGTTGGCTTGCCCTGTCCTGCCTTCAAGAATTGTATTTATGGAATCAGCTTTCCCCACTGGCAGAGACAGAGCTTTTTTTTTTCACTTGGTTAAGCCATCATGCTTGAATTTGCATGTGGCAACAATGATGCCGTAACACAGCACCAAGCCATGCTCAGCATCCAGCCCAAAGAGATAGAAGGTACTCCTCCTGGCACTTGGAGACCCTGCATTAATCTGATGCTGGGTTCCAACCACAACTTCATCCCTGCTAAAGATATCTCCCCAGAGATATGTGCCTAGAAATGTAGTAGATTCTACATATCTTCAGGGCTTATGAATTCTTATTGGATCCTTTCACTCTTTAAACTTCATGAGAAGATGAATTTTATTTTCCAGGTTGTCCTGCACTGAATAGATTTGCTTTTGGTTTGTTCCCTGGGCCTTAGTGAGGGGAGAGAATAGATGAGGAAATTTATACAACGCTAAGCCAATGTCAGTTTTCATTAATTGTAGTGTTTTTAGCATGGACTACATGCCACCTGGCTGTCATTAACCTAAATTGGTTAATTGTGTTACCAAAGATTGCAGGATGGGAGTTTGGTCACCTCCTCCTACCTGGATGACTTATTTACCCTCCTAATACCACTAATGATTTATCAAAGAATTTGCACTGCATAAAAGTTATAAATAATGCATAAGTGTCAATGTGTTTTATGTACTGACTTCAAATAAAATATGAGCCATTCTGCCCTTGCATTTGCTGACTTTGGGCTTCTTTTGGATTTAGAGCTTATTTCAAATCTTTCATCCACTAGACTATTACCTTTTTTTTTTCTTGCCATGAAATGCACACCTTTTCATTGAATCACTTTTGCATTCCAGCATACTGCCAGCCAAGGTTCCTGTAAAATATCTGTCACCCAAAAGCTACTAAACCAAATGTTTGTCACTTAATCCTAATCATAATTTCCAGCTAACAGTAAAGCAAAAAATAAATTATTTTATCAGCTTCATTCTTTTTACATCTGCTTTATTCCCAACTGTAACATAACCAGTTATAATTGAGTTGCAGTTTAATCAACTAAGTGGGCCACCCTGTGAGGAAAAACTGAAGGGAAAAAAAAAAGGAAAAAGAGGAAAAAAAAAAGAAGAGAGAATCTAGGTCGCTCTGTTCTGAAGACAGCAAAATAGATAATTGCTTCATTCCACAGCATCCATGCTGCACTTGAGGTATGTTTGAGATCTTATGTAACTAATGCCATCCCTACCCAGACCATCCCTAATAATATTCCATAAATACCTCTTCCATGCACATGAGGGTGATAGATCTCACTTATCCTTTTCAGACTGTGTGAAAACAAGTAATATTACAAGCCATGAGATTTTGAAGGGATTTTATGAGGTTTTAAGAAGAAAACCCCTTTGATTATTTTATTTGCATCTGTAAGAAATTAATGAAAATGCCGGCCTTTGGCTGCTGTAGATTGACAGATCTCTGTCAAGAAAGACAGCTCAAATGTCTAAATTACATTATGCTGTATCAAAGAAGTGCCTGTGAGTGCCCAGGCCCTTGTTGTGCAGAGTTGAGTGCTAAGTTTCCTTGGTCACCCAAAGATCATTCCTGTTGGGCTAGATTAGTTCTACTGTCTTTTAGTTAGAACTAATTTTCTGAACACCTAAGAATGACCTAGTATAGAAGGATCTTGTACAGTACAAAGCAAAATGTACACTAAAGTGATCCCTAAATAAAAAAATAGACAAATAACTATATAAGAACCAACAATAAAACAGAATGCCTATAACAGAGAGAAAAAATTAATGGATGTTGTTAACTCAGGGCAGCTAGTTCACGAGAGTGAGCTGGAGTAAAAACAGCATTGAAATTGACACACTGTACGTTTAACCCAGGGAAAGGATTCACTGTGTGAAGCAAAGTCAAAACTTTGCACTTTGACATCACTTCTGTGGAAACAGAACACTTTTTCTTGGTTTTGGTAGTGGTCGAGAGGATGTATTTTATCCACCTATTTTAAGCACTGTTACTGCATCTGCCAGCATAGCAGGAGCACATGTGACTGTTTTGGAGGAGAGGTGCTGAGTACTAGGCAGAAGGAGTACCACCTGAAAAGTTCTACCAGATGACATTCAAAACACAAAACCACAAGCCCCAGTCAAGCACCTCAACCATGAGGCAAGTCATTGTGTCCTCAACAGGGGATCTCAGGCCACAAAACCAAAAAAGGTGTTAAACACATTGACACGGTGTTCAAAGAGATGTGAATTGCAGTGGGATCTCTGCTTGGCACAGTGTTCATTTGCAATATAATAAGATGAATAATCAGAAGAAAGAGATGGCACATTCATCCTCTTCCAAAAGCCAACATTTTGCAATGGCAGTGATCTGGTGTTCTACCGCTCACCTGTGTGCCCTTGCTGAAGGTTTTGTTTGGGTAGGGACTCCTGAATTAGTCAGGCAGTTTTTAGGAGACTTGGTTGAAAAGATATCAGCTATGGGGAAGGAGCCTCGCAAGGCTACAAGAGACATTTGAGCCCAAGAGATTCAGTCCTGTATATAAAACATGAGTCTATCTCCAAGTGCTGGGCCAGTGCAAGGCACTCTCTGAAACTGCTGCCTAGATAAGAGTGACTTATGATCTAATTCATACTGCAATGTGAGCCTAAATCCAGAATATTGAGATGGCAGACAGCAGGCATATAAACTATGGATAATATCTTAGCCTAACAATCAGGAAAATAGTAAATACTGGTACTGATTAAGATGGAAGATCTTATTTTCAGATAATTGTTCAAAACCAGGAAGAGGTCCCAGAGAAACACCTAGTTCTTAAATTATTTTTATCTCAACTGAAGCATAAAATCAAAAAATTATCAAATGCATTGAAAACAGCTGTTTCCATGAAAATTGCCGGTAGAAGTCACCATGGAGGGAATTTCAAGCTATGCTTGTTACATGAAACTCAAAATCCTTACCTAAGCCGAAACATCATGGCTGGAAAGATATCCGGTATAGCCATCTATTCTAGAAATTACTTTGTAAATCCACCAAGTCCTTTGAAATAAAATCATTTTCAATCTGATTTCAAATCATCCATGAGCATGGCCATAATATAGCTGGCAAACCTCTTCTGTCATACAAACACAAAGGGGCTAAAATGTTTTCAGAAAAGCAAAAATTTACCACAGCTCTGTAACAGAGGAACACAGTGCTGGTTCCCATTAAGTTAGGTTTGTGTTCTGGACACCATCAGATGTTATCACATATTGGAAAAAAAACATAATTTAGTGTAAAAACTAAACCACTTTTTAAGGAAATTCTAATATGGACAATCATACAAGTGAAGACTAAAAGACATAAACTCTCTGTTAAGGTACTCAAGACTAATAATTATTTCCTGCCTCACTGGCCCTACCTGTCTGAACATGTACGATTATTTCAAATGCACCCAAGACTCAGTTTCCATTTCTTTCTGTTTGCTGCAGCAGCAGGATTCCCCAGAGAGCACACCTCTCTTCTCTACTACAAGTCAAGCAACAATAATTACTGACTCAAGTATGCTCATGGACAATTTATTCACATTATTCTTTTACTAATACTGTCCCTCACTTTAAGTAGCTCTTCCTTCACTGCAGTGTTCACCTCTCTCATGTATTTAGAGAGTGTAGCGGTGTCCCTGCTTAACCTTTCTCCTCAGCATTTTAATCTGTCTCCATGTAATTATAAATTTCCTTTCATGCACCTTTTAATCTTGTCATTTCGTAGCTTGGGTGACATGGAACGGAAACTTCTGATATTTAAAGGAAAACACAGACAAGAAAGCTGCAATTGTCAAAAAAGTGATTTAAGTATATAGAACTAAAACAAACAAACAAAAACAAATCAAAATTTAAAAATACTCATCTGTTTCTATTGAAGTCAATATTTTTTCTATATATTCTTCCAAGCATTTTTATTCCCAGCTAGAACTGTGTAGAGGAGGAACTATATACATACATTGGCAAAATCTCTGAGTACTTTCTCAGTTTTTTCACTTACTTGTATTCTATTTGGGATTTTTTTTTTAATTTAGAGAAAAAATAAATCTGAAGGAAACTGCAAAGAGAAATCTAATTCACAAAGAACATAACATTTCACTTATACTCAAGGAAGAGTAGCATGTGTAAACTTAGCTTCAGCATAAAGTAAATAACTGTCAGAGATTAAAAATACATTGGTTTGGACATGATGTCTTAGTTTCATGTAGTCTCTCATACTTGCAATATGTCTTCTTTTCTTGATTGCTGAGAAAAAAAAACAAATTTAGGGGTTTAGAAGCTTTTCATTAAAAACAAAAACCAACACAGCCTTAGTAAAACCTTTCCAAAGTCCTCATGCAAATTAAGATTTTGATTAATATATGCATTTTCAAAGAATTCAAGAGACAGACACTCTTAGGACAGGCATTGGCAGTCCCACACAGTTTGTGTGCCTTCGGGGGGTGTGCAGAAAGTTTCACACTACACACAGTAACACCATAGCAGTGAAGAAGAAACAGCAAGAAAATTTCATTGCCAATATCAAGTCAAGGACAAATTTTCTAGTCCATTAAGCCTAGAAGTTCATCTCTGTCCAGCACTAAGAAGCAGAACGAGTGATAGAAGGAGAGAAAAATGGTGTTCATTTCCCATGGAGGGAAGGGCAGTGCTCAGAGGCCCATGTGTCTAGTTGAGTCTGTTGTTTTCTTCAGAAAATGGTGTCCTGTAATGCTTTCTATGCAAGGAGACTGGGAAAGACACTATCTAACACACAGATCAAGTGACATTCCCAAGCGTACCCAGGGTTCTCCCACAGACAAGGCCAGCAATTGAGGCAATCATCTTACACTCAGTTAAATTCAACAGAAGGTTCAAACTTCTTTTCTGCTGGTCAATTTGCCTGAGCTTGCCAGCAAAAACAAAAAATGAGATATATCCAGGGACACAGAGACATGGCAGCTCAATTATTTGTCAACATAGGCATCAACACACATTTCTTTCCCATCTTTTTCCTTTAATTGTTGTCTGCCTTCCCTTCATTGCTCTAATTCTCTCAGGAGACTGAAGCTATCAAAACAGCTCTACCATTCCCCACTTGGGTTTTGGTGGGTTTTTTTTGGTTTGTTTGTTTCTTCCCTTATTTTCCACAGAAAGTAATTCACAGCCATTTGAATCCCAAATTTATGTTGATGTTGTTGTATGTTTGACATTCCTTCAAGGTCAGTATCACTGCAAATAAGCCACGAGACTCAAATCATGATGCAAAAATGTAAGTAGCTACTAAGCAGATTCATTCTTGTAGGTAATGACAAATTCAAATTGCAAACAGATGCACAAAGTCAGCAGACTAAATTTGTTGTTTGTATTAATGCACTTCTGCAGTGACAGCATCCACCCAACTCAAAAGGAGCTCATTTAAAAATACAAAAGAGAGGGGACAAAAAATAAAAAAACGATCCTCAAATTTCACAGGGTGGTCATCAATTTGTCCGTAGCAGAGAGACACAATTTGTTTGAAGTATTTTGTTTCTTATATGCACTGTGATTTGCACCAGTGATAGATGACTAGTAGCCTTTGCCACATCTGTAATTGCAGCTGTTACCCTTTAGCAAACCATATGAGCACCTGCTCAGCAATCAGTTGAAACTCAGCCTTCTCAGCAATGTTCTACATCCTGAGACACACACTCCAGACCCCAAAAACTAACATGAGAGAAACATAACTGACTATATCCAAGCTCTCACAATCAGACTGTACATGAGAAAGTATGATGGCAACCAGCTAAGTGCTCAAAGCAATAAGTTAGCAAATGTTTAATGTTCTGTGTTGCCTTGATAAAGCACTTGATTTTAGCACATGGAATGAATGTACAAAGGCAATGCAGAGATGCAGCATCACCTCAAAAAAGAGCATCCAGGGCTAAAGCAGAGTATTTTCTGCCCCACCACTGAAAGAGGAGAGACAGAGTTTGGAAGAGCCCTCAGCATGCTGAGAGCATGAGGATCTTTACAAGTGGTCACAGAAACTCTGCAGCTTTGAGGGACTAACATCCCAGTTACCACTTCATGAACTATATGCTCTCTCCAATAGCCTGGAAAACTATGAACTCTAACACTAGGTAAAACTAGAACCTTATTTGTCTATAAGTTTCAACATCAGTGTCTATTACCTCTCTTGTCTGAACACTATCACAGAAAGTTCAGAGAAAGGACCTTGGCCATCAAACAGAAGAACATGCCTTTTGCATGTAGCCCTCTGACATGAAACAAGCCAATGACAACACACTAGACATCTGTCCCGTTCTTTCTGCCAGCCTTCCCTGCTTATTGCCATTCCTCTTCCAGGCCTTCGCAACAATTTGGCAGACTTCAAACACTGCTGGAGGACTTTTCATCTCCATGCAACTGCCACATGAAATTTCCTGTGATGGCATCTTGTTGCTAGGGTGGATTTTTGGGCTGATGCCTTTGGGGGACTGTCCCAAGATGAAAGAGACATTCCCATTTCTGTAAGGGCAGGATGTCTGTCTTCCCTTAGTGTGGAGAGCATTTGCAGAAGTTACTTAGCGTTTTTGGAGCCTTATACTTAGTGCAGTGCTGACATCTACAAACCATACAGTCTTGACTTAACTCAGCAAGACCTCTAAACCCAGGTAGCCTTCATAGACTTGATTTCATAGCTTTATGAGTCCAAACCTTACCCTTCTACTCAGAGAAGAAAGCCCTCCCACGTACATCTGCCTTCGTTTACATCAGTCTTCTCTAATGTCTATGCTTTGCCAGCACATGAGCAAGCGAGTAGGTTCTCCATGTCTAACAGTTGAACTACATCCTGAACTTCACTCTCCTTAAGAACAAATACAAAGGCCAGCTAGTAGCCTATTTTAGAGCATCTCATTTCACCAGGAAGATCTCAATAAAAGTAATACATCATCCATTAGGCTCCCACCCATCTCCCAATCTGCTGCTGCAGATAGCATTTCCCATGCAACGCAGGCTAATATTTCACCACCAACAAATCCAATTTGCACCAAAATCATGCAGCTGGCAAGAAACCACCACTTTTCTGCAAATATGAAAGTAAAAAAAAAAAAAGAAAGAAAAGTCAGAAACATTCAGGTATACAGTAACAGATATTAAAATCAAAAGCATGCAGAATTTCCTTTGAAGTGGACAGAAAAACCAAGGACAAGAATCTTTCTTTCTGCCATGAACCAATCCTAGGCAGATTACTTAATATATGTGAAATTTCATTACTTCTCCCTCTCTGGGAAAACTTCCTGCTTATCCATGTCACTCCACTCCAAGCAGCTTTTGGCAAGAAGACGGCCTGCAGCACAAATCTTAGTTAAGCTCTTTGTAGCCTACCTCTATAATCAGCTGAAGGTTGCACATTCCCTCCAAGGATACTTCAATAAGCACATTGCTCACAGTGCCTGCTTGCAAGTAAGACAAACGCAAGTAAGATCCCAGCAGACACAAGGGAGAGCTTTGTGTGATTCCAAAAGCAACAGGCGAAACAGAGGCATGCAAATATAAAAGGAAGATTTCTCCAGAAAGGCACAGGAAAAATGGATCTGATCAGTTTTTCAACTCCTGGTTTGGATCATGGATGCAATGAATCAGCTGACCATCACTGCAGTTGTTTTCACTGGTATCATCTCAACAGCAACCATTTGCTTCCTTGGAAGACATCTTGCAACTTAATCAAATTTCTCGAAGAAAATATCTTTGCCACCAGTATACATCAGGAAAAAAAACGCTTTAATACCATTCCTTGCGAAAAATGTATGCAACAGGTATGCCATTTACCCTAGGTTCCTGTGTCCTATCACTGGATCCCAGGAAAAAGGGATCAGCACCTCCTTCTCCACTTCCTCTCGTCAAAAAGCTGTAGAGAGCAAAGAAGTGACCCCTCTGCCCCCTTTCCTCCAGAACAGAAAAAACAGGTCCTTAGACACTCTCCAGAAGACTTTCCTTCCAGCTGTTTCACCAGCTTTTTTGCCCTCTTCTGGATGTATTCAACGCCCTTAAAAACTTTTTTAATTTGTGGGGCCCAGAATTACACATAACACAGGTGGAAGTTATCTGAGAATAAAAGTAAGTGGCCCACCAACACCTATCACATGCTACAGTGGGCTTGAGATCTCATGTCTCTTGTCAGATTCTCCAGTCTTTGTGATTTGTATGCAGTTGACTGCAAAATGAAAAACCTCATGTGTTAAATGTTTCAAGGATCACAGGCAAAAGAGACCCCAGAAGTTAATACCAGCACTGTTTGCTGGCATTACAACTTGCAGTTTTACATAACAGTTTCTGTCCTGCTCCAGAACTTCATACATTAACATAAGCAGTGGACGTTGATGCATGAGGTCCCAGTGCAGCACACAGGCTCAGCAGAGAAATGTGTGAAAGAAGAGAGTGAGTTGGGGAAGGAGAAAACAAAGTCCTGTGTTTATTTCACAGGGTGTACCACCCTGAACAGGTTTGTATTGTCTTTGACTGCACTCAGTCTTGCTAATTTCTGCAGGAAAAATTAAGGACTTAATCCTCACTTCACAAGCTACTAAAGTGGGGCAAATGCAGCAGTAGAATATACAGGTCACTGCTAAGATGTTTAACACTAGTGTGGTTTTCATTCAGACTTATCTGGCATTCACACATCCTCACATCTTCCCTAATGTAAGTTTAGCAAAGGAGCTGTTCTTTCAGAGCTTAAGTCACACAGTGACTTAAATCCCATTATCTTCATGAGGGTTTGGATCTCTGCCTTCAGGAACAAGGGGACTCCCTCTGGACTGTCTTTTGTTATATACCCCACTGAATCACAGTTGCTGGTAAGGGATGTGAAGTAGGCAGCATCCCCCTGCTGGCATGTTCCAGATGGCAATCTGGTTACATCTGTCTCGTGCCTATAGTATTTTAAGAATCTTTTTGAACAAAAACAAGTGTCCACTGATTCTTCACAGAAGAAGTAGATGTGAAGCAGCAGTCCCCACTCTAAACTGCTGCAAATAAATCACCAAGTCATGCCTGTACTATCTATCATAGTGAATATCTATCCAGAAACTCAGATGTACCCTTCCTCCTAGTGGGGTTGCACTGAACTATGGGGTGCTGGAAGCATGAAGAAGAAATTTATGCAGTACTATTCATATGCACAATTTCATGTGAAAGGATTTCCATCATTTATCCATGGGCTGATATTAAAATGTCAATATTTAAGGCAGACTTCACAACTTCTTGCCATCTAGTTCCTGCCATTTCTCCCATTCATGGTAATAAATGTAGCACATTAAAAGGGCTCTGTACATTACCATATTTAGAGCTACTGTTAGATACTACAATTTCACAATATTCTGGTCTGCAGAACATTGCTTTCTGCAGTAGGAAATCTCTCTCTCTTCAAAAACATCATGATCCAACATTCCAGTAAATTCTCATCACTTTCCATAGGTTTCCTCTTTCCTTTTCATAAGAAAATGTCTCAGACCTTGGCCCTCAAATCACCCAGTAAAAGAGCAATACCCAGAAGAGTTTCACAAAGTTCATTGTCTTCTATTTCAAACCAGTTCCCCATTTGTCCAAGCCAGCAGTGACAGAGAAAGTGATACAGCGTAGTACAACATGGGAGTCAGGTGTTCATGCACAATTTGCTTTCACACAAACTTAGGAAGAAATAAGCAATGCACAGTGAAAAACATTACAGCTAAACTCCTTCAGGACCCACTCCAGATCCTCCAGTTCCTGCTCTCTCCTGGGAAATCATACACATTGGTCATGATAACAGTAACCCAGCTCTGACTTGGCTTGACAAAAAGCACTTTTAATGTAAAATACAGTCATGAAATTACTCTGATAGTCCTCATTTACAAAATATCCCTTTGCTGTTACTGCTGTGGGAGAAGGAGCAGCAATTTTAAGCCTTTAGGTGTCCTCTTGCTACTTTCTTCTTGTTTTATACAGCTAATAAGCAGCATCACTTCTCCATGGCTTCTGTCACTGTCAGACAATAAATAGTGTGATGTCTGCATAGGGCATTGAAAGGTCTGAGAGGCACAAAAAAAAAAAAAAAAAAAAAAAAAAAAAAAAAAAAAAAAAAAAAAGCTACACAAGAAAATCAGCCGAATAACCTACCATTTTGTAGTTTTTTTTCTGGACCACAGTCCCCACTGCTAATGAAAGGGTCAAGGATTTTGCCATGAAGAGGCCAGAGATTTAAAAAGACACATTTCAAGCTGGTCAACCTCCAGGCAGAAACTCTGCTGCCAACACAGCAGCAAAAGCCCAGTGCTGGCAGGACAGCAGAGGATGACCTTCCACTGCACAGAAACAGCAGACTTCTGCACACCCTTTTTAACAACAAGCCAGGGAAAGAACACATTCTACTTCAGCAATACAATAACCTGTCAAACTTATTTCACAATACCTAAATACCCTCATCAGACTTCCACACAATCCAACTTGACGCCATATAACTGATTTTCCTTGGTTGCTAACTTGCTAAATTAGCTCACCTACCTTTATAAACACCTCACTGCCTTCTTTCCCTATGGGAAAAACTCCAAAGAAAAGCAAATGTGATCATTCTGTGCCATTAGAGACAAGGCTAATATCTTCAAAGTTTGCTTCAAAGGCAATGGCAAACCTCCCACCGATGCATTCTGCTAAGGTTAGTGTTACTGCTAAGAAGCAGAGAGTGAGACCTCATCTTCCTCAATAAGGTGAGTGAGGAGGTAGGAGAATGTTTTTCTATCAGTACCTTATTTGACCACTCTCTATGACAAAATCTGATACCAAACTACTCACCAGCTTCAGAGACCTGCATAGTCCTGTCCAGTAGAGAAATTCAAAAGCAATCACCTGCAAATAGTTCTCAAATCCAGGCTCTTAGCTATCATAAACTACAGCCTAAGCTACATTTTAGGGCTGTATGCTGGGAAGAGGAAATGACATACCCATTATGCTCTGTCAAGGACATCCAACTGGCCCTCAGCCTTTGTGAATTCTCACCATCTGAGATAGCTGAAGCTACCTTAGCTGTAGGTGTTCTGCAAGCAGGATCTATAGCAAATAGAATCTCTCTGATTCCATGTAAATTAGAGAGGACCTTAATGACAAAATTGCAGTATTTTTTCTTTCTTCCAGGAGTGCCATTAGAGATTATGAGAATGGGATAAGGACTTTTGCACCACTCAAAAAAATCCTATCAAGCAGAACAATTAATTCAGAGGTGTTCTGGGAAAAGCCACATGAAACTAAAATCAAAGAGCCATGAAATCCAACCAAGGACCTCCCAGAAAGTGAGGATAATAAAAATGGTTACTAGCATATCAGACTATGTACCCTACCCAAAGCAAGCCAATCAGACACTAGAGATTTGGTGCTTTGCTCAGTTTGACTCTCCTTGTGGAGGCAATGCTCAGATTACTCTGAGTTGGAAGGGACCCAGAAGGATCATTAAGTCCAATTCTTAAGTAAATCTCCCTTTGGGTATCAGAAGTGACTGACAGAAAAGGTTCTGGCCCCAAATGAAGAAAACTGTAAGTCCTTGGTTTGCTGTGCCAGTCTAGCCAGCTTGAATGACTTGAATCAGCTTGGGCTTTAACTCCAGAGACAAACCAGTGTCAAAAACCACCTTTGTTTTCCATATTATATTTGCACTGGAAGATCGTGTTTTATCTTGTTGAAACTATTTGTAATTTAAAAATAGGACTCTGCTTAATGAATTAGCATTTCCTGGATTTTACCACTCTGCAGAGACTTCTCCTTTGTTGAGTAAGTAGGTAAGTTCCAGACACATTAAGTCATCTGGCAGAAGAGCTGGTGCCCTGAACAGCATCTTGACAGACATCAGGAGCTCGGACTTCACAAAAAAATGTTTTTTGAATTTACCTTCTCAGAAATTCCTATTATCATAGAAATTCTGACCTTGGCATGCAACATCATGTTAGAATGAAGGTCTGCCCAGGGTTAATGTTGTTAAGCACAGGCAAACACTGCTTCCAACTCATGTTAAGTCACCAAGCTGCAGAAAAAAGCAGGCATCGTAGATGTTATTCCTTTGCTGCAGCCCTCCTCTCCCCCTGCTCCCCCCGCCCCCTTTAACTGCAGTCTATAAGCAGTTATTGCCATTTACTGGATTCATGGATCTCTAGCTGTAGAGGCTGTATCTCCAGTTGCAGGTACATTAGTTCATTTCTGTGCAAGCAACCTTGCACTACAGGAAACAGTGCAAAGCTTGCAAAACTTAACACAAATTCTCCTTCAAAACAGGCACTGAAGAATGAAACAGAACATAACACTGCTACCACACAAACCATTACCTTCTCACGTAGATGTCTTCATACCCCACTACTTCATGCAAACAAATTAGTCCCTTTCTTCTCCAGTTTGACCTCCCTATTCAAAATAGCCCAACTAAAACTCGGACTGCTCCCTCTGTTCTTAATTGTGACACTTTTGCTCCTCTGGCAAATAACACCCACCAATTTCAGAGATGAAAACATTGTTTCCATGCCATGGGATAGAGTCCTGCAGGAAATGTTGAAGTGACATCAATATCATTACATATTAAACACTTACAAAGCCCCATTATTCTACAGTTTCTTTAAAGAAAAATGAATGAAAAATGCACACATGAGAGAGAGTATGAGAGAAAATTATCAACTTCCTCTGAGGCAAATATTTCAGTTCCCAACAGCACTCAACATCACTTCAGTGATGCTTAGACCCTTGCTTAGGCCAAATGTCCAGATCAAGAAGTCCAGAAAGTAACTGTGGCAGAAAAAAACAACCTCATTCACAAATATTTTTTCAGTGTTCTCAATTTCTCTTACATCCCTACTTTTTCTATTTCACACCATTAGGTTAAAACAGTTCCTCACATGCATAACCTAATATACAGAAACACATAGAACATTGGCTTCAAATCCAAGTAAAGTATGTAGGAATACTTTATTATCATTTCCATCTTTATTGTGGTAGTGTTCTTACTAAAAATAACTCTCAAAATATCAGCAACAAAAATTTATTCACTGGCCATTTTTCGTTCAGAATTTGGCCAATCTTGGGGCAAAGATGAAAGGAGGCTTACACACATAGATAAAATGTCATTCTTTCTTTGGGCTTACTCTGCCTAAACCAGTCTTCATCCTTTATAATACCTGCCTCAGTGGTATGGCATGAAGGAAATCAAGACCTACACACTGCACAGCAGGATATGCATCCAGTTGGTAGGGTGCCAATTAGGCAAGACCCAGGGCCAGCACACCTTGTGTGGGAGATCTCCTCTGACATGCGGCTTTGGTCTCTGCTTGTTGCTGCCCTCTCCTGCTCAGACTCTTCAAACACTCCACTCTGGGATCATGAATCAATGACAGGCATGCTCTACCAAGTCTCCAATAAACTATTCTATGTGCAGACCCTACCATAATAGACCATTCCCTCTCTTTCAGGGTACAAAGAAGGGGAGGGGTAGAAGGGATTCAAGGCCCTTTGTGTGCCAATCACACTTACCTCCTAGAGCTTGTTTCATAACAAAATCCATGATTTGTGTTTGCGGTCCTGCCCACCTTCACACCTCACATGCACAGAATCCGGGAATCCTTGGAAGGCAGCCTGAAAAGAGGCACAATCATAATAGTATCTCTAGAAGAAAAGGCTAATGTCTGGTCTTCCTCAGCTCTCTCCCCACAGCCTTCCTCCCTTTGTCTCCGTGGAGTTTCCAGCCCTCCATCCCTTCAGACTCTGCTGTGCACGACAAGGCACTCGAGGAGCAGAGCTGCATGCTGGCGAGCGCTCAGCGGGTGGGAGGAGTCAGGGGTACACGGTGGCTTCCCCAGACTGGGCAAGTGCCCGGGAACAAGTGTGGAGGAGCAATGCGGTGCCCTTTCATGGTTTGTCTCCTGCAGACGGGCAGGAAGGGGTTAAACCTTTGAACTTTCTCGTTTCCCCGCCTGCTTGTCGCCCTCTCGGTTTTCAGAAGGGTTTGCTCCGAGGTGGCAGCTCCGCCCGGGACCGCCGAGGGGGCATTTGAAGGTGAAGCGCCCTGCAAGTGCCCGGGAGAACAAGCGGGGGATGCTGGGCGATCAGGATGCGGAAGCGGTCCAGGTGGCGGGATGGAAAGTCCCCCACCAGAACCCATCGAAAAGCCACCAGCGCAATGCCAGCGAGGGCTGCACCTCCTCAGGGTGAGCCGGGACGGCTCAAGGTTGAGACTGACAGGCCCCAGGTGCAGCACATCTCCAGCTGCTGCATCCCACCCCCCACCCGGCTTCGGCACCGGGTCACAGCCGTGCCAGCACCTGGAGGGACGAGAGCTGTCCCCATCTCTGTGTACCCGCATCCCGCCTCTCCTCTCTGCCCTTCCCGGCTCGGCACGGCCCGCCGCCCCGGCGCCGCTACCTCGCTCGGCGACAGGCGCTGTGCTGAGACGGGCCGGGCCGGGGCAGGTGGCTGCGGCAGGTGCCGGGGCTGCGGCTCCTCTCCTCTCGCACGGACTCCGGCCGGCGCCCGTGTGCCCGAGGGTTGCCGGGGAAGTTGCGGGTGCGGAGTGGGGGAGAAGGAATGAGTCCAGAGCTTCTCCCTACTTTTCCCCCGCGCCCCTCTTTTTATCACAGCATTTCCGGACCATCCCACCGACACGGTCCCTCCTTCCTCCTCCCCTCGTTGCGGGAGCTGGACTCTCTCCCTCCCCCTGCCTCCGGCTCCCCCGCCCCTTCCCTGCGCCGCCCTCGCCCCTCGGTGCTAGCTGCCGAGCAGGCCGGCAACGCTCCCCAAACCCCGCCGAGGGGTGCGTGTATCTGCATGTGTGTCCCCCACCCCGTCCCCGGCTGTCCCCAGCAACCAGGTGTCCTTGTGCTTTGCCGTGGGGGGATGGAGGGGTGGTTGTCAGCCCGTTGTTGCATTTTGCAATTGCTTCCTTGCCTCTTCTCGGGAGTCAGTGTGTGTGCCAGGGGAAATCTCTGCAACCACGGCTTCCTGCAAAAGGGGGAGGGTGTGGGAGAGCGTTCTGCATCTTCTGTTCTGAGTCCTGCCCGGAGATCCCCTCTCGTTCCCTAGGTCCGGGAACGAGTTGGAGAGACAAGGAAGACAGGGGGGAAGCAGACTCTTCTCCTCCCTCTTGCTTCGCCTCGGATTAACTGTGGCCGGAGAAGAATCGCCGGCTGTTCGGTGCGAGAGCTACGTGGCAGAGCAGAGCAATATCCACTCCAGAGCACCGGCGCCCACCTTTAGGGATGCCGACAGCAAGCTTGGAGCTGGGTGGGGAGGAGACGAGTTCTGCTGCTGATTCGCCCTTTTGTCGCCAACAGGAGAGGTGGGACAGCAACCCCAAAGTAACCTATATGGGTCTAAAAGGAAGGAGGGGGCTAGGGCGGAATGCTGCCGGCTGCCGGTGGGAGCCCGGGGATGGGGAGCAGCGGCACCTCCCGGGGAGATGCTGGCACGGGCCGTGGGCGACGTCGTCTGAAGGTCAGGAAGGACGCCGGGGCCGCACCTGGCACCGCGCGGAAATGCATGCAGATCCAGCAGGCATGACAGGCAAGTCAGTCCCTCTCGGGGAAGCGATGCAATCCCTCCCGAGCCCCATCGGGGCTCCGCAGTCTGCAAAGCTTTCAGATGCCAGCCGCAGATGCGGGAGTGCATGTTTCTATGCTCAGGGTAGTGTCTACCACCTGGCTCTGCCTCGGTGCCCCATGCCTGTCAATGTTTCAAAGGCATTTGGATAATGCCCTTCATAACGTTTTAATTTTCTGTCATCCTGAAGTGATCAGACAATTGGACTATATTGTCTTTTTAGGTCCCTTCTCCTTAACTGTTTGATTCTATTTTATAGGCTCACAGAAAACCACTTTTGCAGCTGACACTACTATTTGTCTAAGAAACTCACCTGGGTAAGCATGTGATGCACTTTTACTAACAAGTTTCAGAAAAGAAAAAATAATGCCTAGATGGGGTGGAAAACCCTCTTGTTTTAAAGGATAAACTTAACTCACCCCCAGAAATTACCATTCAAAAGGCATGATGCAGGGTTTTTTAATGTTTTTTCATACATAACAAAGGAGTGTGTCAGCACAGATTACTGTGCTCAAGAAATGAACCTAGGAGCCTGCTGGAGCTGTGTGCCCAGGTTTCTATGCTATTAATACCATATTTCCTCATCAATGTAGCCTCCCCAACTGCCTATATGACTTTGAGCAGGGTTTACAGTTTGAATATGTCATATTACACCTCACATTCCTTTTTCATCATATGATTGCTCTTAGAGAGAAGGACAGTTTTCTCACCCCACACTACTAAACCTCCATATGCACACCTTGCTCTTATATCCTGGAGTAAGGGAAGGAAGAATTCAAAAACTCTCGAACAGAAGGATCAGAAGAGTGTGAGCTAATAATTAGAACAACCAATTGTGTAAATTAGCTTTCTTCTTCCTATATTGGGAATCCTGGACCAAGCTACTACATCAAGGAACTCCTGTAGCAGCCAAAGATAGCACAGCCAAATGGGATTGCTGAGAAATGTCATTGTTTCTGTTCATAGGCTCCTTATAAGCTTTGCAATAGCTAATGTCCTCCCTTCTGTGCAAAGAAGAGTGATGTCATCCACAGGAACTCAGAAACCAGACAAAACAATAGGGACATCCAGAAGTCCCTGAGAGGTCCTTGAGCTTCTTGTTGACCTGTTTAGAAATGCTGGTCTCTTTCCAGAGCCAGCTGACTTTCCAAGGGTCATGTACCCACGGTTCTGTGTCCAAACTGCACCCACTTTTTCCAGATCACACAGCTGACACAGAAAATCATGACACCTAAGACAGTGAAACACAACTATTAGTACCAACTACCTTACAGTTCCCTCCTCTTCAGGAGAACAAGGCACATCATAATAAAATCACAAACTCCCTGAGACACTCCTAGTCCCACCTTCAGCCTCTCTACCCTGCCTCAAGCACTAGCTTCCAAATGACTTCCACAGGATATACCTTCCAGATGAAAACCCAGTCACTTTTGGGCCTGATTTGGGTACCTCCTGTCCAGATGATACCCTGACTTTTTGGTCAGGAAAGTTCCCACCAGTACGCTCCTCACCACACGAAGATCAGGCACAGAGGCAATAAAGGACACAGTTGAAAGAGATGATGTAGTCTATAAAGCTGTGTCTATTCATAGTCTCAGAAAGGCTTCTGAAAAAGGCTTTTACCTCGGAGGCACCTTTACTCGATTTATCGAGAAACCCTGCTGGAAAGATGGACTTATGGGGATCTGTTAGGTGATTTACCTGCCATACATCTTATCTGCTACAAAGAGAAATAACAGCTGCTGCAGCCACAGTAATGATATGAGCAATGCCACATGTATCTTCCTTCTGATAGCATATAACAATATACTAGGTTAATAATAATTTATGAGTGTGAATCTGGCAGTAATGCAATTTTATAACATTTACTGAACAGTAACAAATCTCAGAAACAACACTGTTTTCTCAACGGAGTGAGAGATAGAGACTGGTATCTATGAATGGGACCATGGACAGAGGAGAACAGCTGCCCATATCGAGGCTACCCCTGACACCTCCAAAACTTCCCCAAATACCAAAACCAGTTCTTAGTCTGGTTTGTGCTGTGTAGCTGACATATGCCTGTTCCTGATTGTAGAAATAGGCTTGTTCTTCCTTGCAGAACCAGAGTAGAAGGAATCCACTTTGTGGCCTTGCTTGGTTGTCCTAGTTTAGGGCAAATTTGGGAGAAAACCTCCAAAGGGGACCCCTCCCGAGAGCAAACCCTCACGGCCCCTCCCCCCAGCCGGTTCGGGAATGATTCCTCGGAGAGAAGTGGAAAGAACCTGTTTATTTAACAGGCACAGCACCCCCAGCACACCAAATGAACAATACCAGATGACAACACTCTTTCACCGCTCTGAAAAAGATGACAAATTCAGCGAGTCTCTCTTGGGGGTGGTCGCTCTGTTGTCACTCCCTCCGGTGCTGGGGATGGCTGCTGCCGGACACAAGGTGTTCTCAGGTGCCAGTCCGGAGCAGGTCCCAGTAGTTACAAGTAAAGAAGAGGGGGAAAAAAAAACAAAGCAAGAGCAAAGCAGGAGCAAAAGCAGCAGCCAGAGCTAGAGCCAAGCAAAAAGAGACCAGCAAAAACCAAAAGCCACACTACGTACTGCCCTATCTCTGTGTCCCACCAGTCGTGGGAGGAGTAGGTTGATAACAGATCCAAACCAAAAAATTTGTCCTCCAGAGCCAGTCTTGAAGGCACAGAACATAATATCCAAAAATGCAGAACACACAAGTGGGAATACAAGCATCACCCTAGGACATTGGTGCAGATGAAATGTACAGAAAACTGAGCAAATATCTCCTCCATGGAGTTTTGTACATGGAACTCAGACTCCTTCCTTATCCACCAGCTGGAAATCTGTTTATTGATATCCATGTAAGAAGTGGAATAAGCCAATAATTGGGTTTGGTGACATTTCCATAGAAAAATATGTATTTGGATCTCCAAAAAGAAGGAAAGGTCTGCTTTCAGAAGTAAGAAAAATAAATTAGTCAGGATGTTTCATTTCAACATCTTAAAATGCAATGTTTGATTATTCAATTCCATATGGTGTTTGACTACTAAACTGAAACCAATGCCATGTGAAAATGATACTGATAAGAAAGCTCACAAACAAAGTGTTAAGGTTATAGAAAATACTTAAGCAACTGCACAAAAGTAACATACTTTGTTTCTTTATCCCTTTCTTTTTTTCCCCCATCTCATTATGAGCTCTCATTATTGTAACTGCTGCACTGTTCAGTGGACTGCCAGCAAGACAGGAGCAAGATGATTAGCTTTTTATCTACACAGGAGTCAGGTACTTGCTAAGGGTAGTTTGTGTAGATCAGTTGCAATCCCTTCAGTGGTTTAGTTCACTGAACACAAATCTACTGTATGTTTCATTTTCTCTTCAACTGTCAATTCTGACTGTCAAAACATTTCAGAATTCAAGTATTTTTTGCCTCTTCAAAAGTATTGCTTTGTTTCCTGTTGTTCCATTCAAATTACATCAGGCTTTAAGTAAGGTCTTTATTTTCCAACCAAATAGAAAAAAAAACAAAAAAAAACCTAAACTAAACCAAACCAAACAAAAAAAACCCCAACATACCATTCTTTTTAAGAAGTGTGTGTCTCCCTTAAGTCAAAACTATAAAAGGATTTTCCAGCCATTTCTGATAGCTCTGAAGCTCTGGTCCCTTGAGATTTCTTGAAGTTGAACTTTCTAGTTGAGCATTTGCTTCATCTATCACAAGACCAAATTTTAGTTGCCCACTCTCAGAAAAACTGAAACAAACGTATTGATTGTTCTGTCTCAATGACATGTGAACACAAGAATGCAAATTTTATATATATTTATATATATATATCAGTCTCTAGCTGCTAAGCTGACTTCTTGTTTGTATTCGACCTAGTCCCTGTATCAACATTCCTTCGTTTCCTGTTCTCTGGACAAGCTCTTGCCTTACCAGACTGATTCAGAGTCCCTTCTCAGCAGTATTCTAATTCCTATGGATAGACATGATCAGGTAAATATCCTGTAGCTCTTATCTCCAGGATTTACAGGTCTACATTACAATGCTTTTTTGGCAGGCAGAAATTGACCATAAAGCCAAGAATCCATCTTTATCACTGCAGTGATTAAATAAAGATGTCTCTATCCAAAGCATATCAAGTTTTTGTCATGAGATTATTATTTAAATACTTTTGGTAGGAATTTTTTCACCAGTCAATAAATCGTGCAAACCAGAGCATTCCATGATGTGTCACCTTATACAGGAGTTTGAAAGCAAAGAAGGTAAAATAAAAATTTATTGTTTTATATTTGATGCTGTTGAAACATTCTACTTTGATGTATCAAAAGTGCTGAACCTTTTCCATGACCAAATCACTCTGCCTTGGCTCTTTGCTTCAAGCAATACATATCTGTATCAAAAATAAACAAAATCATGGCAGAGTAAGTCAAGTCTTTTTTCAAAATTCTTTTGTCATGGAGAGGGAAAAAGAGATCATACTTTTCTTCTTTGTTGCAATTAAAGTGCAAGCAAAATTCAAAATGCCAAACACACTTTACAAGAGAATTTCTATTTTCCCAGGTAATCCTGTGCCTCGCCTTTTTTTATTACTCTGTGTCTTGGAAAATGATCAGAGGGAAACAGCATACTTGGCTCAGATGATAGCTTGGTGTCAGATGCTATGGCCTCTAATCGTTTTCCTATGTTAAAAGAATAATATCAAATTCTGACCTCTACTTGGAAGGAAGGCCCTCACCTTGAAATGTCAGTTTCTAAGCCATAACAACAAATTTAATTGTTTAACATTTTAAACTTTTTATTAAGCATGAAATTAATGTGTGCTTGTGTTAGCTTAACACAGCCTGATTTTAAGTGGGGGGGTGAGGGAAGCCCACAGAGGCAGCTTCTGAGGAAAACAAAACAACAAAAAACTGCTTGAAACTTCTGCTATGTCTAGCAGAGACTATCTCTGAAGTCTCTGAAAACGGACATGGTACTAACCCAATTAGAGAAGTTGGTAACTCCTCTGTGATGACATATATAAGAAAAAACAAAAACAAAAACAAAAACAAAAACAAAAACAAAAACAAAAACAAAAACAAAAACAAGCGCGCGCACGCTGTCGTTCTTCTTCTTCCGAGGGGCGGGGAGGCGGCTGACGGGGCCGGGACCGTGCCAGCGGGGCCATCCCGGCACCACGGGGAGCCATCCCTGCGCTGCCAGGACCGTGTCACCGGGGCCATCCCGGCACCAGGACCGTGCATCTGGGGCCGGCGCCGGGAGCACCCACGCGGCGAGGCCATCTCGGCACAGTCCGCAGCGAGCTTTGCCTGCTCGGCGGTTTTAGCCAGCCGTGCCGCAAACAGAAGGGCAGAAGCAGCAACAGCAGCTCCTCCTTTCCGGCGCCCCACATGAAGAGAGGCGCTGAAGGGAGACGATGTCCCGGCGGCTGGCACCGCCCGCACGGCTGTGGGGCGAACACCTGGCTGACAGTGAGGGGCGTGGCGAGCATTCCCCGATGGAGAGCCTCGACGGGATCAACCTTCCAGTGCTGCGAAACCCTTTAAGAACTTTACAATTGACAGAATTTGAGAACAAAGAAACCTACGGACACCAAATCTCTCCCGAATCAGAGAAAAGGGAAAGGTGAAGACACATGAGGAGAACAACATGGTGACACCAAGGTTGGTGAAAAGGAGGGAGGGAGGTGGAGGAGGAGGTGCTCCGGATACCGGAGCTGAGATTCTTCTGCAAGCCATGGTGAGGACTACAATATACAACAGTTTCCCTGTAATTCATGAAGTGCATGGGGGGATGCAGAGATCCACTCACAGCCCATGAGAAAAAGGTACTCATGCAGGAGCAAGTGGATGCTGAAAAGTTGTGATCTCATGCAAAACTCAAACAGAAAGAGGGAGTTCAACCAGAAGGAAAGCAGCTCCAGTTTTGAATGATATCCAAAGCTAGAGGGGCCCAGCCTCTAGCCAGGAAGAGGTACGGGAGAACTGGGTCTTTTGGATGGTGTGGATCCAACAGCCTGGCACGTCAGAACCACAGAAATATGAAGGCTTGGTTAACACTGGCATGCAGTGCACCTTGATCCCTTCAGGACATGTTGGGGGCAGAACCTGTTTCTATTTCTGGAGTGATAGGTTGATTACAGCAATTGACCCTGCTGGAAGCTGAGGTGAGCCTGACCAGGAAGGAGTGGCAGAAACATCCTATTGTGACTGGCCCAGAGAGCCTGTATATCCTGGGCATAGAATTCCTCCGGAATGGCTATTACAAAGACCCAAAGGGACTCAAGTGGGCTTTTGGAATAGCCACTGTGGAAACAGAGGGCAATAGGCAATTGAACACCTTGCCTGGGCTGTCCAAGGATCCTTCTGCAGATGGACTTCTGAATGGAAAGAGCAAAAAATACCAATTGCCGCCTCGACAGTGCACCACCGGCAGTTCCAGACAACTCGAGATGCTGTGATCCCCATCCACAGAATAATCTGTGAGCTGGAGAGTCAAGGGGTGGTCAGCAAAACCCACTCGCCCTTCAACAGCCCCACCTAGCCTGTGCACTAGTCTGACAGAGAATGGAGATTGACTGTGGACTATCGTGGCTTGAATGAAGTGACTCCACCATTGAGCGCTGCTGTGCCGGACATGCTGGAGCTCCAGTACGAGCTGGAGTCCAAGGCAGCAAAGTGGTATGCTGCTACTGATATGCCAATGCATTTTTCTCCATTCCTCTAGCAGCAGAATGCAGGCCTCAGTTTGCTTTCAGCTGGAGGGGCGTGCAGTATACCTGGAACCTACTGCATGCATTCTTCACCAAAATTGTCATGGTTTGACATTGGCCAAAGCCAGCCACCCCCCCAAAAAAACCCTATTTACTCATTCTCCTCTGCTGTAGTTAAGCAGAGGAGAAGTAAATAGGGTTTGTCTTGGGTGCCTGGCTTTGGCCAATGTCAAACCACTACAGTGCTTATCTTTAGATACTTAAGATACTTTTAAAGCAATTACTCTTAGGTGTGATGCAGATGCTGTCAGATTAGACTGTATTATGCTCTTTACTCTCAGATGTTTCTGAAGATCGTGGTAGTTAGATGCAATCTGAAAGCTCAGGAATCTTCATACCTTCCTATTTCAGTTTTGAAGTTGATCTCCACTGCCTCATTTTGATAAGAAATCTAGACATTTGATGAACTAATTTTCTAGGTAGAGTGAACCATTCAGAACTGATCCATTCAGTATCAGTGAATCAATAGTGCCACAGTGTTGTGGGAACAATGTTGCATTTCCAATGCTTGAAATCCTATCCCTTTGCAGTGCACAACCAAACACAAGGACTGCAGTGAAGACCCATCTAACGGCATCCACAGCCTAATGCATCACATTGTTCTTTCATCAGCTTCTCTCCATGGGGCTCCACAGACATAGACTGCCATACCTATTTCTGCTTCATCCTTGTATTTCCAGTTGATCATATATGTCATAGTCCCCATAATCTTTTTTCCTTCTGGTAATTTTTTAAGGTTTCCGCTCTTCAGCAGCTTGCACAGCTTTCTTACAATGCTGTAGCTTTGCATTTCATTTCTCTGGCTGCAAGTACCTTCTTTTTGTGTACAAATCAATGCAATGGAATAAAAATGTTCCATCTTTTATTGATTCTTCTACCACTGGCATATTTTCTACACCACATCTATTAGACCTGCATTTTTATCCCACTGTGTTCAGAGGCTATGACAACTATTTAGACCCCAAGGATATAATCTAACCCTGTAATAATTCTTAAATATTTATTGTTACAATTAAAAAATATTTTATTATTTTCTTCTTTTAATTTTCATATCCTCCCTATGTCCGGTTCATGCAAGTGAAACCCTTAACAGAAAGAAGAGTTAACTGTGCTGTAAGATGTCGATTGAACACATAAGCTCTGACCATATTAAACAATCACAGAATGGGTGGCTGACTAGTGCCCAGTAGAAATGAGTAGCCTTAATACTAGCCTTAATAAAGTTCTTACAACTAAATATGATGAGCATTAGACAAGTGTAGCCAAAATATGGATTTCTATTTAAGCTAAAGCACTAGAGAATTAAGCTTAATAGACTGAAATAACTGGATTTTGACACTTGCCTTAGTGCGTGTGTGCTGAATCCATATTAGTTCTTCTAAGCCTGAACATCTCATACGATGAGTTTCCCTGAATAGAAATTATGTGATTGTAAACAAGATCTGTCAATTTAACTCTTACACAGGGCCTTCCTGTATAATCAATCTTTGCTGAAAATTACAGAAACGAAGTAAATGAGAAAATTCACTGTGTTCAGAGAATCTTTGGGAAATGCGAATCTATGGAGGAAAATGTCCTGAGTTGACAGTCAAAGCCTTTCAGGATTCAATAACTTGAATGCTTAATCACTAGCATATGTGAATCTCTGTGAAATACAAACATTGTTCCATACATGCTCATCTGCCTTTTAATTTCACATTGCTTTTCACTAATTAGCTACATGCCATTTCTCACCTAATCTCCTTTTGTAATATTTAATCTTCAAATGACAGCTCTTATCAGCCAGATGATGCACACAAACAAAGCAGGTCACTATTCTTGCACATAAACATGAATGCCTCTGTCCAAGTTCCCTCTTGATGTGCCAGTAACAGTGAGTAAGAGTGAGGTCATCTGCCCACTTTCTGAGGCTATCCAGCACAGGGTGCCAGGGCTGCAGGAGTTGAGTTGAGGAGGCCTGGTTGATGTTGCTTCAGGCATGGCCCGTTTGTGTTTCTTGTTCTTTTCCATTTGTGTTAATTCTCAGGTCTCCAAGCTGCCTGGGACTGGTGGCAAATTCCCCACTGGGCTTTCCTCTACAGAAAGTCACTTCTTTTGCTTCCACTCAGTCTCTACCACAATCATACTTCGGACTAAACCCCTCACTTCAGAGAGTTCCCTGTTCAGGTATCACAGTAGAATAGTGAAAAACACTCAAATAATGGGTTAGAGCTCTGTGTTTAAGCACATATTTAAGTAACCTGCCTGAAAAACAGATTTAGACCCCAAAGGAATATGGGAATCTAAGTTATTTAGTGTGGAAATAGGGCATATATAACCCACCTGTGCTTTCATGTGGTATTGTCTATCCATTACACGATTTTCTTATCTGTCAACATGTTTCAGCCTCAAATAACACTGGACTAAAAGTCTCATATTGATAGTTTTGATTAATTTCATGGAAATTGTTGACTTGTTAGAGGAGAATTAAATTTTATTAAGTCTTCATGAGAGACTAATTGTAGTAAGAATCTCTACTAGGAAATAAAGAATCTACTCAGGAGAGTTTTCAAGGAATTGATATTATATTAGATTGGTGCATTAGTTTGGGTTTCTTTTCCCTTCAATCTGAAATAGTGAGAGACTCAACTGAATTAATATTTTACATACTTTTTTTCTTTTTTTCACTTGGAGCTACCTGTGTCACAAAATTACTTTATAAGCTAACTTTAAATGAATATACACTTGTGTATATGAGATTTTCCTTTTGTTCCATGCCATATAAGACTGCACTATCACTAGAAAATTAAATAAGAACTAGAAATTGAACTCTGGGAGGCACTAAAAGTCTGCTGCCTGTTATGTGCATGAATTCCAAAGTGTCCTGTTCATTTATTGAAAATTTATTGGACATCTATTTCTTTCACTCCTTATGAAGATATATCCATGAAGACAGTCCTACACCATGAAGAGAAAAGGTAGAGCAAAACAAGAAAGTCATCACCTTTCTGCTGGGGCAAAATTTGAACACAAGTGTCTGGAAATGAGAATGAGTATAGAGTGAACTCTTGTTCCTAATACAAACCAGCAGGTCCAATAATTAACAGCACTGCATCATACCACAAATACAGATACCTGAAGTTCATCAGCAAAATCAAGTAGAAGTGTTAAGATCATTACTAAAGGAGGGCATGAAAAAAGTTTGACCTATAAGAAGAACAGTTGTGTATCCAGAGGAAGATCTATCCCAACTCACTAAGTGATGGAGGCAGGAACAATTAAAGCCAGGTTTCCCTGGAAGTGCCCTTTCACTTTCAAATGAGAAATGTGATTTTTGTCCTAGCACTGGACAAGGTATCAGTCCCATGTGATCCTCTTAGGAGTTTTTTATGCAGAGGTGACATCAAAATACTGATCATGCATGGTTGGAATATTTTCCTGAACAGAGACTTCAAGGAACGAGTGGAATTCCACTGCCCATGTCAGGCCAGACCAGAGCCAGACATTGGTTTTTGGCTTGCCCCCCAGGGAAATCTTGCCTAGACTGAACCAAGTTCATCCACTGGCTAATACAGCTGATATGGCTAGATAACTCTCCTGTCAATCAGAAGTGTGTAGATACCCAGGAAAGAGCACTTGTCCCTAAAGAGCTGATCTCAGTTCACAGGGAATGCAGAAAAGGATGCTGATAGAGTCAATATTTGTTAAGATGAAGAGTAGTGACATGGTAGTGGGAATGATTTACAGATCAGAACTTGTTCCTTCTTAGATACCTTCATCCTTACAAAGACTTAGATTTTCCTAGTCAAAAGAATAAAAACAATTATTTTCTGTGCTACCAGTGTCTTATAAAGTGAGTCCTCTGATCCTCAGATCTTGGTAGCATCCTGTATTTTCAGAGGTGAATGAGGTCGAAAGTCTGAAAAAATTACTGCCTTCATTGGTGAAGTACTGATTTTGAGGTCATTCTGAAAAGATTTTTAACAGAAAGAGAATGATTGGTTTGAAAGATTAACTATTTAAAAAGTGTGCACTTGTGTATGTGTGCATGCACCAAAGAAACAGCAGAGGAGGTTTTACATGAATGGACTGTATTGGTAACCAAGGACGTAAGAAATAACAATCAAACTGCTCAACATTGGTAAACTGGTGTTTTTTGAATTGTCCCCAGAAAATGACTACTCTTGTAAGGTCACAGCCCATACATGACCTGTCACTGACAGCTTTCTTAACAAAAGATGGCAAAACAGGTATAGCATATCCTATGCTGATTCTTTGCTTCCTATCTTCACAAGAATACACACTGCTCTCTTAAAATTATCTAAAATTCAGGAAACAAGGACAATGGGCTTATCCTGTTCTTGAAGGTTCAAGTAAGTGTCAGGGTAAAATAGCTGAGGAAGTGTATGAAAACCAGCTAATCCAAGAACCTACCACAACAAACCAAAGAGTTCCAGTAGAGACTCAGGAGTAAGCATCCATTGTCCTCTGTGTCATACATTACTGATCTTAGTTGGGGCAGCTGGCACACTCATCCTAGTGCTGGTGACTGGATGTGAAAGTGTAAGTGCCAAGCTTTAACCTACTTCGAGACAGTTTAAAAATAGTACCTCACCCTCCCATAAGGTCTTGCACTGAGTTTCATTGCATTTGTCTCCTACATCATGTATTAGTGGAAAAGTACAGAATAATATGGTATAGGCTTCCTAAAAACTCAAAGAGAAGATTAGTGGGACATGTCAGGACACTTAAGGGACAGAAAAACAGCAGACATGTCATGGTTTATCGGTGACCAGTTCCCTCTTTGATTCCCAGCATAGGATAAAACTATGTAATTAGCAGATGAACAAGTTTGGAAAATCTCGTTACAGTTCTGGGACTGAATTATTGTCAGGCTAGAATGAAATGGGTATTCAGCAGGTAAAGGTCAAGCTTTCTCAATTGTATGTCAGTCCAGAGGGAATGGAGAACCCCATCTATTCAATTCACAAATCCCAGAAGAAAATTCAAGTGATGGTGATATATTTAGCTGTCTAAAAAGGACACTCCCTGTGATGCAGCTGAGATGAGAGTTCTTCTGACTTCATGGAGGCTGTAGCTCAAAATATCACAGACGGCAGAAACTGAAATAAATGAAGCAGCATCTACCAAGCAAATACTAATGAGAACTTAACTCTCATGGAAATAAATGAAACTTATGAGAATGGTGTTAAACCTCAGCCCTAGATAAGATAATTTAAATAAAACCCACATGATGATAATATTTTTCATGGCAGTTTCTATAAAAGGGCTTCCATACTTTAGTTTAGTTGTGCTTTTTTCCTTTTTTTTTCTTCAAATTATTTTTGATTCAGTTTTCACAGAGTTCAAGAAATGTTAAACTAAAAAAAATTAAACCTCACACATTTTTGTTAAAACCACCTGAAACTCAAAATCTTCAACAGAAAATGCTACAGATAAAACCTAATGACTTAAAAAATTATAGCTCACTTCTGCTTCCAGTTTCTAGAAGAAAATTGGTTTTAATCACAAAAGAAATTTTGCTTCACAAAAGCTTTTCTTTTCATTTTACAAGGAGTTACCTTGGTCACAAAGAAACAGCTCTGTTTGTGGAAAGGGATTCTACAGAGCAAAATTTAAGAGTTTGTTGGGGTTTTTTTTTCCCTAGGAAAGATTGCAAAATACTATGGTAGGATCCCTTTGTCAGCTTCTGAGACTAGATGAACTTTTGGAGAGGAATAAAAAAAATAGGAACACAATGTTCCTCCTTTTAAAATCAAGCTTTCAGAGCAAAGACACAGACACTCTTAGGAAGCCAATTCTCCGGGGGCTTCAGGAAAGATAAAAGTATTTTACAGGTTAAATATTAAGGGAAACTACTAACTGGAAAGTAGTTCTGTTTTCTGACAGGGCGTTTAAACATTGCCCGTGTCTTTACTAGGAATTTCAAAATTGAGGGACTTAATAATTAAACTACCTTTCCACATGATTGCCACATTGGATAGAGAGTTGTGATTGAGTTATTGCTTGATGACACTACAATTTCATGTGGGTCCCATTTTAGGTTGATTACTTGCATTGCTTAATTATAAGGTACATCACTGCTCGAACTGATTTACTGTTTCGTTTATTGCATCATGTGACTGCCTGATTCACAAAAGCAATTATGCTCAAACAAAATCACTACCGGAGGCTTGGAGAATTGAACTCCTGCAGTGAGTAGACTGTGCCTTCCCATGTGGATTTTCATGATTGTGGATTTTTTTTACCTTACCCTTTTCGTTTTAAGCCTTGTGCTTCTTCGTAAGTATGAAAATAGCACATTGATTATTTGCTCCGGATGGATTGTGTGAGCTCATTTTTATGATGCATAAAGTAACATAGGTGAATAACATCCCTCAGCTGTCAGCCAAAATCAAAAAGGCCTGACATTGCTGTCAGCTTGTCAGGAATGGGTGGAGGATGGCAGCACTCCCAGATTGTCACATTACCAGCCCTCCTCAAAGCAATTTACAGTGATATTTTCACCTGTACATTTCTGCAACCAGATAAGAAGATGAGATAATGTATAAAAGACGAATTAGCATAAAAATTCTGAACAGAGGGTTTTCTTGTCCCCTTTTGGGGGCTTTAAAGGAGTCTGAAGCATAGTTTGGAAGGAATTTGGCCCAAGAATACTGAAGATTAAGTTACAACTAAGGCCATATGTGATATAGCATGCTTGGGCTGTGGTGGAAAGGCTTCTGTATTGTCACATCCAAGGTTAAATCCAGTCTTGGGATCAGATCCTGACCCTTATTGGGGAAGGAAGTAACAACAGGAGAAGTAGGAAAAGAATTGCTGAATTCTTTGATATCACCAAAATGGAAATACATTACGTGTTGTAGTAATTCTCAGGAAACTTCCTGTCTCTCACATCCAGGTCTGCTTCATCTGATGTTCCAGAAGCATTTTAATCAGTTTCAAAACTGCAGCAGGCATGGAGGAACAACACCAAAAAAAACACTACTATGTGTTCATCATAGAATCATAGAATGGTTTAGGTTGGAGGGGACCTGAAAATTCATTTAGTTTCAACCCTCCTGCCATGGGCAGGGCCACCTTCCACTAGACCAGGTTTCTCAGAGCCACAACCAACCTGGCCTTGAGCCTCTCCCAGGTTGGGGCATCCACAATTTCTCTGGGCAACCTGTTTAAGTGTCTCACAGACCTCACAGTGAAGAATTTCTTTGTAACCGCTAATCTAAAACTAGTGTCCTTTAGCTTAAAGCCATTACCTCTAGTCCTTTCAATTCATGCCCTTGTGTCCCCTACCTGTCCTCTCTGAAGATCCTGTCTGTTCCATTCCAAATCTCCATGGAGGCATCCCTTTACATCTCAGTGATGCCAATAAGATTGTGGTCCTGCAAGTGGGCACGGATCCCTAACTCCACTTGTTCATTCCCCATGTTCTGTGTGTTTGCACAAAGGCACTTAAGTTTGGTCCCCAATGAAGCCAACTTACTGGCTGGAGTATCATGAATTCCTATGTGGATTTTCAGGTTTTCTCCTCCTGACCTGTGATCCCACTCCAAGCTCTGGGATCTCCTACTGACACTGACATCAAACTCGTTGGAATAGGACAGACAGAAGTTCCCAACTCCTGACACCTTGAGTTTAAAACTCTCTTCACCAGTCTGGCAAACCTATGGCCAAAGGTGCTCTTCCCCATCTCTGACAGATGGGGAGCAAATCTCATCAGCTCTTAGACCCCATTTCTCAAAAAAAAGTAATAATGTCAGCAGAGAAGGGAATAGAAAATCAAATAATACTTTCTACAAGCAGAGCTTTGTTTAATGAATTCTTCTTTATATCTGCCATGCATCCAAAAAGTGGGGGGTGGCATGTTGTTAAGGTTGATTATTTCTGACAGAGGCACAATTCTGAATGTTTGTCAGATAAAGCTATCTATCAGTAGCTTGACCAGGTAGACTCTTAGTCCTTACTCCATGGTGAGAACACACCAAACATCCATAGGGAAGAAACAGCAGTGCAGTTATGTGTCACAGGGAAAACTGTCCCTGTTGAACTAGGTAGACCTTGATGCAAGGCACACATTAAAGCTTGTGTGGAAATCTGCTGAAATTTTCAGTTACAGCAAATAAAGAAACATGTGTTGAGTGTGATGTCAAAGGGAAGGAGGCCTGTTCATGCTTTAAGAAATCTCTCTTCTTGGGTTCTGGGTAACTAGGCCAAATTCCAGGATGCCAGTACTTATGTACTGGTTTTGGGTGGGTTGAAGTTAATTTTCCTTATAGCAATTAGTATGGTGCAATATTTTGGATTTGTGACCAAAAAATTGTTGGTAACATAGTGGTGCTTTAGTTATTTCTGAGCAATATTCGCACAGGGTCAGAACTCTTCTGTCATACTATATATACTACAGCAAACAGGGTAGGAGTGCACAAGAAGTTGAGGGGACACAGCCAGAACAGCAGACCCTAACTGGCCAAAGGTGTATTCCATATACCATGCTGAGCAAAAGAAGGAGGAAAATGGGGACATCCAGGGTTATAGTGTTGGCTTTTTGAACAGCTGTTACATGTAATGGACAGAGAACATCTCTGATCTTCTGGGGGAAGGCTGAACATCTTCTGGCCTTTGAAAAGCAGTGTAAGACTTCCTTGTTTTGCTTTAGTTTGTAGCACAGCTTTTGTTTTATTTGTTGAAGTATTTTTATCTCAACCCCCAAGTTTTCGTGTTTACCCTTTTGATGCCCCTTCACATTCCACCTAGTGGGGAGTGAATGAATAAGTGTCTGTGTTGGACTACAGCAGGTCACACAAATGTGGATAAATCATCTAACACCGATGTTGTGAGGTCTGTGGCCAGCACTCTGCTTTTCCCATGCATAGTGCCATTTGCATAGGCTATGTATCACCTGGATGCATGAAGGTAGTCTCATGCTGGAAGTTCACTGCAGTTTCAGAGCCAGTGCCTCTCCGCAGCTGAAAAATGTCCCGCTGCACACATCCCCCTTGTCTGTTTTCTCTGTTTCTTCAGGAATTTTTTTTGTGTAGCTAAAGGCAATCTCTTATGTGCTGCCATGTCACCCAAGGTTACACATCTTCTGACAGAGTTGACCAAGAGAAGCTTGGAATCTTCTGCCCTGAACTAAGACCTGCAGTCAGTCCTGTTCTAGCACTCTTTCTGAGTTGAGCTCCATTCACTTCTGAGTTTTTCCATGCTGATGAGAATAAGCCATGGCAGCATGAGGTTTGCACCTATGCCTTGATATAAAAACTGGCAGTTTGCTCCTTAGATGTGTTGGTGTCACTCACACAGAGCCTACACAAGCCAGACTTGTGACAGTAGCTATGGAAGCCAAGGTCTCTCTCAATAGCCATACAACTACCTGGTGTTCAATCACTTCTCCCAGATTTTGTTTCTTCTGAAAACTGTTGAGGACTCACTTAGCCTGTGAGCCTCAGCCACTGTGAGTCTCAGTAAGACATCTAAGAATACTTAAAGTGAAGCATTTTCACAGTCACCAGGACAATTGAGCTATGCTGTCAGCCATTGCTATCCTTTGGCCTTTCTGCCTAGGACTTTGCTGAGATACATATATTCAGGCTGATGACATTTTCTAGACACAAAATTCTCAGGGATGTCACTAAACTGTGCTGTCTTCTCTTTCCTGAAGAATCCTGGTGTTCAAGACACTGGACTGGTTTGGCAGAGGTGCTCGAGTCCTGTTTTATGATCATGCTGAAAACTGGTTCTTCCCACAGACCAGGATAACACAGATCTGCTCCTGCATGCAACCATCACGCCAAACATTCCTAGTTACTTTGTCACAAGAGTAGAGTAACCAGAAACAAAGGCTCATTTAGGAACTTTTCTAGTAAAGATACAGAAAACTTTTCAAGTGCTTGTATTGAGGCAAAATTACTGAAAAGTGTTTTGGGAGGAAAGAAATGGTTATGTCAATATATTGTTTCTTTCACAAAGGCTCTCTTCCCAGCAAAACAGGACTGAGAAAACCAAGAAATTAGGTGTTTCTGTACCCTTCTACTCTTAACATGGCAGTGGGAAACATGAGACACTTCATTCACCAAGGCTGGAGAGAAATTAGATCATATGTTTACAAAATGTTTTCTGACAGGAAAAAACTTGTGATAGAAGAAGTGAAATTCCCTTGTTTCTAGCCCTTTCAAAACTTAAATTGGTTCCATTTTAACTGCCTATACTGGCAACACTGTTTTCTCTGCATAGATCTCTCTTTGTTGACTCCCTTCTGATGAACTGCTTTAAGAGGGTATACCACTAAGATTACATCACCTTAAGGATTGTGCAAGGAAAGTGATATTTTCTTCCATCTGAACGTAGATTTAAAAAAATCAAAGATCATCATACAGCTGTCTAGAGGGGTCAGCTTAGACCATGTGAAGAAAAGAATATTCTGGTCAGTTTTTTTGTTTGGTTTGGGGTTTGTTGAATTTTGGTTTTAGTTTTGATTGTTGGTTGGTTGGTTTGATTTGGTTTCATTTTGGGAGTCTTTTATTTGTGGTGGGGTTTTTTGTTTGTTTGTTTGTTTGGGTGGGTAGGTGGGGTTTTTTTTGTTGTTTGGGTTTATTTGATCTGGAGGAGAGGCAAAACAAAAGACCAATTCCTGCTTATTTTTTAATACTACACTTTTATAAAACTTCTGTATAAGTTATTCCACTGTTTTAGTATTTTAGTATTCAAATAACTAGAGCCAAAAAGGATTTTTATATTTAAAATGTCATCTTTTACAAAACAAGCAAAAATTCCTGGAATTTTCTCCTCTCTTAAAAAGCTTGAAAATCTAAAAAGAACCATTTATTATAAAATTAAGCCAGTAGAGAATAAATATATGAAGCTTTGATCACTACCAAATTACTCAGGGTCTTATAAATCTGACCTCTCACCTCAATTTTAGTTTCCTCAAATTCTATATTAAAGCAAAGTTTTTGTAGCTGTGAACTTAAAGCTAATTAAAATTAAATTACTTGTAGAAGTGAAGACATCTGGCTTTGCCATACAAAATGACAACTGGGGTTTTTAGCACAGTAGAAAATGCTTGTCCCGTGATTCACCTCCAATTACTTTACAAGCTTTTTTACCTTTGGGTTGTTTGTTTTCCTCCTACTAGTTAACACTGTGCTCTGTAGGTTTGTCTCAATAAACTTTCTTGGGGTAGTTCCCATGACTAACAACTAAATAGTCTAAGGGTATGCAGAAGGAGGATCCCTGTTCTTTTAGGGTATCTGGTCAAAGGAGCTATAAATAAGAATATACAAAGACAGAAACCAGACTCAAAAATTATAAGAGAAGTCCCTATACAAATAAACCTGGCCAGCCACACCACCTATAAAGGTGAGCTATAAAGAGACTGTAGAAAAACTTGGAAATTTGCAAAGGATAGGGATGTAAAGTTGAGGGTCCAGGATGTTGGAGTGGGACTATGCCAGCCACGGAGGAGATGTGCAGGGAAGAGGGAGCAGGGAGGAACAAGGAGGTGGGGTGGGCAGACAAGGGTACAGAAGAGCCCTGTCGCCTGTGAGCTGTGGCTGCTCAGCGCCTTGTGCAGCAGAGCCCTGCACTGATCACCACATGTGTCCTGCCTGCTCTCACCCACTCATCCACCTCCTTCCCTATCCCAGGCACGCGAGTGCTGCAAGGACTCGACGCCAGCTGCTGGGGGAGTGGCGTGTGAGGAGCAGGGAGCAGCTCATGGAGTCACACCGGGGCTGTGGGTGCCTCTGGCCGCGGGTTGGCTTCAGAGAGAGTGAGGGGGTTTCTGTGCCAGCAGCTGGAGAGAGGGGGTCTTTAACCTCCAGCCACTGGGGCAGGAACAGTCTGTACCCTGAAAACCAGCTTCTGGGGCGACCAGTGTGAGTGCATGTCTCAGCACTGTCAGCTGCAGTTGCAGCACCAGTCACACACGGGTGCCAGCTGTTGGAAGGGATGAGTGTTTTACCTTCCCCAAAACCTGCTGTGCACAGTGAGTGAGTGTGTGTGTGTGTGTGTGTGTGTGTTCACTGACAATCTTCAGGCTGATACCAGCTGATGAGCAGGGGAGACTCAGGTCTGAGCTGGGGTATCAGGTGAGTGGACAGTCCATTCTGGGATTTGGGGGACCTGTGAATGTGGGGTGCTGGTGGGACAAGTACTTGAGTGCTGTGTAGTCAACAAAGTCACACTTAATATTCCTTGGTGTATAGTAGAAAAGAAAATGTAGGATCTATTTTATCCTTATACTTAATATGAATTGGCAGTTTTGTGTTGCAACAGAGGCTGCTCTTCTAAGGAAAAGTGAGCTGAGACTGGAACACAATATCAAGGGCACATGGGCAGGTACCTCACCTACAGGAAGCCAGAATGCAGACAGCAGGTCCAGGTCAGGATGAGGGCCAGAGACACTGCCGAAGATCAAAAACAATCCATTGATGAACCAGCACTTCTGCAATGATGAGACAGGTCTAAGCCCAAACCAAGAAGCCAAGTTGTTGGATGTGTGTCAGAGTCAGACAAAGTATAGTATTTGCAACAGATGTCACTGCTGCACAGTTGCGGTGTGGGTGGAAGCCAGGGCATTGCAGCAAAGCTTCAGGTAAAAGTAGCTCCCAAGGCAAAAGAGGGGCATGCTCTTGTTTCTACCTTTCCTCAACAGAACTCTTAACAGTGAAGGAGCTGCTCTTGGTCTCAATCAGACCCTTTTAACTAACCCAGCTAAACTAGAAGGGGGATGTGCTCACATCATGTTGGGCTGCTCAGACAGATTTTCCTGACTTAAATGTGCTGATGTACTGAACACGGTCAGACAAAACTTGGAGTCTCTCCTTCATCACATCACATCACACCTCAGAGACAAAACTAGCGAAGGCTCTGAATACTTCCCTCACTGCATTTTTGGAGCTGTCCCCATCACAATCATTTGGGAACTGGAATATTAGACCTGTTTTTGTTACAACAAAGATATGAGCAACTATGTGTAATGTACATCAAAAACAGGGCATTGTGGTGCATTTGCCTTTGCCTTTACCTGTTGGTCAGAATGCTCATTTCTAAGCAGCATTTTTCTGACCCGTCAGCATGCCACTAACCTATCTTCTTCTGGCAGTTCTTCCAGGAGGTACGAAGGGTTTAATAAGTGCTTAAGAATGATAATATTCGACAGCTCCTTTGCAGAAGTTGTCTCTTATCCCCACAACAAAAACTATGAAAGTGTTTATTTTCTAAGCATGGTAGAAAGACAGTATAGCAGAGGCAAAGAGTTGAGTAAGGACTGACATAGGCTTCTTGGGCACAACAGTTCAAGGAGGCAAAAAAACGCAGAAGTAGCTTTTCAAGCTCACTCATAAAGATAGAAGCAGGAGTTAATCTACTTGTTTTATGAGTTGATCACCTGTACCACCTGATTTTTGAAAAATTTATGGGTCCCACCTCATCTATAGAACTTATATATTCACTACATATATTTCTATGCTTACATACCTATTTATATATTTTCCGCAAATATTTTCTGCTTCCTGAAAAGGAAATTACAAACTCAGAAATCATCTTTAAAGGAGACCAAATATATCAACCAAACTTTGGGTGACCTCAGGTGAAAAGAAATTAATTCATATACTTTGACACTGTCAACAAATGTATTTTTAGCTCAAAGTAGTTGAAATGCCTATTGCTGTACTAAGTGCTGTGAATATTGCTGTAGTATAAATGATGTATTCTACTCACGTAGTAACCCCTTCTTTCAGGGTGTTCGATGTAAACCTGATCATGAGCACACTTGATTTTAATTTATGAGTTTTGCATTCCTCTTCACTATGTCAGGAGTCCCTCTTGCATTTTTATCTGAGATTCATAGAAATGCAAAGGATTCTTATACTGTATCTATGATCTCTCTATCATAGTGACAGTATAAGAATTCTTTGCATTTCTGTGAATCTCAGTTGATTCCACTATGATTATTTGTTAAAATGTGATTTCTGGCATCAAGAAGATTGAGATCTGCAAACAGAAGGATGAGAGTTTTCAGTTACCCACGAGTAGCCAGCAAAATCCCATTTCAGACATCTTTTCCGTGCAAGAGAGGATGAGGAACCAAAACTTATAGGTTAGAATGTTATCCTCTGCCAACAAAAAGATTCAATCTTACTGAAAGCTCTTCCATTGATTCTACTGGATGTCAGAGCAAAACATTTAATTATTATTAGATTTAGTATGTTGTCAGTGTCAATAAGAGCCTGTCCCATTTACACTGCAGAGAAAATTCACTCATGGATTTTAGGAAAGAAAAATGTCAGCCTATCTACTCTTTTTCCTGCTTCATGTTCTACTTTCCTAAATGTGGTTGTTGTTTCACCAAGGTGGGTGGAAAAAGTCCTCTGAGGATACTATATCTTCTTCATACATCTGCAAACGTGGGCTCTATGCCCTGCTTTGCCATAATTTGTGTGAGCTTGGGAAAAACACTTTGCTTATTCGCTAACAAGATAATAACATAAAAGAATATTTCCAGCTGTATCAGGAGAATAAATAGAAAACAATGCAGCAAAGATTCACTTGCATGAGGTAACAGGAGTTGTTTGGAAGAGAAGACAGAGGGTGAGTTCTACAGAAATAATTTTTTTCCTTGGTTCCCTGTTGTTTGGCACTTATTCCAGCAGTACAGAAAATTATTTTCCCCTCTAAGCCTTGTTAAATTCCTTGTTGCCCATCAGTAGTGAGATACTAGTTAATTTACTAGTGAAAACAGGTCTGAATCTGTCTAAGCTACACACACTTTAATTTGACTGATGCACATCAGAAAAGCACTTATATTTTCATGATAGTCTCAATTTACTACTGCATGGGGAAAGTGAAGTAGTTAACACAGGTCTGTGGATTCAATCAAGACCCAGGGAAGTAATGATGATAATACACCAAGAAAAATACCAGCATAAAAACTGTGCTTTCTTGCAAATGATTTACAGAATAAAAAAAGCACTTACTTGAAGGATGTAGCTGGTTTGTTACTGTGACACAGATAGAAACACACAGTAACACACACAACAGGTGTTCAGGCAGAGAAGAGAAAAGAAGTCTCTAGTTTATTGTTGACCTCGTATATATAAGTTTCTGGACAGTGACCAGAGATTGGACAGAGAAGTTACCACTTCTCCATCTCCACTGGTCACTTGAGAAGTCCATCAGGTGATATCTTTTACAAAGAAATGTAAACATGATTCTTATTTATCTTAAAATTCATGAGAACTGACTCCACTATACTAAAACAAATCAGAATGTTTATTTCCAAGACTGGTTCTAGAAAGAAGCCCTTTGTTGAAATACAATGGTCTCATTTCTAATCTAAATTAGCAGAAAAAAACACACCCTAAACAGAGATGATGGGTATTTCAAAATGCTTAGAGAAATTAGACAAGTATCTCTGTTTAGGACATCATGGTCTCAATCTTCAGCTTAAATGAATCCCATCTTGCTTTGAGAATAGCACATTAGAGCCCTCATTGGACAATTCCCACATCCTTGATGTCTTCCATAGTAGATGTCCACTTGAATGGCTCATGTATTCTGCAGTCTCTTTCCTTGGGCTGACTTCTTGTATGTTTTTAGGTGAGCAGGTACTACTACCAGTAATTTGGACATTGCTCCAGGGCTCCATCTGGCCATGCTGGATCAATCCAGACAGCTAAAGCACCGACACGCTGACATGTTTTGCAGTCTTTCTTTCTGAAGAAGTGCCTAGCTGAGCCCTGTGTCATCTCTCTGACATACAGCCCTGATGGCCAAAAAAAGATTCACAGAATTCACAGAATGACAGAATGACTAGATTGGAAGAGACCTTCAAGATCACTGAGTCCAAACACATGACCTAACACCTCAACTAAACCATGACACCAAGTGTTATATCCAGTCTTTTTTAAACACATCCAGGCATGGTGACTCCATCACCTCCCCAGGCAGACCATTCCAGAACTTTATCACTTTTTCTGTGAAAAACTTTTTCCTAATATCCAACATTATTTTCCCTTGACACAGCTTGAGACTGTGTCCTCTCATTCTGTCAGTTGCTGCCTGGTGAAGGAGACCAACCCCCACCTGACTACAGCCACCCTTCAGGAAGTTGTAGAGGGTGATAAGGTCACCCCTGACTCTCCTTTTCTCCAGGCTAAACAACCCCAGCTCCCTCAGTCGTTCCTCACAGGTTTTGTGTTCCCAGCCCCTCACCAGCCTCATTCCCTCCTCTGGACACACTCAAGTGTCTCCACGTCCTTCCCAAACTGAGGGGCCCAGAATTGGACACAGCACTCGAGGTGTGCCCTCACCAGTGCTCAGCACAGGGGCAGAATGACCTCCCTGCTCCTGCTGGCCACACCATTCCTGCTACAGGCCAGGGGCCATTGGCCTTCTTGACCACCAGGGCACAGAGCTGGCTCCTGTTCAGCCAGCTGTGGATCAGCACCCCCAGGTCCCTTTCCTCCTGGGCACTGTCCAGACACTCCACCCCCAGTCTATAACTCTGCAGGGGGTTATTGTGACCAAAATGCAGGACTCGGCACTTGGACTTATTAAACATCATCCTATTGGACTCTGCCCATCCATCCAACCATTCCAGGTCTCTCTGCAGAGCCCTCCTACCTTCCAACAGATCAACACACGCTCCCAGCTTAGTGATATCTGCAAATTTACTAATTAAAGACTCAGTATCCTCATCCATGTCATCAACAAAAATATTGAACAGGACTGGCCCCAGCACAGAGCCCTGAGGGACACCACTGGTGACCAGTCCCCAGATGGATGCAGCACCACTCACCACCACTCCCTGGGCCTGGCCATCCAGCCAGTTCCTAACCTATAAAGAGTGCTCCTCTGGGCTGCCAGCTTTTCCAGGAGTGTGCTGTGGGAGACAGTGTCAAAGGCCTTACTGAAGTCCAAATGGACAACATCCACAGCCTTCCCCACACCCACCAGGCTTTTGTGACCAGGCAGGTGACCTGGTCATAAAAGGAGAGCAGGTTGGTCAAACAGGACCTACCCCTCCTAAACGCATGCTGGCTGGGTCTGATACCCTGGCCATCCTGTGAGTGCTGTGGGATGACCCAGTATAAACTGTTCCATCACCTTACCAGGTATTGAGGCTAACTGGCCTATAGGTACCAGGATCCTCCTTCCCACCCTTCTTGTGAATGGGGGTCACATTGGCCAGCTTCCAGTTATCTGGAACCTCCCCAGTGAGCCAGGACTGTTGGTAAATGATGGAGAGCAGCTTCCCAAGCTCATCTGCCAGCTCCCTCATCACCCTGGGATGGATTCCAGCTGGTCCCATAGATTTATGAACATCCAAGTGTCTCAGCAGTTCTCTGACTGCCTCCTCCTGGATAACAGGAGCACCATTCTGCTCCCTGACACCATTTGCCAAGCCAGGAGGACAGCTGTCCTGAGGACAAGCTGTCCCACTAAAGACTGGGGCAAAGAAGGCATTAAGCACTTCCACCTTCTTCTCATCCACAGTTACTAAGTGGCCTCCTACTTCTAGTAGATAAAAAAAGGTTGGTCTTACCCTTCCTTTTGCCATTAATATATTTGTAAAAACATTTTTTATTGTGCTTTACAGAAGTCGCCATTTTAAGTTCAAATTGAGTTTTGGCCTCCCTAATTTTTTTCCTAACTGCTCTAGCAGCCCCCTTAAATATTTCCTGAGAGACCTGACCCTCCTTCCAAAGATGATGCATCTTCTTTTTATTCCTGAGTTCCCTCAAAACCTCATTTCCCATCCAGGCTGGACGTTTGCCTTGTCAACTCATCTTTCAGCACACAGGGACTGTCTGTTCCTGTGCCCTCAAGGTGAACTTATCTTTACAGAAAGATATATCACTAACTTTGAGAAATACAGGAGCCTGGAGTACATAAACCTAGTAAAAACTACAAAAGAAGATATAATTTCTGTATATGTAAGAATAGTTCCAGCTGCAGCTCAGCACTTTAGTTAAGCAGTCTTCCAAATGCCACCATGAAGTTAACTTCTGTATTTTATCAGTAGAAAATAAGCACTTCCCACCGGTCTGGGATCTGACATCTACAATGTTTTTTTGCAGCAAGAGTACTTCATTCAGCTATACAAGAGCATCTGAATGCTCACCTCTAGCTCCATGAAAGCACTGTCAGAGAGGGTCAGCATATCACAGATCAGAAAGGACAAGAAAGACATGAGCCACATCATGTCTAAGACACTGCAGATTCAGGAGTCTGAACCTTCAGCTGTAGCAGGGAGAGAGACTGTCCCTGTGAAGTAAAAGTGAAAACTTTGATCATGAAGAAGTCAGGAAGCTGATGATGACTCAGTTTTAGAGGAAGGTCTGGCCCCACTCAAAGACTGGCACTGTCCTCTTTGCTGATGAGGAAGTGATGCCAAATGATCTTTTCTTGCAGATGAATATGAGCCTCTTGGGACCTCTAGACAGAAGCAGTGAGTGGTAGTGGGAGTGGTAGGCAACTCTACTACAGGTGATGAAGGCCCCCAAGCTGACTTTCCATTGAGGAAGGCTTGCTGTTTGTTGGAGGCTCAAATTCAGGATACCTAGCAGAAAACTAGAGCATATTGATTATAACTTCTTGATATAGGCATTTGAGGAACAAGCAAAGAAAGGTGTTCTGCTGAACCTGATTCTTATAAACAAGGAAGAATTGGCTGTGAATTTGTGAAAGCTGTGGGCAATCCTGGCTGGAGAGACAATGAGGTCATGGATTTCAGGATTCTAAGAGGAGGGAGCAAAGTGAAAAGTAGGGCCAGCAATATGGACTTCAGGAGGGAAAACTTTAATCTCTCCAGGTATCTGTTTGGAAAAATCCCTAAAGATACAGTCCTGTTGAGAAGAAGGAACTATAAGTGCACATTCAACAATCCACACTAAAATTTTAAAAAGAGCCATCCTGTAAAGAAGGAAAGCAAGGCCAGGCTGCAGGAAGCCTGCATGGATAAGTAAGGCACACGACTCAAACATAAAAAGGAGGTGGAAGTGGTTGCAGGTGAGGAGGAGCACAGAGACACTCTCAGGTTGTGTAGGGGTGGGGTCAGGAAGGTTAAAACCCATGGGAATTGAACCTAGTGAGGTACAACATGAAGATTTTCTGCAAGTATACTAACATAAAGAGTAAGGCTAGGCAAAATATGTCTCCTCCACTAACTGGAGAGGAACCATGGTGACCAATTTCATAGAAAAAGATGAGGTAGTCACTCCCTTCCTTGCCTCAATCATTACTTGTAAAACCAACATTCAGGAGCTTCAGGTCCTTGAGAAGAGAAATCTTGGGCAAGGAAAACTCACACTCAGCGAGGAGAAGCAGGTTAGGGAACTGTTGAACTGGATCTGCAAGCCCATGAGACCTGACAGGATGCACACACAGGTGCTGAGGAGGTGAACTAGGGCCACTGCAAAGCTACTCAATTATTTTGGAAAGGTCACAGAGAATAGAGGAAGTCCCTGCAGACTGGAAGAAAGCAAATGTTACTTCAATTTCAAGAAGGTAAAGAAGGAGGAAGCGGGTAATCTCAAGAGGCCCCTTCCAACCTAAATGCTTCTGTGATTGTCTGATGAGAGATGGCTGGAAACAGAGAACAAACAAGAACTAGAAGGACTCAATACTTTCTGTGGACTGCCAGGTGCAATTGCTCAGAAACCCTTCTTCACTAGCTTTCAAATTTAATGCTTTCTTTTTCCATTTTCTCCCTATGTCACTATTGCATAACAGAAACCTGATGAGAATAGTATCTGCAATTTGGCTCTTAAAAGTTCTTGTAGAGTGCCTGGTGAAAATAAACATTATCATGAGATGAAATATTTTAAAATATATATTCGCATCTGAGAAACATCACATTCTATAAGGAATAAATTAGTGCTGCACCTCTTATGCAAGTACATGCTAATGATATGTTCCATGCTTGAACAATGCTTGGTCAGCACAGCCAGGTTACTCTTAATACTTTTATGATCTGTTTGTATTTAAAGCTTTCCATTTTCACATGTAAACTAGCTGATAGCCTTTTGTGAAAAAAATTGATACGCGTGTACTTGTCCAGCTAAGGGGCAATAAGGACATAAAACAATGATTATGCTTAAAATATTTAGATGAAAAGTGTACCATCTACTGTCCTTAAATCGGTAAGGATGTCAGCCTAAACTAATTTAAATTAAACAAGTAAGAAAAAGACAACTTCACTATTGTCTATAATAAAATCAAGCCCAAGTAGTTTTGAATTCTAGCCACAGACAGCAACAATATTTCTCTCTCCTCCATCATGCATGAACACAAACAGAAATAAGAAATAGCACACATAAATAATGATATCTCTACAAAGACATCTGTATGACATAGGATATCTCATAGCCTAAAACTTAAGCAATCCTGATGAAGTATGATTTTAACTATTTCAAAGACAGCTGGTTTTCATGCAAGAGATTTTTCCCACACAAATCAGGGTCAAATAAAACTTTCAGATATAGAGAAACAAAATCCTAACCTTTCTCTTTAAAAATCCAGTCAAGATGTTTTGACAAATTTTATGACAAATTCTACACCAGAATATTGGCTGCCTTGTAATTAGGCATTGAAGTGAGCCAGTGAATTTGTGGCAAACCAAGCTTGGCCAAAAGAAAGAGGAAAACACACTAAAAAATTAGGTATTTGTTACACGATACCTAACTGTCCACAGTTGTTGACAGTGTTAAATATTAGCAACTATACTTTCAGAGCAGCAAGAAGATCATAAAATTGTTGTGCTTCTTTTCAAAGATCTTTTCACAAAGCTCTCTTAGAAATAGTGTCTCCTAAATGGCTGTAAATGTGGAGATTCTAAGCAATCAAATGTTTTGTTTGTTTTTTTTTTTTAATATTAAATAAAAAGATTTTAATTCCTAGGAATAGAATATATGTGAAGGAGAAATAGAGAGAAAGCAAACTTCTCATCAAATGCATAAAAGCTTGTCAATTTTACTTGATGCCAGCAAGAACATCTCTCCTAAGTCAGCCTTATGTCCGTAGTTTTCTCCTGTGACTCAAATGTCCCTCCTGTTAAATGGTGACCACATTTACTCTCACAGGAAATTCAGTGTCTCCAGCTGCACCTGAAGGGATCAGTTTGGACTTGGAAAGTGTTAGTAGAGGCAACTAGGGACAAAGCATGGATCTGGGGATTGCAGGTGTTCAGACATCATAAAACCACTGGCAGGGCTGTTAGCAGGTCATGAACATGTGTGCACTGAAGGAAACTCATTGGGCCTGGGATATACAGCCTGAGATTTGAGACAGAAGCCGTATTTGATGGATCCAGTATTTACTGGGTTCACTCGTTCAACTGTGGCATATTTTTTTTTTTTTTTTTAATTTGGCTTTATAATAGGAAAGCTGAGAAGATCTTAATTTGAACAGCAAGTATAGGTACTACAGCAATAAATTACATCCATGTTCCATTTCAAAACCAGAGGAGATTCAGAATGTACTTATATTTTCTATTAGTGCCTGAGTGTTTCTTGATTAAAAAAAAAAAAAAAAAAAAAAGGCAATACAGCCATCACCTGTAATAGTAATCAGTGACAGTTTCTACAATAGTTGGAGTCCTGCAAAGACCCTAGTTTATTGCATTTGTATTCTATAAATGCAGGCTGTATTCTCTGTGACCTTTATAAGCTTATTTTCCTTTTTTGTCTCTAAAAGCTAAGAGACACCATTGTTCCTTGGGTAAGGAAGGGAAATGAAATGAAAGTAATAATATAATATGGGCCATTTCTGGGATCTGGGGGCATTAAGTGTTACAGGGCACTAGACCTCATTCAAAAGTTTACTCTCTAAGTGGGATAGAGCTGGCAACCAGAGCTGAAATCCAGACTACAAAAGAATTGTTTACAAGGTTCCCTAAAATAGCTATTTGAATCTTCTTTCAAGTAGACTTCTTTGCATTGCTCTGATGACATTACTAGTTTTACTCAGAGATGCTTTTTTCATCCCAGGCATGTGTCAAAGCCATGTTAAGAGATTCATGAAACTGAGCTGAATACTCAGCTTGCTGAAAAAAAGCAGCAGAGAGGCACTATCATCATACCATACAGACCAATCAACACCAGGACAAGGCCTACATAGCACAGAAGTCCACATCTGGGTTTGACAAAGCAGTCAGTGCTGCATCCAGGGAGAAAGGGAAGGTTTTTCTCTGAAAATGAGACCCATATGCCCACACTTTTAATTTTATGACTATTCAACTTCCAGAATTCTTCCACAAGGAAAAGCCAGGTGAAAGGTTAACAGAAAATTGAGATCTCAGATAGCATTTCTGAGCTGCTCACAGTTTTGATATGTCTAAAATCTGCCATGAATTCAAACAATTCACAAATCAAACAACTTATGATAAGTTATTTGTAGAGTTTCTTTCCTGAGATTGGTAACCCTCTTAAAATATTGGAGTTTATTTTATCCAGAAATGCTTACTTATTAAAGTTCAGGTGGTGATTTCATCCCAAGTGAAATATGGAAACAGGTGAGAACTTTCCTGCATCTTGAATTTAATTTAAAATGTTGACCAAAGCATAGGTTATTGAGTAATTTTAACTTACTAATTGTGGTGGTTTGAAAAGGAAGTGAGGTTTTTTGGGATTCAGTGGTCAAACCAATGAGTGCTCAGGTTTGAATATTGGCACTTAGTGTGGCCACTGAGGACAAGGATCCGCCTCTGAGAACACAGGGGGTTAAAAGCAGAGGGCTCCCGGGAGAACTCTCTCTTGGTTCCGGTCCGTGAGGGAGTTCAGGTCTCCCCTGCCCAGCTGCTCCTGCAGGATGGAAGGGTGGAGAAAGTACAAGAACCTTGAGAGGTATCAGGCAGCCCCCTTTCCCTTCCCCAGAGAGAGAGAGAGAAAGACTGTATCTATCTGTGTTACTTTGAAATTTGATATCGGCAGCCGGGCAGCACGACCGAAGGAGTATGGAGGGGTAGCACGAGAAGGTGCTGTGGGAGTTCTGGGCAGGCACAGTCCAAGGTTTTAACCCTTTTTGTAGATGATGGAAACTTTATAAATGCTAATCCTCCTGAATCTGAAGAAGGAAGATAGAGAACTGAACAAAGGTGATGAAAGTTTGTGCAAGTGGAAGATTGTCAGAGGATGCTAAAAGGAATCCTAGGTGGGAGGAGATGATGGAGTGGCCTTTGGCTGGACTTTTCTTGTATGGCCATAGACAGACCCATTTCTTTTCTGTGACATAGAGACTGCATCTGGGGAGAGGCATTGGCTTGGAGCCAATAGTGGACAGTAGAAGAGTAGTGTGAACAGAGATGAGAGGAAGATCTCTGTTCTCAAGGCCCCTCGGCCCCAGGGAGTGAAATTGAGAGGGACTGGTGTCCCAAGATTTGAGAGGCTGTCATTTTTTGGAACTGACCGAAGCATCTTTAAAAAGAGAAACCCTAGAAGCAGCTCTGGTCCATGCACAGTGGTGAGAGCACTGGACATGGAAGAAGAGGTCACGATATGGTGCAAGAAGGACTCCTATCTCTCCTTGATGAACTGAGTACTGATTATCAGAAAGGTAGTAATGGACTGAGGATTAATTATCTGAGAAGTGGTAACTTGACTGGGGAATTTTTAGTTTTGTTGCACTGTGTTGAGAACTTGGGTGGGGGGAGGAGGAGTGTTTTTTAAAGTTTTCATCACCTTTTATGTGTGTCTCTTTTACATATTGTAAGTTAATAATTTTTTTTTTTTCCTTTTGTTTCTAAATTAGAAACTGTTTTGCTCTGTTTTTGGTCACATCTCACAGCAAACACCAGGGACAGTATATCTTCATGGGGGCACTGGCCTTGTGCCAGCGTCAAACCATGACACTAATATAGTTTCCTCTTACTAAAAATGGAGACTATTTTCCCTACATCTACAAAAGTGAAAATTAAAAACCATCTATCTGTATTCTCTAATTGATGGAAAGCCCCAAGTCCTACTTGTATCACAATTTGCTAGACACCAAACAAGTGTTTCCCAAGCCTCCTCCTAGGCCAGGCTTACTATCTCTCAGGTACAGTATGGAGATGTCATCACAGAGAGACCAAGTTTGAAGCAGAGATATTTCTGTGTGAGAGAAATCCCTCTTGCCCTGTCCATTATTCAGTCATCCCTTCCTCTTGTGATGGATCACAATAGTCAGCTGTGACTCTATGCAGATCGCTCCCTCAGCTGCACACAGCCTCTGTACAGCCCTCTGTTTTGGAGTTTCTTTGAGTTGCTTACACTCACAAATCATCTCTTTAGCCAGTTTCTTCACAATTCTCTCTATTTTCATGTTGATTCTGTTAAAGGGGTCATTGGGAATACTACAAAGTCTTTGTGCCGTCTTCTTCTTCCATGAGGCAGAGAACTGCAGAACAAATTGGGAAGTAGATGCTGGCTGAAAATTAAGATGTTTCGAAGGCTATCAGTGACATGCATCAGAATGACAGAGATATCTTATTGTACTCAGTTAAGAACTGTGGTTCTTCAGAAAATCACACTATCTCCTCTGCTTTCCATCTGGAACCTTCAGGCTTTTCTAAAATATGACTGGAAGCACCAATAGAGAATTTTATGAATATGTGCTCATAATAATTAGGAAGTACTGGCCCACTGAAAATCTTTGGAAGAGGATTTTGTCAAGCAGATAAAAAACAGATCAATACAGGAAATCTTCTATCCAAGTATTTGTATTTCTTTTTGTGGCACATTAACCTTGGCTGGTTGCCAGATTGCCATTCAGCCAGTCTCTCACACTGCCTCCTCAACAGAACAGGGGGAGAAAATTAGATGAAAAAGCTCCTGAGTTAAAATAAAAACAGGGAGATCACTTACCAATTACCACCATGGGCAAAACAGACTCAACTTGAAGAAAACAATAAAATTCATTGCTGATTAGAAATAGGGCATGATGGTGAGAAACAAAGATAAAACTAAAACTAAAGTGTGCCAGTAAAAGAATTGTCCCTGACCAAAGGGATACTAAATAGTAAGCTTGCTGAGAGAGTCAATGGGACCAATCCTGACATTGATTGGAACACATGGGTCAAAAAAAAACTTCCTAAAGCAATTTCCAAACCCCAAAAATTGAAAGATTTGACAGCTCAAATTCAAGAAAATGGTAAGTCATGGATAGACAGATCAATGATTTGGGTGTTACACCTTGGCTAAAGGATCTTTGTAAAGTAATGTCGTAGTTTGGAAAAAATGAGTTTTTCTGAACTTCAGTGGTTCAAAGGTGTGACGTTGGCACAAGGCCAGTGCCCCTATAACGATATACTGTCCTTGGTATCTGTTGTGAGATGTGACTAAAAACAGAGCAAAACAGTGTTTAATTTAGAAAGCAAAAGAAAATAACTATTACTTATAATAGGCAAAGAAGACACATACAGAAGAACATGGAAACTTTAAAAAAAACCCACTCTTCCTCCCCCCTCACCAGTTCTCAACCTAACAAAACAAACTGAAAATTCTCTATCACGTTACCACCTTTTAGATAATTAATCTTTAGTTTATTACCACTCTTTTGATAATCAGTATTCAGTTCGTTGAGGAGAGATAGGAGTCCTTCTTGCACTACATTGTGGCCTCTTCTTCTATGTCCAGTGCTCTCACCACTGTGCATGGACCAGAGCTGCTTTTAGGGTTTTTCTTTTTGAAGATGCTTTGGTTAGTTCCAAGAAACGACAGTTTCTCAAATTTTGGGACACCAGTCCCCCCCAATATTACCCCCTGGGGCCGAGGGGCCTTGAGAACAGAGCTCTTCCTCTCATTTCTGTTTACACTACTGTTCACTCTTGGCTCTAAGCTAATGCCTCTCCCTAGATACAGCTTCTATGTTACAGGAAAAAAAATGAGTCCGTCCATGGCTATACAAAAGAGTCCAGTCAAAGTCACTCCATCATCTCCTCTCACCTAGGATTCTTTTCAGTATTCTTACTCTATCATTTTTTCTTACTTCTTTCTATCTTTCTTCTTTAAATTTAAGAGGATTAGCATTTATAAAGTTTCCATCATTTACGAAAAGGGTTAAAATCTTGGGCTTTGTTTCCCCAGAACTCTCACGGTATCTTTGCTGCTGGGCACTCTTCTCGCGCCACCCCCCCCCATACTCCTTCGGCCGTGCTGTCTAGTTGTTGATATCAAATTTCAAGGTGACGGAGATCACAGACACGGTTTTCTCAGTCTCTCTCTCCGGGAGGAGGGGGGGGGGGAAGGGAAAAGAAGGCTGTCTGATGCCTCTCAAGGTTCTTGTACTCTCTCCACCCTTCCATCCTGCAGGATTTTTCCTCTCCCCCTCTGTGCCCAGGTTCCAGGCCTACCTCGCCCAGGCCGCATGGCTTCCCCTCCCCGCCCAGCCAGCCGCTGGGCAGGGGAGATCCCTCCGTCCTCAGGGACCGGAACCAAGAGAGAGCTTTCCGGGAGCCCTCTGCTTTTAACCCCTTGTGTTCTCAGAGGCGGATCCTTGTCCTCAGTGGCCACACCAGGTGTCAGTCTTTAAACCTGAGCACTCATTGGTTTGACCACTGAAGTTCAGAAAAACTCATTTTTTCCAAACTACGACAAGTAGGTTTGACTGTGTTGGTTATAGTAGTAGTGATATTACTATTCTTACCCTGTGTGTTTACTTGTGTATGACAAATGACAGACAGAACTAACAAAGAGGTTTTTACCATACAAGAGATGGATGTAGGAAACAAGACTACAGAAAGTTCTCAAAATCTTAAAGAAATAGTGGATGAAGGTATATATATGGAGGAAGGTTTTGAATTAAGACCTTGGAGAAAGATTTACTCGAATAATAGAGAATATTACTGGATTTGACCTATGCTTGTGGAACAGACCAAGTTTTCACAGCATTAAAATTGCTGTATTGTAAAAAAGCAACAATTAATGCAAGTCAAATGCCTGATAGTTTATGCCATGAAACACAAGGTAGTTGATAAACAGCAAGAAAAGTGGGTTTCTTTTTTGTTGAACCAAGAGGGGGAATTGTGGGAACTATTAAAAATAAAAGGTCTTAGGAAGGCTGTGGAAGCAGGTGTCAGAGAGAAAAGAAAACAGAAAAATGTATAGCTATGTGTTGTGGGAATCATTAAAAGTAGAAAGGGCTTGGGAAAGTTGTAAAAGCAGGCCTTAGAGACAGATGAAAACAGAAAACCTTAGAGCTATGCTGTAGATGCTGATTTTGAAAGTAAAAGCATTACATTAGATAGTGAGGAAGCACATTAGACAATGAGCAGTGTCTTCAATCTAGGTCAAGCAAACCTTAGGATAGCAGAAAAATATGTCTGTCAAGATATAGAAAATTTTAGGCTTAATAATGAAGTACTGTGCATTGTATTTTAAGACTAACAAGCAAGCGTTGTTTTAAGCAAGCCTTTGTGTATTAGCATTGGTTGGCTAAAGCTCACATCAAGTAAGCTTTTGTTTTCTTCTATTGGCTGAAAGACTTTTAAAGTACATTGTAACACAGAACTCCATGGCTGTTGTTTGGGGTGTGAGCTGCTGTCTCATACAAAGAGACTCTTGAAGAAAAAATAAAAAATGGCTCAAGACGCATCCCTCGGCAGCCTCGTCCCGTTCCCCGGGATGTACATATTTTTATGTATGTTTAGCCAGCACATACTTCCCCTATCCTACCTCTTGTTCAAGTTCTTTCCTTCACTCTCAATTGCCACCCTTGAAAGTGGCACAGAGAGGCATTACAATCAGTCCATGATGGATCCTCTCTGCTCCTTTCTCCTACTCACGCTTTTTCTCTGCTTCATTATGGAGTCCCTCCCCACAAGATACAGTCTTCAAACACTGCTCCTGTGTGGATTCCCCACAGACTCCAGAAAGCCTGTTCCTGACAGAAAACCATGCTCCTGCACGGGGTCCTCTCCATGGGCTGCAGCTTCTGCCAAGATTCTTCAGTGACGTGAGGTCTTCACAGCTGGAGGTTCTTTCAGGATATCTCCCCTGCCACTGTGTGGGGTTCTCAGTGGGCTGCACTGTGGATACCTGATCCACTGCGGTCTTCCTCAGCTACTCTTTTCTGCTCTAGTGCCCTTCCTCCTTCTCTCCCTTTGGTGTTTACAGGGCTGTTTCTTACATATTTTTCCAACTCTTTGCTCTTAAAGCAGCTGTGCAGCCTTTTCTGCCCTTTCCTAACTGCCTTCCCAAAGATGTCATTGTTCAGCTGTGGGGCTCAGCTGTGGCACTTGGCTCTGCCCTGCAGTGAGTCTGGCACACAGCAGCCCCAAGCCTCCTCACAGATGCCACCCCTGAAGCCTCTCCCATCCACTCACTACCAAAATGTGGACATGTGAACCCAACACACATTTCTAACATTTTCTTCCTATCACACCAAGCTAGCATGGGAAGCGCAAGAACTCTTTCTCTTTTCCCTTGCCATAAATTCATTGTGGAAAATGAGTTAACAGGATAAACCAGGAGAATATCCATTCAGAGCCACATGCATTTCATAGGAAAACCTGCTAATAATTGTAATGATAACTTTTATAGATAACCCTATTTCTAGAAAGAAAAATCCTGTATGTTTTTTTTCTCTGCTGTATTTCAAAGTTAGCAGCAAACTTAGGATTCCTTTATTCTTGGAGCTGGAAAGTAAGGACTAGGACTTTAGACAGATGGTGACTTGTTCAAGGATACTGACACCACCTTGTACAAATTCTTTTTCAACCCAATGTCGAAGTGGGTAGAGTAACCTTTGAAAGCTATAGGAATGTGACTTGGATAGAGCAGGTGATATTCCATTAATGGTTTTTGTCAATCAGTATGAAAAAGCTTTTAATACGTGTTCATGTAACTTCTAGTGGAAGAAACTTACTCCTTTGAGTTGATGAGACTGAGTTCTGCCTTTCACATTCAGTAAGAGAGTCTGTTTTCTCTTTCCAAGACCGCAATATATAAACAGCTTGCTGCTAGGAGATGGTTCCTTACTGAGAATGTAGGGAGTCATGTTTTCCAGGAGAGTGTTCATAGTTCAAGGAGCATCTGGACAATCCTCTTAGTCATAACATGGTTTAGTTGTAGGACTTGTAGGGAAGAGGGAGTTTGACTCAATATTTCTTATGAGTCTGTAGTCTGAGGCTTCTGGGCCTGAAGTTTCTGAGTTTCTAGACTCAGTTTCTTCAGGCCCAGGAGCCTCAGACTACATGGGTCTCTTCCAAATTGAGATATTCTGTGACTCTGTAAGTGGGGCCACAAGTTCACCTGTGTTGTTTCTTTTATTTGTAAAAGCCACAGCTATTAATTAAGAGAAAGTCTACATGGGCATTTACTTTGTCTGAGTTTGTCTACTGCTTCCTCTCTGCACAGGCAGGGAATTGCTGTCTTCTAATTTTAATATTGGAGATAGATGGCATCTGCATGGGCCGATCTACCAGTGTCTTCAGAGATTGCACTGTAGAGTGCTGGAAGAGCTAAGTATATGTGTAGAGACTTCATACCATTTGGGAATCAACGAGGTGCCCTGCAAACACTCCCAAGACAGTCAGAAAATGTGACTTTGAGAATTACAAGGAGATGTTACTTCCAGATAGGGCTGACAAGACAAAGAAATTGAGCAGTTTGCAGAGATCACTGAGGGCTAAGAAAGTGATCTTACACACACAAATGTACAAACACTAGCTCACAAATATAACGGGGTTTCAAGTTAAATTTAATTATTTTTAATGCCTAGCATCATAGATGACAGTACAAAAAGTTCCGCAAGCCATGGTACAAGAAAGAAGATAGAATATATTTTTACATTCCTGCCTGAAAGTGTAAAAGCCAACTAAAAGTTAGCATAGGAAGGTAAAGTACTATCAAGGGCACTTTCTAACTGAATACAGACAATGCAGACTCTGTTAGAATTACCAGTGATGCTGATTAGGAAAACACAAGAGTCAAACATCCTTTCCGAGCAACCCAGAGAATGGACCCCTTCATTTGTCTTTGAAACTCTCACTATGGTGAGTTGTGATGCTACCCCCCTGTAGCCCCAGCAGAGATGGGCAACAAAGCAAGTAGGGAGTACTGGTTTTGGCTGTGATGGAGTTAATTTTCTTTATAGGCGCTCATGTGGGGCTATGTTTTAGATTTGTGATCAAAAGAGTGGTGGTAGGATAGGAGTGTTTTTGTTATTGCTGAGCAGTGCTTGAAAAGTGTTGTGATCATTCCCCCCATCTCCTCAGGCTGCTCTACGATCTCAGAAATTCTTGTTAAGCCTTTCTCCTAATTAATGGCTGTGGATCTTTAAGCTCCCCTTAGGCATATCAATAGCACTGCCTGTTCCCCAGAACTTCTGTTGCCTAACAAACTTCTGTTTTCTAATGAATAGCCTCGGAAACTTATTTTGGTCTGAATCACAGCTGGAGTGAAATAATATTATTGTTACTGGACTTCTGAGGAAAATTTCTGACCTCGACTGAATCCAGGATGGAAGCTGGTGAAGACTAAAGCCAAGCCACTTCCTGCCCTATGAACGGGATCCCACGGGAGGCCCTTTGAGGTGCCAGACCCCAGTGGCTGTGCCAGCACATCCCTTGGAGCGGGATGTACCTCTCGGTGCTCATCAACCCACAGGTTTGAGAACTCCAAGGAGCTTCATCAAAAACCGGCAGTGGGGCCTGGGCTGGTACCCCCTCCTTGAGAGGAGTAAAGGCACCCTGAGAGATGCAAAGGCATCCACTGTGTGCACTTCACTGAACTCCGGGGCAGCTTAAAACAGGTGCTTTGTACGTGAGCACACACGCACATACACACACGAGTATTTGAATATATACATGTCTGTGTGCAGGTGTGAAAACTGACTCCAACACTTTACAGCAGGTGTAGCAGCAATGTTGCCATCTTAGATTCAAAATTAAGTTGCTGTTGTGGTTATGGTAAATCTTAAGGAATCATCCTGTAAGAGTTACATCAGTCAATGATTAAGTGCTGCCAAATCCTTTAGACATAAAGCACTGAGCAATTCCAAGGGTAGGTTTGGCAACAGGTCCATTGTGACCCTTGTGACTCAGAGGGAGGGTCTCCTCCCTTACATTCTCCATATTCCCCTTTTTGCATCCCCAGTCTCTGTTGTGTTTCACCCCAGAATGATTCTAATCTAATTGTGTGCTTTATCTATGTGGTAACAGACCAAATCTTGCCATAGAACTTTGTCATGCTTCCACAAATCTGTTATAAAATTGCTTTTGCTGATACTTTTGACATTTTTTCTTTAAGCAATCTTAACCACCCATTCACAACAACATTCAAAGACTTTTCTGTTTTCTGTCACACCACCCCACAAGCAATCAGGCTGGGAGTGCACAAGAAGTTGGAAGGTGATACACCTGGCACAGATGATCCTAGTGACTAAAGGGATATTCCATACCCTATGGCACTACATACAGAAAAAAAGTCTAGGGGAAGGAAGGAAGAAAGTGGTAATTTCACAGTTACTGCACTTGTTCATCCCAATTAACTGTTATCCCAATTAAGTGTTACAATGCTAAAGACCTGCTTTTCTGGAAATGGGTGAGTAATTGCTGATGAGAAGTAGAAAAGAATGTCTTAATTTTGCTTTTCTTGATCAGGCAGATTGTGTTTTTCCTATTAAACTGTCTAATTCAACCAATGAGTTCTGTAACTTTTATTCTTCAGATTCTCTTTCCCATCCTCCTGGGGGAAGAGTGAACAAGCAAGCAGCTGGGGGTTAGTCCACAATACAGGGTTCTATCAAGAAATATAACAGCTTGCTTCTGGGACAAAAATGGACTTTATCAATTACCTTTGCTTTTTGGCATGCAATAGTGTACATCTAGGAAGACATCTGGACTACTCTAGAGCAGGTGTCCATGGGCAGTAGGACACTGTAAGCAACTGGGGAGGAGTATCTGTATTCCCAAGAGATGTGACAGAAGTCAAAAGTCTCATTTGCCCACTGAAGCACTGTCAGCTTCAGTGAACCTTGCGAGCGACCCACAGGTGCCGAATTCAACAGACGCTTTTAAGGTGGCCAACGATAAAGGCAAAAAGGACGGGTCTCAATATAGAAATCCAAGAGCATTTTATTGGCCACATGGAAATCCAGGAAAAAGACAAAGTGAAGGGAAAAACATGGGATTTTATGTGGGAATGTGGGGGTGTACCTGAGGGTAAAGGGCCAATGGGGGCAGATAAAACTGATGCAGAGGAGGGGCAGCCAGCTGGCTGACCAAAGGGTTAGCAGGGGCAGGACAGGGGGTGGGACACTGCTGCAAACTGGGACCAACGGGGCTCAGGGAAGGGGAGAACATTCTAGGGGAGGTACATATAAGGCAACAGGGGGTTGAACTAAGGTGAACAGGGCTGAACCAAGCCACTTTGAGTGGCACCAACTACAACAACCAATAAAGATCAACAAATGAACTCGTGCTTACAGAGACCTTAGGGCAGAGGCCCTTTACCCCTAGGTCTCAGAGGGGTATTCCTCCTGGACTGAATTTTCCCTTCCAGGGCTGAACCACCTGTTCCTTCTGGTCTTCTCCAGCCCACTTCTTCATTCCCACTACCAACACTACTCCCTCAATTCCCATGCTTACACTCTCCAATGCTTTACATTACACAGGTAGCTGCAAGGACAAAGAATTCAGTCCTTGTACCCTTCTCCTGACAGAGAAAAGCTCTTCTGCTTCCCTACTCATCTCCAACTCACCAAGCACAGTAAGAGGCTCAAATCATGTTCAAGTGAAGCTTCAAGTTTAGCACCTACCAGGTAGGTGTTTGCTAGCCACAACAAACCAATTTACAATGGCATGAACACCACTGCATGAAAAAGAACTTGACACAGACAATCCCTTCAGTGTGTAATGCTCTGCAGAAATCCTACATTCCTAAATACAATTCTTTGTCCCTAACAGTTTTATCCATGTGTATGCTTCTGTTGTGTTATTGGATAGACCGGGCTGGACACAGAAGTGTTTCCTACTTCATTCTGTCATGTCATGCAAAGACAAAAAAACAGTATTCAAACATTCTGTTATAAATAAGGACTAGTCCCTTCCCCTTCATAAACAACTGCAGTGCATTTTGCCAGCATCCTGCTTAGAATGAACAGAGCAAGTTTTGAGTAGCATTATTCACCAGACATTCTTTCCATGGACAGAGATGTTCAGTAGCTCCCCAAAGCAGTTCATTGGTGTGGAATAAGGACTGTGAGTAGAGAGTCTTACATTTCAGAATATGTTCCAGATTAGAGCCTGGCTTCTTAGAATCATAGAATGGTCGAGTTGGAAGTGGACCTTGAAGATCATGTAGTTACAAACCTCTGTTGGGACACTTTAAATTAGACCAGGTTGCTCAGAGACCAAATCGACTTGGCCTTGAACACCTCCAGGGGTGGGCTATCCAAGCTTCCCTGGACAAAACGTTCCAGTGCCTCACCACCCTCACAGTAAAGAATTTCTTCTTAATCCCTAAACTAAATTTACTCTCTTACAGTTCGAAAACATTCCACCTTGTCCTGTTACTACATGACCTTGTAAATTGTTTCTCTCCATCTTTTTTTTAAGTTTCTCTCTGGGTACTAAAGGCTGTAAGTAGTCATCTCTTTTCCAGACTGAACAATCCCAGTTCTCTCAGCCTTTCTTTATGGGAGAGGTGTTCCATCCCTCTGATCACCTTGGTGTCCCTTCCCTGGACTCACTCCAGCAGGTCCATGTCCTTCCTGTGCTGGGACCCCAGAGCTGGGTGCAGGGTTCCAGGTGGGGCCTCACCACAGCAGAGCAGAGGGGCAGAATCCCCTCCCTCCCTGCTGCCCAAGCTGATCTGGATGCAGCCCAGGACACATTTGGCTTCCTGGGCTGGGAGTGCCCATGGCTGGGTCATGTCCAGCCTCTCACCCACCAGCACCCCCAAGTCCTTCTCCCAGGGCTGCTCTCCATCTGTCCATCCTCAGCCTGTGCTGATACCTGTGTTGGTACCCTGACCCAAATGCGGCATCCTGCAGTTGTTCTTGTTAAACCTGATGAGATTCCCACATGTCCACTTCTCAAGCTTCTCTAGGTCCCTCTGGATGGCATCCCATCCTTCAGGACCATCAACAGCTTGCAGAAGACCAAGATACTACGCATGTGGAACCAAAAGCAAGTCACATTTTACAATCACCTGATTTGCGTGCACTACTCTGTATGGACTTGGTTCACATATGGGAAACAAAACTATATTAAAAATTGTTACATGCTGTGACTAAGAAAGTGGATTTAAGAGAGGATCAAAGTGTATAGTTGGGTTGTTCAAACAATTTCTTTAGAAAGTCAAACACAATATCAATATTTACATTTTTATATTCTGTTTACATTCTGCAGGGTGGTGAATAGGGGAAATGATGAGAATATAGCTCTTCCAGGCTACTCAGAGCCCATGACAAAAAAAAATGTACCCTGGTCTCCTTATCAGCTCTGTAGAGACCTGCACTAAAAAGTCTTGTCAGGAGCAACTGGGCCTGGTACAGGCGCTTTGTCTGGCACTTGTAGTATTCCCATCTCCATTTAAAGAAAAGGCTGCAGTAGCCTGTTCAAAACCAGCCCTACACTGCACAGACCACTGCTTTGTTGCCCTTTTGGAGAAGCAGGTTGCCAATTGCAGCAAGGGGTCTTCAGCCTTTCCTGAACAGAGCAGTTTTCCTGCTTGGATTGATTATTCCCAGGGATCCCCACATGCCTAGTGCTAGTACAAGGAGCTCACTCCAGCTTGCTGCTCCTCCTCCTTAGAGCACCATGAGTGTTTGCATGCAGACTGTGCCAAGAGTAAGGTCACCTTCCCCACCCTTCTCAGCGCCAAAGTTCTTACACCACTGGACTACAGCTTTTAACATCTCACCCTCATTCAGACTGAAGCTCTGGCAAACCAGAATGGTAATTTAATCGATTAATTCTAGTATTGGAGTTTCTAGTGGAGACAGAATGCAAAGCAGATAATGGTTTTGCTAGACAAAAACAGAATAAAAAAGCACAGGCTTCTAGCAACAGCAGATCTATTGTAAAATATGTATTTAGAAAGGTCTTTGAAGATGAGCCAGCACTTTGCATCAGATGACAGGATGTGATTACAAAGGAGTCAAACTCCAATTACAGTGTCATTACACTAAATATGCTTTTTGGGTAATGTACAACTAATTAATACAAACTACATTATTAATTACATTTTCAAGATTAGTGCCTCTTATCTTTCAATACTCAATACATGTGGCTGGGACTCTCACTGGAGCTTAAATATTCCCATTGAGGAGCTAGAGGGGCTATGCAAATCTTAGCCTAATTTTTTTGTGACTTAAGACCATTAACCATTCTGAATTGATACAGAAATAGATCTCCATATTGTGGTTAATCTTCTCTTTATGTGAAACCACTAGTAAAAAATGTTACATAATTAAACACTGCCTAGTAGAGCAAAAGCAGAAATTTATATGAACTATGGGGTTTTTCTGCTACTTTTTCTGTGTGACACCAAGTTCCCTCAACAATGAAGAACAACAAAACCCAGAAATTCTTAAATATCATGGTTCGGATGAGAAGCTGGTTTAGTTTTGAACTGGAAAAGCAGCCTATTAGGATAAAGATCACCACCTTAGAGAAGCCCTGCTGAGAGCTCTGGATTTTCAGCACTGCTGAGCCACTGCAGAGGAAAGGCAAAACAAAGAAATTCTGATATGGACAAGATTGTCTTCAGCTTTCCCATCACACATTTTTGTTCATAGTCAGGGCAAGATTGAGAAGAGAAACCCATAGAGCATGGTGGCTCCGGGACCTCTGGCCGTTCTTTAAGAGTGACAAATATGCATGACAGTTTGTAGTGGCAAGCCAGCTTTCCATAGATTTGGCTGTGAGTATCTGATGAACAGCAAGACAACTGACAGCCAGCCTCTCCAGGGGGCTTGGCTTATTCTTCTGCAATGCTCTTTTCATCTACAGAATTTTTTTTTTTTTCAATCCTGCTTATTAAAAGAAACCAAACAAAGAAAACTTCCATGAATTTCAGACTTCTAATTCTCACTCCTCAAAGAATCAAATCCTTCTTGTGTTTATTTCACATAACCCTTTCATTCTTGAGGTGGTAATCTAGGCTTAGCTGGACTTGCAGCTAGAAGCTTATTTCTGCTATCAGTTCAAGGAGGATCAGAATCTGGCTGGTGTCTTTTTCTGTTCTGTAGCAGGTAGGATTTGTCCAGCTTTTGTGACAGCACAGAAGGAAAAAGTAGCACTTCTTAAAATGATGCCTGTTCAGGATGAATGATGGAGGTGGTCTCTCAGGATGCCTTTAAGGTCCATTTTGCAGCACATGGGGATGTCACAGAGATGAGGCCAAACAAGAATCTCAATTGAAATGGCTTTCCAGTGAAGTTGTGGATTGGCTGAAGCTAGAATTTTTTGATAACAAGTTAGCATGAACTGTCAGTGTTTAGATTTTTCTCCACTATACATAATTCTTGATGGGAAGACACCCACAAGAATGTTTTCTCCTCTGATTTGACAAGAGGAATAGGAGAAATACCAGGAAAAAGGTATTTTTAATACAAGACTCCCTTGTTTTCAGCTGTCACAGATTCAAAGTTCTTTTTCATGCCTCAGCTGTAGCATTTTTGATATCTCACAGGCTATTCTAACTCAGCTTAAGTATCCAACTTCCCAAATGTTTAATTATGTTTATCACGGGATGTCATAAAATCCCCTGAAAGGATAGTCTTTAATTACAGTACTGTTTGCTTTGACAGCACATTTGTGAATTGTCTGTAACATGATTATTATTTTGACTACCAATAAGCAGGATTAAAACATTTTTCAACTAGAGTGAATTAAACCTGCCCCAAGGCTATTAGGTTCTGGTTATTTATTTTCTAAGCAAGTAGATCACCTGGCAAAACTAAGTTGCTAACATTAATCAAATTGTCCTCTTGCTTTATCATAAATAACATGAAATATATAGTCTTAATATTCTCCTCATTAGCACACAAAGCTGATGCACAGCATAGAGTGAATAAATGCAACATAGCTTTTCACACTCTTTTACAGCTTTATTAATCCTGACACAATGTTTGGTTTATGCAATTGCCTGACTTCTCCTCTGGAAAATCTGGGTAGACCTATGATCAGGATGAAAGAAGCTGCTGATGCACTCATTCAGTATCTAGAAAGTGAGGGCTTTGCTCAAGTTTGGTTTGGTGGTGTAAGAGACCATCCCTCATTTGCCTCATGACCGTTGCAAGAGCAGAGACTAAGATCCCGAAGACCCCAAAGGACTTTTGCACAGGACTTCTGGCCTGTCTGTGGTGGGATGCTTTGCCAAGGGTTCAAGTGTGCCCTTGCTGAGAACTGGTAGTGCAGGTTCATGGTTGACTGTGCCAAGCAATTACTGCTTTGAGTTGAAAAGGAATGACCTGTCCTGTACTTTGTTCCTGTACGCCTGTCCCATTCCTGTTTCACAGAACAACGGGCCTCATGGCAATGGTTGTGAGATTTCCTCACCTCTTGGCCAGTTGCCTCTTGCTTTGAAAAGGACTATAAAGGGACTTTCTAAATTAACTGACTTTGAGATCTCCCCATGGAAGGAAGATGTGTCTATTGGCTGAGGACCACAAGGACTTTGTCTCATCTGTTGGTAGCTATATCCCACCCTCTCTCTCTCTCTCTCTCTCTTTCTCTCTCTCTCATCTATCACATAATTGTGTTGTTAGCACTCAATAAAAGTGCATTGCTGTGATTAAGCTGAAGTGTCCCCTGTTTTTTGCCCTTTTTGCACTCTGAGGTCCATAAACGAACCATCATGACTCCTGCCTGTATGAGTGGATTGTGACAGGGGGCTGAAGGACCATCTGGAGAATTCTAAACAAAAGTGGCATGAACAGAAATCTATTGCTACCAGAAAGTTTATCTTAATATCTTCATGAATTAGATTTCCCTTGTGACTTTAAAAACACATTTCTAGTTCTTTGTTCCCACTGAGAACAGAGAACAGGTTATCTTATTACTCAATGTACCAATCTTCTTACCCAAGGAATCAATAATGGCTATACCTTGGTGCTGCAACCTGGATATGAGCAATCTCTCTTTTGGGTGACATCATGTTCACTTTAAAGTTCAGCTTTAAAGAACTACCTGACACACAGGTCTTTATCTCTACTTTCTGGTTCCCTCCAGAAGTACTAATGTAAAGGAAAATCTTGAGAGAAGTTGGAATCTTGAAAACATAGAACACGCACCACCGCAAACATGATTTTAGAACAGACACCTGCAAAATGTTTTGAAAATGGTGAGATAGTTATGTGTGCTACATTGCTGTTTGCTGTGTTTGCAAGTCTGCGTTTAGTGAGTCAGCACTGTAGAAAATGTGATATTCTGCACCTGCTTGTGGCTAAAGAAAGGAAAAGAAATTCCTCCTCCACATATCAAGGTCTCCAATGAATCAGAGGGAAAATGTGGGAAGTACTAAGAAAGAAGGTAGACTAATCAGGTGAAATGATAGTGAAAGTAAAATATCCATAGTATTTATCATTAATTGGTTGTCTCATTGGAAACACATGAGAGAAACCTCATGGAAAGGGGATTCTTTTATAATCTATCCCTAGGTCAGTCCTCCCTACACGAGGTTTCACAGATGCAGCAGGAAGGCCATACAGACATACACCACCCCCCCACCCACCCCCCCCATAGATGTGCTGCGAAGCATCTCTCCATTACCAGGACTCTTCCCCAGCTCTCATGGCCCTTCTACTCTTTGGGCCAGCAGTCTTTATCTTGGGATCAATTACCAGCCTCCAAAATCAGTCTTGATTATTTTCTCCTTCTCCCTCAACAATGTTCTTTACTGGAAAGGGGACTCATGTGGTTATCTCAGTGGTATAAGTGGGGATTTGTGGGAAGAGTCCTGAATATTATGATGGACAGTAACAGCTTTTTCAGTAGAGAAAGGCAGAGAAGTTGAGGTGAAGTGATATTACTCAGTGTAAAGCAGGGGTTGGACCTCACAGCACTTGCAACTGGGACATGTTGAGACTTTCGGGGTAAAGAATAGCAGAAAAATGAACAAAATAACAAAGTGGAAGTGATTCTGGGGGTCTACTACAGGTCAACCAGCCAGAATGGTGAGAGAGATGTATGATTATTCTGTCAAGAGTTAATGGGAATCTCTATATCAGTTGTTCTTATGGGCAAATTTAATTTTCCAGATGTGTTGTTTGTAAATGGTCTTGTGGGTGCTGTTATGATCAGTGACTGACATGGCTACTGTGATCATTAAATGGTCAAGTTTAAAGACTCATGGTATGCAGAAGACTGTTGGCAGAGCTACTGCCATGGCTTTTGGAAGAGCAGACTTTAGATTGCTCAGAAAACTAGTTAGAAAAGTCCCCTAGGAACTGGTTTTCAAGGGCATTGGAATCCATACATGCTGATGAGTTTTAAGAGCTATCTTTTGAGAATGGAGGAGCAGAAGTATGTGTAAAAATTCAAGCAAGCAAGGTAAAGTTCAGCTTGGCTGGACAGGAATTTTCTTCTGGATCACAGAGGCAAACAAATTTGTACAGTCTTTGGAAGAAAATTTAGGCTACACAGGAGGACTACTGACATGCTGTAGAGAAAAAATTCACGTGGCCAAAGCTTAGCTGGAACTGAAGAGAGACATCCTAAGGTAGATGGAAGAATGTCTTTTCAAAGTGCTTGTATTTTAACAAAAAAAAAATGTTAATTGCATGAGGAGGTTGGTCACCTCCAAACAAATGAAGAGATGAAGATAAATCAGCAACATTTAATTCTTTCTTCACATCTGTCTCTAACATCACTGGGTGGCCTTGTGACCTCTGGAGCTTCAGGAAGAGGACCACAATTGTGGAAATTACATGCTCCCAGTCAGCTTTGAACTTGTACTGAATTTTCTGCTGCAGATGAATACATTGAAGTCTATTGGACCCAATGGGATTCATCCCAGGATACTGAAAGAGATGGCTAATGGTCTTGCAGGACCTCATTATTTATCAATAGTCATCTGAATCTGAAGAGATCTCAGTCAACGGAAAGCTAGCAAATATTATTCCAATTTTCAAGAAGGGCAAGAAAGAAGACCCTGGTAATTACCTGTAATTACCTGTCAGTCTCAGTGTCTGGTAAAATTATGGAGAATATTATTCTGGAAGTTACTGAAAAGCACTTCAGAGGAAATGCAATTGTTAGTCAATGCAAACATGGGTTTGTGAAGGGACAGTCATGCCTTGCTAACTTAATATCCTTTTATGAAAAAGTTGAATTATGAAATGAAATGTCATTTAAATGAATGAAATTGAATTATGAATTATGAAAAGTCCACATATAGTGGACAAATGAAAGGCAGTGGATGTGTGGGTTTTTATTTCTGAATATCTTTTGACTTTGACTTTTACCATATCTTTCTGGACAAAGCAACCACGTACTGCATGAACAGTTGCCTTGAAGACTGGCTCAAAGAAATGTAACAAACAGGGTAACATCTGGTGACCAGTCACTGCTAGTGTTCCCCAGGGTTCATTTTCAGGCCCTGTTCTCTTCAATGTTTTCATCAGTGACCTGGACACCAGAGCTTAGTATTAAGCAGGTTTGCATTAAGCAGGTTTGCAGTGATGCTAAGCTAGGATGAGCTGTGGATTCCCTTGAGCAAGAGTGGTCTTACAGAGAGATCTTGATAGATTAGAGTGACAGGATTCACCAACCAAATTAATTTAACAAAGATAAATGCCTGGATTCAGTTCTTGCTATGGTGTAATCCCAGATGTCTGTACAGTTTTGAAGACAAGAGGCTGGAGTACAGCACTGCAAAAAGGGAAATTAGGGGTTTTCCTTGATGATTGGCTCAGTGTAAGTTAACCATGTGCCCTGAAGCCCACAAGTACTTTAAGTATTGGATTAAGCACACTGTATCTAACTAGTCCAAGGCAGTGATATCCCGTGATACTCAGATTGGTGCAGCTGCACATCAGGTGTTGTGTGCAGGTTTTGGCTTCACAATATAGTAAGAATATAAAAAATATTAAAATGTGTCCAAAGGAGAATACGTACCAGCGAAGCAAAGACAGGAGGAAAGGAGCCCATTTGATCTTGTTTTGTTCAGCTGGCACAGGACATATTTGTTCCATCGCAGAGATCATGGAGTCCACAATAATAGAAGTATTAAATGCTTGGATTGGAAGTGTTCTTGTTACTATAAACAACCAAAATATTTATTTTACTTTCCTTATAGATTTTTAAAATATATATATATGTATATTACTATATATGTGTGAGCAGAAGTCAATCTTATTAAAAGATCATCCCAATAGAGAGAGATTTCACATGCAGATGTATTGGCAGAGAAGGACTAATACAGAAAGATAATGTTTGATGCTATCTGCAGCTAACACTGCAGTATTAAATATTCTTTTCTCCTTGAGATTTTCTTGTCAGAATATCCTGAGGCTGCTTTCATTACTGGAAGAACTTGTTTCTCCATGACATAGGTCAAATTTTACCCTAAAAAACCCTTGCAGTCAATTTAGATTGTCGATGAGAGAATAGATGTTATTGTGGTCCTACACTTAACATTGTACCAGAACAGTCTCCACTTATTCCACAAAGTGGTAAGCTGATCAGAAGCAGTCTAATGGATTGCGCAGGTCTAAAGGAAGGCAGTGCTTAGGAAAGGGCTGCTCTAGAAATTAAGACCAAATTAATTCATCTTGCAAGCAAACTTAGAGAAAAGTCAGCTCTGGGAGCAGTGGTTAAGTAACTTAATTGCTCATTTATAAAGCAGCAGCAGGAAAAAAAACCTCAATTTTAAGCCATGAGGTGGTTTTTGGTGTTAAAGTACCCTTCGAATTCTCATATGAGTGACTTTTAAAAGGAGTTAAAGGGCAGAGTACATATTAGTGAATTAAATTGCACAGATGGTATAATTATGCAGAAATAAGCATCAGAAACACAGGGAAGTTAGTGTTATACTTAAAATAAAATCTTAATATATTAAAATGCAGCTAAAGCAGTCAAAGAGCCTTATCCCTTAAGCCTTTGCCTTATAGTGACACTATGAGGGAGAAAAGGGAAAGGGAAAAAACGCGTTAAATGAAATGTGCCTTCAATTACACTTGCAAAATCTATAATATTTAATGTGTTTATCATAAATGTATGGACTTCCTTCTCCACTGCAGCAAGAGAGGGAATCAACAACTTCTATCTGTTAATTGCTGCTTGGTTACAGACCTGATTCTTTCCTATCTTTGAGGGATTCTCTGTGAAGACAACTGCATTTCTAGACTTAATGACAATACCTTTAAGTCATGTGATTTTCAACAAGCACAGGAAATTACAAGCAAGCAGCTGATCATGAACCTAAAGAAGCTGAAAACTGTATTACTGGAGGCAAAGAAACAGTCTGGGAATGAGAGTATGTCATAATGAAAGCAAGGACCACTATCAGCTTTATGCAAATTTGTAGCACAGGCCAGTGCTAGAAGTTTCCTAGCATCAAACAGTGGAAAGCATGAAATGAAGGAGCAGCATCTGCCTGGCAGGCTATTTATGGCCAAATTGTTCTTTTGAAGGACACTGACTCGTGATGCCCATCTGAATCAGTGAAGTGAATCAAATGTTTTATTAAACTGATCAAAATTATGATAACTGGCCAGCACAAGAATCCAGATGAAAAAAATAACTTTGATGCCAACAGGAACATGAAGAATGCAGAACTACTTGCTTTGAGTGCTCGGGTATCTCAGTTGTTGGTTTAGAGATTACAAGTATTTTGTTGCATATCTGCCAGTTAACCAGGCTTCCTCATGCACCTGTTTATGAAGAAGCATCACTCTTCCAGTACAGACAATCTGAATTGTCATTCAGATTACTTTGTCTTGTAAGACATTTCACATACAAAGAGCAGACGCAATGGCAGAATGAAATCCAAAAGTGAACTGTCCACCAATCAGACCTCCGGTGACATTATATATGGAAAATGGGAAGTTCTTTGAGTTTTAGGAAGTCACAGAAATACCACTTCATTTTTAGCGCACCACCTTCTACAGTTCCACCACTCCTTCCTGGAAGAAGTCTAATCAGGTTAGCAGTGTCCGTTGTATTCCAAGACTTCCTTTCCCTAAGATAAACAGAGATTATGGGAAAATCCAGGGACTGGCCAATCAGTGTACCTTCATCTTCTTGTATACCTCCTGCCCAGCTGACCCAGAACTCCAACATTTGGACAAGATTATAAGAATGAAAGCACAAACCACTGGACCCTTAAAGCCACTGATAGATTTTTCTTACCACCCAGCAAATTCAGTGTCTATCTGAGATAAATCACAGTTACCACATTCAGTTTGCACTTGTCCCAAAGATAGTTCCTTCTTCTTGGTCAAAACAGCTCAAGTGTATAGGTTCAGTTCCCTCCATGGCCTCAGGTGTTTCAGACGCAAATCACTTAGTAAAGCACACACATGTGCCAGGAATTTTTAGTGAGGAGCAAGGAAAAGCACTTAGAGGTCACAGATTCTTGGTCCAGGCTCATGATCCAGCCCTTGTTCTGTGCCTCATCCAACAGCAGGCCTCAGAGATATCTTCAAGAGAAGCTGATAGGCTGTGCCTTTAGAAAGATTGGAGCATCTGTGTGTCCCACAGAGATTACATCTAAAGGCACACATGCTTGCAACTTCTTGCTGATGTGGGTAACTTTCAGATTAAGAGAGTGCCTGCAGAGTGGGCCCCTTGTGAAATTTCACTCTGTGAAATATTGCACGTACCTGCACATCCTTCTAGCAATCTTCAAGAAGTTCTGGGTGTCAGGACCTGACCACTGGGATATGCTGCCTTGCAAATGTTGTTTTTCATATTTCTGAAGGATGGTTCTTACCTGTGAATGTGTTTAGGCCATCTTTAGGAAAGGCCTACATTCACAAGTGTGGAGAAAAAAATGGGGTCAGATGAGATAAAAACCTCATGCATCAAATGCAAAGCAAATGCAAGAAATGTTCTTGATAAACAGATCTCTTTAGGTCAGGATTTGAACAGCAGTTTCACATGTAAATGCAATAAATGCAGCTGAAGAAAGATGTGGGCATCTTCATTAATAAACATCATTACCATATTTTATTAATCTCATCAGTGAAAAGAGCTAATCAGAAAGCTGAGTTTTACAGGGAAAAAATATTTCAGTTGGCAGCTGCCTTCTTTTCCAAGACTATGCCTTCCTTTGAATGCTAATGTGGGAACTTCTCTTGTGCATTCATTGACCACATCAAACTGTCTGTATGAAAGGGAGAGAAATTATTATTAGCTACTGAATATGCTGAAATAGGGGTAAGAGTAAATTGTGTGTGAACTTAAATGGGGTTTTGACTTTTTGAGTTTCTAATTTCATTTTCATTAACACATCAGAAATACAATTTGTCCTGCTAGCTGTGGTTTCAGTAATATCAATTAGCCAGTCCCAGGGCATGTGTGATTGTTGAGACATGGGCATAACCTTTGAAAGATGAAAAGGTTTCTGTCTGTTTCTTAATTCTGTTCTTGATACAATTATCTCTTTACAAGAATATCTTTCACTGTTAGTGGTATTTATTAGGCACAAATGAATTTTAAAAAAAAAAAGAGAAAATTAATTTTATTCTTAGATTCTCAAGAAAATGGAATTAATGTTGTATTAAAGATCACTCATAAAACCAAGAGAGAGAAATAATTTGGTTATTACTAGTGCAGGTGCAAAGATAACAATTCCATCAGCAATTGGAATTCCCACCTGAGCCCTCACAGAAAAAACCTTCCTGCTTCTCTATTTGTGGGGGACTCCCCTGAACCTTGGATCAGTCTCTGCAAAAGGGTCATTGCTGAAAAAAGGGGAGGAGGAGAAATATCTTCAATTCGTGTTACATGCTTTGGATTTTAGGTGTATACGCCCTTTCTCAGGTGTGAAGCAGAATCAGTAAATTTCAAATCAGTGCAAGAAGTCAAACTCCAAAATGTGAAGCAGAAACATTTTGTGACTGCGTCCCTAGAACTCATCTCACACAAGCCAAACAAAATACAAGCTTGGTGGCAAAACCCCAAAAGTTAATGCAAACTATTCAGCCTCCACAGTAGTATGCGTGTCATGTCACAGCCTCTTTATTCATTACACACTTTTATTGAAATTGTTCAACAGACCTTTCCACAAGGACTGGCTCCTGAACTTCTCTTTTACCTGAAGTTCTTAGCATGGGGCCTGGAGTGCTTTGCTGGTGTTCTAAACTGAAAAGACCAAGATTTGATGAATTCTGTAAAGATTTGTTCTCTCAGGACACACACAGGGTCTCAAAATCTAGAAGTAGAGCTCCTCAGCTCTAAATATGTAGGTCTACATTTTGTTGTACAGCAACCTTTCTCAAACAAATTGCATCTGTTTCAAGGGCAGATGCATTTCTTCTGTCCCACCTTGTGCTGGGCAGATCATCTGCTTGTGCTGATTGTTGCATGGAGTGGAGACAGTCATTGTGTCTTATCTATGGTCCGAAATCATCTGTTTTCCTTCACTTCTCTGGCAAGTACTTGATCTTATAGAAATGCTCTGTGCTGCTACCCAGAGGCTCTGTGCTGCTACCCAGCACAGTGAAATACCCAAAGACTGAACCAGAAATGTAGCTGCTTCTTGGAAGAAAAAAAATTGTTCCAGTCATCGAGTCATCATCCAGAAAGGCTGGCTTCCCATGTAACACAGGCCTTTCTTCTGTACACTCAAAAAAGTCCAGTGCTGTGCACAACCTGTTCCTCTGCAGAATGTCCCAAATGTAACTCTTCTATTATCCTTCCTCACCTGAAATTATTCTTGTCTACATTTCTTGTAAAGCTTTGAAAGAGACACTGTTCTGATGAATTTGCCTGGATGCAGGGCTTTGCTTTTGTTTTAAGGCAGTCTAAGTAAGCCTGGCCAACTGCCTCAGAAACACACAGCACCTGCCCACAGAATGCTGCTTCCCCATTTCTTTTTAGTGACTCCTGAAGTCCAATCAGGATTTCCACCTCTAGTTGTTCTAATTGCCAAGATTCTCAACTCCAGCAATCATTCATGTTTCCTAGCTACTGGCTTCATGATTTGAGGGAACATCTGTTGAATTGTCCATGTGTTATACAATTGCTGTCCTCATGCACAAATTCAATTAAGACATATCCCAAGAAAGTGGGACATATCACAAAAACCTCAAATGTAATGGGCCTAGGCTATATCACAGATGTTTCTCTGAGATCTGGAAACAGAACAGCCAAAATCTGTAGTCTGTCTTGGGAGTCAAGACCTAGAAATAAAGTCATCCTTACCTTCTTTTCTGCAGTACTGACAGACCCCGAAAACTGATAATGCTATCTTACATTAAGACTTTTCCACATTCTTATGGACTTGCAGCCCACAGAAGGACAGCTGATAATGAGTAAATACTTAATAAAAGGCAGTTTATAATGAAAATCTACAAGTAATCTTGTCACTGATATTGATAAAAATAGTTCTCTAATGCACTAAGAGTCTAATACTGCACTTACCGATGCAGGAGTTATTCTCTCCTGTCATATATAGTTTGAAGAAGGTTTAGATTTCAAATAGTTGCTGATTGTTATATTTCAATCTTGATTAACTCATAACCCTGTTCTCTCTCTAGAGAATTCCAGTCAAAATTGAAAGACTAATTTGAGAATATAGACCCATATTACCATACATGTGGATTTCTAAAATTTTCAAGAAAAGTGAGGAAGGGTAAACGTTCTGATTATGTAATTTCTCGGGGAGAAAAAGTGTTTTTCATAACTCATTGGGAGTGGAGAGTGCAGGAAAGAGTTCACATTAAACATCTCACCTAATCATTTTCTTTATTTTGTTTACAGCCAGTCACATCCAATGCACTCAATTTCAGACACTTTCAAAGGTCTAGCAAAAAATAGGAAACACTAGAAAGTCAAACACAAATGTAAATTTAGGGCCAATGAACTTCTGCTCACAGTCAGAGGTACGTTACAGGCTGCTGTTAATGCCCTATCAGAGAAAGTGAACATGGAGTCAATTGTGGTCCAATGGGTTTGACCTGGTATGGTACAAACATAAAGCAGTATCATGTCTCTTGTGCTAGAATCTGTACAAACAGTAGCAGTAATTTAGTGTCATAGATAAATATTTAACAAAAAGTTCTCCTTCATGTAAAACATTTGTATTTTCATAAATTTGCTTACAACTGGTGAAAGATTCAGATCATACATATGCATACATACACCTTTAGCACCACTCAGATCCCAAGGAGTTTTAGGTGGTAAAAAGAATTCAATCACCAGCAGTATATCTGGGCATCTTTTGTGTGGCAGCCTCAGAGCAATGTTTTTTGTTGTTTGACAAGAGAACTGAGTGAACAGTTGATTTATTTAGTCAAAACCAAAAGGAAAGATAATGCTTTTAAAGATCTAACACTTTAATGGCACCATTTATTTCCTCTGTTGTCTTCACATTCAAGCTTCCTCTTGATACAAATGGATCTTAGTGGGTTAAAAAAACATTTTTGAAGGAAAGAATATGGGAGGAAACGGTCTTGAGTGACAGAAGTAGAAAGCTTGCAAAAGGGTATTTTTAGAAACTAAGCTCCAAATATAAAGACTGAAGCAAGAGCTGCTGAAGTCAGCTGAAACTTTGCACTGAGCCCGGTTCAAACACTTCACTAGGAGGAACATATTCACTCAAAGGTAGTTGTGTGAAGCAAAAAGACAAAAAGAGCTTGGTTTATGATACAAGAAGAAAAGAGTATGACTTTCAAGCATTATTACCCTTCATAGGAGCATAACTGCTTAAGTTGCAGGGAAAAAATACCCCCCCTTCAAAATACAGAAACAAAGAACTTACAACTCATCATTGCTGAGACTAATAATACCAGATACTTTGGAAGTTTCTAACATGACAACAGAATGCAGCCTCAATTTCTTCAAGGTTGTAATCACATTTGCTAAATTCCAATACTTCTTTTTTCCTGGCACAGAAAAGAAAATCAGTTACTATGAGAGTCATAGCAGATTCTTGGTAGCTACCTAGAGATAGCAAGCTATGTAGATGTGAAAAAAGGGGACATTACCCAACAGTATAAGAACCCACTGGAAAGACTAAATTTCCCATTCCTTACAGCAGTGCCTTCAAGAGGCAGGTTTATTGTGCCTGATGAATGTTTTTGCAACCAATTGTGGTTAGCTTGCTGACTTGCTCTGGAGACGCTGCCTTAGCACAGAGAAAAGAGTAGAAAAAAATTGTTCATCAGCTAAATTCTGTCCTTGGAAATAAGACAGCCTTTGTTTATTTTTTCTTCTCCAATGAAATCTCTTGTGCAAGTCCTAGGTGTAAAGAATAAGATCCCAAAGACACAAGCTGTTAATTAAAATGTTAGGTTACTGTTAAATGTTGAATGTTAAAGTTCTGGATTTGCCTTTTGTTGTTGTTGAATGTTAAGATCCCTTGTGAAGCTGGGGTATATTCTGCCAATCCTGTATCTGTTACCCTTTATCCATGTCCCTTGTCACTCTATATCCATGTCCCTTTTAGTTGGGAAACCACCCCCTGCTGCTCCCAGAAGAACTTGGACACATATTGAACTATATGCAAATGAAGGGCCTCTGGTGCAACTAAGACCCTCAAAACAACGAACCAGCATACAACTAGAGAATAAAAACTGTAACTCCAGCCTGGCAGGATCACAGAAAATCATATACAAGCAACTGGAGGTTCCATCCTGTCACCATTACTTAGACAGCACTCAGTGTAAATGACAGCCCTAGACCATGAGCCAACTGTGTCTTTCTGAGGACTCTCACAGGAATGGAAGCCCCAGCTCTGCCCAGAGACAAAGCTGTGCACCTCCTCCTCAGCATCGCCCAGCGGGAGCAGCGGTGGGGTGCATGACCCCTCAAGCCCCCCACCTAAGAGCTGACCTAAATAAAGGCATCAAAAAGGAGCAGGTCTCCTTGCCCATTTCTTTCACTAGGCATAAAGGGGCTTTTCAATGGACCATAGTAGTCTGAAAAGCTGTCAGACTTGCAGTGCTAGATTGCCCTGTTGCAAATCTTACTCAGGTGACTTTGAGTGTTGCAGTGTGTGTTTCCTTTGATAATTAACAGTTTTAATTGTTAATGGTTCATCCCTATCCTCCCCCACATTTTCCCCAAGTTGATATGTTCCTAGGCTGGTTACCTCCCCTAAGCTGCTCTTCATTGTATTCCCCACACTTTGTTCCAGCACCTTCCCTGCCAATCCCCTAATCCTCTATTCCCCATTAGCCCATGAGACCCTTGTCCCTCCCAGGTGTTCCTACATTAGATTGCGTATTGTGAACACCACCTGTTACTCCTCCTCTTTCTCTTCCCCATTGGTTGTCAGCCTCTATCCGCCCCTAAGACCTCCCCTGTATGAAATTCTGGGCACAAATGTGTCAGAAGGTCTTCTGTCCCTGTCCTCTCCTGGAATGAAACCGTCTGGGAATTCATACAGGAGGCTCCTCTCTAATTCTTGCTCCACTCCTCCATGCCACATCAGCCCTACAGTAAAGCCTGCGTGCTTTACAGCTGCACCCTGGGTTGTACTGCTTCCTAGGGGCAGCCCCTCCATGACCACTGTGTCTGGAGCTATCCAGGACTGACAAAAATCAGACACAGTGTAATTTGAGATCTTGCTGTTTCTAGATCCCAGCATCTGAATTAACTTTGAATGTGTCTGGCAGCCCACATGATTGACTGCGGCCCACACCACTCTGTGAAAGTTCACAGAGACATTATGTAGTGTGGCATCTTGATTCTTAGTGCTGGTACCAGCCTGATAACACACATCCAATTAGTCATATGCATCGGTGCACACTGTAGACTACTGCTGCCTCCTTAGAGATGATAAACCAACTCTGTACAATACCAAATAAAGCCTATAGCTCTGACCAAATCTGGGATGCCCTTTTGATACAGTGTTTGAGTCCTGTAAGAACAAATGCCCTGCCTGCCGTTCTGGAGACCTCAACCTATTGAATCTCTGAAGAGGAATTCACATGAGCCACTCTTTGTCACCCTGTTGCTCACACGTTTTATTTAGCCTAGATAAAGATCTGCTACCTTAAGAATACTATTAACACTTCACTTGATGTTGTTTCGCTTAATTAAATGTCTCTGTGTAGTAATGCCTGGGAAATGAAGGTAAATGTGTTTTTAACCTGAGTGCAAAAAAATGGCCAGGAATGTGTGTTGGAAAAGGTATTGCAACATAATTTACTGGTTTTTCTGGGGAGCAAGCCTGGCTTTATTGCTCTAGACTTAATAGTAGAAGACTTCTAACTTGGGAGGACAGCACTGACACATAATTTGGGAAGGGACAGAATTTATTAGCTGCAGTTATTCTGTTCCTGTTCAGTATGGTCTGAACTAGACTGAACCATAGTTAATATCATCAATGGCATTGCTGCTGTATTAGGGACCCTATGCTCTGCCTCTCTCCAGCCCCCATTGATTTGTTTGATTGGCATTTTCTTGAGCTGTGATTCTGGTCACCAGAACACCAGAATATCTCTAGATGTGCCCCCAAAACCTCTTTGTTGTCTAACAAGGTCAGCACTGTTAATTCAGCAGTTCTACACTAAACATTATCCTAAATGCATCTACATGAGTTCATACAGTGTGACAGAAGCACTATTAATCATTTAGACAGTTGGAAGCAGGCTATAATTGATCACTACACCTGCATAAGAATAACATTCTTTTTGCTACTCCTTCATGATTCTTTTTATCAAGAATCTTCCCAGTATAAATATGTATAGCTGAGTTAATTTCCTTAAAATCAGACTTTGTACTGGAAATGGTCACAGAATCATTATTATCTCTAGTAATGTAGCACGCATCACTGTAATATTTTTTCAAATCAAATTGAAATCTAAAAACTGTAAAAAGAAAAGTAGGAATTGCTAGGTTTTATTGCCCCTATGAATGTAGCTTTTACTCACAAGAAGATTTTCAATGCAGTCAGCACATAAAGATGACAGACACAGCTGTCACTAGGTGCATATTTCAAAGAAAATCTTTGAGAATTTCTTGTCATGCAGTCAGAGAAAAAAGAATTCTAATTCCATGAGTATGACAGTTTCTTCATTGCTTTTAATTCTCAGACCACCTTCACTTTTGTCCACAGCTGTAGGAGTCTTCTTGATTTTTCAGTTACTTGTGCGGCATCATCAATTTCTGTTAAATGACTGGCCTAGCATAGACAAGAACAGTTTCGGCTGTTCAACTCAACCTGACAAGAGCAGCTGATATTTAGAGGGGTTTTAATTATTTCTGAGCTATGGTAGCATGGATAGGATTTATTTGAAACTTCCCCTCATAAGAAATGTTTCAGTTTGGAGATACATCAAAGTTCAGTAGGTGAAGGGGTTTATGCTGTCATCCTAATACAAGTCATCCTCTAGAGCTACATAAACACCTCTGGTGGGCGCTTGCGTTTTCTAAAGAGCTGAAGTCTCTCACAGTATGAGGGCATTCAACATGCTATCAACATGCTACCAGGAGCTGCTGACTTTTCAGAAACATCTATGTCCAGCTGGCCTGCTCTTCTGGGCTTAGTCACCTTCATCCGCAAGTCATTGTTTCCACAAGAGGGAATCCCTCCCTTCATGTATCCTTGGCATAATAGGTATCCAAATGCTTATGAGTAAGGACTCCCATGTGCCTCCTCCATTCAGCATACACAGCACACACAAACCCCAATTCCTGCATAGTTTTTTGTGGGGACAGGGAATGAGGTCCCCTGAGGAAGTAGTGGTTTGGTAGGTATGGTTTGGCCTTAGGGTACAGGACATGACTGTTCTGAGGGACAGATCTTCCAAATATTTTTCAACAGAGTAATTTAACCTTCCTATGGAAGTCCATTTAATTATGAAGCTGTAATCAAGATTCAATACTCACAAAATTAAAATATTTATGCCCTTCTCAAATTATTGTGCTACAGAAATACTGAAAAGAGATACAGGATTGTTGTGACTGCTTGTGTCCCACTCTGAGATAATGAGAGTTGGCTTTATGTAAAACACTCCTCAGTAAGATATGTAGTTAGCATGCTCTCTAGCCAGACTTCCATTATCCTATCACCACTCCATCCCAGTACCCCTGTATCTTGCACTATATGCAGAATGATTTTCTCAGGTCTAGGTTTCTTTTCTTGAAGCTTGACCCATTCTTCATCATTTCTAGGAATTCATAATGTTTCAAATGGTTTTCCTATGATTTTGGGCAAGTTTTCTTGGATAACTTCACTGGGGAACAACAGAAGACTTTGGCCCCAAGACAGTTTAGTTGTTCCACTTGGACTGGATCAGTATAATGGAGCAGAATCTTCTGGGTGAGGAAGTAGGACATAATGCTGTAAGCATGCATCAGCGTTTTTTTATATATATCACAGCACCAGAGAATCATAGAATGGTTTGGGTTTGAGAGGGACCTTGAGATTATCTAGTTCTAACACCTCTGCCATGGCTAGGCCAGGTTGCTCAGAGCCCCATCTGACCTGGCCTTCAACACTTCCAGAGATGGAACACCTACATTTTCACTTGTCCCAGTGTCTCACTATCCTCACAGTAAAGAATTTCTTCCTAATATCTAATCTAAAATTAGTCTTTAAATTTGAACCCATTCCCCCTTGTCCTGTCACAGCATACCTTTTTAAATAATCCCTCTCCATCTTTTCTGTAAGTTCCCTTCAGGGACTGGAAGACCATGGTTAGGTTATCCCAAAGCTTTCTCTTTTCTGGTTTGAACAGTCACAATTCTCTCATCTTTTCTTCATAGCAGAAGGCCTCCATCCCTCTGATGTTCATGGTGTCCCTCCTCTGGACTCACTCCATGTCCTTCCTGTGCTGGGACCCCAGAGCTGGGTGTAGGGTTCCAGGTAGGGCCTCACCAGAGCAGAGCAGAGCAGAGCAGAGCAGAGGGACAGAATCCCCTCCCTCACCCCCTGGCCATGCTGGTTTTAAAAACAGTTGTTAGCTTGTAAAATATGGGTTTGGAGTCTTTTTATCGATTTTATTGAATTGTTGGTAATCAGGAAGCTAAGGAAGTTACATAACGTATGGAGAGAAAACATTCATTTTATTTAGCAGTAATTATACATACTTTTCTTAACACAAAATAGGGTTTTACTTATGCTATTGCATCGTTATACTTCAACAGAAACTGAAATTAATTGGAAGTCTGTAGTACATTTTTAAAAATCTGGGTTTTTTTATATTATCTGTTTAAGTCAAATGTACATAGACAAAAAAAAATCAGTACAAGTTTTGCATCTTGCAACTGATTTCTCAAACAAAATTACCACAAATACTGAGCAAATGGGTTTAATAGCCTTAAGGCCATCATTGGATTTCAAGATCTCAAAATAAGTTCCCACTCATATTACACAGGAAAAACACATTCCACTTGTCTTTCTCCAAACTTCATCCAATTTCCTCAATTTCCAGTAAACCAGTCACTGAAACAATTTTGGCATATGCAAGGACATTTTCACCACAGTATGTACATGGACACCAGGCTGAGTTTGCCCTCCTGCACCAATATGGTTGGGGTTTTTGATACAGCCTTTCACAGGTCACATTTACTCATGTTCTGTTCTTGAGGTACATAATAGAGGTAAATCAGTTGACCAAATGTTATCAAATGTAGTTACCTTCAATATTTATTATCTTATGAAATTATGTCTATTGAATCGGTTTTCTATTTTTACATTCATTATTTGCCTTTAAATAGTTATGAAAATTTGCACGCTTTGGAGCTACAAAGAAGTACAACATCCTGAGAATGACAATAGAGTTCTCCTCAGGTGGAGATGTCTGTCTTTATCTGCAGAAACAGAAATTAGAGCAGCAGACATTTATATGTCTCAGCCAGTAGATGAGGTATTAAAAAAAAATCTGTACAGCAATAGACCATTTTTTGGGTACTTTTGTTTTCCTCCATAGTTGTCATATAATGAAATGATCATGGAGTTTTGTAAACCTTTCAACTACCAGAATCAGAATCTATGGAGTTGTTTAGAAATTCTTCTGTGGACTCATGCGTTTTCTTGTGGCCATTTTGAGTGCAGTCTTTTCTCATTCCACTAACACCACCTACATGTCTCTTCCAGGATGTCTCAGTGCTCAGCCAAGAGAAGCACAGCTGCTTTCCACTTCCAAGTGACCTTGAAAGAACCATTAGCTAGTCACGCAAGAGAGAAAAGAGCATCTGAACAGCCTTAGGGTTTCTTGACACAAAAGGCCAAAAATAGATACACTTCTTTTTCTAAATTTCTCATTTCCAGACTTGTTAAAATGACTATGCATTTCAGGAAAAGAATCACATTCAGCTACAGGACCCCTCTACATCCTGCATTTCTTTAGCACCTTAGAAAAGGAGCTAGTTCCAGGAAGGTACAAGATTTGAGTACATAAGTCTTACTAGATGTTCTGTAGCTTCATGCCTACCACACCAAGCCTGGATATGAAAAAATCCGTGTGTTTCCCCATGTAGAAATGGAACTGTAGCCTAACCATACAAGGTTTGCCAGGTTTGCCTCTTAGCAAGATTGTCATAGCTTAATCACAGGAGAAGGCATTGCCTTTCAGTTATGGTGATACTACTCAAGAGGCAAGATCAAGTTCACTGGGTCTTCTAGGCTCATGACACTCCTTTACTTTTCTTCTTGCAAGTGTCCTGAGAGATGAGAGATTACTAAAAATTTACTTTCTCCAAAGGTCTTTAATGACAGAATGCCCAGAAGTGTGAGGTATATTCAGTGTGGAAAAGCCAGACTAGTACTGCTGTCTGCACTACAGGACAACATCCTAGGGACATCTGTAAAGGACATCCTAGGGCCCTCAATAATGAGCAGTGTAAGGCAGAGCCTTCTTGTTCCACAAGGCAGCCAGCGTGCAACCTGCTGTTCACACTTACTTCATCACCTTGTTGGGGAGATCCAGCATTAAACATTGGTTTGAAAACGAGACAAGCCTCAAATACAAAAGACAATGTGTCCTAGAATAATCTACAAGCATGTTGCTACAAAAGACAGTACTTTCATCAGGTCTGTGTAACATTTAGGATATCATCATCTCTTCAAAGGCACTGACATGCATTGTCTGTGCTAGATGATGCACAAACCTTCAGAAAAAGAAAACATATAGGACCTAAGGAAACAGGAAACCAGAGCAACCCTGGCAATAGAAATTGGTCTTCAGGACCAGGTTTTCTCTTGTGCTTCTGTTCAAGGGCAATGTGTGAGGGAGGGGAGGAAGAAGAGGGAGGCGAAAGAGAGAGAGAGAAGGAGAATGATAGACACGCATGAAGTTGCACAAGCACAGTACACCAGACATAGATTGCTTTCTCTTCATAGACAACTCAAAGTTTCTGTTCAACTTCCTTTAAGACAGGGTCTTAAAGTTTGAGAGGGTTGCCTTGAGTCTTCCTTTGCAATTGTTCCAAACTCCAAATATACAGGAATTTCTGTTCTCAAAGAAGTTAAGAAGGGAGACAAAGTGCCTCATTATCCTTAGAGAACAAATACACCTCTCCCATAATGTAAATGAAGACAGTTCAGCAGATATCCAGAAAAATACTTTTGTTCTTTCTGCAATTCTGGAGACTGATACATTATATGGAAATTATATGGAAATCCTTTCTGGGCAACTGTGAATTCTCCAAGATCACATCCTAAAAGAGAGAAACCAAAACATCAACATGTTGAGCTAAAAATTCTGGTTTGTTTTGGTGTGAGTCAGAGGTTTTCTGCAACAGTGACTTTCCCCATAAATAGAAAATTCTGGTTCATTTCCATCACTGAGAAGATATCTAGCAGATTCAAAGCATCACACAGATCCATGCATAGTAAATGTGTTGATTTTTTGTGAAACACCAGCTTCTTACAGTATGGCTACTACTCATTGCACCGGAGATTGACTTCATGGTTTAGAAGATAGAATGAAGAATCTTAAGACCATTTCTTACTGCAAGCAAAACCCTCAACACAGAGATGATGGATGGAGTGCTTTTTAAAAAGAAAAAAACAAAGGAACTAACAAACAAAAAAAACAACAAAAACACAGAACAAACTAACTGAAACAAACCCAACAACACAAAAACCCCACCCCATAATAACTTATCCCTTGGCAGAGGGCATTGATTTTTGTGAAATATTTTTTGAGATTTCAAAATGGTAAAGTGATTCTTTATTCTTTAATTTGAGAGAAGGACACATCAAATTTTTACTTTCAAATCCTGAAAAAATTTTACAAGGCACTTAGGAAGATTAAATTCCTTGCAGATTACATTTAACATATATACCAGCTCTGACAGGGCCTTTGCTCTTCACACTGGCTCACATTTATGTCAAGTGACAATTTCCAAGGTCTTCCAGTACTGTGAGAAACTTGGTGCTAATTAATGCTTTTAAAAAGCTTTAAGTAGGCTTTTTCTGTTTTTCAATTTCAGCTTTAAAAACTCAGGAAAATTTTCTGTGTTGACAAATCTAGTCTGACACCAGGTCACAACTCTTCTGGAGGCATTAATAATGACCTGGAAGCCCTGCACATTTTATGTATTATGCAGTCTGAGGAAGATATTTTAACATTTCCTGTTAGTTAGAATGCACTTAAGCTCTTAAAATTATGACACATTAATAAATACTGTAAGAGGGTGATGAGGATATACTCAGGACTTTTTCCATCGGGGAAGTGAAAAAAAGACTGTAATTATTCAGAAAACACTATTTTCCTATCAACTGTCTTTCAAAAAGAAAAACAAAAGTTGTCTCTTATGTAGGGTTCCAAGCAACATGAAAATGTTCTGTCTTGCTTTAGCAAGCCAATTTTTTTCTCTCTGAGACAGTTCTGCTTGCTTTATTTGTTTTTGCATGAGTATGCCAATTCTTCAGACGTTTCGTTTTCTTGTTAGTCTACCATGTCTCTCTTATACAGTCTGATTCGAGTTCTCCACCTGGATTATAGATATGTTAGTCTGAGAAAAGGGAATCATTTATCTAGGAAACCCTTACTTACAGAATTGCAGAATGGAGTATTTTGGCAGCATTGTACAGAGAGGAGTCTGACAATATGAGTTTTCTGTTCAAATCAAATCCAAATATTTCATCAATTCTAAAATGAAATGCTGAGAGTCTTCTTTTTAAGCAGAATCAAAATATTTTGACCCATCTCTATCATTTGCTATAGAATAATATTTCACAACATTGATATTTTCCACAGGTTTGCCATTTACACAAAAATGCAGCCTGGTAGAGATTTTTAGTATTTTCCAGTACTCTCCCTTTGCCTAAAGCAGGGTCAAGTATATAAGCTTACTAAGGGACTTCTCCAGTAAAAGTTTAGATATCTTCAAGGGTCTCCTCAGCTCTCTTGTGGGCTGCACAGCTGCCAAGGGAGAGAAGTTTTTCCATGTCAGATGAAGATTTCCTGTATATTTATGGCCACCATTTTTTCTTTTCTTTTCTCACCATCCAGAAAAAGTCTGCCCCATCTTCTGCATATTTTTCCTGTGACTAGATCACCCCACCACACCCCACCCTAGAAAAAGTGGTAACACGAAAACATGAGTGTAAACCATGTGCACAACGCAATCAAAATTGCCTGACATGGCCTGAGCCCCAGCTGATAGTGTTGTAGAGAGGGGTGACCTTCAGACAGATCAAACCATAACCAGGAGATTACCAAGCAACTTCGGAACACAGGTAGGGTCAAAAAGAAAAAACAGAAAAGGAGTATGAAACTGTGGTGATGGGGAGCACCCTTGGAGGGGAGCAGTGAGGTCATAGCAGCAGTCAGGCCAATTTGGCATTGTAAGAAACAGCACTGCTAGTGTCTCACTCTCCATCATAGGCAAAGTCATCTCTAGAGCCTGGAACATCTCCCTCCCCACTGCCAGCAGCTGTACTCCAGCTGGCTGGAGCTCAAGAGCATGCAACCCCAGCCTTGGGTGTGCACAGGAACCACATGACACCTTTCACACTAGAGCAGGATATGTGAACTTTACAGAGCATCCCAAGCACTTCTGTATCTCCTATGGCACAGAGGAGAATGGTAGAATCACATTGCCAGAAAAGAGAAATACATGAAACTCACATGTTCAAAGTGCAGGAGGGGACTGCACCTAACTGTGTGAATGTGGAGGAGGTGAGGGCTTTTGGAGGTTCTTATTTTGGAGGTTGGTAAGTGTTTATACACATTTAGTAGTTAATCTGTTGAAATGCTGATAACAGTATCATAGACTCACAGGATGGCTGAGGCTGGAGTGGATCTCTGGAGATCATCTGGTCCAGCTCCCTCTCCTCAAGGAGGGCCAGGAAAAGTCAATTGCCCAGGACCATGTCAAGTGGCTTTTGAAGATTTCCAAGGAGGATGCACAGTCTCTCTGTGTGACTTGTGCCAATGTTTTATCATCCCTACAGTGAAAAATTATTTCCTGGTATTCGGGAGGAGTCTCCTGTGTTTCATTTAGTACCCGCTGCCTCTCACCAGGCAACACTGAAAAGAGTTTGGCTTCACTTCTTTTCAACCTCCCTTTAGGTCTCTGCATGCATTTGTAAGACTCCCTCTTGAATCATCTCTTTTCCCAGCCAAATAGTCTCAGCTTTCTAAATATTTTGTCACATGAGAAATGCCCCAGTTCCTTAAGGCCATAGTGGTGCTTTGCTGTACCCTCCAAATACATCCATGTCTCTCTATAATGGTGATACCACAACTGGAACCCAGCACTGGTGTGGCCTCAACAGTACTGAACCAGCTTCCCCAGTGGTTGCAGGTGTATCACATCAGGATTCATGGATTTATCTTTGTCCAGTTTACATAAATATTCCCTGACCTGATTACCTTTTCATGTGCTTTCTTCCAGACTTCGCCTGGTCTCTGGGGCCTGGGATTCCTGAAGGCCAGCCTCGCCAGTAAAATCTGAGGAAAAGAGGGCATTAAGTTCTCAATTTTGTGATGTCCAATCTCAGTAGGAGTCCCACTTCATTCAGCACTGGGCCTACATTTTAACTGGCCTTCCTTTTGTCACTATGTACTTATAAAAGCCTTTACAGAAGATTGAGTCTGGATTCTGAATGTATTATTTCCTCATTAATTATGTGTACTTAATAAATCAATAAACTACTTGAATTTTCTTTTAGTAAAATTAAAGGACTGACCAGTTTTCCATTGAGATATCTTTCCAGATTGATGTAGAAGCAATACAAGCTCCTTTTCATGTCCTCGTACATAGGCTGATCAAGAGTTTTTTCTTCAGACACATCTCTAATCTGTCCTTCTCTCAGTCCCCTCCACTGACTTGCAGTGGAAACTATGAGACATCTTCCCATTTTTTTTCTGTTTGCCAGAGAGTATTTACTAATTACTCTCTTTCCCTACACCTGGAAATCCATGTTACCAGTTATCCAATGATGTGCATGCAATTTTAACTCCTGGGAATATGCAACAGCTGGAAGAGTGTATAGCAACCCTGAGTACTTCAGTATCTGCTTATTATTTTTGCTACTTTGTAGGAAGTGGTGCACTTAGTATGTCTCATCTCGAAGAGGCAATTTTATCCTTCAGAAGGCTTGAAGTTTTAAAGTGCATTTTACTCTGCCAATATGAGGGTTATGACAGCCATTTGCACAAAATGGGAACAAGTACAAAAGAAGCACACAAAGGACATACAGATTATAAAGAAGATATTTTAACTTTTTAAAAGCCTTGTCCTAAGTTTATTTCTGTATCATCACTAGACAGCCTTCAATCCCTCCTCCAGGAAGCAGGAATGTTAATAATCACAAAGCTTTATCTGAAAGCATTCTGCCTGTCCGTGATTACTAACCCTTCTTCTTTTCAACTCCTTGAAAAGTTTTGACTTTTTGGTGATAGACATGGGATTGTACATGGCATTCCATACCATTCAACTTTTCCTTCTTTCCATTGTTAAAGTTTATTCATTAGTGAGCTCACAACATCCTCATAATCTCTCTGCTTCCCCAGTTGTAGCTGTTTGCTGGTTAATCTTGGAAGGACCTCTGAGGATGCATGATTCAAGAAAAAGAAACAAAACAATCCCTCTCTAAGTCAGCTGATATAACTCACAGACATTTTGTGAGCATCCTTTAGAGAGCTGTCTGAAAGGAAAATATGGTGACCTCAGGAAAGGAGTCGTTTCAAAGTGTAATACCTTCTGCTTTATATGTTTTGTATTTTCTATATGGCTTTGTAGTGTTCCTCTGAAGGTGGAGAGCTAGAAGCTGAATCATAGAAATTCCTGTAGATTGTTCGCAAGTGTTGACTGTTTCTCTACAAATACAACTTAAACAGTATGAAATGTAAAGAGCTGTCAGCCAAGTCAGACGAGCGTACTGAAGCAGCTGTACAAGAAGACTCGTAAACCACTGAGTGCAGGTGTAAGCTCAACATTGAAGAACCATTTCTGATACAAAGAAGATGGTAAGATCTTTGAAATCAAGGTCTTTTAGACTCGGTGCATCTGGTAAGTCAACTTACACTGCTTTGTTTATTTCAGCTTTTTTCTGTCTAACAAAAGACGAAAAAGAGCTACCCAAAGAATCAAAAACACGTACTATTTTCCTGTTTCTGCTTTCATGATTTTTTTCCAAAACATCAGTGACTCTTGTCATTGGGTAGTATTTAATCAATTCCTGCCAAAAGAAAGGAATTTTTCATTGGAAAGGGGAAATTAGGTTGAAAGCCATTTTTTGTGAAAAATACTCTTCGAAGCCTTCATCAAAAATGTGGGAAACTGCACAAAAAATTAGAAAGTGAAGTAGAACAGAAACTACAGAAGCAGCACTTTCCACCATAATGAAACTAAAAATATTCATTGTTTTTAATAAAATGGCCATTATTCTTAATTCAGTAATGAAGAACTCAAAGCAATAGAGACTTTCCTGGGGTAAAGTGATGTCATTGACAACATGGCTATCAGGTGGAATCTGATCCAGTACTACAAGGACAGAAGTAAGCAGGAAATATTTTCAAAATACACAGTACAGTCATTGCCCTGGCAAAAGACAGACTGGGATGGTTATCTAGATGGAAGAGGCCCATGCAATCATTACATATCAACCACAAGCAATCTAGGTAAAAGAAAAATCTTAAAAGGCAACTACAGGAAAATGTCAAAGATCCTTCAAACCAGGCATCACTCTGGAACATGAGTCTCTCACTGTGAATGATTCTCAAAAACTGTTCTCTGGGAGAGAGAATGGGAAACTTCAGTGAAACGAGCAAAGTCCGAAAAAGCAGGAACCATGTCTCTCCCATTGCCTAAACCAATGTCCAATGTCCAATATCCTTGAAATTATTTTTATTCCTGAAAGAAGTCTTGATCTATTAAAATCACAAAGAAAAATACTGCTCTGTTTTAATTAAGCCAGTTTTCTTTCACACTTCCTCACAAATGACTTCATATAATTTAGCATCTAAGCAGTCTGCTCTGATGCTGTCCCTCAGATCAGCTAAGCCACTAACCGAACAAGGCATAAAGGGCAAAAGCACCATGTGAGGACAGCTGGTGTGTTCTGTTTGCATTTGTAGCAGCTCCACCCACATATAGCATTAGAACGCACTTGCCTAATACATATGCTCTGTCTTCCAAGGACAAAACAGGGCACAGGCAGAGGAAGACACAAGGCATGGAAAGTTTACAGATGAACTGCTCAGAGTGAACAGCAGTCTGGATCCTCTGGTATAGAGCTAGAGGTGTCTGCCTTCTTAAAGCCAAGGAGTTTGTGGTCATGTGGTTCATGCAGAGATCTGAATCAGAAGTGGAAAGGATAAAAAAATCCTATGTTAAATCTTGAGTTTCCTCATGAAAAAAAAAAACAAACAAAAAAAAAAAAAAACAAAACAAAACAAAAAAAAAACTCCAACTGGTTAAAAAAGGGCAATTAGAGGCTAGCAGGCTAGAGGAAAAATACCACCTCTTCCTTAAGTCAGCAATAGTTCTGGCAGCAGCACAGACATGGGTATGATGGAAGTTAAAAAGGGTTCCCAAAGAACAGAAACACATTTCTGATTAGCAGAGTTCTTGTGGGTTTTGTGCTTATGAGAAGTAGTAATGCAGATCCTTCCCTGAGCAAGCAGTTTGGGATCCCAGCTTACATCTTGGCAGAGAGAAAATAGGAAGAGCTCTGAAGGATGTTAGTGATGACAGATCTGGTCAGTCATCCAGCCTGGCAAGTGGTAACACAACTTCGCCATACACCAGCTATTTCCCATGTACAGAGCTTTGAGTGGATGACAGATTTCTACTGTCTCTTTTGCCTTATGATTCCCAACCAGAGACTTTTCTTGTAATTCAGTACAGACTTTCTTACTGTTCTCTTGTCATTCTGCACTGGAATTACCAAGTGCACTGGAATTCTTCACTGCCAGTTCTTTTCATTATCTCTTGTAAGCTATCACATCCAGTTTTGGAGACCTTGTGCAGTCTTGTAAGACTTGACCTAGCCCATAAAGAGAGTTCTTTGTGGATGCAGCTGAAAAATGAATAGATTATGCAGCAGGCCACCTACAATCCTATTTCATTTGGAGTCCTGGTGGCCTGCTTTCTACTCCAAGTTTTCAAGGACATGGACAAAGCATGTCCGAAAGGCCAAAGGAGAGTCTTAGCACCTCAGATCTGTGTTTTCCTATGCAGAATGCACACTTTCCCTAACCCAGTTCAGTCATATGCTTCTAGAAAATCATGTCTTCTGTACAGCATAAGGGTAGGAAAACAGTGACGATCAGTAGAGCATCCTCTCAGCAGCAGAGCTGTGGCTACATCCTATGAAGGACAAGCAATGGGACACAGAAAAGAAGAAGTGGGCTGAAGTTTGGCAGGAAAATTTCCAAGCAAAGGGTTTTGAATGACCGAAGTACTAGAAGTAAAAACATCACATACAAACATGGGATTACAGGGAGAAGAATAGTCTTGAATGAAAATCTGAAAAAAGCCTTTGTATTAGTTCAATATGGGTTTTTTGAGCACTTTGAAACTATGAATCTTACCTTTCTAACTGGGACCTTTTCTTATTGCAGAATCTTCTGCAACATTTCTCAAAGGTCAGTACTGAAGATTAACTCACTTTTCTTGCAGTGGGACCTACGTTTTGGAGAGGAAAGAAAGTCTCTGTTATGAAAAGCATTAATTGATTATGGAGGATTTAACAGTAAGAACAATTCATATTAATGTAGTGAAGAGAGGGACATGCCTGTAATTCTCAGGTTTTAATATTTTTATTCTGTTTTGCTACAAAGATCAAACACATAAAGAAATACATTCTTTTTCCCTCCCAAAAAGGCCTCAGAATTAGTTCATTTCAAGCACCCATAGCAAAGACAAACCATACCCACAAAGAATTACAATGAATACGTGTTTTGTAAAGCACTGAAGATAGCACAATGCAAGGATGACTATGAAATAATTGGGAATTTGCTGTGGGTCCAGAGCAGGTTAATCCTACCATATGCAGCAACCAAAATCAGAAAATTCTTTAATGACACCTTGTCTTTCTACCTGACAGGACAAATATTAGGGACATCACAGAGAGAGTTTATGTCTAAATAAAAAATGAGAAAATTGTTTGACCCCTCATTATTTACTTTATGAATGTCACCATTATATTTATTTTTTTATCTGAAACCAAAATCTTTTGGGACTTTTTTTAGTCCTGCACCCTTGAATTTCCTCTGTTCTTTCCTGGTATTGAAAAAAAAAATTAAATATGTGACCAAAATTGGTGACATAATTCTGAAAAGCAGCTTCCACATACCTATACAATTTTCAGCCTACTGTAGTTCCACTTGATATAAAGGTCTGAGTGATGATGGAAATGATGACAGACCTCACTGTTTACACTGCATTCTTTCCTTGCACTACCCAAACCTAACCTGAAGGAATGTTACCTTTTTTCCAGCTGATTGTTTTGGAGGAAAGAGATGCAGATCCCTTTCTTGTACTTTGAGTATAGAAATATCACAATACCATTCTTCCTGACTAGATGAAGACTATTCCCTGCTTTATTGCAGTAGCAAATATCCACGAGCCATGAAAATCCATGCACTATCCAGATTGTGAAAGAGGCATAGTACTGAGAGAAGCTGATATAAAAATTAAAATTCCAAGTCTGCATGCAGAAGAATTCTAACACATCCAAAGCTGGCAGAACACAGAGACAATCCTTTCTAATATCAGGTCAAACTATGTAGCCATAATATAACAAACTCAGGAAAGGAATATATTGCAGTAAAAAATGAATAGGCTGGCACCACCCAGCTGTGAACAGAAAACTAGCTTCCTTGAATCAAATTAGTGCTATTACTTGGGCATCCTGTCCCCATTTCCAGCCTACAATAGATGTGCAAGTGAAGGGCAAAGTGACTCTTTATTTTATTATACATCCTAAACCTCTGCCAAGAGGAGCTTTAAGAATCTTCCTACACTGAAATACCGGGACTATCATAATACAGTTGTTAAAGTACCAGGAATAAGCATATTCCTGGGCACCCAGGAACAAAGAGTTTTCAATCCCATTCTGAGATGTCTCACAATTCTGACAAAATCCTTTGACAGTGAGTTCCACAACAGAAGAATGAATTATAATCATTCCTTAGACACAGGTGGCTTTCACTTAATGGTCACAGAAAAAGAAGAGTAAATAGATGAAATATAAGAAAAATGGAATTTGATAACTTAGCACTAACCCTAATAATGCTAAGAAAAGAGGAGGGAAAAAAAGTACTTATAGTTGTTAGAAACTAATTGCATATTTCCACATTCAATTCAGTAGAATTTCCTTATATTTCTCAAAGTCAAGCTGTCATCCTGAAAATGTTCCCTGTGTTCACTAATAAAGTAGTGTGAATGACCTCCAAGTAGAATGTCTTCCTTGACAGGAATTTCTCCCTGTAGCTGCAAGTACTCCCAAATATTGATACCCCAACACAGAACAGCCACAGCATCTAGATGGCGTCATCAGTTCTGACAATGTTGTGGCACTAATGCTAGAGACATTTCTTGCAGTGCTGCCTTATCTGACGATGTGACATCACAGAGAGATGCGACAGAGATGACAAAGTCGGAGCAAGAGGAGAAAGAGAGATTTATTTTTTTGACTTTACCTTATATACCTTTCACAGAAAGGAACCACATTGGAAGATAGAGGTTCAACCTCTTCAATTCCACTGGTCTTAGAAAATGTCCATCAATTGTCCTTCCTAACTGGAAGGAACGTCAACAATAATATTGTTTATAGAAAATTCATGAGAAACTGACTCCCAAATATGTAAAGAATCAGAAGGCTAGAAAGAACAGCAAAAGAACAAGGCGACACTTATCCAATGGCAGGAGTTCATTTGCATGTCATTATCCTTGCTGTTGTTTAGACAAAGCCCAAAATACTTGGATTAATACAGCAAAGGTGTGAAGAAGGGGAGGAGGAGTCTTCAGTGGAGCTGTTTATGGCACATATTTACTTTCTTGAGAGACTACTGAGACATTCCCTCTGTGTCTCCACCATGAGAGCAGCAAAGGCAGTTCTGCTAGATGTCTGCTCTGCATACCAACAGCTTACAGTTACAAGATCCTGAAGACAGCAGACCCCAGAGCCCTCTGCCTCCTGGGTACATGCTCATGTCAGGCTTGGCATGCTCCTGTCAGCTCCATGGGCATTCAGCAGCATGGTAGGCCAAGACCCTTGTCTGGGGCCACCCAACAGGACTAGCATCTGTGGACAGGCTCAGACACAGGTTTCGAAGGCCTGAAACAGGAACATCACAAGAAAGGGACAGAAAAAATGACATGATGGGAGCTGCACATTGTCTGCCAGTCTTCCTGCTCAGGGTACAGGATGTTCTGTGGTAGTCAGCGGTAGGGCAGATGGTATGTACATAACAGAGCCTGAAGGACAGTGAGGAATGCACCATTAGCAAGGATTGAATCCTCAGTCTTTTGGGATGAGAGGACAGTACCTGTGTGTACATGAACTAGGATGCCAGGCCTTAGGGAGAGACATTGTCCAAAACTCCTCCAGAAAAGAGGATCTGTTTTTTTAGAGAAAATGTGGGCAAAACTAATGGAAGCGTCTGTACAAGATTATCCCTAAGATACTGAAAGCTTCATGGAATAAATAATTTTCCATTACAAATGTGTGTCCTATTGAAGGAGTGTTGGGAATAGCAACAGCTAAAGCAATTAATCTGATATATTAGACGTTTGTCTGTAATGAATAAAACGGCACAGATGAGAATCTATCAGAATAAAAAGAAACAGTTTGCTTGTTCAAACATATTGTTTAATAAGGGGAAACATGCATTTGAGAGTTTTAAAAAGTGCCTAAGGGTGAGTAATAACTTTGTCACTCCAGTATTTCAAGTAACTCAGCTTAGGAAATAGTGGATTTGGGTGAGTTTGCTTTAATATTGTGCAGAACTCACCAGCAGAAAAGAAAATTGACAAATTAACCATCTTATATTTTCAGATGCAGATACAAAATTTAGGTATTCAAATGACATATAAGTGAAAGGCACAGAAAGGTTTTTTTACTTCAACACCACAGACTCCTTAGTCCTAGTACAGCTGAATGATAATAATTTCCACACAGCACTGTAGTGTAGCCACATGATAGGAAGTCATTGTACATTGGATAAATAATCTCTCTACACTACATGGCACATTTATTTCCAGTAGGGCATCCAAGCCAGTTTTGAAGTTTCAGCCCTGGCTCAGTGCTTGGCCAACAAACCACACCACCTGAAAATCAGGCAGTCCTGAACTATCCCTGAAAGCTGCTAGTGCAAGTACACTTGGAGTCCCAAAGAGCATAGAAGACTTCCTTTGGAAAAGGATTAAAGCAGACTCTCCATGAAACGTCAAACAACTGTGTCTGTCCTGGCCAAGTACCTCAATAGGTACCTCTAGGACACTTAAGCATTCAGAGATAGAGAATGCAATTTCCACCAAAGCTTAGACACTTGCATTGAGGAGTCTTCTTTGTTAAGTTTTGAGGAAGAAGTAAAATCCAAGGTATTCATGGTTTCATGTGTTGACAGCAGCACCCTGAGTCAGGTAACATTGCTCATCTTCAGAACTCCATATTGCAAAATTCAGTTGCCACAGTAAAAGATGTCCTCCACAACACTCTCCCTTGTTTTTTATCCTGCCACCTGTCTCTCTTTCCTGTTCACTTCTTTTTTCTCCCCCTCATTGTCTTTGAATATTGGTTTTATACTTTGCTCCAGCTTGTGTCATAACTCCACACCACTGCCTACCACATAATTTTTGGTTTCCATTCTCCAGCACCACTCAAGGAATAAGCAAGCTGAAGAGGCCTAAATTTTGGTTGATATGGGATGGAAAACAACAGCTTCTCAAGGCTGTTCTTCATTCTCCCGTAACCAAAATTACAGCAATGAAAATCTGAGTCAATTATTTTCCTGGAACACCTAATGTTACATTTGCTTGTTTCTCAAAAATCTCCAATCATCTTTGACTATTGTCTCCCTTGAAACTCAATCTTGCTGAAGATTGAATTAAATTGGAAGCTGTGCAGTAGGCTTATTACTCTTGTTCATCTCCGCTCAATTTAATTAGTTTGTGCATACTTTTCTTTCCAGTATTTCTGATTGTATGTCAAAGTTTATGTTTTGAAAACATTCAATGAACAAAGGAGAAATTTTACTAGTCTGCCTTAAGACTATGAGTTTAATTAAACTTGGTAGGCAGTGAACCTACCTATCTAAACCATATTTTCCTCTTTCATTTACATATTTATTAACAATTACCAGTTTTTTAAGTACTTGGACCTTTTATCAATTTTTTATAGCAAACAGGTCCATGTATCTCTCCATAGACTCTCCACTATATTTGGAGAACCAAAAGCTTTTGCTGGAGTTTTGTGGGGGGAAATGGTGTCTCTTTTGACTTTCTTTGCATTGTCAAGAGTATTGGACGCAGGTGTCCAAGTTCTGGAAGCAGTAGGCTGCAACACAGTCAGTGAGAGTGGAGACCAGGGCTGCCTGTCCCAGACTAGGGCACTTTAAGCAGCTCCAATACACATTCTCCAGGACACAGGTCAAGGAATGAAGGTGAGCCAGGAAAAGAAGGAAGACTAGAGTTTTCCCCAGCCTGGTAAATGCTTAATTCTTTTTCATATTTGTTTTCCAATGGCAAAATCAATAATTCCATAATTGTATATTTATATATACATAATAGTACTCTAATAGCAATATTATAGTTAAATAATCATATACACTACAGAGTTGCATAAGGCGTATATTTTTATATTCATAAAAAGACATATTTGTATAAATTATTTCTATCTTATATATCAATATAAATATTACAGGTATGTGCATATAAAAACCAAACAAATCTATTTACACTGGCAATCAATTAAACTCATTTTCCCAGATCGAGTTGTTTTTTTCCCATAATGGTAACCGGTAAACACTACCTGTTTTTACCTCACTCCTAAGCTACACTTCCATTCTTCCTACTCTCTTCTTTTCCAATTGGGTGGTGGGAATGAGCAAGTGGTTCAGTGGGTGTTTGGCTCCTGCACCAATGCACTAGACAGCTAATGAAAATTAATATTAATCATGCCTTTCCTGCCTTAAGAAAAATGAGTGTCTTAAAGGACTGAAACTTAACTAGCTTCTGTTGTATTTTCACTTTAAAAATTGACTTTTCTTGTGGAAGTTTGAGCAGTATTAATTTTCTTCCAATTAGCTTCCTCCCTTCAGCTCTTATAACATCAGGGGAACAATAATAAATTAATTTTCTCTAGATACAGAGGGTGCATTTTTTCTCACTGGTTAAATGAATCAATGGGAAAAAGTTAATATTGTGCCTGTTTTGCAGACAGCATAAAAAACAATGAGTTTTTCCCACAGCTATTCATGGAATGTCTACAGCAGAAAATCATTCTTTCTCTAAGCAGAAGATTGCTAAAAATACATTTTACACAGAGGAGGATCAAGCATCCCCAAGTAGTTCCTTTTAGCTTAAATTTACTGTTTCTCTAATATGATAAACAGAGGATATTTCTATGTCCATCTGTCCATCAAACCTTCCTCCTGCCTGCTCATTTTGGAGACAGACAGTTCACTTCAGATTTCTCTCTGAATGATGCAACAGCCAAGAAGGAAATTACTACCCAAAGCTTTTATGAAAATATATATGTTTGATAAAGAAGAACATGAACATTTAGCGGACACATGCTGATCCCATAGTAAGGGGATCCAGAAGGACACAATGACAACACAACAGAGCTGGACAGAATAGTGGTGTCTAAGCTTCAGTGTAGACAAATAAAATGAAACATTTTATCTCTAGTGAAAGGTAATCCAGAAGCAGACACAAAATTCTCCATGACTGTAAAAGAGCACTTGTGAGTTCCCATTGGCACTGATGTCCCACACATAAGAGTCCTGATGACACTTACCTGTCCTTTGGAGACAGTGAAGACAAGAGTTGCAGCAGCCAGGTTCCCTGCCAAACAGGTCTCACAGGCACAGAACCACCATGAAGCACTCTGACATGGGTCTGCCTCTGCCTGGAGGTGGCAAGTCACCATGAAAAATCTCTGACCAAAAAAAATAAGTGTAAACTCCTTACAAATCCAAACATGGTCTCCTTTCCTCGGAGTTCTAACTGAATATTCTTGCAGTAATTTGTTAATTACAAACATCTCAAATTCACATTCCTTCCTTCCTTCCATCCTTCCTTCCTTCCTTCCTTCCTTCCTTCCTTCCTTCCTTCCGACACTTCCTTCCTTCATCCTTCCTTCCGACACTTCCTTCCTTCACACTTCCTTCCTTTCCGCACTTCCTTCCTTCCGACACTTCCTTCCTTCCGACACTTCCTTCCTTCCGACATCTCCTTCCTTCCTTCCTTCCTTCCGACACTTCCTTCCTTCCTTCCGACACTTCCTTCCTTCCTCTCCGACACTTCCTTCCTTCCTTCCTTCCTTCCGACACTTCCTTCCTTCCTTCCGACACTTCCTTCCTTCCTTCCTTCCTCCTTCCTTCCTTCCTTCCTTCCTTCCTTCCTTCCTTCCTTCCTTCCTTCCTTCCTTCCGACACTTCCTTCCTTCCGACACTTCCTTCCTTCCGACACTTCCTTCCTTCCTCCGACACTTCCTTCCTTCCGACACTTCCTTCCTTCCTTCCTTCCTTCCTTCCTCACTTCCTTCCGACATTCCTTCCTTCCGACACTTCCTTCCTTCCGACACTTCCTTCCTTCCTTCACTTCCTTCCTTCCGACACTTCCTTCCGACTTCCTTCCGACACTTCCTTCCACTCTTCCTTCCTTCCGACCTTCCTTCCTTCCGCACTTCCTTCCTTCCTTCCGACACTTCCTTCCTCCTTCCTTCCTTCCTTCCTTCCATTCCTTCCTTCCTTCCTTCCACCTTCCTTCCTTCCTTCCTTCCTTCCTTCCTTCGACCTTCCTTCCTTCCACACTTCCTTCCTTCCACACTTCCTTCCTTCCGACACTTCCTTCCTTCCTCCTTCTTCCACACTTCCTTCCTTCCCCTTCCTTCCTCCGACACTTCCTTCCTTCCTTCCTTCCCTTCCTTCCTTCCTTCCTTCCTCACTTCCTTCCTTCCTTCCTTCCTTCCTTCCTTCCTTCCTTCCTTCTTCCTCTTCCTTCCTTCCTTCCTTCCTTCCTTCCGACACTTCCTTCCTTCCGACACTTCCTTCCTTCCGACACTTCCTTCCTTCCTTCCGACACTTCCTTCCGACACTTCCTTCCGACACTTCCTTCCGACACTTCCTTCCTTCCGACACTTCCTTCCTTCCGACACTTCCTTCCTTCCGACACTTCCTTCCTTCCTTCCGACACTTCCTTCCTTCCTTCCTTCCTTCCATCCTTCCTTCCTTCCTTCCGACACTTCCTTCCTTCCTTCCTTCCTTCCTTCCTTCCTTCCTTCCTTCCTTCCTTCCTTCCTTCCGAATTCCGACACTTCCGACACTTCCGACACTTCCTTCCTTCCGACACTTCCTTCCTTCCGACACTTCCTTCCTTCCGACACTTCCTTCCTTCCTTCCTTCCGACACTTCCTTCCTTCCTTCCTTCCGACACTTCCTTCCTTCCTTCCTTCCTTCCTTCCTTCCTTCCTTCCTTCCTTCCTTCCTTCCTTCCTCCTTCCTTCCTTCCTTCCGACACTTCCTTCCTTCCTTCCGACACTTCCTTCCGACACTTCCTTCCGACACTTCCTTCCGACACTTCCTTCCACCTTCCTTCCCTTCCACTTCCGATACTTCCGACACTTCCGACACTTCCGACACTTCCGACACTTCTTTCCTTCCAACACTTCCTTCCTTCCAACACTTCCTTCCGACACTTCCTTCCCTCTCTCCTTGCTGTCGCTGTTGCAAGTAACAAACGACACGAACCTTGTTTAGCAAAAATCATCTGACTCCACCTTTATTGAACTCCAGACCCCCTTTATAAACCTTCTTGAACAGGCCACTCTCTTTGGTCAGAAGAGTGACAGAACTCTTCATCCCATAGGCCAAAACCAAAAGACATAGAGAAAGTCCATCCCACCACAAAGAATCCAAAACATTAAACTCAAGACATAAACACTAGCTCTGTTTATGTCGAAGCTTTTGAGAACTAGGCCTTCCTAAACCAAAACATCACAATGAAACTCAACCTAGAAACTCAGAAACCTTAAGCCTAAGAAACCCAGACTACACCTTCCCTCCCTCCTTCCCTCTCACCCTCCCTCTCTCACACCCTCCCTCTCTCTCACCATCCCTCTCACCCTATCCCTTTACCCAAAACCCACTGCCATGTGCTTATATAGGACATCAGGGAATATTTTATCCAAATTCCATTCAAAGTGTGTCATTATCTAATAAAATTGAGTGAGTTTTTGCAGGCCTTTTGACTTCTGCTGGTCCTTTCAACCACAAGCATCTGCAAGTCTTGAGTGCCCCTTCCCCTTGAGGGTGGGACACTGCATTCCTGAAAACAGTGCAGCCTTGGACATCTATGGATTTATTACTCAAACTCTGGCTCTGATGAGTGGATTACTCTAGCATAATCCAGTTGTTAGCTATCACCTGAAAGGGATGGCAAGGCCCTGAGCAGCATATCTCTGAAGCTGCTTTCAAGTTAAATGTGTAGGAGAAAGCAAAAGGCTGTGTTGTCCCATTCCCAGAGCATTATTCAGGTAGTATGTAACTGATTTTTTCCACTGTGACTGAGTAGACCATGTGTTTTGTCTAGAAAATGCAGTCAGGCACACACAGCCTTTTCATGCCAATTTCAGCAGCTGGGAGTTGGGCCAGTTTCGCTTTTGAAGTGCCATAATGTCCATGGGTAAAAAAAGTGCTTCACCTTCTTGAGTCTCCAAACAGGTAGCAAGCAAGGGAATGATTGCTCTAGCAGCCTTTTTTGCAAATGCCTTCCCCTTCCCAGGCGTGATACAAGGCAACTGCCTTGAAAATTTGGAAATCTCATCTTAGTGTAGTATAAACTGATTCTATTCCTACTGTAAGAGACACAAGAAACCAGACATCAGTACAATTATTACTTCCTAAACTACCAAAAGAAGATCAGAATATACCTTGCAAAAGTGAAATAATTTCTTCTCCTTAGCCTTATTCTGTGAGAACAAGGTGAGAAAAATTATGCCTAATTGTTGTCCCTGAAAATAAGCCTTCTGATTTGTTTCTGTAGGATGGAGTCAGCGTTCTCACAAAATTGTAAGATAAACAAAAATAGTTTACATTCCTTTGTTAAATATATGATACGAAGGACTTCTCATCTGATGAGTGGGATTGGAGAGGTGGATACCTCATTACCCAGTCCCTGGTCAGTGTCCTGAAAATGATAAATAGCTGAGGTTTCAATAAACTTGAGCTCTTTTCTTCTTCTGTGCTCTGGACACCTGTTGTCTGTGTGTTGCTGTGTTCCCTCTGTGTGTCACAGTAACACCTAATTATTAGCTAACAAAAAGGAAAGGCTGATTCAGACATTGAGGAAAATTAGTTGCTTCCAAAGGAAAGAGTTTGCCTTGGCAGTCTAGCATGTGGTTCGTACATCAATATAAAACATGACTATCTAAGCTCATAGCTACTGGATTTTATCACCTCGTCAAGGCTTGCTGTGTAAAGCCAGCCTTTCAACTACATCCCAGATTGAAGAGGGGAAATAAAAGGTTGCAGAGCTGAGGTCTTCTTACCTCACAGGAAATGAGGTCTGCACATTAAAGTGGATGGCAGAGGGAGACCACAAACACCTTCACACTTCACTTGAGAGATCACAATAACACTCAATATTCAAGTACATATACTTAAGGCAAGAATGAAACAACAAGAATGTTTTAATCTGTTCACCAAGCCCTGGGCACAGCCTCTGATTCTCTGTTCTCACAGGGTAGAAACATACAGACTTCTGGATGTATTTGAGCTGGTTTACATTCTAAAAGCAGCTACAATATTAGTGGGAAGATAGAGGTATATTTAGTGTCAGATTTTCAACATGGGCTGCAAAAAGACCTTCATAAAAGAGATTTTAAATATAAATAAATCATTATGAGAGGGCTCGCATAAGTTTCTCATTGATGTGTTGGATCACAGCTAGAATTACAGTGCACAGCTGGCTTGACCATATTGTGCTTTGCAGGCAGCCAGAACAGGCCGATCTGTCTCTTAAGAAAGCCGTTTGCTGTTCATGGCACACTTTTATCTGCAGCACCCTGAGAGCAGCAGTGAGCCACAACAAGAAATGGGCCCACACCAGCAGATGAAGAGTGGGCACCGCTTGGCACTGTCTGAACAGATTTAATGACTTTTATTTGTGCATTCCATAAATAATAAATTGCATTCAGAACCTCATGCATGGACACAAGGATGAGAAGTGTAAAACAAAGTTAAAATCTTTTAGGAAAATATTTGTGTTTTGAGCTTGTCGAGCTCTTGTGGTTAGGTTTTGGTTTTATGTTTGGGGGTTTTTTTGAAGGGAGGCAGCATAAAAATATAAGACAATTATTTTTTTAGCACCAGACTGACATTTTCTACATACATTTTAATCAGAAAACAAACAAACAAGAGACTCCAATGTGACTAATAAGAAAAGGGGAGAAGATTTTACATGTTAAAGTGGATGAACTGGGAGACACCACACCTTCCCTTGTTGATAGGCAGACATTTATTTCTTTACAACATTTATCGCTTACCTATAACATTTGCTGTTACCTGTTAAATGTTGATCTGCAGTTTTTATTGTTTATTTATGAAGAACAGATATTTCTGAATAAGATGACAAAAAAAAAAAAAAAAGAGGAACAGAAAAATTAACTCCACTGTAAATATTCACAAAAATGTTTTTTGGCTGGTCCTCTTGAAGTCATGACAAAATGAACTATGTAGTTTTAGTTTCAGATACTAATTTGTTCTTAAAAACATCACAAGCTAAAGGAGAAGAGTGACTGGAATGCAACAGCACAGATCATGCCCACACATCTTTACAGGAATTGGAACTAGTTCTAAAATGAACTGTGAGGTGGTGTTTGCTGGTCCCAGCACCTGGGACCAGAGCACATGTCAAGACACAACAGTCCTCTTGCCGTCAGTTGCAAAACTTTTTGATGGTAGGAATCTGCAGCTTTGCCTCAAACAGGTTTACTTTGAGAGTCATTTAAGCAGTCAGTCTTTCCCTCATCTCAGATACTAATTCTACTTTTTACCATCTTCAAGGCAGGAAAATCATGGGCTGTATTATTTAGGACACAGTCCAGAAGCAAGTCTGTCCTGTCTGAGGGAAATCTACACTTGAATAGAAACTTTTCCACACTGCTGCTGGGAATATACTGTGGCCAGCACTGGATGGTGGAGGGCATTATACCTTCTCTTTGCTGCATAGGGTCTAATACCTGAGCAACCATAGCAGTCTTGGTATTTCCTGTCCCTGGATATTATCACATGATCTAATTTCATGCTGAATTTTACAGGTAATGGGAGTTCAGGGCAATACAAGCATTGGCCTTTGCTAGACTATGTCTGACAAAGTATATCCATGATACCTACTTGATTTTGACATTCTAGATTACATTAACATCTGGAGAAGAGATGTTTACAAAGAAGTAACCTGAAATACTGTGCAGGTGGAGGCCTCACCTTAATTGACAGTGAGTATTGGAATAATTTTAGAATTACTGCTCCCAGTGAGAATTTTATTTCTGTCAGGATTTATGACACATCATCAACTTTACAATGTTTACTGTTCCTTTCTCTGACCCATATTCTAGATTCCTGAAGCCATACAAGACTACGTCCTTCCATTTGACAAAGGTTGTTTTTAGCCTTGAGAGTCCTGGGATGGTTTACAGAAAAGCACAGGACTGCATGCTATGAAAAGAATAACTTTGCCAGTAATTTTTTTAATTAATTAATACATAATTTTCTTAGGTTTGAACAATGGCCTGCTATTTTCTGGTTACCTTGCCTATGATTTGGAAGCAAATGGGGTCAGTCCCCTTGTGTTATCTATCCTACCAATGTTGTACCTTGCTAACCAACCTAGCCTGCGTATGACATCATACCAGCCCACAGGTGACTTTTTAAAGATCTCAATACAATACATCACCTTGCCTGTATGGAATCCCTGTCAATATATATTAATAACTGTTGAAAGCCCCATTCTCACCACTCTCTTAGTCCCTACACACTCATTTGCAAAATATTTTCATACTCAATGCTTTTATTTATTTTATTTCGAATCCTTCTGCGAATAGAACATCTCAAAGATTTTTCTCCCCATCCTGTTTTCCATTATCCACAGAGACAGTTGGATCCTTCTTTCTTTTCCCAGCAGTTTTCTGCCACAACATTTTTCTTTCACTAACAGATTTCATTAGACAGCATATGCTGACTTTCAGGAAGGTGTTTTATTGGTCATGCTGTAGTGGGCTCCACGTAGGAAGATTTTCATTTGCTTCTACTAAAAATGTTCTCTCTCTTGAAGATACGAAGTACACGTACACTTCTCAAATCAGAACATAATTTCTGGTAAGGAATCATGTGTCCTGAATTTCTCCCAGGCAATGCAGGAGAGCAGGTTGTTTAATATCAGCATGTCTGTGTAACAGATGGACTGTTGCAGAGCTGTGACCATACGAATAAATGAGCACAATTAGCTCCAAGGGGATAATGAGGAGAGAAGAGGCACCATTCACTTGCAGCAAGGGCCAATATAATATGAGGTGCATCCATCTCTTATGTCTGGTTTCTGATGGCTCAGACTATGCCAAGATTCAACTTGGCAAAAGAACAACTTTTTTCACTCTAGATCAGAGCCAAGGATCAAAAAATATAGTATAGATAATGCAAGGCATTGATTACTAAGAGGAAAAAAACATTATGTGAATCAGTTGTTCACTGCTTAAGACAGAACATGAAACAGTCATCCTGATTTCCATTTCTTTTTGATCTTCTGCTAGGTTTGACAACTGGCATTGAATGAGGGACTTTCAGTCATTTTTAAGCTAAGAACTGAAGCTAAAAATGTTCCTCTTTCCTGAGCCTGGGACTGGTGTGATATAGGTTGTCCTAAAACTTTAACAGCTATAAAAAGTCACCCGAGTTTGTGTTTCTCATTGAGGCTTACAACCTAATAACTAAGCAAGACATTACAAAATCTGAAAAAAAGGGAAAACCAATCCACTCTAGGGAGTCTTTGTAAGAACCTGTGGCAGTGTAAATGACCACAGTCATGTTGTACCATAAAGGACCTATCTGTAGGCATAAATGTCTGAGAAAAGTGGGGACCCAATTGGCACGCAATGTAGATTTGTAAGGAATATATAATGATTCAACAAGTCACACTGTCTCCCCTCAAGTCACACAAACAAGTAAATTGAGATTTGCAGTGGTGATTTGACCACTAGGATTCAGCAAGCTGGGTTACTGCAGGTCACCAACACTATCTTACCACAGAAGTATCAGGAAAACTGAAATCTACTGCTATTTTTTTGTCTCTCTGAAGCACTGTCGTGTGCTAAAAAGCATTTTCCTGGGTTTTTTTAGTTCCTTTTCTTCCCTTACTACCACAGAAGATACATCTGAAGCCATGATGACAGCAGAACAAGGACAAACCTGGTATTTGTAACAGTGAACTCTAACTCTTCTACGAAAGTGTCTTTGAGCTAATTCCACAGAAATTAGCCCTGCTCTTCATACTGTGAATGTTCCAGATGGGACCACATGATTTAATTTGTAAATAAATAGCTGTATTATTTTAATAAAATATATAATTTTAATTTATATTAGGCTTGTTAAAGAAAAGGTAAATTGGTGTGAGGTTTATCTGGAAGCTTCATACTCAAGAATATGGATTCATAACTTTGTTCAGCCATGTGCTTTGGTGATTATCTTTCTGGTCCAGATTTCAACTGGGAAGAAATCTCCCATGCAAGCTGAAAATCTGTCCTTTTCTTATAAGAAGATAGTTTAGTATTTCGAGAATGTAGCAAGAGAAATTGGCAGTCAGTGCCTATCCAGTCCTTTGGGCAAGTCATGACAGATCATTCACTGTAATCATAATGCTGCTAGATTCCTGATGGATCATTTGCTCAGTAATACCCATGGAGAGAAATCAGACTACCACCCACCAAGTTCCTCTTCCTAGTGCCCCAGGAACAACCTGAATTCAAGACTGCCAGCATGCTGGCTCACACAGTTGTTTCTCTCAGAGAGTCTAAGTTCTGCTTGTCAGGAACATAGATTTTAGGTGCTGTAGCTGTGGACCAAAGACCTTCTAGAAAGAGCACAGTGCTCCTGTCAAGGGAGAACACTGAATATCTCTGATGTTGCTTATCAGCAGTTGAAGGACAAAGAGGCGAGCTGGAAGCTGACTGTAGCTAGGACTTTGTGATATTGTTATGAATGGCCTTTGTGGAGGCAAGATGTCCAAGGTCCAAGTGCCCTGTGATCTCTCCTGATAACAACAGCAACCAGCTGTTGTTACACAAAACAGCAAAACAGCAAAAGCAAAAACAGCAAAGCCAGAAAATCCACTTCTATAGCTGTCAAGCAACTGACAAAGGAACCACTTTGACTCAAGGGTGCCTGGAGGGAATAAATGCTACATGGCAGTATGGAGCCTTCCAGAGCTAGGAGACATGGTGGAAGCAACATAAAAGGGGAGAGACAGACAACACCCCAAGTTGAAGCACCTTAGTGGCTTTTATCCAGGTATGCTGCTCTTTGCCTTATGCACCTGATACATTGATGCATTGTGATTAAATCCATATAAATTTGCCAGTACTACCACAGATCACGAACTACATCCTGGCCACAGGACCCTAAGTGATTCTTCCCTTTAGCAGATTATGTACTGTTTACCATCATGTCTGATGTTGCTGTAGTTTATATAAAACAATTAATTTCTTCATATCACATTATAAAATACAATTCACAATCCATGAATTTTTGCAGCAGTCATATTATACTCTGGTTTACATTAAGTTAACTTTCACTGTCTGACATATGGCTTCTCTCTCAAGAAAGAAAGCAAAATAGACAAGGAGTGTAACTTCAGCCATTTCCACATCACTCATTTTGCATGATTTAATGCTATTTTCTTTGAATCTATTTGAAGAGAAGATTCTTCATGCAGGCATATAAACAAATCTATGAATTCCAGTTTGACTAATATGACTACAATCACTCCACATGAATTTTCCTTCTACTTCATTTTTGCTTTTTCTCTCACTATAAAAGCTAAAAGCACAACATATAAAACAAAAAAGCCCATTTTTTTCAAAACTTTCATAAACAAAGACCATATAAATTATGCAAAACATCTTCATTTCAGATTTCTTCTTTAGAAGAGAATAGACACTCTCCATACTCCCTCTGGCATAATTTAAAAACATTTGAGAGTAGATAAGCATTGGACAGGGGTAAATTTTTTTCAGGATATTCCAGTTGAGCCTAGGGAAGAGCCTTAAGTGAATTCACATCCTTTGAATTGCTTCTTGCAGCCCACTGTTTCAGCAGGGAATGCTGCGGCCCACAAAACTTCAGTTTTGTCCCTTTACAAAGCATTATTTTAGACCAATGTCTGCTGATGAATTTGTCTCTAAATTTGAACTCCTAATCATATAATTAAATTTAATCACCTGATGATTTTCATAGTTGAGACCCCAGGTCTTAACAGACACTGCATCAATTCTTCCAGGGACTAACTTATTCCTCTTACGCTATATGTAAACACTTAATTTGTATTATCTCATGGAATATGTCACATTATTTCTATGGAGCAGGAGTGGTTGATTTTCTTTATGGCTTTGTAAGAGACAGCACTGCCAAAAAACAAGCAGTGTTGAGGAATGGGTGCTGGTTTATTTGAGACATTCAAAGCCTTGAATGACAGGCTCCTCAGTGAAGGTGGGAAGAAATATGGAAGGGACACAAACTGCAGTGCTGATGTCAGGGTGAGGCTAGATGAACAGACCAACCCAAAACTCCTTCCAAGGAAACACCCTTCCCATCACTTTGGAGTGCCAGAGACACACTTCATCACAAAGCCATGTTTGCATACCAAGGCATCACAGAGTAGAAGAGTTTTCCTTAAGGACATAGAGGGAATAGTTTTATTGTTCTCATTGAGGTGATGCTTTTTCCATTACAGCATTTGTAAGTTATCAAGCTTGTAAGTTATCAAGTTACGTGCTGCAGGTTTATAGATGACTCATGGGTCACAACCCTGCTCTCTACCTCACCTGGATTTCCTTGTGTCTCTTCAATGCTATGCTGAGGCCCTATTCTTGCACTGTAAACCACAATACAGTCACACCTTACAGCAATGTTGATGATTCCTGGTTCCCCTCTAAGGTCACAGAGTACACAGTACAGCTGGGTAAGAATTTGTAAAGATAGAATTTACTGTAAAGTACACTCTTAGAGATACACAGCTTTTCTGAGTACTTTTTTAAAGTAAGGCTTGAAATTACATCAAAATTCTGGTTGAAATTGTAATTGTTTTAACATAATTTTTTGTAAAGGAAACATTCCAGATATTGATTTTGAGCAAACTATTTTGCCTTTCAAATAAATCTGAGTGGAGAAAGAGATGCAGGGAAATACTGTAGAATACTCTGTAAAAGGGAATAGAATAGTAGGGTATATGATGAAGAAAATGTATATGCCCCAGAAAATAATTATTTTTCAGTACTTCTGTGTTTGCCACCAGAACAAAATATTAGTCCCAGAGGTGGAAAACCCAGCAATTTAGAGAAGTTAAATGCTGGGTGTCACAATAAAAGTTAAGATTATTATCTGTGAAAACAAAAAGAAATCTAATTAATTTTAAAGAGAATGTGTGGTTTTAGTGAATCTTGCCCTAAGAAAATTGATCTAAACAATAGATATTTCTGTAGACCAGTTAGATGAAAAACATCCCCATGTTTTCTGTGAGTGGGAGATGGGCTTTTAATTTCTCAGCTCTTCATTATTTTTCTCTTTTTTTTGGTTGCTTTTCTTTAAAGTCGCAGCTTTTTGGGGGCTGCTTTGGTCAGGATGACTTTGAGATATATAAAATCCGTTGTCTCTAAACTTTGTTGTTGAAAGAATGAAAGTCTTTGGTTGATGTTCTCAAGGCTGTTTTATTGTTTTTTTATCTAAGATATTTTTTTGTCTGGGTTGCTGAGGTCTTTTCAGTAGGGCAGTTTGAGGTACACACACTGCCCCAGGGATAGGTATTGACTTTTATACTAATAATTACATGTTAGTTATTTATAATCATGATCTAATGTCTATCACTTATGTTAGACTGTTACATTTTATTTTAATCTAATCTCTAAGTGTCAACATCACCAAAAAGGTGGGGTTTAGGAAGAAGAAGAAGGAAGGAGGATAGGACAGCATCTAAATCTTTCTATCTTGTCTCTTAAGTCTTTATGGTAAAATTTTCAAAAATTCTCTTTTTATTCTATAACTACTACTATCATGCTATCTAAAATTTTGTGACTTTTAGTTCTTCATTCAAAGGTGGTAATTTGTTCTTTGGATCAAACTTAAAGCCGTAGGAGTCCCTGGCTGTTTGCCAAGGCTTACTACATTAGAAAGAAAGACACAGTGAAAACAAAGACACTCCAGTGGACAACAGGCCCACAAGGACCTTCAGCATCACATACAGGGCTGTTCCCGAAGGGCTGCCCAGCAGTATCCAAGCATGTGGAATGTCATCACAGGCATCAAGTTCCCCTGTAGTGTCAGCCTAGCATGGGCTGGAGTGGACACCACCCGCACAGTTGTGTGTGTGTGTCTATGATGGAATAGCAGTCACAGAAGAGAAATTGCTAACAAGCTGCTTTTCACAACCTATTTATATATATAAAGTTTGTGTCAGTGATGGTGTGGCTTTGTTCTTAAATGTCCAGAAAAAGACAATCCATTGCCTTCTAGACAGAGGGATGGACACAGAACAGGCACATGGTACTGTTATCCACTGTCCCATCTCTGATGGAAGGCAGAGACTTTGAAAGTAAACAAACTGCCCCTTCATGAGGCCTGTGCATAAGGACAGTTTGCACTTCCCTCAGTAAAAAAATCCCTCATTCTCTGTCCTCATTTAGCAATTAGCTTTTTTATTGGTAAAAGTTTTTTAACAGCAGATAATTAAGTGGAATACTCTTATAGAAGAATAACATACACCCTCCTACCCAATAGTTAATTAAATATTTTAAGTACCCAAGAACAATTTACAATGGTAATTAAGAGGCGAAGTAAGGTAAGCCATTTGATACTAGAGCAAAGGCGTTACAAGGAGTCTTAATGCGAACGTACCTCTAGGAAAATTGCTCAACACTTCTCTAGGATCCGCCAACCTTCTCAGTTGTGTCTTGTCCATTGCACATCTTTCTTCCTCCATGGCTTCAGCAAACTGTGAAAGTGAAGGAAGGTTTTTAAAGTGAAATTCCAAAACCTTTGAGCATTTGTCCACCTTAGGGTTTCAGATAAGGAACTGTTTCTCTGTTGACAGGGATGTTTCTGCTTCTCCTCTGTCTCCCCCTTTCACCTCAGACTGACATGAGAATAGGTAGAGGTCCAACTCTCTGAAATGGTGAGTAGGACCAGCACAGCTGCTCAGTGCTCTCAAAGAAGGGACAGTGCTTGACTCTCTGGCACAAGGCAGTGTCTTCGACCAAGCAGATTCAATTGGAAGTTGCCTGGGGAAGAAAGTGCATTGGGAAGAAAATACTTTCTTGTCAAGGATTGATTGCATTGATTCCCCTATTTGACTCTCACACTTGTTCCCTGACTTCTAAAATGGGTGTTATACAGCTACAGGCTTCTAGTCTAGAAGTGCCTGAATGAGCTGCTGAGGAGAGTCTTTGTCCAAAAGGCACAAACAACAATCATTACTGGGCAATTGCTATCCAACAACCCTTCTTTCACCAAGAAGTTAAGAGTAAAGCAAGTGCAATGATAAGCTGGCAGGTGCGCCTTCTGGCTATCAGCAGCTTGCAAGAATAAGTAACAAAAGCAGTAACTTTGCTTTTCAGGGTAAACAAAACTTCAGATGACATCTCTCAAACCAGCAGGTTGCCTGGCAAGAGCTAGTAGAGTTCCGCCATTCAACATCTCACCAGGCCACAGGTTTTGTGATACTGATGGAGGAGGCTGCATGGGAGCAGCCTCCTTGCCTTGACTTTAGCCAACAAGCTGCTCAAGAATTTTCCCAGAGGCACTGCAATTCAGTCTGTTGAACTGGCTACAATCCCTGGCTCTAAAGCAATTTCCAAGATGACCTTGATAAGTCACTTAATTTCTGCATACCTTTTGGTTCACATACTGCTTACTTGAACTTGAATTGTGAAGTCTTTGCTACACCATTTTTAGGCCTGAAGCAGTGTGTGCTGGAATAGTAATAATATAATTCATATTTCAGCCTGGACAAGACCTCAAAGCTTGAACATTTCAGTCTGCTAGTTGTAGTGTATGTCTACACTGCAGGCACTTTGCAGCATGTCTCAGAGCCCTCATTGTCCCTTCCTCATTGTCCAAAGCATGAGCACTATTGCTTGTCTCCATGGCACACACCTATTTGGACAGTCTGGGTCCCCAATTTAAACATTACATAAAGTATTAAATTATATAAAGCTACTTTTTGGGGGGTAACTGTTAAAGCTTCAAAGATCTACCAAAAGCCAAATTTTCTGCATTTAAAACAGAAAAACCCAGCTCCTATTTTTAGCTAAAACTGTTGTATTTTACCATTTACTTAAGCATAAGCATGTAAGGCAGTATCAATTCTGAAACTAGGACCTAAAATTATTGAAGGTGGCAGTTAAAAAATCAGCAAAACAAGGAGAACTCTATACATCTATTTTTAAATATTTCTTTCCCTTCTGTGGTGGTTTAGGGATAATTGCTAAGTGATCCCTCCTTATCCTTATCATGACAGAAAAGATTTTTTATTTTTCCCTTCTGTCCTCTTGTGATGGAAGAGTGAGAGAGTGCGTTTGTGGGCATCTGGCAGCCAGTCAAGCCTAACTCCCCACATCTCCAATTTTATTTCTTCACAAAACCATTAACGATTGCTTGATTGATTTTTCAATCTATCCATAAATGACCAAGTTAATTTACAGCAAATCAGTTTCAGTGCTAGAATTTAACTAAAGAAACAACTAATTTTGTACTAATTTTATTAGTACAAAATAATGTTGTTTCTGCTGAACTTATTCCTTTAGAGGGTCATAAATTCTATGGTATGAATAATAACTGATGAAAAGGGGAATGCAGGTAAGTTCACCTAAGAAAGCTAACTGTATTTCCATATAATATACAAGATTTAACTATTCCACCTTCCACCTCAGCAGCTTCAGGGATATACAGTCTGTTAAAAGCACACTTAAACTTACTGTGGGTTGTAAGTGGTCCTGTATCTGTACATAAGCCATTCCTACTGCATGTCCTACAGACATGCAACAGAATACACAAATGAAGATGAAAATCAAATTGAAATCAGTGACATTATCATGTATGCAGCTTCTGCAAGTAAGCCCGTGTATATGATATTCCTTGAAAGTTTTGCTTGACTGCATAGAGCTGGCAGGAGTCAATAGTTTCTTCCTTTTATACCTCATAAATCCCATATTGTCAAACTGACCTTTCCAACATGGTAACAAGCACAATGTCATGCATAGAATTAAGCAGAACTAATGACGCCTTGATACACTCTGCAGTGCAGCTACACAGGACAGTTATTGCCAGAAGGTGTCTGGCCTGGGAAGCAAACAGCCTACAGCTCAAGAAGAAAATCAGAAAAGCCTGTTGAACAAAAAAGATTATTTCAGTGTACAACATCATAAAGCACAGCAGTAAAAATATAAGTGATACTCCCATTTGAGGAACAGCCCTGTGGTCTAAAAGTTCTTTCTGATGGACTGTGTCTCATGCAAAAAGACAGTTCCTGAAGCAAGACTTTGAGAACTGTCCAGGTCCATGCCAAGACATGGGCAAGTACAACCCTCCTTTAGGCCTCCATATTTCCCAAAGGCCTATAGCATTCTCTGGCAAAATTCTTGATATAAACAATGCTAAGCAATACCACAACGTCTGCCAGCCTCTGCATTTGAGATTTCCTACAAGGATTTTCTGATATTGAAAGTCAAATATCCAATACTCATGGTACAATCCAGCTATCACTGTCGTGAAGGGAGACTGTCATCTCAGTGTTGAATGATAAGCCAAGGACACACTGCCTGGAATTTATAAGAGCAGATCTGACATATTTTCACTCCCTTGTCCCATGAGACAGAAGATACAGATACACATGGATACAGATAGTCCCCATACATTATACAGTAACAAACCAGGGCTCTTTAAAAAAACAAGACTCTTCTTATTACCACTTTCCCATTGTCCAACTAAAGGATTGACTGCTCTGACTTCAGAACTGTCTGAAGATGTTAGCAACATCTCATCCTGTCTGTAAACAAGAGGAAAAAAACTCCCTGATTGCTACACTTTTGAAGTTGGTACTGTACCTCTCAGAAGTTTTAGTTTCGATTAATTCAAATGTATTTTAAGAATACATTTAAAGAACTTTATTTCAAAACTACACCAATGAGATTACTGTAAATCTGAAGGCTCAGAGTAAATATTTGTGGAGATTCAAATGTTTCTTCCAGGCTCAGAGAACCACATAAGATGGCTTTGAGCCAGACGAGTTCTAAATAAGCCTTAAGTAAAAATTCATTCTGGTCATAATTTAAGATCACTATAGCAACATAATCACACTTGCCAAGCATGAAACATTATAAAATTACAACAGACTTTGAAAAAAAAAATCTGTTTTCTAGCCATTTTTTAAAATAGATTTAAAACTGTACTATGAAGGCAACAGTTATTCAGGATCGAGATTTTATTTTATTCTGGATGGTTAAGAACAGCAACATCATATACTAATTAAATTTACAACAGGTATCTCCTGGAATATGGAACTAGATTCTTCTAAGAGATCCATGAAATTTTACATCTCAGAAACAGATGGTACAGGAAAAGGAGGATTAAAGGAATGATGCAAGAAATCTGTGTAAAGCCCACTGTGCTGTGGGAGAGGAAACTGAGAAGTAAGGTGTGCTAAGGCACATCCTTCCACACACACTTTCAGCTATTTGTGCTCAGAGGGAAGTTATAATTTTCACACAAGAGCAGAAATTACACCTTTTTTTTTTAAATCAGCACAGTTCATCTCAATACAGAGCTGAGACACCAGCTAGAGCAGCAACCTTGACCTATGCTCTGTGATGTATACCACTCAACACCTGAGCTACAAACAAGCTTCTCATCTCATTTCTTCCCCATAATTTAAGCACAGGTGAGTTTCTGGAGAAAGAAGTACAAACGGTTCAGCCACGTCCTTATTCCTTTTGACAGCAGCAAAGATCCATATTCCTCAGAGGGAACACTGATTGGAGGATCCCTTGCACACAAAGCAGTGCAGACTTCATGTTAAATGCATGCACCCTGACTGGGGCTGGCACACTCAGCTTCCTTGCACGGGAATTCTACAGCTTTATTTAAGAGCCTTGCTGCAGTCTTACAGGCATCTACGTCCACTAAACACATCTACCTGGCCTGCTGCCAAACCCGAGGGTAATCCAGAAGCAATGCCACATTTGAGAAAATCCTGTGGACTCAACCACGCCTACAATCAGGATTTAAAGGTGTACAGGTACATACTTGGATTTACATTAGTTTTGGAGAGTTCTTAGTCAGGAATTCTCAAATGAAAAGGAGGGGGTCCCAACTTTCTTCTCTTCTCTAAAGTTCACTCCCTATCAGACACAGAACAACATAAAAACAGCCAGATCATTTTGTACTCAGTACACGCCATCACAATCTATCTGCCACACAAATGACACAGTGTATGCAACAGTCTTAGGCAGCTCTCAGACCAGCCTTCCTCTCTTGTAGAATAAGGGGCTGGGATGGAAAGTCCAGAAGGCTGGATGAGGCACAGAAAATGTTTGCAATGTCATTCCTGCAGGGCAGTGAAGGGGGGAAATGACTTGGGGAAGATGCAGGTAAGATGCAGGAAGCCTTCCAGCATGTTTTCAGCATTTCTTCTAAGAAACGGAGAAATCGAAATGCCTCCTCCTCTCATCCCATAATGCCTTGCAGCAATAAACATACTTAGATTAAAGAGAAGCCATGAAAATATTCCTGAGTCATAGAGTACCTGAAGAGGCTTTACAGGAAGGCTCAAGAGGGACTTTTTACAGGGGCTCAAGAGGACACATAGTGACAGGACAAGGTGGAAGGGCTTTAAACTAGGATATTAGGCTTAGATTAGAGGTCATGAAGAAATTCTTTACTCTAAGGGTGGTGAGACATCGTACAGACTGCCCATAGAGGTTGGGGTCTGCCTATTGTTGTAGGTGTTCAAGGCTGGGTTGGATAGGGGCTTTGAGCAACTCAGATTAGTGGAAGGTGTCTGTCATGGTTTCAATTTGAAACTGGGTGGAAACACTAATTTTTGTTTTGGTTTAATTTTGCTAATTTTAAAGATTCTAATTAAGAGTAAAATAAGCTTAAGCTTAAAAGCAATGACACTTTATTAACTAACACTAAAAGAAAGAAAAACAACAAGAATGAGGATGGAACTATGAAAACACTCTTCTTCTTTCGTCACAATGGTTTTTTTCTTCTTAACTAACAATGTAAAGGCAACAACACTTAGAAATTTTACTCAGTTTTTTACTTCTACAAATAGTCTTTCTTTGGTTCATTTAGAGAGAAAAGTTTTCTTTGCTAATGCTATGGAAAGCTTCTTACAAGAAAAGAACTCTAGTGGCTTCATTTTTCTCACAAACCGCAGGTGCCCGAGATTTGCTTTTGTGAAGTCTTTTTTATCTTCTATAGATTTTTTTTTATAACTGTGCTCTTGGTCTATATTAGCTTATTGCGGTGGATTTTTTTAAGGATGAGCTGTTTTAGCATCTTTTCACTCATCTTTGGGAATAGAGGTCTTCCCCTTTTATCTCTGGGGCCATGGTTTCTCATCAAACTTCTAACATTGGTGCCTCTGTTCATGATTGTGGCTAGAACGCTACCACCACCCCCCCCTCAAAAAATACATTTTATGAACTTATTGGGGAAAACTCAAAGTCTTATATATTAAGTATATTTGTACCATAGCTTCACAAAAGAATTTTACAGTCTAAGCTTAAGACAAATTTTTCAAAATCTCTTCAGTCTAAAATCTAACTCTTTTTTACTGACTTCATTTTTATGCAGTTGTTCTTACAAAGTTTCATTTCTTTTTTTTCTTAGCCTAAGAGAGAATTAGTGTTTTTCGAGTACAAAGTTTTGTAACGCTGAAAAAATAAGTCAGTTTTGTCTAAGTCTTGTATCAGAAAAAAGCTTTGAGTCTTTCTGCTGGCCATGAGCTCTTTGGCCATGAGCTCTTTTTGCCGTCTCCACATGAGCTGTGCCAGCTGCTCTCAGTCTGGAATGGGGGTCAGGGCTGCTCCTGGCTTCGGGGCCACCTTTAGCACGAACCACAGGGGCCACTGGTGCTGGTGCCCATGCTCAGCTCATTTGGTGCCCATACAGGTGCTGTCCCCATGCTCAGCTCATTTGGTGCCCATCCAGGTGCTGTCCCCATGCTCAGCTCCTTTGGTGCCCATACAGGTGCTGTCCCCATGCTCAGCTCCTTTGGTGCCCATACAGGTACTGTCCCCATGCTCAGCTCCTTTGGTGCCCATACAGGTGCTGTTCCCATGCTCAGCTCCTTTGGTGCCCATCCAGGTGCTGTCCCCATGCTCAGCTCCTTTGGTGCCCATACAGGTACTGTCCCCATGCTCAGCTCCTTTGGTGCCCATCCAGGTGCTGTCCCCATGCTCAGCTCCTTTGGTGCCCATCCAGGTGCTGTCCCCATGCTCAGCTCCTTTGGTGCCCATACAGGTGCTGTCCCCATGCTCAGCTCCTTTGGTGCCCATCCAGGTGCTGTCCCCATGCTCAGCTCCTTTGGTGCCCTCCAGGTGCTGTCCCATGCTCAGCCGCTCCGATGCCGACACAGCCTCAGGCCAGCGTGGTTTGGTGTTCGACTGGCACAAAAGCTCTGCAGGCTCTGCCGGCTCCTTTGCCCCTCCGGCCGGGCCCGGTGGGTTCCTCGGGGAGGGCTCGGCAGCCGCTCCCGCCCCTCCAGGAGCGGAGAATCCCGGCCGGGCCGAGCGGTTCCAGCCCGGTTCCGCCCCCGGGCCGAGCGGGCCCGGCCGCCCCGGCCCGCCGCCGCCTCCGCACAGCCGGGCAGCGCGGCAGGGCAGAGGGGTGCGCCTGCCCACGGCCGGCAGGGAAGAGAGCTTCCCGGGCTTCGTTCAACGGGAGTAAGAACTAGAAAATGCTTTCCATTGGTCCAATAAGATGCCAATTTCCTACTTAGCCAGCCCACTTTTTTGGGCTGGTCAAAATAGGACTGTGTCTCTGCCCATGGTGGGGATTATATGATCTTTAAGGTCTGTTACAACTCTAACTGTACTACATTACTAGGATTCTATGGTCTATCTTATTGTCTATGGGACTTCTTAATCCTGCAACCTGGAGAGAATTGCCCTTTAGTCAGTCTGAACACCATTGTTGGGATCCAACCATCCTACATGTTCTTTAAATAATTCTGGCTTCGTTTTTAACTCAAAGACCTTTGGTTAAGCAGTGATGTTAATTACTCTGAATATCAGGACACTTGAAGGTGTACTTAGTCAACCTTCCTCCACACTCTTAAGTATGCTCATTGGAATTTGTCTGAACAGAAGCACTAAAAGTATGAGTTTCTGGTGGCCCTGCTACACAGCTCTACAGTGCAGAGTGTACCTGAACATCTGAAATTATAAGAGACATATAAGAGTTATAAGTGATTCAGCATCCATCACTACCCTGATTTTTGTCTTCCATGCTGAAAGGGCTCTTTCACTTCCCTCAATACTCACAGTTTAGGGAAACTGCTGGGATCCCTTGGAATCAGGTGGAATCATCCCCTAAGAACTTAATATTCTCTCTTATATTTTTGTAAGGATCAATGGGTAGAAACAAGAAGGAAGGCAGAGATTTCTTATTAAGATTTCCCCAGGACTGATAATTATGTGAATAACTTCCCTTGTTATTCAACAATCTGATCTTTCCATAAGCTGACTTCCTTACGCTACAGATCTCTACTTGAAAGCTTTTCCCGTATAATTTTTCCCATATGAAAGCTTTTTCCCATATATTTTCCCATCTATTTCCACGTCCTCACTAGAAGACAGCTGGTCTGCACCTTTCAGCTCCAGGAAGGCAGAGAGCAGCACTTGCTCTGACATTCAACCCATTCAGCCAACAGCCAGCTGCTCACCTTGTTTTGCTGTGAGTGGAATCCTGGAGAGAAGCAGCAACTAGGTGTTCTCCGCATGAAGAACAGTTATGTTTGTGTGCAGTTGTGGGTGCCACAGCATAAAAAAGACATTAAGCCATTAGAGAGCATCCAAAGGAGGGTAACAAGGAGGGCAAAGGGCATTGAGGTGAAGCCCTATGAGGAGCAGCTGAGGTCATTTGGTCTCTTCAGCCTGGAGAAAAGGAGGCTAAGGGGAGACCTCATTTCAGTTTACAATTTCCTCCTGAGGTGAGAGGAAGAGGAGGGGCAGGCACCAATCTCTTCTCTGTGGTGACCAGTGACAGGACCTAAGGGAATGGCCTGAAGTTGTGTCAGGGGAGGTTTAGGTTGGGTATTAGGAAAAGGTTCTTCACTCAATGTGCAGCTGAGTACTGGAACAGGCTCCCTAGGGAAGGGGTCACAGTTTCAAGCCTTACAGAGTTCAGGAAGCATTTGAACAATATTCTCAGGCACATGGTGTGACTCTTGGGGATGATGCTGTGGGTAGAAGCAGAACTCAATGATCCTTAGTGGTCACTTCCAATGCAACATATTCTGTGATTCTGTTTTGATTTTAATATATGCTCTCAGAGATGCTGTTTTTCTGATCTAGCCATTTTTCTGCTTGAGACCTAGTAAGACTCTGAGGATGTTCCAGTATGTGGTTGCATACAAAATGCTAAAACTAAAATCATTTTACTCTTAAACCCAAAAACCTGGATAGTACGAATTGCATTAAATACTTCAGCTGTGCCACTTGTAGTGATACACATTTAAATCTTTTTCGTGGGGGACCTGAGAACTTTGAGCAGGACATTGAATAAGGCTCTCAACTGCTGTTATTAGCACAATTTTATGGACATCAACAGGCTAGATTACCCAAATAATCCTCTTCATATTAAAGTGTCTACCTCCTCTAACTCCTGGTTGTATTCTTATGCTGATGAGCATTTCTTTGCTGTCCTACCAAAGAAAACAAAAAATGATAAGTATTATTTAGAAGAAAATATCTCAAATATATTCCTCTTCTTGCCTAGGTATTTTCTGTCATTACTAGAAGTCTGTATGCAAGCAAGTCAGATTGCATTGTCTTCTTAAATCTGACTAATTTCAAAAGCACTTCATTGGTGACAACTACTTTGTGCAGACAGACATTTTGAAATGACCATCATGAAATTTTGTCCATCATGAACAATTTCTGTATGTATCCATAGTCAAAAGAATATCTACTGTAAAAACTCCCTCCTTTTTCTGCACATGTGCTGAATTATTTATGTTGTATTAGGAAGCATAGTTCAAATGTTCTCCTTAATGTATCATGGCTGTGGAGGACAGGTTATCAGGAAGAACATGAAAAATTCAGTAGACTGCTGCTTCTGCTGGTGCACCTTTTTGTACTATATTCAGAAATACAGAAAACACAGAAACTGTGTTATATTTGAGCAACCAATTTTGGGCATCCTGAGTAGTCTCAGCAGCACAAAGTCCTGCAAATGATACAAAAACTGATGCAGAAACAGGACTCTCAGACAGAACTTCTGAGTAGTTGGATATGTTTCAACACACCCATGGTCATATATTGGACCACAACACATCCTACATGACAAATCCAACACCAAGCAGGCCACCAATATCCAAGTTTTCAAGAAAGAAAGAGAGGGGAGTGGAAGACTGCAATGGCTCCTACTAGCCTTTCTGAACAAGATAGCTTAGTATACTTGAACAAACACAATATTCTTAAATATCTGTTCCACATTGACTTGTGTGTTACTGTGATGCACATAGAAACACACAGTAACACACACAACAGGTGTTCAGGCAGAGAAGAAGAAAATAACTCCCTCATTTATTGTTGACCTCGTATATATAAGTTTCTGGACAGTGATCAGAGATTGGACAGAGAAGTCACCACCTCTCCATCTCCACTGGTCACTTGAGAAGTCCATCAGGTGATATCTTTTCACAGAGGAATGTAAATATGATTCTTGTTTATCTTAAAATTCATGAGAACTGACTCTATTATACTAAAACAAATCAGAAGGCTTATTTACAGGAACAACACTTGTGCAGAGTGGATGATGGCTGCATATGTATTTTATATAATTCAGTATATTAGTTCTGAGTACCATACACTTCACTATCAAGAAACCTCTGACTTTTAATAAGAATACTCTTGTTTGCCTGCATGTCTGTCTTCATTGAACTGTATATATCTTTTCTCAAAGAAATGACTATCAAACAATCAAAAGACAAGGAGGATCTTCACAACAGAGAAGGAAAATTGTTTTAAACATGGAGATTTGTTTCATCTCATCTCACCTCATTGTTTACAAAATCTGTCTGACTAAGCATTGCTGTCAGCCACACCCCAAATGGACCTCAGTGAAGAATAGATGTTAAAAGAACATGACCAAATGGACTGCATGCTGATGAGACAGGATGAGGATATGCAAACGATTTGCATACATGGATTTCAAAATGCCGTCAGACTGAAATGAGAGCAGAGAGGCAAGAGAAACCATTTTCCCAGTTCTAAAATAAAGGCAGTTCTCTCCCAGCTCAGGAGAAAGAGAAGGTTGGTAACGTGTTTGTAGATCCAGTGTGTCCCCTATAGGAAAGTTTATTCGTTCTGTCAATATCCCAAAAACTAGAGACATTCGGGTGCTAAAATGACCCTGAATGGATATTGTAGCTGGGTCAGCTATGATACCACAGATTGTTGTAAGGCATATCAGCAAGCCTCCTTCAGCAGAATGACAAAGAATCAGTTAACTATGCTTCTAGCAAAAATCAGAGTCATCTCTTCTGTTAATGGCTCTGTTGCATTTGTGATATCAAGAGTATGCTGTCTCATGAGCTTATTCCAGTAGACACATACCTGGATCAGAACAAAACTATGGATTCTGCTGTTTGAAGTTATCACAATCCTTTAAGCCTTCAAAGTCTCTGGAGGACACAGTGATATGGACATGACAAACGGATAACAGTAGTTTTAGTAGTAGTCCACCATATCCCTCCACTATTTTACCTGTGTGCACTTGCACATACAGCCCATATTTGAAACCAGTTCACTGTGACTCTGCAGTAGCCAGAGACCTGTTTTGGTCCTGGTACTTCTCTCCAGCCTCAGATCCAGTAGCTTTGTATATGTGCCTTTCATTTTGGCATAGCCTGTGGCTCTTGGCATGTCAGTAGCTCACTGAGCACAGTTTCACAGAGCACAGGTACGTCGAGTGTCACACTTGGGCATCAGGGTGAGGGCCTGCCAGGTGGCACCAACAGCTGGCCTCATGCAGGGCAGGAGCAGAGACCATGGTTCCTGTGGACAAAGCCCTCTTCTCCCACCTGCAAAGGCCTGGGCTCTCTGGTCTTCCTCTTTCAGTAAGGACTCGGTCTTTTTTCAGCCTTTCTAGCAAAAGAACCACAAAACGACATCCTGTAACTCCACTGGTGATGGCTTATCTAGTCTAGTAGCCATCCTCTGATGAGCTCTGGATTATCAGGAAAAAGATCGAGTTCTGTGGCAGTGTGTTTTTAAGTTCTTGGAATTATTATATTGTTATATGGTTTGTTCCATGTACCCCCTATGTTCTTCCCCTATTTGGTTTGTCCCAGTTACTGCTGTCTGTCAATCTTAAGTTATGTAGCTCCCAGACCCTGTCTGTCACTCTGAGACCTCGCCTTCAGCCTGGAAAATTCTAACAGGATCACCAAGTGATTGGACAAAATACCTGTTTCCTCCCCTACTGTGTCCTGGTTTGTTCCCCTACATGTCACTAAGTTAGAGAGCCGTCCCCCACCTGTCCCTGATTGGTCCCAGGTTCAAGTCTACCCCGAGTTCCTCCCCCTTTATCAGCTGCTGTAGTCAGGTGCTTGGGGGGCTTTGCCTGAGCTGCCACCTGTGACTGAGGCTGTTCCCACAGTAGGAAAAATAAAGTCAGTGGTTTAACCTCTAGCTAAGTCTCCCTCTTTCTGTTCCTGCCATTGTCACTCACTGCCCACAGACAAGCCAAGACTCACGGGATCGGCAAAGTTCATTCTGCTACTGAGCGTACTCTTGTTGCCATGGTGCCAGGGCTGGCCGAGGCAGAAATCACGCTGACACCACCACAGAGTTCAGCAGCACATACAAATTCATGCATTGTGTTATTCAAAGTTGGACTACAGGCCATCTGAAAATTAATGTTACTGCAAAGAGTGGACTGGCAGATTACATTCTGTGTAATTGCAGAGCAAAAGAGCCATGGGGTACACTACTCTTTATTGGTCAAGATTGTGTCAATAGGGGTTGATGTAAGCAGTTGACTCTTTCAGTCTCTGAGGCTGTCACAAATTGCAAAGTTTGAGAAAAGCTTTTTACTCTGTTTTTCAGCACTGATATTAACTAAAGTCTTGATTTGTCAATGAATTATATACCAGTATATATGTCTTTTTCATCAACACTATTTTGCTAAGTGCTAAAAGATGTAGGCTTTTTCTGTTGCTATTACATGTGTTATTTTTCTGTCAAATTACTTTTAGATTCATGACTCAGGTGTAATTTTGATGACACAATGATGGTCCATTTTGAACTTCATGTACCATTCTTCTCACCACAGCTATAATTCTATTAAATCAAGTACAGACTGATTATTCTACAAGTAACAAGAGATATCCTAGATGAAAATTGCTCTTCAAAACAAAATATTTTTTTTTTATTTCCAGCAAGGAAAAAAACTGTCAAATATATTATTTCGATTCTTTTAATACTGCATTACTTTCAGCGTAACATTAAGAATTCCAGTGACCCTTTAGAACATGATTAACTCTATTAAAGCTCATTAATGTCATTGCAGAAATCTTGGTTAATCAGTTCCCAGAAGAAAATTTCCATAGTGAAAATGTTTTAACAAACACAAATTTTAACATGCAGAAATAGATCTTGCTACTCTCAGCAATGGTTTATGTCTAAATGGTGTTTATGGACAGCTACACCTCATTGAGTGGTTTGTTGGCTTGGCCTGAGATGTTCAGAAGGGAGCTGGTTTGTACATTGAGTGAGAATAGCTAAGAAGAGTTGAAAGAACAGCTTGACTACAAATGTGTTTATCAAGTAATATCTATGTCTCTGACCATGCCACTAGCCCAAAGGTTTGGCTTAACTTCCCTTTTCTTGTAAGGCAAGGATCAGATCTCACTCACCAGGAAGGACAGGCTGGCATTCAGAGGCCCATGCTGCACAAAGTCCTGGTAGTGTGCTGTTGTAGCAGTCTCACACTTTCCTGGAAGGATCTGCAGTGCAGAGAGGACAAATCGCTGGTCAGTTGTCACACAGCATCCAACAAGGTGCAGACTTAAGCTGCTAAATGACCCTCATATTTATCCTGCCTGCCCGAATAGCAGTCTATTGACCATGAGATCACAAGTCAGGAAAACGTCTGTGCAGGAGGGATGTGACACAAGCCTGCTGCAGCCAAGAACAAAACTTCAACCAGGAGAACAACCCCTGTCTTCCCTTCCCTACTGAGTGATGCATTGCTAGGTCCAGCCACGACATGGCCTCTGTCCTACTTCCTCACAGCAAATAGAGCAAGTCAGAAAATCCTGTATGACACATCACAGTGGCCACAGATGAGGAAAGAATCCAGTATGCTGATCTGCACATGCTTCTGTTGTACTCAAGGCAACAAAACAGAAGTTAGTTGTGGACATCCCACTGAGATTTCTGAGTCAAATCTCCAGTAATAGAGATTGCACAAAGGTTTATTTTCTGGTGCTGAGGAAAAGAGCACAAAACTGATTATGTTGTGTTCCGAGAAATGGTAACATGTAGGTATGATCTACTCCATTGACCTCAAACACACAAAAGCAGAGGCATAGTAGTAAAAGTGTCGGCAAGACTGAAAAAGAGGGCTGTCATGAGGTGCGACAAAGTATTGTGTTCTTCTGGACATGTTAGCTCACAAATCTCCTAATAGTTAAGGCTGATAGCTGCTGAGAACTGTTTCTCACCAAACAGACATGACTCTCCTAAGAAACATGACAATTTATATTGCACGAACCACTGGAAGACGCAGAGATGAAAAGAAAAAAAAAAGGAAAGTAAGCCAGGAACCTTGAGCATTTTATACTGAGTATCTGGCACTCCAAAGTACTTGCAAATATCTCTAAGGATCAGTGAGAATAAATAATTTTGCGCTGACCTTAGTGAAGTAAGACCATCTCTGAGGGGCTATAATGAAATACTTCTTGCAGTACTAGTGTTAAAACATGAAGACTAAGGGGGTAAAATTATTCTACTAATTGAGGATTTTAGATGTATATTTGTCATGGTTTCAATTCGAAATTGGTTGGAAACACTAATTTTTGTTTTGGTTTATTTTTGCCAATTTTAAAAGTTTTAATTAAGAACAAAGTAGGCTTAAGCTTAAAAGTAATAGGACTTTATTAACTGACACTAAAAGAAAGAAAAACAACAAGAACAAGGATGGAACTTTCAAAACACACTTTCTTCTTTGTCCTGGGTTGAAGTATATTCTATCACCATCTTCATGAACTGTTGAAACCAGGTGAGGCAGTGCTCCCTGCCTCCCCCACTCTGGATTATCTTCTGTTAATGGGCCCATCAGGCCTTATCACATGACTCACCATCCCATTGTGAGATGCTCCACCCAGAGGGAGGAACCAAGCATTCCAGCCTGGATATAAGCTGAGACTCTGAACACCAGAGCAGTGCTTACCTACTGGACTCTCAGAGGACAAGAGCTACTGCTGGATCTTCACTTCATCAAAACCACTCTGCTTGGACTGTTACCACCACAGAGTGTCAGGTTTTATTCTGTCTTTGTCAGTGTTCTTGTACTACTGCATTTATTTATTTAATTAATTTTTTTTTCCTATAAAACTATAATTTTGACTTACGATCTCCCAGTGGTTTGATTTCAAACTAGTACATTCTTCTTTACAATTCTTTTTTTCTTCTCAATTAACAATGTCAAGACAACAACACTTAGAAATTTTAGTCAGTTTTTTACTTCTACAAATGGGGGGGGTTTGCTCATTAAGAGAGAAAAGTATTTTTTGCTAATGTTATGGAAAGCTTCTTACAAGAAAAGAATTTTTGTGGCTTCACTTTTTCACAATGTACTAGTTTGAAATCAAACCAGTGGGAGATCGTAAGTCAGAATTATAGTTTTATAGGAAAAAAAAAAACAAATGCAGTAGTACAAGAACACTGACAAAGACAGAATAAAACCTGACACTCTGTGGTGGTAGCAGTCCAAGCAGAGTGGTTCTGATGAAGCGGTGATCCTGTAGAAATGATGGGTCTGAAGATCCAGCAGTAGCTCTTGTCCTCTGAGCATCTAGTAGGTAAGCACTGCTCTGGTGTTCAGAGTCTCAGCTTATATCCAGGCTGGAATGCTTGGTTCCTCCCTCTGGGTGGAGCATCTCACAATGGGATGGTGAGTCATGTGATAAGACCTGATGGGCCCATTAACAGAAGATAATCCAGAGTGGGGGAGGCAGGGAGCACTGCCTCACCTGGTTTCAACAGTTCATGAAGATGGTGATAGAATATACTTCAACCCAGGACACACAAATTGCAGGTGCCTGAGATTTGCTTTTGTGAAGGCTTTCTCATTTTTTATAGTTTTTCTTTACAATTGTGCTTTCAGTCTTTATTAGCTTATTGGGGTGCGTTTTTTAAGGATGAGCTGTATTAGTATCTTTTTACTCATCTTTGAGAACAGAGGTTTTTCCCTTTTATCCCCAGGGCCGTGGTTTTTCATTAAACTTCTAACACTAGTGCTTTTGTTTTTGATTGTGGCTAGAATGCTACTACTCTTCCAAAGCATTCTATGAACTTATTGGGGAAAATTAAAAGTTTGACATAGTAAATATATTTGTACTATAGCTTTACAAAAGAATTTTACACCTTAAGCTTAAGACAAACTTTTCAAAATCTTTTCAATCTAAAGTCTCTTTTTTTACTGATGTCAGTTTTATGTAGTTGTTCTTACAAAGTTTCACTTTTCTTCTTTTTTTTTTGCGTAAGGAAAATTAGTGTTCTTCTAGTACAAAGTTTGTAACATTGAGAAAAAAAAAAGTCTATTTCATCTAAGTCTTGTATTAGAAAAAAGCTCTCTTTCTTTCTGCGTCTTTTTGTTGTCTACATGTTCTTTTGCCAACTCTATATGAGCTGTGCCAGCTGCTCTTAGTTTGGAATGGGGATCAGGGCTGCTCTTGGCTTTAGGGCTGCTTTTAGCACTAACTACTGGGGGGTACTGGTGCTGGTTATGTTGTACAGCTCCTTGGTGCCCATACAGGTGCTGTCCCATGCTCAGCTCCTTTGGTGCCCATCCAGGTGCTGTCCCATGCTCAGCTCCTTTGGTGCCCATCCAGGTGCTGTCCCATGCTCAGCTCCTTTGGTGCCCATCAGGTGCTGTCCCCATGCTCAGCTCCTTTGGTGCCCATCCAGGTGCTGTCCCCATGCTCAGCCGCTCCCGATGCCGACACAGCCTCAGGCCAGCGTGGTTTGGGGTTCCACTGGCACAAAAGCTCTGCAGGCTCTGCCGGCTCCTCTGCCCCTCCGGGCCGGGCCCGGTGGGTTCCTCGGGGAGGGCTCGGCAGCCGCTCCCGCCCCTCCAGGAGCGGAGAATCCCGGCCGGGCCGAGCGGTTCCAGCCCGGTTCCGCCCCCGGGCCGAGCGGGCCCGGCCGCCCCCGGCCCGCCGCCGCCTCCGCACAGCCCGGGCAGCGCCGGCAGGGCAGAGGGGTGCGCCTGCCCACGGCCGGCAGGGAAGAGAGCTTCCCGGGCTTCCTTCAACGGGAGTAAGAACTAGAAAATGCTTTCCATTGGTCCAATAAAATGCCAATTTTCTACTTAGCCAGCTTACTTCCTTGCACTGGTCAAACTAGGACAATATTACAGGTTAGAGTTCAGTACCAACTCAGATGTGAAGACTACAGTTGGCAGATACAGAGGACAGCATGCTAGTTCCCAAATACAAAAGCCTTTGTCCAAATTGTGTACAACTGTTGGTGATCCTGGAGTCTTTAAGACCAAGGAGACAGACACAATATACACACCCATTACAATCAGATTCAACAAAGACACAAAACAGGAGTTCTTACCCTTGCACTATTTTTTATTTCTGTCTTTAATGACAAGAGAAATGCTCGCTTTATCAGTAAGTAATATCCATGCAGCATGCTGAATGGCAAAATCTCCAGTGTAAGATCAGGTGGTCTTCTCCTGAGGGTTAATCATTATGCTTTAGTTCTTATTCTCGTTGGCTTGCTGAATCCATATAAGGAGTTGTTTTAAAAGACAGAAGCTTGATCTTTAAAATGTGTTTTTCTATGAAGTGTGGAGTCTCTCTGCATAAGAGGAACACTAACTGTCCACCCTGCAGTCTGTTATAGACCAGGTACAGTTTCACACAAGAAAATCGTTCTACAGAGTTGAACATACTCACTTTAGCTTGTTGCTTGCTTTAAATATAGATAATGCTACAAACACCACAAAAACTAGACTTTATTTGCCAAGTCAGAATTTCTTTAACAGAGACTGTGATGGACAATGAAATCCCAGAAAGTTCAAGCTCACCATCTAAATTCTACATGGCTTTAAAATCTTACACATATTATCCAGGGGGAAAAAAAAAAAAAAAAAAAAAAAAAAAAAAAAAAAAACAAAACAGCGGGGGGTGGGGGGGAAGAGAGGAAAAAAAGGGGGTTTGGAGATAGTTGTTCAACTTAAATTAATCCTCAATTAACACTTGTTTTCTTGTATTCATAATACAAATGGCAGGAAAAATGCAGAACCTATCTACAGCAGAAGTTTTCAACTCCTTTATTCCAATCCTACAAAAAGCAAGTTAATAATATAAAGTTTTAAATTAAAAAAAAAAAGTTTTAAAATCTCACCAGATAAATGCAGGCAGGTGTATTACAGTGTTTATAAGCTTATGATTCTCCTTGTAAAAGGTGTATGTTACTTATAAGAATTTGAAACCATTTGCTCCAATACCTTAGCAAAACTAAATTCTGTAAATTGAGACAACCACTGTTGGACTGCATTGTTTACCCTTCACAAATATGGGTCAGAGAAAGCATTCTTGTTACTTCCAGCAAAATGTTAAAGAATTTCTTTTAAAAGTAATTGCAAAGTGAGCAGAAATAAGTGGGTAGGAGGATCATGGAATGAACTGACAGAGCCCACAGGTACCAAACAGAGTGACTTCAACTTCAATTATGAGCAAAAACAGCAGACCGGTCAGGAGGAGAATTTCAAAGACACAATCAATAGTGAGTCTGGAGTTTTAGACCGTATTGATTTTTTGATACATTCAAGGTTTGCCCTTGCAAAGCAGGCTGTCTAGCCTATGGGAAAACTAAGGAACAGGTGGGTCTTCACCCTGCCCCTCTTTTTCTCATTGTGGTGACCCAGCAATAAACTCTAAAGCTGTCTACTCACATAAAGGTCTCAGAAGAAGCTGTAGTTGCTGACCTAGGAATCAACACTTTCAAACTTACTGCTTCATTCATCTCCAAGTACCTATTGACCACATTTTGGAAACACAGTACTAGAAGTACTTGGAGCGATTGAATTTGAAACTTGAGTCTGTTTTCCTGATCTCTGTACTACAGTTACTTTCTGGCTCAGATATATCAACCAAACAGAGGATGTAACTTTGGTGTCCTTCTCAAGACCAGTCAAGACAGCTGGATTTTGTACCATGTAATTGCAGACAGAAAGTTTTCTTAGAGGTAACTCAATTCCTTTTGTTTTGATGGAAAATTCCAACCAGGATTTTCAGGCACCCCTTCAAAAATTCTTTCTTGAAACCTAGTCCATTTCTTGGAAACAATGGCATTTTCACACACATATTACCTCAGAAATGTCTTCTTTGAACTGGTCCATTTACATGAGCACACTAGTCAGCAGTAAACAAAATATATCTTAAGGAAACTTCAGGTTCTTATTCACCAGCAGTTTGAGGGTTACTTCTTTAATTGTTGCTTCAGCTGGGCTGGATACCAGCTGTAATCTAAATAGAGCACTAGCCAGAGTTTCAGAAGGAAAAAATGCCATGGGCCTCAGTTTCAGGCATATAGAGGCATCTGCAGCCTGCAAAAATAGGCAGTCCTCAGCTACACTGCTGAAGGAACAAGGGCATACAGCAAGGACATAATGCCCTGTCTGCCCATTGTGCTCTACTGTGCTGCCTGCCACATCAAGTCAAATTAGTATGGGTGCTCTGCCATCTCCTAACATTAATCAAGATTCTAAACACTTGTGTTTTCATTTGTTGGTAAATATGTCTCAGTGTATTCTCTGGTTTTGATCTTCTCTTAAGCTGAGGTGGAGAACAAGAACAAAGCTTCAACAGTAGTCAAGACTGACATTGTGAATAAGACATTTATTAAAAAGGAGATTTCTTTCCTTCATTCCTTGATCTCCCTTGCATCTACTCCCTTGACTTATCACCTGTTACTAGCAGCATGTTGTATTTACATTTTCTCTCTTGGAGGGAAGTAAAAAATATGTAAGTTGAAACTTCCTTATAGATTTGGCTGCTCATCACATGAACACAGCATATTTGCTTTCATTGCTGTCCAATAAATATGTTATGCTTTTCTGACCTAGCAAGCAGTTTTCCAGAGCACACTGTAGGCAATACTAGTCAATTTTGCAAAGCTGTGAAACATCTGGTATGGCTGTAACATGTCTGCAGCACTAATGATGCCAGTCAGCTTTCAATGAGAATTTTTTTTCCCTGTGTGCCAAATTGGAGCTGCTGTGAGCTTTGGGAAGACTGAAGCTTTCCCTAGCAGGTCATGAAATGAGTCATCAGGCCTGAAGGAATCTTTGTTTTACATGGATCACATGCTTAGTAGTCTCACTGAATACATTTTCGCATCCAGAAAAAAAAAGCAAGGATAACATTTTTGTGATTCTGTTAGCCATAGACTTGATTTTGCTTGGATTCAGCCTCACCTGTAGTCCTCCCTTCTTCCTGAATAGATCTCATTCCTCCCTACCAGAAAGAATATATATAAGTGAATCTCTGTGATACATCTAAAGACATACCTCTTCTGCCATGTCTGAGGCACTGAGCCTCTTAACGATCTTATGATCCCTGTGCTTCACACAGCCAGACCCACCCCACACACAGGTGGCACTTTGGTTTCTCATTTGCATTCCAAGTTTATGCATCAAGTAAGAACTAAATGTGTGGGCAGTAACATGCAGTCACAGAACAGGAGAAAATATGAGACATTGCAAAGCATTTAGAGACACCTAAATGTTACCTGTGACAGTGCCACTGTTTGGTGTCAGAAAAAAAGGCTTTTTTTCAGGCCTCTTTAGAGCCTACCTAATCTTTCCAACAGATCAAAGTCTGAAAACATAAAAGCAGCCCAGGCTTTCAGCAACATGAGGAGCCAGAAGATAGCAGTCTTGTCACTTGAATGCCACACCTCAGAAGGATTTACAAAGCCAGCAAAAGCATTGAGTAAGGCCAGCTCTGCAAAGAGTAGCAGCAGATTCATGCACTCTTTCCAGTTCGCCACCAAGCAGATCTTGGGCAGAGAGAGAACATACAAGAAAGACAGTTTATGCAAGTTCCACCTCTGCTAATACTTGATGCTATCAAGCCCAGTAATTGTGCCTGATATACAACTGAGTGCTGAATAACAAAGGCTTAAAAAAGAGGGAAAGAAGAGGGACAAACATCATCACTCTCTTGTTCATTGCAACCTGGTAGGGAAAAGTCTACCTTATGAACCCAGTGAGTTGTTTATCCCTCATATTGCCCTGTCTCTGTCACTAGTAATATACAGATGTTTTCAGCACTGTTGGAGTAGCCAAGACAGACAGCAGATGAAAGGAGGAACATGTGTCTCTTACTGTCTAATCATTAAGAGGAAAGTGAGGAACAGTGCTTGTCACCTGATCCAAACTGCCCTTACATCCTTGATTTGCTGTGACCTGTGAATTTGACTTTGTTTCTATCATTTTGTCAGACAAATGATTTAATTTCTCCCACTCTGGAAATGGGTCTGGGATGTGGCGATATGACTTCCTTGAGGAAAGGTGGTAGCTCAGACCTAGATTTTAAAGTCAACTCTGCATCCTCCTACTTGTGCTTCAGTAAGGTCACTGCCCCTAAACTGCAGAGCACACAGCCCCTCAGCCAGGCTTCAGACAAAAGAGAAAACATCCCCAATACCAAGCGTCAGGCATTTTATCCCACTCTTACAGAGCCTTAGCTATCCTTTAGGCCACAAAATTTAATCTGAAATAAAGATAATGTCCCACCACTCTGCTCTACTTTTTGCCAATTTCTGCCCAGGCAGTTTCCATTAACACTGATACACTGCCTACACAGGTGCTCACTGTCCATCCAACAAGCCTGGATAAAAACAGGCCAGCCTCCACTGTTACACGTAGCCAGGTTCTCCTCTGCTCAGTCCCAGTCTGTTTACACCAGTACTGGGACAGTTGCAGCCATAACCTGTGTGCCCCAAATCACCCAACAGCCACCTGTCCTAGTTTGACCAACCCAAAGAAGTGAGCTAGCTAAGTAGGAAATTGGCATCTTATTGGACCAATGGAAAGCATTTTCTAGTTCTTACTCCCGTTGAAGGAAGCCCGGGAAGCTCTCTTCCCTGCCGGCCGTGGGCAGGCGCACCCCTCTGCCCTGCCGGCGCTGCCCGGGCTGTGCGGAGGCGGCGGCGGGCCGGGGGCGGCCGGGCCCGCTCGGCCCGGGGGCGGAACCGGGCTGGAACCGCTCGGCCCGGCCGGGATTCTCCGCTCCTGGAGGGGCGGGAGCGGCTGCCGAGCCCTCCCCGAGGAACCCACCGGGCCCGGCCCGGCAGGGGCAGAGGAGCCGGCAGAGCCTGCAGAGCTTTTGTGCCAGTCGAACACCAAACCACGCTGGCCTGAGGCTGTGTCGGCATCGGGAGCGGCTGAGCATGGGGACAGCACCTGGATGGGCACCAAAGGAGCTGAGCATGGGGACAGCACCTGTATGGGCACCAAAGGAGCTGAGCATGGGCACCAGCACCTGTGGCCCCCGTGGTTCGTGCTAAAGGCGGCCCCAAAGCCAGGAGCAGCCCTGACCCCCGTTCCAGACTGAGAGCAGCTGGCACAACATACATGGAGTCGGCAAAAGAGCACGTGGCCAGCAGAAATACACAAAGAAAGAGAGCTTTTTTCTAATACAAGACTTAGATGAAATTGACATTTTTTTCATCGTTACAAAACTTTGTACTAGAAGAACACTAATTCTCTCTTAGGCTAAGAAAAAAGAGAAGTGAAACATTGTAAGAACAACCACATAAAATTTAAGTCGGTAAGAAAATAGTAAGATTTTAGATTGAAGAAATTTTGAAAAGTTTATCTTAAGTTGTAAAACTCTTTTGTAAAGCTATAGTACAAATATATTTGATATATCAAACTTTGCGTTTTCCCCAGTAAGTTCATAGAATGATTTGGGGGAGTGGTAGCGTCCTAGCCACAATCATAAACAGAGACACCAATGTTAGAAGTTTAATGAGAAACCATGGCCCCAAAAATAAAAGGAGAAGACCTCTGTTCCAGAGATGGGTAAAAGAATGCTAAAACAGCTCATCCTTAAAAAATGCACCCCAATAAGCTAATATAGACCAAAGACACAATTGTGAATTAAAACTGTGAAAGATAAGAAAAACTCACAAAAGCAAATCTTGGGTATCTGCAGTTTGTGAGAAAATGAAGCCACAAGAGTTCTTTTCTTGTAAGAAGCTTTCCATAGCATTAGCAAAAAATACTTTTCTCTCTAAATGAACCAAAGAAAAACTATTTGTAGAGTTAAAAAACTAACTAAGATTTCTAAGTGTTGTTGTCTTTACATTGTTGATTAAGAAGAAAAAAAAGCTTGTGGAGAAAGAAGAGTGTTTTGAAAGTTCCATCCTCATTCTTGTTTCTCTTTCTTTTAGTGTCAGTTAATAAAGTGTCATTACTTTTAAGCTTAAGCCTGCTTTGCTCTTAATTAAAACCTTTAAAATTGGCAAAATTAAATCAAAACAAAAATTATTATTTCTGCCCAGTTTTGAATTGAAACCACAACACCACCTCACAGAAAATTACAGATTAAAAGCACAGTCTTTAGGCATAAATCCTTGGGCTATTTCCAAATGCTTCTCACCTGCTTCTTACCAGGCCCGAGCCTGAATCAAATAACAGGCACTAAGAGTACACCAGTCCTGTTATAAACCTCTCTCCATGCCATAGAGATGCTTTTGGTGTTTATAACATTTGTTAGCTACCCCTGAAGCACAATCTTTATGCATAGCACCCCAGGCAAAGGTATAGCTACGGCCATCTCTAAAAGGATTCTGCAGGCTTACTTTGGTTGTCTCCCCTAGCTCTAGACCTACTAGCAAACAGTTTCAGCCTTCACATCTGTGTATTAGTATGTTCCAATGTCAAAGCAAAAAAGAAAACCATCAATACCCAGAGGTTAGCTTAACTTCATTTCAGATGTAAGCAATGACATTTTAGGCTGAAAAAAATTGATCCATGGCTTTTCCTAAATACATCACATCATTTTCTAGCTTAAGAAAATAGCATTAACTCTTATTGGCAACTCCTATCTTATACACTCTTAAGGTGTAAAAGATTGCTAACATAAGCATGTTGAGAATTCAGTTGCCAAGACCAAGGAAGAAATATAAGATGCAAAAATGAAGTTTAGTACAAGTCTGTGTGGTATTTATGGATAAATCTCCTGTGATACAAAACCCTTTTACAAATTTGAGCTGGACTCACACTGTTCCTTGTATTTTAAAACAGACTTTTCCAAAGCATTTTCTTAAATTATACTTTGTATTTAATCTTGAAAAAAATTAAATAGATGCCATGGGCAATTCAATATGAATTTTTAGCTCCCATTTTGTTTATCAGAAAGCAAAATGTTTTTGAAATATGAAACACTTACTTGGATTTGTCTCACCCAGCATTCTTGGTTCCATTTCCTCATCATTTTACTCAGCTGGAGCTTTCAGTTTTCTTCTGTGGAGATAAAAGATCACCCTGCTTCCTGCAGCTACCTGTATTGACTATTGTTTGCTAGCAGGCAGAAAAACAGAAGGGCAGTCAGAAAAATAGGTTCCTCCTCATTAATCTAACCCCATAAAGCTTAGGTCCGTTTACCTCCAGAAAGGAATTAAGTGTTTCTAACAATTGTATAAACAATAGAAAGCTGCAAGACAAGAGCCATATCCTCTGCACTAGTCTTGAAGGGATAATTCAGCAGAAAGTGGATAGTCCCCCTATTATTTCTAGCAAGAAAAGGGGGCTCATTGATAGAGCTCGGTGCAGATATGGAGCAAACCCCAGCTCACCCCTCAAACCACAAGACTTTAGTGTTGATGAGGGCAGCCCTCATGCTTTCTGAAACCTCAAGGGATAATGGCTTTTTGGAGTTAGTAAAGGAGAAGGATTTCCTTTAGGAGAAGGATTTCCAAGATTGGGTAGTGGGTGTAATAAATAAGTTAAATGTACAATAAGGGGATTTCATGGAAGACTAGCTGGAAAAACAAAGTCACATGTTTGTCGTCAGGAAAGAAGTATCTGAAGAAGGGGTAAATATTTCTCTTTTCATATCTCTCTTCCTCTGTCTAGGTTTTTATCTTACATAAACGAGCACTATGTAAACAAAATACTTTGTGAGTAATGTTTATAAACCACAACTGTGTAGAGATAAGGGAGGTAGAAATGCCAAGATCAGTCTTCATGTCAGTCAGCATCACAGGTGCAGGCCTCTGCTTCTGATGGGGCACAGCACGACCAGCATCTGCTTATGAAAACTGCAGTTCTTCACTGGGTCACCTCAGAATGACATGTAGCATCAGCTAGTGGCATCAGAGAATCAAAGCAGGATTTTAACTGACTGGATTGTCTCCATTTTCCCATCCCTAATCTGTGTTTCAGTGGAGGAGTTACACATAAAGGCATACCTAGTAAATGACTATAAGGGTGTGAAGCAGTAGAAATATCCAGTAAGATAGACTTCCTTCTGTGGTAAACTTCCTTACCTGCCTTTAAAAAGGGTTATTTACTGCCTTCAGTGCAGCTACAGGAGCATGAAATATCATTAATCTTTCCATGACAGGTTTTCTTTATTCTCACAGCTGTTTTGTCACTATGGAACAAATAATGAGATACTTTAAGAGGGGCTTTCAGAACGCATAGCATTAAAAAGAGTAAGAATTTTTTCTTGTGTCAATAGAAAACAGGGTGAAAGAACATTTCTTGTAGCAAATTGCTTTGCATGTTTTGAGTTGGGTTTATAAAAAATAAAGCCCTCTTGAAATGTTGCTTTAATTTCTTGAAACTATATTTTTTTCTAAGTGGTTATAAAGAGAAACACAGCATTATATAAACCCGTATGAAATGCAGAGATTCAAAAATCCCTCCCACCAGAAAGCTGATTATTCAAAACTGTTCTCATCTTCTATGAATAGCTAATTCTTTGGCAGTGTTTGTTGCCTAAAAATCTCAAAGAACATCTATAAGAACGAGACCCTATTTTCAGCCAGGTGACATTTGTGAACTCATTGAATGTAGTGCAATAACTTCACAGCAGAGTGACAGCTGCAGGAGTTTACTAAATTGTCCATGCAAAGAGTGGTAAGTACCTTATCTGCTCTCCTTATTGAGGCATCATCAGGACCTCTCTCTGGTATAATGTAATTCATCAAGATCTAAGCTTTCAATAGAAAAAAGACAGTACAAACACCTGGGTGCTGAGGAGCACCCATCCAAATGTCTCTTAGAGCTTTAACTATATGTTTTATGGCAGCAGAAGTCTCTCCCCACAAAATGTGCAATAAAAGTTTACATGTTCTCTGCACAAAAAATCTTCTTTAGGCAATTCTTCCTCCAAATTACTTCTAGTAATTATGTAAATACATAGGGACACAGATATTAAAAGAATCACATGTGATGTCAGCTTCCATATATTTAGAGTTTCACTTTAGGAAGGAGAGGTAAACAAGTAGTCCAGCAAAAAAGCACCAAGGGATCATCAAGTGTAACATAGCAAATGTAATGAACACAACACAACACAGCCAAGACAGCTATATGTTTGAAAATATGAGCCATCCAAATGGAAAACATTAGCTATTTAAACTCTTTTTAACTACCTTTGCTTCTGTTTTTCTCTGTTAAATCAAGTCATGGTTTGGAGCTTTAACAAAAAAGGGTTTAATCAGCCTGTTTCTGATGTAAGAAGTAGGTTGAAGTAATGATAGCACACTAGAAAGATGTCTTCTGTTGCCTAGCATTGTTGTGCCAAATATAGACACCATGTGTTACATTCCAGCCCAAGTGATCCCAAAGCATCTTCTTCCTAAAGTCCCTTTTCCTTTGGGAAGGCAACATCTAAACACACAGCAACTGAGAGGGAATAGAATTTCAATTCCATTGAATATAGTGAATAACTGCTTACCTAAATCATTCTTCTCTGAAAGAAGTCTGTTGAGAAAAGGAGGTGTACATGGTGTTGGAAAGTTAAAAAAAAAAAAAAAGTATTTATGTTTTTCGGAAGAAAAAACCTGCATTTATTTTTAAAAGCCAGAAACAAAATGTCACTTCATTTTCCTCTTGAATATAAAATAAATAACAGCTTGGTAATAAGCTCTCAGAGGATGAAAACATTTGCACTGAAATGTTTACTAGCACAAGGAGTGAAATTTTCGTTTAACTGATAATATAAGGAACAGTATGCTCCTGAAAGGTTCAAAGAACATAACAGTCAAGCAAGAAGTGGTAGTTTGTTTCTGAACTCACAAAGAAGCATTCACACATATAAACAAGCTTGGAAGAGGCTGTCTATCCCTCAGTAACTGCTCTCTGATTTTAAATAACTCCAGGTCCATAGTCGCTCTACCATCAGTCTGTACACAATCTTCAAAGAGTAAAATGCTTTTGTTATTCAAAATAGAATGCAACAGAACATGAAACAGCATTATTTTTTCTTTATTAATTCACAAGACAGATTTCTAATTATTTACCCATAGCAGGTTTCTACAAATATCTTTGATACTTTTCAGTGCAAGATATTTTAGGGTACATTTTAAAAACTCACGTCTGTGTCTTTCCTTGGATTGTATCTAATTGACAAAGCCTAAATACTGAGTATGATTGTGATGAGTAATAATCTAAATTAATAGGAAGGCTTGGGTAGGCTTAATGCAATACTTGTAAACATTTACAAAATTTACAGATTCATGGAACAAAGTTCAGATCAACTCCCTGGTAACTTCTGGGATGGAAGAGAAGAGGGAGAGAAGGCAAAAACTGATATCCCCTTATAATTGAAAACACATTAAAACAAACAAAAGGCTTGTTTGTTTTTAAAATGCTTTAAAAATCCTCATTTGATGCACAAATCCAAATTCAGAATCCTCCCAAGCTATTCCAAAGTGGAGCTGATTCTTCCACCCCCATCTGATCTAGTGAGTCAATCACAGCATCAGGAAACTTTACATGTTTTATAGCTACCTTGTAACACAGACATCTTTCTGGCTTGTTACACTTGAAATTTTGGGTGAAATTTGTGTCGCTACAAAAATTTGAGTTTTAGTTCCCAGGCATCATAAATTGGTAAGAACTTTCAGGTCAATCCATTGATTTTTTTCCCCGTAGAATTGCTGATCCTTCTACCATACATGTAGATCCTTCTACCACCTCTGTCATATGCAGCAGTCAAAATATCCTGAACGTGATTGGCTTTTGATGCAACAATATAGACAAGACAGAACAAATGCAGCCCTGCTACTCCAGGCTTTTCCAAATGCAGCCACAGAGATTAGATAATTTATTATTGCTTTACTAAGAACTAATCATATCCTCCTACCACTGAAGGAGGCAATATCTGATAAGATTCCTGCATGACAGGAAGCATCTTCTTGAGTCAGGTACATGGGATACTTTGCTTACCACAAGACTCCAGCATTGCCTCTGCACTTCTATCTGACTACAGGGCATTAGCCTGGGCTCCAGAAGGCTGCAGGAGCCGCCTAATCTGTGCTGCTACTTTGTCACAGTGATACGCCAGCAAAGGAGTCCTGTTTTTTGTAAATTGTATTTAGTTTTAGAGGCATGGAGTTCTATTCAGGGCATGAGGATTATTCTCATTCATACAACAGGCTTGGCTTCTGAAGTGGTAAACAAGATTCACAGCCAAAGTAAAGATATTTCCTGATCTCTTTTGGTTCATCTTCTGGTGTGTGTTATCTTGTAATTGTAAAAAATGGGGAAGAAGCCTACGAGGTACTATTTTTTACGTTTAATCATAATTATTGCAAGAAAAGTTAGATTATACCTGGACAAAGGACACAAAAACATTTCTTCTTGCTAGGATGAAACTTGAAAATTCTAGTTCTGTAGATAAAAGATGGAACTTACTTCAGGATGAGATGAGAATTAGCAGGACCTGGAGCATTAATAGGGGACACACTTCTGATTTCTCATTCATGCAGATACCTTCAGGGTGGCTGGGAGCTGGCATCTCCTGCGATATTTTAAGAGACCATGAAAGCACACTGGTTTTCTTGCTGTAACAGCAAAGTATCGTTCACAGGCTTTATTTGATATGGAAGCAGGGGGTAAAAAGCCACAATCCACTCTCTAAGACTGGAATCACTTCTTTTAAAGGTGTGGGACCCAACAAGTCCCCAGTGATAGCAGCTGAATGCAAGTGACATGCTCCTCAGGTCAGGCTGCTGGTCTGAGAGTTTGGGTATCGAGTTTGGTTGACATCAACTTTTAGTGCTGGCTATTCTCAGACCAGTGGCTTAACCAAGCATCCCTCTATGCAGCAATCAATCCATCAGAGGGCAATAAGAACTAAAAAAGGGTTGTACTACAGAACCAAATTTATTAAAAGCTCTATCATTTATAACACTAGGAAAAACAATAGTTTGCAGCAGTCTTTTAAAAATAAGCTGTGCTGACCATTGTCTGAAAAAATAATAGAAAACAAGGTAATCAATGAGACAGAAAAAGAGTGGAAAACCCTGCTCTGAGAAGACATAAACACTACAATTAGTCCTGTGGGAGAATATATCTGTAGGAAATTTGTTTATTCAAGAAAGCCTGCCAAGATTAATTACAGGTGGAAGTCTGATATAACCTGCTGTGTTTCACATCACGTTCCCAAAAGAGATACATGCCTTCCCTAAACAGTAATTCTGTATGTTGCTTGTGGTAGAGGCACCAATCACATTAATACAGTTTATCCATGTGGTTTACTAGCATGAGAAATAGGCTAGGATCACAGTATGAAATCCAATTTCTTGCTAGAGAGGTGAGCTCTTTCACAGAGGAGCACAGAATAAATATGAAAATCTCTGGTTGCTTAATCTCCACTCAAATCACCACCAGTATCTCAGCATACCCTTGATCTTCCTTGCTGGAATACTGGGATGAATACCAGGTGTCTAAGCCAGGGACTTTGGCAAAAGCAATGTGAATATGACCAACATTCCAAAGCATCAAGAATAAATCCTGAACATGTTGCTTGCAAAGTAATCCCACTGATAGAGGGAATGCGCTTACATAGAAGCAGCACTTCTTTCTCCTTTTATGGAAATCTGCAATTTTGTCTTGACATCCAAAAAAGCAGAGGACAGGCTTTTATCTTCGTTCAAAGACTGAAATCTTTTCAGACTTGCCATTGTTAAGCTACCTTTACAACAATAGTGGCATGATATAAAAATATATGTATTTCATTTCCAAAGGAGAATATCTCCTGAACACTCCAGGATATTAAACAGCACACCAAATTTTGCTAGACAAAGCATTGCTCTGACTTCTTTGGGAAAACCTATTTTCTTCCAGAATCTCATATCTTTATTCCAACCATGGACTCAACCCCATAGGTTTTTCAAATACCTCCCATGACTTCACAGGTATATTTTTTTCTACAGCTCTTAATAAAAGGAACAGAACTAGCAAACACAAAGAATTTTCTCTCCAGATTGTCCGTTCTCTTTCAGCTTGAGGCCTCTGCCTCACATCACAGTCTATCTACAGGTTTCCAGCAGACAGATTTCCAGTTCTCAGACACATGATGCAAACAATTTTGTAGGGACAACACTCTACTTGCTGTTTGGGGTTTTTTTTTGGTTCCGTTAAGAGATATCCATGCTATGCTCTGGCTTTCTTCTTACCTTCTGTAACAAGAGGTGGCTGGAGATGAGCAGACACCCTTGGAGACTGAAAGCTTTCACATCTTCTCAGGCTATAATGCGCCTTACTGCCTGGAGCTTCTGGCAGTGAATCTGATGTACAGTGTAACCACCATTTGAGGGAGAGGAAATCATGTTGTCAGTTAGAGAAAAGCCAGTTGGCTGGCCGGCTATGGAGTCACAGACATTGGATCTCAGCAGAAAAGCTGTCCTGGTGTTAAAACACTGAAATTTAAGGGGAAATGTTCCTTCCACATCATGCAAAATTTAACTCTTAAATTTACTGATAGCTCATGAAAGTCATCTCTCCTGAAGACATTCTCAAAAGTCACTGAAAAGACAGCAGACATGGAACTGATCTGTTCACATTTCACTTTTAACTGTTGGATTTCCTTACTTTAGGAATCCTTACTTTAGAAGAAGTGAATCCTTACTTTAGGATTCACTTCTTCTGTTTGTATTATTCAAATAGATATGGCTGATTACTTTGACAGACCATATTATTGCAGATTTCCTTCACTGTTTTATATTAGAACCCTTCATGTTCTACAATGAAAGGTTTGAGGGCTACAACTCTACACAAACAGCTTCTTCAAACAAAAAAGAAAACAAGTGAAGTAAAGAAATCAATTTCCTACAGCTGTTCTCAAAGGTACAGACTGCAACTCAGATCCTTCTGGTTTCGTCTAACCTTGCCAGACCACTTGCATTCTCCTACAGGAAAACAGACTGAGCAGAAAGCTAAAGATCTAATATTGTACAGGAATATAAATAATCTAATCTAATTTAATCTAATATAAAACTAAAGATCTAATGTTATACAGGAATATAACTGGGAAAGAAAACACCACCTTCTGCAATCAATGGGAGCTTCTCCAACTACTTTAGTGAGCTCTGGGAAGGGTTATGCCAAGACAACATGGAGTCCTCTTGGAAACTGAGGCACAGAAAGCTTCACCCAAATATGAGGAAGATAGAATAAGAAAGAAATTCTTTACTGTGCAGGTGACCATGCACTGGTTGCTTAGACAGGGTGTGAATATCTCCTCAATGGAGATATTCAAGGACCATCTGGATGAAATCCTGTTCCAGGTGCTCTAGGGTTACCATGCTTAGGCGGGGAGGTGGGACCAGATGACCCACTGTGGTCCCTTTCAACCTACCCTATTCTGTGATTCTGTTAACTCAAAGTGAAAGATCTGCTGTATTCTCTCTGGCACCAGGGAAGAAACACACAATCTGCTGCTTCCTAAACCCTCATTTTCTGTACTACATGGACTTACTATGTTTACACTTCTGCTGTCTCAGAAATGTCAAGCTCATCAAGAATTTGTAAAGCCTCATCACCTGGATGTGTGTGATTACATGGGAAACTCAGCTCACCCAGCTCCTAGACAGCACAACAGCAGGCACAAAATACAACTCAGAAGCCAGCCAGCCTCACACTAATAAAATTAACATCTGTATTGGTTGGACTCCATGATCACAAAGGTTTTTCCAACCTAGTAGATTCTGTGATTCTGCAATTTAAACTTAAAGCCTCTACACTGACATTTGAATCCTGTCGTTAAACACGTCAGTGTCTCTGTGAGGGTCTGAAGGAGACCACTGGGCCTGTCTGATATTGCCTGGCCTCTCAGGGCACCTTCCGCCTGCCCATGAGTGCTGATGGTGTTGTTCCTGTCAGGACCCAACTCCACAGCCCCTGGAAGCACTCAGCTCCCACCACGCCCAGACAGTCTGCGCAGTTAGGCAGGATGACTGTCTCCTTGCTCTACTGGGTCTGGCACTTGCAACACCTGTATTCTGTGCTGACTCAGCTCCCGGGCAGCCTATGACATACTCCTGCATCCACACAGAGGAAAACAGCCTGGGCGCCTAGCCTCCTCTCCAAAATGTTCCAAGTTTTCTGTCAGGAAAAGACAGGCATTAATTATTACCAGGTCTCTCCTCTGGAGCAGACAGAACAAACTGCTTTTATCTTGCAACTGTGAGTCACCCCTTTGGATGGTGGTGAAGGGAAGCCAAGGCTGATGATGTAATCCTTAGCTCTTTCAGGTTCCCCATCTGCCAAGGAGGAAAAAGCAGGCTGTACTGCCAGGCGAAGCTTACAGACCATTTGTTCAGGAAGGTGTCACGAGAGCAATGGGCACAGATTTGTGGCTGAGCAGCCAAGAAGATAGAAGACAGACGAGCATTGGGAGAGCAGACAGACCCAGAGCTCTCATGCAATACTGGAGATACAATCTCTGCCTGTTTAGGGTAAGGCTCTCAAATACCATCCCAGCTCTCCCTTCTCACCAGTTGCTTCGGCTGTGGGAAGCACATAAATAAACCAGGGGCACATTCTTCCCTAAAAATCCTTTCAAGGGGCATCTTGTCTTCCAGACACAGAGAAGAAAAAAAGTAATGGTAAAAAGATGAGCCTTTCCTGTTTTCATAAGCTAAGTTTAAAGGCCCAAGACTCTTGAATATCCCACTCCCATTGCTGGCAGTTAAAGACCAGTATCTGTCAAGTATATCATGCTGTTCCCAGCATGTTTTTCAAGATATGCACTTTTGTAGACCCATGAGATGAGGAGACAATCTGTCCAAGGAATTCAGGGATTTCTTTGAAGTTCTTGCTATTCCTGGTCCAGCACCCAAATTTAACATCTTTGGCTAGGAACATGATAGCGAAATCAGAAGAACAAAAGAAATCACTCTTCCCATCTGATGCCTTGGATTTCTCTTCCAAAATAATAAATCTGTACTTTCAATAGAACCCTCAGAGTTTACATATTCAATAGATAACTGTGGGAACCAGGACATCCTTCTGACTGTCCTGGCAAGATTCATAAGTCACAAGAATTTAGATAGAATGATAATTAGTATGTCACAGGGTGCAAAAGTAGAATTTTGGGATTTTAGAATGTAAGATCAGAGGGCAAAGATGGAGGAAATGGGGTGTGTCCCTGAGCTTCTTCTTCGTCCTCTTGTTCTCCATCTTCTGTGGTGGTGTGGCACATTTTGGTTGGTTTAGAACAAAAGTACACTGTACAACATAGTGGATAGATATTGGAGAATTGTTATAAATAAAACATACATAATTTTCAGTATAAAAGATAGTGCCCTCCCAAGGGCGGACAGACCAAGGATGGACAGACGACAGGGAGCTGACACGGACAGACGACGGGAGGAGAGAGCCTGGCCTGCAGAGAGAAGACCGTGGCAGGCCAGGAAATGAATATGAGATAAGCAAAGAATAAACAAATTCCTGAACATGACAAAACAGACGACTTAACCTCTTCTTCAGACACAGGGCTGGGGAAAACAGAAAGCCTTCACAGAGACAGAGACAAGTTAAGTTAGGTGAAAGCCAAGCTCACAGAGCTCTCAGAAACCCCAGGCCCAGACAAGAAAAACAAAACAACAGAAAGAAAGGAAACATATATTTTTATATATTTTTTAAAAACCTAACAGATAACTGAAGTAAATAATTTTTTTAACTTTTTAAAGTATTTTATTTAAATAGTCCATCTATTTAAAGAGCCCATCAGTTATTTAAATTATATACAACCATTCATTATTTTTAAAAAATTGAACATATGTGGCTTTAATCTTTGGGATTTAATCAACCCTCCCAACCTTGCCTAGAGTATTTTAAAGAAAACTCCTTTTTGTAAATCAGAGATTTTAATTAAGTATTACTAGCTGCCAGTATAAGTCTTTTAACAATCAGAGACAGGGTTCTGTATCCTGACTTCTGAAAAGATAGACAAAAATTGGCCTAAATTACTCTTCAAAGCAGCCCTGAAATATCTTCAGAATCTGCTAAGCATATCTCAGTTCATTTCAGGAAGATGCCAAGGTAATCTATGTAGTGAAAAGAATAACGAAACTGACAGATCAAAATATAATTTGGAGAAAAAATTGACCCTGAATGTTGTCTTTGTCCCAAGCAGTGACCCTCAACATCACTAATCAGGATAACAGGCCATTCATTGGCAACCCTTTCCCCCTCACCCACAGTTCAGTGCATGGGAAGCAGACAGTTCTCCTCTGAGATACACCATAGGGCTGCAGGTGGCACAATGGTACCTAATTTTACACTTCTGCCTTGTTTCCCAGGCAAAATGTCCCCGAGTTTCAGTGACTAGAATGTCAGCTCTTTCCACACCATGTCACCAGGCACACTTTGAGTGCTTTTTGCTGCTGTCTTTCACATGGGGATCTCCAGACCTATCACTTGTGTTCACACTTAGGAGCACATTATCCTGTACAGCTTGCTGTGTCCTGCCAACCCATTCTCCAGTTCTGGAAGTTCCACTTATCTTTCTTTCTACCTGACTCTGCTCACATCAAAAGAGACTCTCAGATCCAAATGTTGTCATGCATCCATGAGTCCAAGTGGTGGATCTTCATTCAATTCAATCTGCATGCAATCAGAAGATATTTTACTATGGTAGACAGTGCTCTTAACCCTTCCCCAACTTTGTAAATGCTGGTATCGGCAGTTTTATTCTCATTCTTATCCCTCCGTATTGCTCTATCTTTTATGACAACAGGCTTGGGGAATCCAAATCCCTCTCCCTTTGTATATCGGGAAAAAAACTGGCAATACGTTTTATGAGATCAGTTAACCAAAGAAGGTGTGTGAACCTCTCAGTACATCAGTCACCTACAAGGCTTGAGTTTTCTGTATACTTCTAGAGGGTTTAAACTGTTTTTTCTGATTGTTGCTGCCCTTCTGCTACTATTGCACTTCCCCAGCCATACTGAACCGTAGAGTTCTATGCTACATAGTGAGTCAGCCTCTCAGTGAAATTCCAAAACTGGGAGGTCTAGGTACATTTTAAAACATTTGGTAGTAGGTACACAGTTCTACTAAAAAACCAAGTTTCAGTATGCTACCCGCTGGGACACTGTTACCTAAATATACAGTATACAGTGCACAGTGGAAATACTATACCATAAAATACCAATCTTCAGACACTTTAGGTGTCTTTAAGTCACTCATATGGGCCCAGGAGACCTGACAAAAGACTAAGGACAACAGTCATCCTTCTAGATCTTCATGGACACATGTCCCTTAAAAACACTGCTAGATGTCTGTTTTGAAGAGACAGAACCCTATACACACAGACTCAAAGCCGTGTTTCTTCAATAGGATGTGATTCAAGACCCAGTCTTGAGTGCTAGGATCAAAATTAGCCAAGAATGCTCTGCCGTGGAATATGCATTCCTCATATGCTTCATCTAGACAAGATGAAATCCTGTACTGTCTAATTTCTATTATTAATCCATGAGAACCCCCCATGTGAGCCTCTCCTCAACAAATCTTCCTTGTATTCCTGCTGTCTGTTTGCACTCACTTTGGTGTGGCAGTGGCTGCAATACCTACCAGTTCCTGAATATTCTCTGCTGATCCACCAAGATTTCTTGGTCCTTGGCTCTTCAAGCTCTATTTAAATACCAATATACTTTATGCCACTTGACTTTATGCCACTCATTTTTTTTTTTTGACGTATTTTTAGTCTGTTTTCATCCTCTTCATTATCTTCATTGTCAAGTGTGCCTTTTGATCACACTAGTTACAGGCATCTCAAATAATCCCTGTATTTTCTCTTCTGCATATTTCATGCATCTTTGTTCAGAAAGGCTTTGCTAGAACAAACAGAACAATTCCACTATCTCTGTGTCCTGTTTCTGACAAAAAAAGCAGGTCACTGTCTAAGAACAGAAGAATAGATCAGGCCCTATAGGTACTTACTGCCCTTCAGTACTTCCCCAGTTTCCAACAGTTTATAGGCCAGACAAATCATAAACTACAGGCAAAGACCACTTAATACCCCTGTAAAGATTTGTCTTCCTTGACCTGCCCACTATCCTTCTTGAAACCACATACATTTCCATCATCCTTGACATCCTACAGAATGGACATCCACAAGCAACTGCAAATTAAATAGATCTGCTTCATTTTTATTAGAGCTGCTAGCAAATATATATAGCAAATACTTTCATTTTATTACCCTGGATTCTGCACTAGAAAAGTCAGTGAGCCATCCTATTCATCTTCTATAGGCAACCATTTATTGCTTTCACCTAGTTTCATCTAGTATTTAAAGAAAATCTTAGTAAAATTTTCATTTAGCTTTGTCATAGCCGTTTCTGTGGTTTTACTATTTTTCCCAAATTCTTGTCATCTGCAAAGTACACTTGAAGCAGAATGCATAGAATCAGAGTAAATGTAAAGTTAATACCACGGAACAGTTGTCAATAACCTAAACCATGCCAACACAGAGATATGATCTTCAGCATTAAATGCTGTATATGCAAAGAGGAGCAGAAAATATCAGAAATTTTCCTTCTGCACAGCTGTTCCAGGCTGTGTGTGGGCAGTCTGAATTCTGATTTCTGATTCTATGAAATCTCAATCCCCTTTGACCAAAGCCACATATCATCTATAGATAGTATCAAAATTGGGGCCAGACCTCATTTACTGCTGGAAACAGGCATGCCTGAAGCATGGTGTGTCTGCATCCCTACGTTTCTTGTGAAGAACTAGCAAAGATGAATGGGATTCTGCCCACCACACAGGCAGACAATGTCAGTGAAACACTAGAAAATGAAAGTTGTTGAGAAATTTTCTGAAGTAGGCAGAAGGCATCAGTCTTTGAATGTAAAACACCTTCAGTTCACAACAATTTGCCTCAAAAGGACTTGCTTAACATGGGGCAGCCAGAATACTTCCCTACATATTCACTGGATTTCATGAGAAAAGTGAAAGGCCGTGGTGGTCGCTCTAAAATTTTGAACTCCTGTATAGGATTTAAGTTCCAGCTCCCACTGAGGTACCAAACTAGTAATTTTAATATACTGCTAAGGAGGTTACTTAAATGACATTTCCACTGAAAAGACACTGCTACATCCTCATTACAACCTTGTTCTTCAAGTTATTAATAGTTACCAAAGAGGCAGAGCATGTAGTTATGGAAAATCTTTCAAAGCTGAGGAAATAATGTCACTTTTATTCAGTAATAAAATTAATAGAAATATAAAATTAGACTTGTGCATAATTCAGGTTATTCCTAATATAACTTGGTCAATTTTAGCCACCCTTAAAAAGAGAGGGCTGCAGCTTAATTGGAAAACTTTCTCCTTTTATTTTTCTCTTTGTGTATTTGCAGTGTATGCAAATGTGCTCTACTAAATAGAGGTTAAACCTAGTTTCAGTCAGGGCAAAACGCAAAACTATGAAATTATTATTTGCTTTAGATTTGATGTCACACTAGAAAATTCCCTTCTCAGGGCCATAAAGAAGAGAGAGGGAAGAAAACAATTCTTCAATAAGCAAGTTGAGAATACCAGTTGGAGAAAAATCTGCCCAGACCTTAAGAACAGAAATATTTATTATTAAGTGGAAAAGGCAGCACAAGAAAGGTTAGCTAAAGAAAGGAGTCTGAAGAGGGGGAAAGAAGCCTGGGGAATGGTGCATGTAATCCCAAACAAGCATTGACTGTTCAGAGTAATGCTCAGCAGCTCATCTTTCCCAGTTACTTTCAGGAGTGATGGTGGAAGAAGACCTGCACAAGCCAAATGTTTTTATCACTGTGATGCCTTAAGTTTTAGCTTTCATATTGTCCATATTCTATATAGCATTAATACTCTGAGCTTCATATAAACTGTTAGCAATTTCTTTTCACTGGGTAGTTAGACAAAACAGTTCTTTTCCATCTTGAGAACCAAGGACAGGCCCAAAAAGCATAAACAACAAATTGAAGAGAGCAAATGGGGAGGATGGGACTGCATAACCTGAAGCTGTAATTGGACAATTAGCCCCAATCTGTAAATGGACCAAAACCTAAAAGCGTGAAAACTCATGACCAGTGTCCATCTTGGGCCCATCTTGTGTGGAGTCATGGCCAGGCTCTTGTACTGCCCAGGGTGTATCCTTTGAAAGCCTTTTAATAAATACCTGCTTTATTCCTTTAACACTGTCTAGCCTCTGTTCCGGGTCAGTCTCTCACAGGCATAGACTGTAGCACTCATGCATTTGTGAGTCAGCACTTAAGGTCTTCTACTGTTCTGGAGGCCACCAAGGTAATAAACAAATTTAGCTGACTCTTTGTCTTTCAGATTTGGAGGAATAAGTTCAAATATACAGAAAGAAAAATGTTCACCTGATGCAGTCTTGCAAAGCCAGAGTGATGATTTGAGCTAGCAGGTATGTTAAGGAAGCCACCTGAGCCTAGTAGCTGCTAATATATTGGGATTTGGTGTGAAGCTGCCAAAGTGACCTCAAAACCTGGCATCTTTACAGACTCAACAACCAAATGGCGGTCAGCAACCCTTTTTTCGTGTTCCCCACAGGACCAAGCAGTTACTCTGCCTTTTAAGAGGGGAATTTTACGAAGTGCATAGATCCCAAGCAGTTTCCACACTGACAGAAGCTTGTGTTAAGAGGCAAAAATTGATCCACCCTTTCATCCCTACTGCAATTTCTTAATCTTTTCAGAAAAATTCAACCCACTAAAAGAGACACTTAAGGTACACTTATGAGGCAGATGCCCTGATTCCTTAAGCAGACAAGGATTCATCTAGCTGTCTATCTCAACTTATTTCAGCTACAGGCAAATCCAATATATAGAATTTCTACAGGTGTCTTGAAAATAAGTAGCTCTTTAGGGAGCTAAAAATTATAGCTCCCATTGCTATAAAACCAGAGGCATAATTCTAGCAATTTGTTGTTCTGTGAGTTACCCTATTAGCCTGTGTGGGTTTGCCAGCCAGCCAGGACAACAGAAGCTTCCACTATCCCTGCTGAACAGAAAAGGTCATTCTTGCTCTCAGTAAAAACAATAAATCACACTGGCATAGAAGGTTAGATGTGTCTCATGTTAAAGACCTAGAAGGGAAGGAATGATGTGCAGCTAATTGGAAAATGACAATCAGGAACCTGAGTGCACTGGTAGAGCCTGCAATCTCTTGCTATCCAGTGGTTTGGCTGCCTGTGTGAAAATCCAGCTCTGCTATGGTACAGGCCTTTTACTTGGGCCTGCCGGGTAGAAACCTCACATCATATTTCCAGCTACACAGCTACACCCCTCGGCTTGGGAGCTACATTGATCCTTGCCTAAGCTACCCAGTAAGTACGCTTGTGCCCTGACTGTTCATCTGGCTGGCTAGACTTGAGACCTACCCAGCCACTGTGAATTAATCTGCTCATCAATGGATTCTTGTTGGACTCTGGCTAATGCTCCCTTCTTCAGGTGCTCCCTGTCAGGGAGACCCTTAGCTCCCGGATTTCCTTCCCTTGTCAAACCATCCCCCTCTTACTGCTCTTTCAACAACAAGAGAGCAAGAGGCATCATGAAAATTTCCCCTTTTCACCTCATTTATAGTTTAATTTCACCAATGAATATAGAAGTCTTTTGAAAGGTGGGAATGTGTCTCATATCCTCCTCATGTCAGTCTCTCTGGTTTTCTCAACATTTCCCTGAAGCATACTAGTCTTTTTGTGTTTACACAGTAGAAAAATTATTTACTAAAAAACCCCCTTAATGTCCATAGAAATACAGCATAAAATGGGGAAAACAACATTGCTTGCATGATGTTTACAGCTGAAATCACAAGCTGGGTGTTAGTGGGGCTCATTGTTGAAGGATTCTGTGAATCCAAAATGTTGGCATATATTTAAAGGAAGACTAGTTAGATACTTGCATGAGACTAAATGGAAAAACTCCACCATGTTCATGGATTCTTACTAGCAAAAATAGCTGGAGGATGGGAATTCTCAAGGGAAAAATCAAATACTTGCTCAGCTTTGTACATGTTTAGAAACAGCTAGAGTGAGCCTTCATGTGAAGTAGCAGCAATACATCTATGTTCCTATATTATTCTACTTAGATTTGCAACTGAGAAATTGAATTGGTCTGCAGAGAGTAGGCACATCTTGCAAAACTAAATCAATTACAGTCAAAAAAAAGAATAAAATAAAACATTTTTTGTGCTAAATTGGTATTGCAGTGGAAAAATTTTGATCAGTTTTAACAGATTAAAGACACATCAGCAGACAGCAACCACAGCTTAGCAACTGTGATCAAAATGCTTCTCTTTCAGCTTTCCCCTGAGGATAAAAATGTATGTAAATAAGACCAAATTATTAGTCATGGCTAAATTACATAAATTGTTGTAAGATTCTCCCATTGTCCCTTCTTGGAAGAGAGTAAGCCCTGTAAAATTGAAAAACACGTAAAAGTAGTAGGAACACAATGAGGGCAGAATATCACTCTGTCACCAGTTCGCTTCATCACTGGCAAACTGAATTGGCCATTGCTGTTCTGATATATGCCTGAGGCTCCTAAATCACAGCTCCCTGCAGTCTGTGTATCTAATAAACACCTGCAACTAAAACCAATATGATGATTCAAAAGAATAATAATTTAGCCTTCAACTGTCATGTAATGTCTCTTTTTCACAACTAACTTTCATTTATAATGTATCCCACTCATGAAAACTCATGGTAAAGCACAGTGGTCACATAATTATCTGTGGTATATGAAGCTATGTGGATTCATCATAACTCTCCTTAGCAGCAGGTGAAGCATTATGGCAGGTCACACGCTAGGAATTCCTGAGTGGATACTGATCCTGGGCAAGGTACCAGCTGAGAGACTGAAACTAGCAGATAGTTTACAAAGCATTTGCTGAAGTCTCCCAGTGGCAGGAGTTGCTCCTCAACACTGAGTCCAGCTTGGTTCTGTTAAGCAACATTTATCTTTCTGGCCCTGTTCCAAGGTCACTTGAAAATCAAGATGGGAAACAGATCCCATAGTGGCACCTCCTGCTCTGCCTTGTTCCGGCCCCCAGGATCTGCTCCACCTTACTGAGTCCAAACAATATGAGAAAGAATACAACACCCAGCCTTGATTTAACTTGCTGTCTGATTTCAGTTGCCATGAAAATTAGTTCCTTGGAGAAAGCAAACAAAAAACAAGATGAAGTGTTTCAAGACAGGTAGCAAAACTAAAAAGCACAGTTTAAAAGTCTAGGAGTTTAATACTTCTTATCCTCTAGGATTCCCCATAGGGGCTCTGTCTGCTGTGATAGTGCAAAAACACCCTCAAAAAATAAGTATGTGAGTAAATTAAATCACAGTAGCAACTTATATGTCAATGAAGGAAAAAGAAGAAAATTGTCCACAGTTCTTCCAAGCTGAATTAGGTATTAGTAAATAACTAACGCTTGCTGCTTATTGCAAGTGTTCAGAGATCCTCTCTGCTAGAGGCTCAGGAATGACACTGTATCATGGAGAACAACTTTCTAATGGATGGCTCTTGTTTAGTTACCATGCAGATATATTTGCACTTGGAGGACAAAGGAGCAGAGCAGCAATTTCCATACAAAACCAGATTGTACTCGCACTCACTAGCTGAATTACTTCACTTTCCAATTTTATCTTTTTAGAAAGCAGCATGGGTGTATGCATGAGTGTGCTTGTGTGTGTTTTTGTGTGTGCAAATACCAGTACACACCTAACTGAAAAGATGCAAAAGTACAACTTTAAATAGATGGACTATTTAAATAAAATACTTTAAAAAGTAAGCATGTCCTGTGCACACACACACAGAAGCTAAGTGCTTCCACAGCAGACCAGCACAACAATAAAGCCCTAATGCAGCCTCATCTTGTGTCACTGTGGGACCACAGCTTGATTTGGCAGAATCAAGCCAAGCACTCTCAGGGTTCCCTTGACAGTGGTTGCCTTACCTCTGGGGCCTCCTGTGTGGAACTCTGGGACAGAGCACATGGTTGTGATATCTCCACTGTCAGCACTGTACCCTGCCTCTTAGCATCCCATGCCTGTAAGCCTCCTCTACACAGCATCTTCTGTCTCCATTTCCCAAGGGTTCTGATGTCATACCAAATATGGTTTTCTCTATATCACTATGTTAGTGATTAAATCACACAAAGCTAAGAAAAAAATTTTTTAAAAATCATCTGTTAAATCAGAAAAAATCCTGTTACAACTGAATTCAGTGAAATAAACAGTAGGCAGACCTCTTTAAGTTGAGGTGAAGTAAGCCTGACTGTATCTTACTACCAAAGGCTAGTAGCAATGGCAATACCAGATTATAGGACTACTCTGTAAATGAATACAACACAACACCTCAATACACCTCATCGATCAGTAGGTCTCATCTCCTGTGATGGCCAGAAACAGATACCTGCAGAACAGCTCAAAACCAAAGGAAAAAAGAAGCCGTCCTTTCCCAGAACATTCTTTCAGTCTCCTAAAATATATGTGCCCGGGCTTACGGCAACAAAACCTATATTTTATTTCCAGCAATAAAATCTACATGTCCTAAGGCTGCTGGCATGAACATTAAGCTTCCTCTTTCAGTGGAGGGAAGATGATAGCTAAGGAGCAGTCTCAAATTTGGTACTTATATTCTTGCAGGAGTGGAAAATAATAACAGCTGTGTCACTTTCCTGTGTCAGGGAGGTCATCGAAAGAGGACCTATTTGGAGTTCTTCTACCACATTTTTGTTTGTTGTTTTATATATATATATATATATATATATACACACACATACATACCTAGACAGTGCCAGGACCAACACACGGGCTCTTTGCTAGATTTAACCCATGTGCAGTTTGAAGACAGAGTGCTCCCATCAGGCAGCAGGAAGAAACACCTAAGCAGAGAAGACAAGCAGAAATAGCCAGGGCATATATTTCTCTGTTAATCTACAGAAGTCTGCAGACAGAATAACCAAAGTCTTTGAAGACCCCAAGCTGCTGAAGTCCCAATCTCCTCCACTTTTTTCAAAGCACAGCCAATATTTCAAAATTTGCTTTCAGAAGGAATCTTTCCATGTGACTCAAATCACAAATTACCTGAATGTCTTTCAATTTGTATCTTTGTTCTCAGGCAACAAGTGATGTCCTGGGAGGAACACAACTTTTAGTTCTTAAAAAAACAGCTTGATATAGTCCATGAATGAGGTGGCTTATATCTAAAAGACTTTCACATATCACATATCAATCCAAGTATCAAAAATCACAACTATAGCAGGATGATAATGCCCTCAATATAAAAAATACAGTAAGGTGTGGTGGTTGTCATGGTGATTTTCCATCACACTGGGCACTTAAGGCAACTTGAGAATAATGATTCAGAAATTGAAATATAAGGTGCTGTTTCAGAGGAAGATATTCTTAAAAACCACTTTTTCTTTGTGTTACACAGATTTCTTTTTTCAGATTATCTGTTCTGATTCACTATTGTGGCTTAAAAATAATAGAATGAATGTACTTGAATCCCAAACCCTTTCTTTGTAAACAAGAAAATCCCCTCTTTATGCTTCCTGCCAACAGATCTCTTGTTCCTGAGTCTGAGTTTTCACAAAGTTTGCCTTGTCAAAAGACTTCAGGGACATCTTGTATTTCTCACATGCAACATAAAAGTTTATTGCATAGTTTGGTTGAAGAATACTAAAGCAAAACAAATAACAGTTCCTTTTGAAAGAATTGTCAAGACTTTTTGATTTGGAAAAATAAGAGGCACCCTGGGGGCAAATTATTCTTTCCCGTCAAAGAAAAGACAGGGATTCATGTACAGTGGTGTCAGGAATCAATTGTACCAGTTTCAACAGTACTATAAGGGTGACTTTAGGATTAATCCAGATTTCTGTAAGGATGCATCTCCTTGAAAAACTTACAAAGTTGTTAAATGTCCTCTTAACAATTTCACTGAAGATATGTGTCTTCCTGTATTACCAGAACTCTCCAAGGTGTGACTTTGTTTCCTCACCAAAACAGGCCCCTGCAGGATGACCAAAGCTAATGTTGCAGGAGACGCTCCTGCCAAATGCAAGTTTGCATGGCTGTGGCCATAACAGCTGCATGTTTGTCTGACATTAACCAAGATGGATGAGGCTGCTAGCAGGAACACAAATACAACTTAGAAATCTCTCACTGAATATAGGATTCAGGATCATTATTTTCAAGCTGCTGAGGAACATATTTAGTGCAGGTACATTGGCATGCAGCTGCAGTGGGAGCTGCAGATTGAGCTCTGGGTGGGAGCCTGAGGAAAGAGGCCAGGTATTGCCAACCCTTGGTGCAACAAAGGGCACAGGGACCTGTGACCCAGCCAGAAAACCAGGCACTGAGGCACTGCAGGAGCTGAGGATCAGTAGGAAGATGGCAGACTTTCATACACACAGACTGTGAGGTATAAAAGCTCGGGCTTTCCTTTGTTCAGGGGTCCCTCCTTGGAGGCAACAGTTCAAGCTGTGATTTTTTTGCTGCACAAGGATTAAATTCAGGATCTAGAGGTCTGAGACTCTGCTGTGGGAAACATGGGGAAAAGCCAGTAAGGAAACTGTGTCCAGCTGCATGAGTGTGGGGGATGAAAGGAGTCAAATAAGGCACCTATCATGTCACTGGAGCCACCCATTGCAAAAGCATCTTGGCTCCAGATCACATGGTGAAAGCATGACTGCCAGAGTGGTCCATGGATGGTCAGATAGGGAAGTTTTATTAAAAAAGCCAGTGGTAATCTGATGCTCTATGTCCCAACAGTTCTGTATAAAAAAGGTAACCTCTCCTGTGGTGTGGTGTGATGTGGGAAAAGAAGAGCCTCATCTTGTGCTGTTTCACCCAGTGCTGGGTGACCAGAGCAGAGATGAAAGGAAACATGAGGCTGAGTCCTTCACAGATTTGTTATTCTGTTCCTGAAGACATCTATTCAATACCCATGTCCTTTCCTGGCAGGGATGAACCGAGGGACCTACAACAGGTTGTCAGCATGTACGGGAGCAGCTGTTTCCCAAAATATCCCCAAACTGAAACATTCACACTTAAGTTGCCTTGGCACTTGACTTGTCAAGATGCAATCATCCAGGGAGATTATTCTGGCTCCTCACAGGAAGAGGGGAATAAAGCTATTCTGTTGCAAAGGGGAAGCTAAGGGATCACCCTCCCACAACCAAATATCTTGCAACAGCAATAGAGTCAGATGGAAGGAAATGAGGTCACCCCACAGTTTCCATACTGTTTTGAGCCCTGGCTCTGAGCACTGTCTGCTTCACCAGTAGCAAAGTCACAAACTGGTGTCTGGATTACACTTACTTGGGGAGTGATTTTCCAGGCCCAACATTTTGCTCTGGCTAGTGCCTGGAGAAGAAGGAAGCACTGGGGACACAGGCGTGCCAGGAGCCAGCCTCAGTCAGAGATCACAAGACCACCACTGGAGAAAAAAGCTTCTAATTCAGTAGGAATTATGCAATGACCAGTACTACAGAATCACAGAATCACCAAGCTTGGAAGAGATCTTCAGGGTTACCTGTCCAATCATCAGCCTAGCACTATGATTATCATCCCAAGCCATATTCAGATGCCAGAAGTGCCACATCCAGATGCCACTTGAGCACTTACAGAGAAAAGTAGCACCACCACCTCCCTGGGCAATCTATTCTAACACATAACCACCTTTTACATGAAAAAGAAATTCTAGTATCTGAACCTTCTTTGGTGCAACTTAAGACCATTTCCTCTTGTCCTTTCAATAGAGACGTGACAGAAGAGAATGACACCCTTGCTGTTTTAGAGAGCAGAAAAGTCCCCCTCAGCCTCCTCCAGGCTAAACAGTCTCAGGACCCTCAGCTGAGTTTATTTGTTATTCTAATTATTTTTCTATATTTCAGCAATTTTCTACAACACATTTTGTGTAAATCTATTAAAGTTCAACTGTTTTTCCAAAAATACTCCTGATCAGCCTTCAAACTCCATTTATGGAGATTAATTTTTACTCCTATATGTAATGATCTATTTTTAGATCTCTTTCTTTTCAGAGATCAAGCATGAGTATCACCTGAAATTCTCATAAACTCTCATAAACTCTATTCACTCTTTCAGTCACCCTAAAAAAAATCAAATATTCCTATTGGGCCTTCAGGACCGATCAAAGAGGGCTCTGAATATCTTCAGTGAATCAAGATCAGGTACAGAAAACTCAGCAGCATGTGCCAAAATAGTGAGGTTTTCATTATCACTTCACAGACAATTCATAAACTAGAGTGGAGGGGAAATGAGTTTATTATACAGATGTTACACTATAAATAGTTAGTAACTTATATCTGGAAAATACAGTTCTGGAAGGGAGAAAGGATAGGCAGATATTAAAAAGCATTAGAAGGAATATCAGCTCCCTCTATGGAGCATAGTCAATAATTCAGAGTCACTATTATAGTGGACGAAATTTATTTTCTTTTTCTGTTTAAAAATTGCTTTGAACAGTTTATAGATAATTACAGTTAAAGTCATGTCCTGCCCATCTAACCTGGTAATAGTAATGGCTTTTTAGGCCTGAGATTTTTCCTCTTTTTCTTTTCTCCACAGTGAACAGAAATATTGAGGAATTTGGTTATGGTCTGGGGTTTTTTCAAAACACAATCTAACAAAATTTTTTAACTTTTTTAGGCTGCAACACCATATATTCAAGAAATATTTTAATCTGCCAGGGTAACTAACCTGAAACATGTCAGGAGTGACTACAGACCTTTGAGGCAAGGGTCAAGAGTTGTCTTTGTAAGCAGACTTGCCAACCTAGTGAGGGGTGCTTTAAACCAGCTTGGCGTAGGAGGGTTAACCTGAAAGGAAGAGGGGACACAAGGGGCTGACAAATGGGCAACACCATGACAGGGGAAACTCTCTGGAATTTACACTCTAAAACTAGTGTGACTTACAGCCTATCAAATGCTTGTACACTAACACATGAAGCATGAGGCAAGGGGAATTTGAAGTCTGTAAACATAGCTTGGTGCTAATAATGCCAAGGTTGTGGGTTTGATCCCAATACAGGCCTTTCACTAAAGAGTTGGACTTGATAATTGTTGTGGTCCCTTCCAGCTGAGAGTATTCTATGATTCTGTGAAATCAGCAGGTGTGATACAGTAGCAGGTCTCTGCTATCACTTAACCAGGAAAAGGAGACAGATGAAACCTTATTTAGACAGCTCAAGAAAGCCTCACTATCAAAGATTCTTGATACCAATGGATGACTTTAACCTCTTTGATGAGTGCTTAAATAGCAATATGGCTCATTGTAAGAAACCACAATATATACAAAATGTACTGAAGGCAACTTCTGATGCATGTGGCCAATAACCTGATGTGGGAAAATGCGCTGTTCAACCTGCAACTTCCAAACAAGGTTAAACAAGTTACAGGTAAGGAGTTTGTGGGCATTCTTAAGCTGCAACATACAAGGTCCTAAGGGGAATGAACAAGAAAAGGAGCAGAATCACAATCCTGGACATCAGAAAAACAGAATTTGAACTGTTTAGGGACCTGCTTGGAAGAATCCCAAAAGAAGTTGCCCTGGAGCGTAAAGGAGCCTGGGAAACCTGTTTCAGAATTGCTCCCTGGAAGGCCTTTGGTCAGAAGCACACTCCGGCATCTCAGCCCTTTCTCTTCCTCCTTCTGGTATTCACACAGAATGGGTTAGGATGGAAGGGATCACAGTGGGTCATCTGGTCCAACCTCCCCACTCAAGCAGGGTCATCCTAAAGCACACTGCACAGGTTTTCATCCAGACAGCTCTTGAATTTTTCCAGTGAGGGAGTCTCCGCAACCCCTCTGGGAAGCCTAGCCCAGTGCACGGTCACCTGCAAGGTAAGGAACTTCCTCCTCATGTTCAAGTGAAATTTCCTGTGCATCGTTTTCTGCCTGTTGCCTCTTGTCCTATTGCTTGGCACCTCTCAGAACAGCATGGCACCCTCCCTTCAGATACTGATAGACATTGATGAGATACGCCTCAGTAATCTTTTCTGGAGGCTGAACAGGCCAAACTCCCTCTGCCTTTCCATCATAAGAGAGCTGCTCCAGTCCCTTTATCATCTTTGTTGCCCTCAGCTGGACCTACACAAGGAGCTCTGTGTCTCTCTTGTACTGAGGAGCCCAAAACTGGACATAGACTGAGGATGAACATTTATTGCAATTAAGATCTGTCTGCTGACTCTGTGGCTCTGTAGAAACACGGATGAACAATTATAATTTTCCTCATGATTCAAGCAAAAACAAGAACCAAGAAACAAGTTTTCCTGTTGCTTCTCTACACCAATAAGTGATAAACTATTTATTGTTCCTTGTAATATAAAACCAGAAGAAAATGTCATTTCAGCTCTAAAGACCATTTAAGCCTGAGACAGGAAACAGCCTGGGGGTCAGCAAGAAAATACTTTTAGATAGCGAGTTTCAACAGCTGGGGTCTCTGTATATCACCAGCTTCATCAGTGTAAAAAGTATTCATTTCAGCTTCCTCTCAAGCAAGAGAAATTGCTCTCTGAGGAGGACCAGGACCAGAAGGAACTGTGATGAAAGAAGAATATACAAACAAAATAAATACGGGCTGCACAGCCAATGAGTTCTGTGGATAGAGAAACACAGCTATAACCACGCCTCCACGTTAGCAAAAACACAGGACCTAGCCATTGTCCACTCTGGAAGTCTTTATAATAGACAGGTGGCTGAGAATTGTTAATGCATCATGGGAAAACCTTCTTTCACTCACTGTTTTGTTTTCAAATCTGGAAATATTTAAAAAATTTACAATGAATATTGCTATGTCCAATTTTTCCTGAGGTGTTATACCAAAGGGTTCCCCCACTTTTGTTTAAGAAGCACATTTTTAAAAAGGGCCTGTGTTCATTCCACAACAACTTGACCTGTTGAGGAATGAGACATACCAGTTAAGTGACTTATACCCCAACAATGAAAAAAGGTTTTCATTGGTTGTGAAATATTTGTGCACCATTATCAGTTTTCACTACTTTTGGGACTTTTAAAGTAGCAATAGTTTGTAACGTGCTTAATGACATCTCTTGCCTTTTTCTCTTTATGAGTGGAGGCAACAAAAATTTGGAATATATCAGTGTTAACTGATACCTGCACATATTTTAAGGTGCTAAAAGAGGAAATGTGTGTAACATCCATCTGGCAAATTTCTTTGACACCTGATTTTTTGGATTTGTACTTATTGTAGTAGGTAAAGGTGTTAAGCATGTACAATAAGGGCAAGAATTAACAAATCATTTAGCTTGAGGAAAAATTAAGATCAAATTGTTTACTCCCAGCTTTTGCATTCTGGTGATAGAAGTCATGTGACAACTTTGCTTGTGTAATTTGATTCAGAACTGTTGCCATCATTGTCAGAGCATCAGCAGCTGCATTGCCTTCCACCAGAGGTCCAGGCAATGATGAGTGACACCTGAGATGCATAACATAAAAACAGTGAGATCTGTATGGAACAAAATCATACAAAATAGATAACAATATTTTTAAAAAATGCATGTACTTCTTTTAGAAAAGAATTATCAATTCAGTTTAAACTGTCAACTACATAAAAGAAATTTGATATTTAGTTGAAGGGCTCATTTTTGAACAACCAAAACTCTTGTTTGAACAAACAAAACTCTGTAGCGACTCTACAGCAGTTGCTAATTCAACCAGCTGTGTTGATCCTGGCTGAAAAATCAGTTTTCTCAATCTCCTGATGAATTTTTCCAGGCAACAACTGCTTTCTGGGTTTTCTCAGAGCCATTGATGAAAACTGTCTTTGTTCCAGACAGGAGCTGTGACGATGTTAGAAAACGTGGCTATAAAGAAAGATCTTTTAAACATTGCAAGAATTTAAGTAAAAAATTAACAATGTTTCCCAAGAAATGTAAATATAATGACTGTAAATGAATAATGGATGAATGTAAAGAATGTAAAGATAATGATTCTTGGAACATACCCTGAAAAGCATTTGCAGACAAAGGAATGTGAATGTGAGAAGGATCTTCCCTACTTAGGGACTGGCATCATTTTCATCCTGTGGAAGCAAGTCTAACAATCCTGTCAAACAGTGTAGTTACTGTTTTTGAAAATGTGTGAGGTAGAAATACCCACTCTGTCATCCACAATTGTTTATACACCAGTGTGCTATTAGTACCTGTGGTTGGAATTCAGTCAGGATAAGAAGAAGCCTCAGTGGTATCTCTGCTTGTCATCTGGATCCAAAAGAGGTCTAAATATTGGTTGTTACAAGTTGCAATGCTTCACGTGCTTCTGCATCCGGCTTGTGAGGAGAGGAGATAGTAAATCTGTGTTTCCCTTAAGTAAATTAAAGGGTGACAATTCCACAGTGGAGATACCAAGGGTTGGTCTGAGCCAATAAATAGTTCCCAATAATTTTTGCAAATCGTTTAGTGTTTTAATACAGGTCCACAGCACAATGGGCTGAGGAACAATTTTCTGTTCAAATAATAGAAACTTTGGGTATTTCCATGGTGGGACAGTTTGAATCTTGTCTGCTGCAATACCAAGACCAAATTTGTCAAGAGAAAGGCACAAAAAGGCAAAAGAGTTTTGCAATACTGCAGGGTCATCTGCTGCTAGCAGTATATCATCCATATAATGATTCAACCAAACCTTTGAAAAGTGTTGTCGGTTGTCAAGTGCTTGCTGCCACAAACTGATTTATTGTTGGACTGTTTTTCATTCCTTGTGGTAACACATTCCAGTGATACCTGCACATAGGTTCACTGTTGTTCAAGGATGGTAATGAAAAAGCAAAACGAGATGCAGCACCAGGGTGTAACGCAATTGTGAAAAACAAACTTTTAAGTCAATGATTAACAATTCCCATGTTTCAGGAATCATTTTTGGATTAAGAATTCTGGGTTGCTGAGTGCCCATCAGGGCTATTAGTGCACTGATAGCCCTCAGATCTTATAAGAGTCTCCATTTGCCAGTCTTTTTTGAAATCACAAATATTGGGGTGTTCCACAGGCTTGTAGAAGGAACTATATTTCCCAGTTCCTTGACCAGTTTTTGTGCTTGTTGCAGCCTATCCTTTTTGAAAGGCTGCTGAGGGACCCGGACAGGAGTATCCATGTTCCGTGTGAGTTTGTCTCAGCTGCACATCAGTGACCCCTTGTAAAAATTAGAAGTCAGTCCCCACTGTGATAACAGATCTCTTCCCCACAGTGTGTAAGTAGTAGAAAGTACAGAGGGTTTGTGCTGTGCTTGTTTCCCTTCTGGCCCTTACCCCCTGAGTGCCTTACTGACTTCTGTGCCATCTGCTGACTCCCGATGCCTGTGAAGATTGGTGGCATTGACAAGGGGCAGGTAGGTGGCCATTCGTGTTCAATGATGATGGTTTTGTCAGCTCCAGTGTCTGTTAATCCTGTAAAAGACTTGCCATCCACAACACAGGTTAGAAAAGGTTGCTGTACAGAAATAGGTTTAGACCAGTAGATGTGAGGAGTGAGTGCCTGTGCTCCCAAAACCCCCAGTGCCTCTGCAAGCACTGACAGATGGTATCGATTACAGGTTTGGTAGTATAAGCAGTGGCATCAGCTGAGCAAGGCCTGATCCTCCTGCTGGAATAGTACAAGGTGGATTAGGAGTCCAAGCCACAATTTTTATTCCACCCTGAGAATCAGAGTTGGTGATTCCTGGTAAAATGAAAAGTCCACTTTCAGATGGTGATGATGTCCCAAGTAACAATGCATGACATTTAAAAGGAAGGGGTCCATTAAAGCTGCAATTATAAGGTGAACCAATGTGTCATTTATTGTGGTTGTGGTGGAAACTGCCAAGTCCAAGCCTGCAACTGCCCGGGTTTCCCCTGATATAGCTTGAGCTGTGTGGGTTTGCTGTGGCTGGATCTTGTCTTGAAGGGCACAGTTTCCCAAGTCCCTCTTTGAGTTTCCCTGCTTTGGCAGGGGTCTTCTGTCTTGGTCAAATATAGAAGAGCATTGACTACGCAAGTTCTTGCATGTGGGGCATGGCCTGCTAGGATTTTTATTCCTTTGCTCATTCTTTGAGCACTGCTTTCTCATATGACCTTCCTCTCCACAGTCAAAGCATTTAATTGCTGCCGAAATCACCTGTAGCAGTTGCCAACAAATCTCCTCTGTATTGTTCTATACCAATACGTGCACATGTTTTGATAAAAAAAAAAAAACAATTACAGTAATATCAGGTTAGTTTCTGATTGGACCAATTGCTTTTTGACTGTCAGCATTAGCATTTTCATAGGCTAAAGATTTCAATGAAGCTTCTGCTATAGCTGTTCACAGCGGTTTGCAAACAAACAGCTTCAACTTGCCTGTTCACAGCTGTTTGCAAAAGGTCAATAAAGGTGATGTAAGGCTCTTGGTGCCCTTGACTTCTGGTAAAAAAATCAGGTTTAGTCTTACTAACATCTGGCATTCTTCTCAGAGCTTATAAAACCAGCCCCCTCACCTGGTTAAGAGTTTCTAGGGGCAATCTTAATTGATCCCTTATAGATGCCTGAGCTCCCATCCCTGTCAGATGATCCCTTGTTATTTCAGCATTACGAGTATTCATATTTGTCAGTGCCTGGTCTTGACATATATCTTGGTATTCAGACCACCAAATTGAATACTACTCTAGAGTCAAAATAAATTTAAATAATGCTTTCCAATCAGCAGGTAACATTATATAGTTTTCTGCAATAGACTCTGTAAGTCCCATCATATTGGAAGATTGCAGTCCTTTTTCACTCATAGACTTTTTAACTCCTTAGCCATGTCATAAGAAATTTGTTCATGACAAGAACATTTGTTGTGACAAATACAGGAATAGCATTAAGCAGTTCAACATCCCCTTGATCTATCGCTTGCTTTTGGCAGATCTCTAAAGAGTGTTTTGGCTCAGAGGACAGCAAAGATTCATTATCAGTCCCATAGGCTGGATTTAATTGCTGTTTTAGCAGCTCTGTGTCACTAGATGGTGCTGCAGCCATAGCTTCCATTGGCCATGGTTTTACAGCAGGATGTAAATTACAGTCTTAAATTTATGGGATTGCCCTCTGGTACCTCCTCATTGATCCCTCCTTTATTTGCAAAACTACTAGATCATGATACGAAAGTGGTGGTGTTGATTTGCAAAAGTATCTGCTGACAGATCTACTGCAGGCTGATCAATTCCATCCAAATCATGAAAAAACAATTTGCCATGTAATATATTCATTACGAATAACCTCATAGTTCTGTGATTGATGAGTCTTTAAAGACTCGCTCACTCGCTTCCATTTTTCAAGGTTATAAAATTCCTTTAGTTTCCACGGACAGTTACCCTTCACCCATATAAGGAGTTGCATAAGCTTTCTTTCTTGAATTCTATAATCTTGCTCATTTGTGATAAATAATAAACAGGTTCCTAATTTACTTATAAGAAGGGTTTCTAATTTACTTATATTATATATATATACGTATATATATGTGTATATTTATATATGTGTTGAAGTTTTGTTTGTATGTTGTTTCTCTATAAAATTTAATTTTTCCCCCAACTACTCACAAGGTTGAACTGTAATCATTCCTTAGCCTATGACACGAAGGACATCCTCGACAATTCTTGAAATCCACTCTTTGTTTCGGTTGGGAATACACCACAGGTCCAGAATCGTCTCAGGGATTTTGGGTCCCTGTTAAGTGGTCATCATTTTGTGGCATGTCAGTGTGCAAAGCACACTCCCCAAAGAGTGATAAGGCGAGAAACATTTATTGGAAAAGCATACACTTTTTATAATATTTTTACCATCAGATTAAAATAACTTGCCTTTAGACAGCCAATAGAATAAATTATTAGAACATCTGACCATTTCATTCCGAACAAGCATTTTGTTAAAGCTTGTTGCAAACCACTGCAGTTCTGTCTGTTACATTTTAGAAACTTAGTTTCATCTTTTCCGGGGCTTCTTTTATTTAACGAAGAAGTCTTTGTTCTACTTTTACTAAGTCTCCTTTGTTTTCTCCCCCTAAAAAATACCTTTTTTTAAAGGACCGTGACAGCTTGATGAGAAGTGAAGGTGAATTGGAAAGGAATAAGTCCTTCCAAGGAAAGAGAACTCCTTATGAAGTAGGAATTGGCTATAGGGATTCCCAGAGAGCATTGGATTTCAAGGTGGGGGAAAAACTAACCTTAGTTTGGAGAATGGGCGTTTCAAGCCAGTCACCAGCAGATGATCTGGAAAGACAGACGCACCATTTAGGAGAGACTGTAGCCTTGCTGTCAGCACTGTGCAGTGTCGTGCGTGTGCCTGCACCTCCCCTCACAGCATAGGCTGTGCTGTCTCTCATCCAGACAGGCTGCAGCCACGCTATTGCTCAGGCTGGCCTCTTCCTCACAGGGACAGTGGCTGTGTCTCCTCAAGCCTGGATCTAGCCACTGTACCAGCCTGTCTAGGCCCCAGAGCAAAAGGTCCAACTTGCTGCCCAGAGTCCTGCCATTACAAGTCACTCTTCCTGAAGGCCTCAAAAGATGCATCTGACACTGTCAATCCTCCATTCCTTGCCCACAACCTACCATCTTCTTTTAATATATCCTTTTTTAACTGTAAAGCATCCCCTCCTTATGTCAAGTATGATAACTTGAAAAGGTCTGTCAAGGGCTCCCAGAACTCTTCCACATCATTGGGAATGAATGGATTGCAACAGTCTAGAGATGCCTGTCACTCAGGTGAGAGTGGCACTCTGAAAAATTAAGTATAATGGTATGCAGGACAGCATCCTTGCAGCCATAATTTTTATTTGTACCAAGCAGATCTCAAAGTGGCATTCAGGTAAAGTGAGATGGTAGAATTTGCCTCTGTGGTGAATGAACACAAGCCTGAGTGCTATTTCTGGATTCTGTTATGTGAGAAGCTAAAGGTGGCTGACACTGGCATGTAGAGTGGATTTTCTTTTCCTGAAAACAGTCTAGTTCCACACCTGTAAACCTTATGTTGGAGGCCAAAGGCCATGGGAGGCTGACTATTGTACTAAGTAACAAAGCATAAGAAGGCAGAAGAACCCAAAATATAGGACTGAAATTTTTGATGGGACACACAGACCCAAATTGTTGCCTAATAGCAGCCAGCCTAGCTTCAGTTTCACAAGCTTGGATCAGCTCAGCCTTTGACTCCAGTGTCTCCTGAGTTTTATTTATGTACAGCCTCTGTCAGTATATATTTGTCTTGTATAACTGAAGTACCTTGCTAAAACCTAGAGCTTCAACAAGCACTTCCATTAGAAACAGAAGGGATGTGGGAGGGAAGGTAACTCAATTTCCAAAGGAGACACAAAGAATACCTACCCTTGTCCACAACATGAGATAAGAAATGGGAGTGTTAACAAAAATCACTCACATCAGCCAGCTCTTAAACTGTATCTCTCTGCTTCTTCTTGCTTCACCTCCCCCACTCCTATACACCTCCCAGGCCAGGAGCCTGTGCACATTTATGCATTTCCCAGAAACCACCTGGCATATGAGTCAGAATATGTCTCTGTCTAGGGTGGATGACACTTTTGTTCCAGTTTTCTGACTCCATCAGGGAGGGTGGCTGTCAGAAAAGGGTGGTGGCCAGAACTGCCTTGAAGCACCGTCTAGCCATTACGTGGTTTGTTAAAGGCCATGGTCCAAGTAAAGCTCAGGGCAGATCTTCAGGATGATGGGGGGATAAAGGTCTGCTGTCCAGACTCTCTCTTTCCTCGACTTCTACAACAGCAGGAAACCCAAGGAAGGGGTAGGTTCTGCACTGCCTGAGCCCTCTGGTTTCTGTACCCACTTTTTTCTTGGTGTACTGTTATGTTGCAGTTCCCCAGAGATGGTGAAAGCTGAACCTGCCTGCTTCTTTTGGCCACAGAAATGAGGATTACTTGTTTTTTCCTTCTGGCTGCAAGCCAAATGAGACATCCTCGGACTCAATGTGTCAAGAGAGGATTCTAACTCACGAGAACTGTGAGTTTATTTTTCCTTCACTGTCTTAAGTGCCTTACATCTCTATCAGTGTCCCATAAGCTGCTCTGTCACACCCAGGAGTCTCTTCCCTACAATTTAAAAGTTCATCTACAGACATTTCCTGTGGCTCCCAAATCCTGGTATTGTTTAATGTTCTTAAAGTATAGCTTATACTCGAATGGAACAGAGCCACCTTACCCAAGCACAAAACAAAGACACATACACAGAGTCCCCCCAGAAGAACCATATTCTTCTGTTTGCAACTGGTTTCACAAACAATGTGATTTTTATAGAAAATTTTAAGTACAATTTGGAGATAAATTGCTTTCTTAAACAAAAAAAAAAATAAAAAATAGACAAGATTTGTCACAGCTGGCAGTGGAGAGTAAGTTTCTGAGACATCGGAATTAAGTGGGCTGAATGTCTTTTTTGAGCTCTCCTCCAGATTTTTTGAAAGGCTGAGGTGGGAGGAAATACAAGTTGCCAGCTGGGCAGGAAGTCAGCTTTCCCAAAACAAATTAAAAGTTTCAACTTTATCAAAACCAAAAAATATCTTGACTCATAGCAACAAACTGAAAAGGAAAAAAGCAAATTCGCAATTGAACTGTCCTCTTTTGCTAGAATTACCCCTTAAAATTATGTTAAATTCAGTTTATGTACATTTAAACAACCTTCTTAAAGCAAGGAGAAAAGAAATCTCTGGAAATGCTCCCTTTTCCTCTAGTTTACAATACAGAGGTTTGCTGACAGCAACTCCCCAGAAGTCAAGCATTTCTTAGATCAAAACCACAGCAAACTGGTGAATCCCCTCAACTTTTGAGGTCTTTTGCACTGAGCAAGCTCTTTATATCCCCCACCTGTCCCCATGGCATGGGTTTGTTTATGTGCCCATGAGGGTAATGTGTCCCAGATGAGCACCACTCCCTCTAAACCACACCTCAACATCAGAAAACCAGAGCAGCGTTCAGGCACTTACGCAATTTCCCCGTGCTAAACTGAGGTAGGCTTAGAACCTCTCTGACCACCACACCCCCAATGCCTTTCACCCATAGAGAAACTTTTGCATGGCCATGTGGGCAATAACCACCATCCCTTGTGGTACCAGCAGGGGTAAAATAGACTGACGCTGGATTCAGAGAGTGGCACAAGAAACTCTCTTGTTGGAAGCATCTCTGTTTTTATCTTCCTCCTTGTGTTGGAACATCCAGATAGCATGTAGGCTTCCACAGGTCTGTTTCCCTATGGTCACTCTCTTTTTTTCATTAGATTAGGAGGGGTTGATGATATCAATAATGCATAACATTTACACTATGCTATCATAGACCAGTTGAGCCAGTTTAATTACAATGACTGTGCAGTGCATGTGACACTACCATACTCTCTGCACTCACCTCGTGCTTTTATCTTTGTTAAGGCATGTACAAATCACTTGAGACATTTTCTGCAATATTGAGCACAATTGCATGCCATCTCTGGCCTAAAAAAAGACAACCCCAAATTTCAGTCATATTTCTCAAGCAAATCTATAATAGCAAACAGAGTTGTCTGCTGACTGAGTGGGAGAAATAAACTGCAGGAAGCAAAGAAGGAATAAGGTATCACTGAAAATAAGACAAAGAAAAATAAAATCATTACCTAATATTGAACAAATTTTATTTTTTAAATGTCAGTATTTCATGGCAGAAACCAGTTTATGTAAAATATTTAGGTGACAAAATGTTTTGACAGAACCCCACTACTCCCTGCAGAAAGAGAAATAAGATAAAATCCAGTGAAAATTTAGGGATTTCACTCTCTCAGAGCCCCTCAAAAAACTTCAGGTGGTACCTACTGAGTAGGTTGAGATTGCCATGTGACAAGATAACTGTCCATCAAAAGGTGAAGTGAGCCTTGTATATTTTTCTCACCATTCCAGCCTGTGTTGTCCTGCCTACAAAAGTTAGCTTTTGTCTGGGCCTGCTCCAGATAACCAAATATTTTCCCTTACAACTTCTGCCTTGATTAGACATATAAGAAATACAATGCTTTTCCTGGAAAAAAAAAAAAAAAAGAAGAAAATAAATATTTTTTGGCCCATACACAACCAACTCAGTTTGTGTATCTGAAAATTATGTGTGCATAAGAAGGCGTGGGCTATCAGCCACCATTCGCTGCTATTCACCAAAGAACACCACCATCAGGTTCCAAGTCAACTCCCTTGCACAGATGAAGTCTGCTGCCCATGCTGTGATGTTATCTCTACTGGGTTTAATTTGGTCTTCAACCTTTGGAATTCCGTGATCACTTGAAGAAGCCTGCAAGCTCTAGCTTCAACAAACAGATGTCAAACATCAGAAAAAGCTCTGCTACAGCCAAGTGTGACCATCCAGGACTCATGGTTGTCACAATCACCCTCGATCATCCCAGTGTCACTTGAGAAGTACTGCCCAGGCTCTACCATCACGACAGACCCATCATGTTTGCATCACTGCCATCGCTGACTAACATGCCTCCTCTCAGCTGAACAAGACAACCCATGACAACCTCATTTTCTACATGAGTAGTTAGTTGGAAATATCATGCTGTGTGCTACTGCACAATATTGTGAATGGATTTTGACAAAAACAGGAAATATTTGATGCTGTGGACACAGTATATAAAGCAGGGAAGAATGAAAAATCAAACCTTGTTTGAATGCTTCTTTCCTTGCTCAAAGGATTTAGCCTTTCAGGGCTTAAAACTAATTCTGTGTTATGTATGTCTTGCAACATGAGACAGTTGTTGCAACCTTGCTGTTATTCTAAGTGCTGTGTGATGAAGTGTTCCACTGGACCTTCATTTCTAGGAAAGCAGATGGATTTTCAGGGTACACTGCTATACTGACTCAGAATTTCAACAGAAAGAAAATTTTGGGAAATGCTTGACTTTTCATACTTCATGTTCATATATTCATCTCAAATTGAGATAAAAGACATCTTTTAGGAACCCAGTTTATGTCTTTAGTTTCTCTGGATTTAGTTTCTCTGGTAAGTGTTATTTTCTATGACACTTACCCACTTACTCTCATTTCTGCAACTGAATTTGGTTAAGTGAAACAGAGTCACATACAAAAAACACAGCTTTTAGGATCAATTTTTATTTATATGGTTTTTTTTCAACTAAATGTTATTCAAACTATTCCAGTTTAGTGGATCATTTTACCTCCCTTAAAATGTTCTTTCCCAGAGGTTATTACTCCAATGGAAATGTTCTATGAAGTTCTGCTCTGTGGTCTATCAGCAGGAAAAAAGGCCAAAAACAAAGGTAGCACATTTCCTACCTAGTAAACACAGTGACATTTTACTGGAAACCTAGGCTATTAAATATACCAATTTGATTTAGCAACATAATTGATTTCTTAAGGTGCATGTGAGTATAGTGGCTTCAGACCCAATCTGTTATTGATTGTTATGGCATCCAGTAGAACAATGACAGACTTCTGTTACAAGCTTTCAAAAAAGTATACTGCAACACTGGAGACATTAAAAAAATCTCATTTATGCTTCACTGGACTTGTCTGCAAATTTCTCACACACACATTGCAGAATGTTTTGGAGAGAATACCACTTCTCTGCCTGGGAACAGCCATTTCCACTCCTTCAAAACCAAGTGTAGAATGAATGAGGCCGTCACTGAAGAACATAGTAGGAATGGAAGACTGAAGTAAATACCAATCCTTCTTCTATAACACCACAACTCTCTGCCTACCATTCCTACTATGCCAGCAACAATATAGTACCTGGAGGATGATAACAGAGGAATTATTGGAAGGAGACTAAAATTAGAGGAATGGAACTTCCTCTCTCAGCTGGGGTGAAAAAGAACAAGAGCAAGTTGACACTATTCTCCAATTCCCCTACAGACTATCAACAAGGTCAGTTCAGCTTTCTCTTTGGTGCTGGGAATGTGTTGGGGTTTAGTTGGTTTTTACCACAGTCAAACAGGAATGTCTGCCCCATATATGAAAAGGAGTGCTCCATGCAGAGTTGCTTGAATCGTGATTTATACAGCCAACCTCTGAGGCACTACTGAGCAGATAACTCAGGTCATTCCAGGGACTAATGTGGAGCCTCAAATACACAGTTGTTCCAGTCTGAGGACAGAAGAGTCAACTAACTATACTGACAAGTACTCTGTTTTTGCCTTAAGTCCCAGCTAGTGCACTGCACACTTCCTCCTTATTAAATAAAAAATTAAGATTCTGGTCTTCAGAGTGGCAAAGAAAATCTTAAAAAACAGGGTCACACAAAAGACTCAAACACAAAAAAAAGACAGCAAGAAGGTGAAATACATTGATTTTAAGTAAATGTCAGAAGCTTTCCAATGTAAAAAACTGGAAAAACTTCTCAAAGAGGAATTTAACACTGCTCACAAAATAACTGATGTTTTCTGGACTCTTGGAGAATAGATACACAATTTTGCCTAATTTCTTTAGAACAAACTGAAACTTCCACCAGGAAACTCTGTAAGCTGACTCTAAGTTTATATAGAGAGTTCTAGGCCAAATTCTGTGATACCCTTTGAACAGAACATAAGAATAAAGCACAATTTAAATGCCTTTTTCAGAGGGTTTAAAAAGTTTTTCCTTTTCTGAATGACAGACTTTGAACAATATTCACAAACTTTGAACAATACACTATTTTGTGGCACATGCTCTCTGGGTTAATACTGGTAGTGAATGTTCTTGGAGCATCTGACACACAAAACAATCTTAACACTAAAGGGTGGTAAACTACACTGAAACTCCTGATTCAAAACACTCCAAGCCTGTCAAAAGGTAGAAAAACCTCTTAAGATAAGCTTCCAATTAGACTTGAAGAAATGGGAATTAGGAAGAATGCTGTTACTGATATAGTGCTTCAGGTTACAAAGGTGTGCTGTTTAGCCAGCACTTGTAGGACTAGCTTCTGAGATTGTCACAAGACTGCATCTCCTGCAGAATTCGCACTGCAGGAGCAAGGAGCACTCCTTGAAGGAATACCAAGATGCTCACTGCACATTTTCCCAGATCTGGCAATAACAGCTTCTTCATGTCTTTTGGCACTACCTCCTTCATCACGCTACTCATTCCTTCAATCCTCCAGACCATTCACCCTCTGGAACAACCACAATGAGACAAGCCAACCTGGTCCACCTGTAAAACAAACAAAAATAAAAAGCCCTGTGTTGTACACATCTGTTTCCCCTCAAAAATTCCTGGTTGCTAGATGTGAAATCGTAACAGTGTTTGGCCAGGATTTGATTACAGGAGGAGGCAAGTCCCATGGGGGTTTCCTTGCCCTGTAATAGTGTATAATTTTTCCAAACTGTCTCAGCCACTGCAATTTTCTCTGACCTCCCACTGTCTCACGTGGTAGTTCAGGCTCCCAAACAACAAATCCTATGAAATAATTGCATAGGTTTGGTTAGGTTAATTACACATGATTCTTTTCATCGTTGAGACAGAGCTTTTTATTTCACATCACCATCCCTGAATTTACAGACTACAATATAGTTCAACAAGACACACTTAGATTTGCCATGTTAGGCAGGATTTTAGCAGCTGTTCCCAGAAGGACCTTGTGAGTGCTTTCCTTAAGTCCCAACTGAAAAGTGGAATGAAAAAAAAAATCCAACTGACCTTTTTTTCCTTACTGAGAAAGGAAAAAAAATAGTTTGTCCAAATGCAAAACTATATGGTCTGCAAAAAAGTGGGTTTTGCTTTTCTCCAAAGATGTTAAAAAAAAAAAAAATATCCATTTTCAGATTCATTGCTTTAGTTCAGCTGAATATTTAACTAACAAAAAAGGAAAGACATGCTGTGCTTTTGACTGAGCTTTGTCCCTGAAGAAAACTCTTAATGGGCATTGGCTGGTCAGCCAGACAGAAAATTTTATTTGGTCCATGAAGTGTCAGTCAACATAAAATGGGAACATTTTTCAGCTTGGCTAGTAAATCAAAAAAAAATCTCTGTTGAGTTTTGAGGATGAGTAGTCATTTCACTCTGAATACTTCATTTCTAGAAAAGTTCACCAATCCCAGGCCAACTGTGGTGGTTGCATATAAATCTGCAAGCTAAAAATTAATTTCTTGCTCTTCCAGAGCAAGAACTACAGCCTGCTAATTCCCAGAAATACTATGGGGATCACAAAGGACCTGTAGTGACTACAGTGAGAATACAAGTTTGAAAAGACAGTCTGAACAAACATATCTCATTAAATGGCAAACCAACCATACAGGAATAGAAAAAAGAGATGAAAAGAGAAAATGCATGCCCTGGTGCTTTAATGATATATCCTGAATGTATCTGAATATATGTATATTCATATATATATATTCATATTCATATTCATATATATATATATATATATATATAATATATATATATATATATATATATATATATATATATATATGAATACCTTAACAAGATTTGATCCAGCCAATACAGCAAACAAGAAACATTCAACATTTCTGACTTTATACAGGGCATGCCAACCTGAATGTTCCCCAGGCACAGCCAGCCTGCTGATGCATATGACCCTTTGCTCTGCTCTGCTCAGCATAAGAGAGGAGCTCCTGTCCTCCTAAGCCCAGCACAGGTACAGGGTGTGAGAGGGAACTACTGCCTGCAGTTTGGCACAGCTGCGGTTCTGCTGCCTGCATAACACAGGCCTGGCACTGCCTCATCTCTCTGTACAGCCAGGAAGGAGATGACAAAGAGCCAGATTCAGATCCAGAAATTACAGGTAAACTTTTAAACAAACATTTGCACAGAAATAATGACCTTTAAAGATCAGATAAGGCTGTCTTGCATAAAAAATGTTCATGCATGACTGCCATTGACTTGAGAAACACCTTTAGTTGCCTTGTTTAAAACAGATGGTGTTCTCAGGACTACTGCAACACGTTTATTTTTAACTCAAGAATTCAATAATTGACTGCTCTAAGATGGTAGATAGCAGAGTGGAAAGATTCCAGCAGTCACAGTAGCCCCAGCAGCTGAACACTGCTCAGTGGTAGGAATGAATGTGCAAAACCTAGCATTTTGGGACCTTTTCACACTCCTAAACAACTGATCATTGCCCACATAGCTTCCTGCCAATGTCCTTATGTTATTTCATTTTCTTCTCTCCACCTCACATCTGCCCTATCCTCATGACAGTAGCACTAATACTAAGTATGACTGCTGTCTGAGGTAGGAGCTGGGCCCTGAATTTCCTGTCAGTATCCTGCATCACAGGACACCATCATCATCATCATCTTCAGAAATGTGAGACTAGTAAAACCCAGACTGGAAAACAAATACAGCTCTACACTTACAACTGGGATTGATTAATCAATACAAATAATGTAGAGACAAAGAAACATCTGAAAAACATCACGACAATTTTTTTGGAGGAGAAAATAATTTATTGCCTTGATGTATTACAGTTTTTACCATGTGCTAAGACTGCATATGTCTCCACAGGCTTAGATGCAGATTTTTGTATGAAGCACTCTGCTTTGTTACAAGGTGGAGTGGCGGTTGCTGTTTGCAAATCTAAGTTACTTATGAGTCCTGAATTTATAACTTATGTACACAGTAACATCACTGTTTTGCTCATTCTGTCCTGGAAACAGAAGAAAGAATACCTAGCCCGTAAATTCCAAGCACACATTGTTTCACACTGAGGTGCCCAAGCTTTGAACTAGCATCACGGAAGTTTTTCTGTTATGCAGGGCTTGCAGCTGGAGTTGGAACAAAAGCTTGGACTGGCAAACAAAAGGAGCAGTGGTAAAGTGTTTGGGTTAGTCTCTCATGCTGTGCAAGCCCCATAACAAGCTGCCCCTCTCGGCATACTAAGTTGTGAGTCTCATCATTCTGTCAGCAAGCAGAGCTGTTGTACACCTGGAGTGAATGATGTCTTTTCCATATCAGAGGGTTACATGCCAGAGATCCAAAGGTCTAGCACATGGATTCCAATTTTGTCTTGAAGGTTAGCATTTGCTTCTGTCAGGACTGGAACATATAGGCAGGAAATGAGGATTAGTCACCCAGGGATGCAAACTGAACAGGATAATAGAAATGCCAATCCCTGTCAGATTGACTTCTGGATTTTTAAATTGTTTTGAGTCTTTTTAGGTCTTACCTTCAGAGAAGATTTCTCAAATCCCAGGCCCAAGAGCTAAAAATTCATTTTGACACTTTCTTAAAGTCCAAATTCAAATACCAAGTACCATGGGATTGGCATTTTGACCTCTAGTACTGACAATACCATGCCTCCTGGCAACCTTCCTTGAAAGACAACTCACCTAACACAACCCAGATTTCTCAAATGTGAAAGACACAGCTAGATTCAGACGAAGCTGCCTACAGCTTCCCTCAATACCTGGCTTTCTGTCCATAACCTGTCCTCTGATTTTCTGAGGAGGCCATGCTTACCTTGATGTGTCATAATACCCATGTTGGTTTCAGATGCTGTCCTCACAGCAGGGAGACCCAATGGCTGTGGTGAACTCTTCCAGGAAGACCACCTTGCCTGCACTGATCTGTATTCAGCCATGTTGAGAAAGAGGTACCAAATTTAAAGGAGTCTTGGCTCTCTCAGCTTAAAGTAATTTCTTTCTGGTCCCTTCACTGCCGCTGTAGATGAATTCTGGACACTTGTCTACAGGTCTCCTCTAAGCACACTTAGCTTTGCCTTGACTTCTTACATACTAGCATAGTTTACTTGGCAAGACCTGACTAAAACACAGCATAAAACTTCAGAGAGACATTCCAAATGACCCACACAAGTACCTCCCCTACCGATACCAGCTGTAGTCCACAAAATCCATTGTTCTCACTAGTTCAGAATACTTCATTCTGATAGGGAAGACCCTACCTTAAGTTACCACAGAGCATTTCTCAGAGCAATCTTTTTTGCAAAAGACCATGGTAAAGTGCCTGTGGCCTTCCTCACTGTCCTTTAGCTTGGCTGATTAAGAAATCACTGAAGGACTCCCTTGCCCTTGCATCTGTAGGCATGCAGACTCCCAAGATACAGCACAGGTTTTGTTAGTCTGCTTAGGTCATAGGGTCCTCACAGTCTCATGGAATTTATTGTCAAAAAAAAAAAAAAAAGAACAAAGAAACAAACAAAAAAAAAAAAAAAAAAAAAAAAAGAACAAAGCACATAGGAGAAAGGAGAGCAGTGGAAAGTGGAGAGAGAGGAGAGTCCCAGATACTTTATTTTTTAATGTCTTATTCACTAAAAAGACAGTAGAAGATTTTGGTGCCATGTATTTTAGATTTTCTTACTTTGATATGCTCTCTTCTGAACATTTGAGGCACACTCTGTATGATATTTTTGACTTGTTCTTATCTGTATTTTCAAGAAGGGAAAGACTGGTCTCTGCCAAGTATTACATGCCACAGGTTTTAGCTAAATACTGGTGATCTTGAGTTGATTATTTCTAGGATTGCCATTCTCACATATGTATTACAGCTTTCCTTCCCTGACAGCAGACTTTTACTATACAGCTTATTCTTTGCTGCTCTTTCACTGAGAGAACTGTGTGCTCTTGAGTTCTGCAGCTTAAACAGAGACCTAGGAAAAGCCAGTCACACACCAGAAGCAAAAGCACAAATACATATTTTTATGTACTCCAAGCCATTAGACTGGCTGCAGAACACACTGCAACAGTTTGCTAAGCAGAGTACTCCTGTGGAACTACATGCTCCAGAGGGTGGAGTTGTGGCTTGGAGTGAGAACTGTACCTCTTTGTTAAAACAACGATGTGACCTAACGGGAACAAGGAAGCAGAAGACGTGATGTTCACCACGTTGCCTCCTGCTGTGCCATCATGTGGCACCCCTGAAAGTTCTCTGACACAAAAGAAGAGGCAAGAGCCCACACGGGTGCTGCCAAGTCACAAAGTCTGGCCAGGCATCCTGCAGGTTTGCTAATGCTTTCCCTTCCTTCAGCCAGGGATGAAGTAAAAAATGACTGCACTCTTAGTTTCTTAACAGCCTCAGAACTCTCTGTTCCAGGAGAAAACTGGACATCTCACTGCCAGTTTTTCAAACACGCTGTGGTCTCTATGAGTGGAGAAAGGTCTTAGTTGAGTTAGGTCCCAGTTGGCTACATACAGGAGGGAAAGGGAGTTCTGAATCTTATCCCCTTCCAATGCATATTCAAAATTCCCAGTGGTGTCTTCATATATTTTAAGTGCCAAAGTACCTTTAAAAATCTGGCCTTCCTGAATTAAAATCCAGCGAGTCCTGTCTGTCAAAAGTGGCTTTCAAACTAGGCTGAGAAGAATCCAGCTAGGCCTTTTACAATCTTCAGCAACCCTGACTTTCTTTAATGTACATAACTTCCTCAAACAAAATCTTTTTCAGTCTGTAATATTGCAGTCTACTCTCTCAGAAGTGATCTATTTTCCTGATTTACGAAGCATTTCAGTTTGGCTTTTTGGGGGTAACTGATGTATGATGTATTGCACTAAATAGTTAGTTGGTTTTGTTATAATTTCACACTGAGTGACTAATATATATATATATATAGAGAGAGAGAGAGCACATATAAGTAGTTTTATCATACTGCATATGGTATATTCCATATCTCCCTTTCCTAACCTTACTGTGTTACCTTCCCATACTGACCCTTCCCCTCTGAATGCCTCCCATTGGCTGTATTGCTGTATTTCCCCTACTCCATGCCCCTTATCCTAAGTTTTAAATTCTCCCAACCATGAGGCTGGGGTCTCTTTTTCTTCCCTGGAACTGATTTCATTAAAACCACAGGTTTGAGTCCTAAAAGGAAAAAAGCACCTCTTTCACTTTTATCCTTGTCGAGCTTACTTCTGGGGTTCAGAGCTAGCTTGGTTGGAACCCCAGGACTTAGCTACGACAGATGTAGAACATTTAGAACAGAACATTTTCAAAAACCTTTCAGATACCATCAAACCAATATATAGATAATTGCAACACATATGAAGCACTAAAACTCTTCAACAGATTTAATGTTAGGAATTCTTAAAACTTGTGCACTCTACACATGCTTTCTTGTGCTTCCTAGAAGCGTGCATGACATTTATGAAGATGGACAGCCTGAAACACTGGGAAAAGATTCTGCTTTGATGGCAGAGGGGAATTTACCTTAAGACTCTCTGTGCAAAGGTTATGTACAATAGTGAATGTCACTGCAAAAATTGTGAAAGAGATATCACCTGTACACTACATCTTTGCTTTCTAAACTCTCCTTCTATAGGAAGTTGCTGGCCTCACACAAACAAAGGAATCTGCTAGGATCCTCACTTGGAGTACAAACCCAATAAAAACAGAATTAAATCCAGAATGTTCTCCAAGGTTCTCTTCCTAGCTCTCTTTTGCACTTGGAGTAAAAGTCTAACAGTGTATGGCACATCAACTCACAGAACTGCACTGATGCCAAAGCACTTTGCTGGTAGAGCATGTCATCATTTGGATGAGCAAAGTGCTGAAGTAAGTAGGGACCTTACTTATTCATCAGGTAAACATAAAAAAACCAGCCTCAATATGCAAGCAGGGTTTGTATTTTCTTTGCAGAAGACTGCCAGTTACGCAGCTCATTACAAATACATTTGCCAAGAATAAATAGTCCTGCCCTGTCCCCTGTTATCTCAAAGTGTGAACTCACCTTCAGGGCTACTCTCACACAGAACAATATGTGCTTTCCCCCTTCCATTTAGCAAGAACAGTGACTTGCTAGAAGATGTCTCTCTCTCTCTTTGCCTTTGAAGGAAAACTTGCTTAATAAATACTCCTTTGAGTTTGGCTCCATATATCCCCTTCTGTGTGATGCCCACAAATATTTCTACTTTATCCTTTATATAAAGGAAATTTGCAAATTACATCTCGTTTTCCTACCCCTGGATTTCCAACAATGTGTTGCAGTTTTGAATCTAGCACATTTCAGACCCAGCATTTTTCAGATCCTCACTTAAACTCTCATGTCAGAATTTGGCCTTTTGATTTCAGGACAGTAAAAATGGTCATGCAAGCAATGGTGTCCTGTCAATTATAGTTTGCTCCAGGGAAAAAAAGGCAAATCAAACAGCAATCTACATTTCTTCAAAAGAAGAACCCAGTAATTTGGTATCTGGAGTAGCTTTCTGTTAAATTTATCTTACAGTCAGAAACAGGTGGGATGAGATTGCAGGTGATCTGGGATGGAAAACTAGCATGCCTATAGGCAGCAGCAGTACAATCCTGAACATTTTCTCTCATCAGTAAAGGATTTTTTTTCTTGCTACCCCAAATCCCAACTGGACTCCAAGCCTTCATTCTCAGCTGAAAGACAGAAGTGACCCACCCTGATTTCAACTTTTCTGTCAAAGTCTTCTCATGCAGACCTCTCTAAAAACCTGAAGTCCCAAGCACTTGGCTCATCTGTAAGGGTTCTCAGGCTGCCAGACCCTTCCTACTTGACACTTGAGGTCATATATATTAAATTGTCCCTTGTGGCCACAAAGATCTAAGTACATATTTGGTCCGACAAGGATACAAACTGTGAAACAATACAATTAAAACCTGACAAAAAAAAAAAAAAAAAAAAAAAAAAAAAAAAAAAAAAAAAGCACCAAACTGTAAAAAATAAAATACAGGAATTTCTGTAATGCATCATTTCACACACCAAGCAAACCAACACCTTTAAGACAAATATGCTCTTCCTCTTTATCAGGATCCACATCCTGCTTCTGCCCATCCACAGATAAAACATTGAATGGAACATGTTTGCTCTGTGTAGAAGTACTGCCAAAACACTAAGGAGTAATTCAGGTATTTAAACAGAGGCATCTGATGTAATTTCAGAGACCTTTAAGCAACCCTCATGGCCTTCAACTATTAGTACATAACCTGAAGGAACTTTTACATCTTCAATATTTTGTGACATCTCACAGATACTTAGAATGGCTGAAGTTGGAAGCAAGCTCTGGAGGTCATCTGGTTCAACCACCCTGTTGAAACAAGGCCACTTCATTCTGGTTACCAGGACTATGTCCAGACGACCTCGGAAGATCCCCAAGGCAGGAGAATCCACCACCTAGATTACTCTCACAGCAAAAAAGTATTACCTGACCTTCACAGGAAAATTCAAGCATTTCAGTTTGTGCCCCTTGTCTGTTACTGGGCATCACCAAAAAGAGTCTGGATCCTTCTTTTTTTCACTCTCCTTTCAGATTTTGGTACACATTGCTGAGATTTCCCCCCAAGCCTCCTCTGAGAAAGTATACCAGCTCTCTCGAACTTTCTCCATACAAAAGATGCTCCAGGCATTTAATCATCTTTGGACCCCTTCTGGACTCTCCCAGCAACTCCATATTTCTGCTGTACTGGGGAGCCCAAAGCTCACCACATCACTCCAGGTGTGACCTTACCAGTACTGAATAGAGGAGAAATGTCACTCTCTCATCCTGCTGGTTACACTCCTCCTAATGCAGCTCAGAATACTGTTCAACTACATTGGCACAAGGGCATGTTGATGGCTCTTTTTCAACTTGTTGCCCACCAGGTTTTGGTCCTTTCTCACAAAGCTATTTTGGCCAATTGACCTCCAACAAGTACCCATGCATCTGGCTGTTCCTCCCCAGATGCAGGACTTTGCACTTCCCTTGGCTGAACTGTATGATGTTGAAGTTCCACTAAAAAGCAGAACGGCCCTCTGGTGTATCAGTCACTCCTCCCAGTTTGGTGTCATCAGTGAACTTGCTGTGGGCACACTCTGTTGCATCACCCAGATCATTAATGAAGGTGTTTAAAGAGTGTTAGATGCAGTATCGACCCTGGGGTGCGTTACTAGTTACTGGTGTCAAACTTCATGCCATTGAACACTACCCTCTAGGCCCAGCCATCCAGCCAGTTTTCAATCCACCACACTGTTCATCAAGCCCATATGACAGCAGTTTGTCCATTAATCTTATGGGAGTATCCAAAGCCTTACTGAAGTCAAGGAAGGCAATATCTACTGCTACCCCCTCATATACCAAATGAGCAATTTCATCACTGAAGGTTATTGACTTCATTAAGCAGGTCTTCCTCTTTGTATATCCATGCTGACTAACCCAAATCACCTTCTTTCCAGGAATAAATAGTTTCCAGAAGGTTGTTTCACCATCACATCAGGAGACAGAGAACCATAAAAAGGGATGAAAGAGACACTCAGTACCATTATTTCCAACCTCCTTGCTAAGTGCAGGGGCACTTTCCACTAGACCAGGTTGCTCAGAGCCCCAGCCAGCCAGGCCTGGACCATGCCCAGGGATTGGGCATTAAGAGCTTCTTTGGGCAACCTTTTCCAGTGCCGCACCACTCTCACATTTGTAAAGCATTTGTTCCTAACATGTAATCTTAACTTTATCTCTTACAATTTGAAGTAATTTCCTTTTGTCCTGTCACTACGTCCTCATAAAAAGTCCATTTCTGTCTTTGTTGAAGGCTCCCTTCAGGTACTGTAAGGCCACAATTAGTCATCCATCCCAAAGCCTTCCATTTTCCAGGCTGAACAATCCCAGTTCTCTCAGCACTTCCTTACAGGAGAGGTTTTCCCTCCCCCTACTTATCTTGGTGTTCCTTTTGGACTCACTCCAGCAGGTCCATGTCCTTCCTGTGCTGGGACCCCAGAGCTGGGTGCAGGGTTCCAGGTGGGGCCTCACCACAGCAGAGCAGAGGGGCAGAATCCCCTCCCTCCCTGCTGCCCACGCTGCTCTGGATGCAGCCCAGGACACGTTTGGCTTCCTGGGCTGGGAGTGCCCATGGCTGGGTCATGTCCAGCCTCTCACCCACAGCACCCCCAAGTCCTCCTCCCAGGGCTGCTCTCCATCTGTCCATCCCCAGCCTGTGCTGGTGCTGGGGGTTGTCCTCACCTTGGGCAGCACCCTGCACTTGGCCTTGTTAAACCTCATATGAGATTTCTGGGGGCCCCTTCTCAAGCAGGTTCCTCTGGATAACATGCCATCCTTTTAGGAGTGTCAACAGCACTACTCAGCTTGGTATCATTAGCAAGTTTGCTGAGGGTTCACTCCAACCCTCCTACTAACGAGTCAGGACAGGGGTTGACTTATAGTTGCCTGGATACTCTTTCTTGTTGTCCTTGAAGATAAGGAGTGACATTCTTTTTCCTCAGGTCTCAGGAACCTTTCCCAGTCACTATGATCAGTCTAAGACAATTGAGAGTGCCCTCACAACTATATCTGCCAGCTCCCTCAGCACTCATGGGTACACACATTATTATATTAGTAATTAATATATTAATTTAGTTAAGTATTCCCTAATCTGAATCTCTTCCAACAAGAAGAGTAGTAAATCCTCCTCCCTTCTGACTTCTCCCCAGTCTCACCAACATTTAAAAAAATTGATTCCTAAGGTTCTTGACAAGCAAGCAGTCATATTGTGGCCAAACAACTCATTGTGAACCTTGAGGCAGCCATTGTTTACTGATACAGACCAAGACAGTCAAGGTACAGAGGTGTCTTCTAAGTGTTGGCAATGCATGAATGGCAGCTTCAGTCTTCTTTGTCAAATTCTGAGCTCCTTGGTTTGTTATTTGGCACCCAAGTGTGATAGTTTTTGATTGTTCCCAAGTGCTGGGAACTGAACAAATCCACTAGCATCAATAACTCAATTAAGCAGCAAGAATAGGACAACGGAAATGGTTGTTTCTTGTGTACACCTGTATTTACTCAGTATGACACTTTCCAGATAGAGCTGGGACAAGGCTTACTGCTAATGGTGATGACCATTCTTTAAAGAAGAGATCCATGTACGGACATGGATCACTGTTCTTTTCTGATGGGAGTGTGTTTTTTCTCTTGTCTATCTGCTATTAACCAAAACCTTCTATATTTTGATCATTAGCTGTCCTCTCCTGTTCAGATAATTTAAGCTGTGGAAGAAAATCTCATGTTTCTCCTGCTCTGATCAAAGACAGAGAGTGAGCATTTGTCAGGGTTATACCAGAACAGCTGGCTAAAACTTCCCAGGGCAAGTTTCAAGCCTAGACATACGATGACACATCTCATCTCAGAGTGGGAGCAGAAACAGTCAGTGTCTCTCACTGCTCTGTCAGGGAAGACATGACAGGCAGTTCTGAGAACACCAGTCAGAGCTCTCTCATGCTCCGACACCTGACAACATTGCATCCTTCATGAAGAGCCAGCTCTGTGAAGAAGGAGGGTTTACTGGAAAGTGCTGAATCTTGACTCATCCCCCTGGTACACCTCATCACAGCATTGAGGTAGAAGGCAGGTAAAGGTATTTTCCAATATCTGGTTAAGGGCAAGGGTGTCTAAGGACTATCTTCTAACAGGGATGTTCTGTCCAAAATAACCAAGCGCTCTTTTCTGTCAAAAGTCAGATCTGAGCTGGCATAACAGTCACAGGAATCCGTTCCCTCAGTTTCCTCAATTGTTTCCTCAAAAATTCCTCAGTCTTATGACTCCTGAATAATGGTCACAGGTATCCTTAGAAAATTTTCAGATCCACTTGGCTTTCCTGGAGCTAATCACTCACCTTCCTCAAAATATTTGTTGCTCTCATTTTCCTTCTGGAGCACCAAAACAAGTGTCAATCTAAGTCACTAAGGGATCTGAAACCTTCACGGGTAAAAACCTGTAAGTAAAATGTGACCTTCTTTAAATAAAGGAAACCAGCTGGGCCTTTTTTGTTTTCTAGAACATTTCATACCATCTCCAATGAATCCTGCTTTCAGCCTGCTTCCATACATAATTACCTATATAAACCTAGTGTTTCCAGACTCCTGCTTCAATAAAATGTAGAAGGGATTGCAGTTTATTTTTGCCTGAACAGTCAGAAGATAATCACCATACAAATACTACACTGCACTCCATCTGTGCAGGGTCCTTCAGACCTTGAAGCTTTTGAAATTAGAAAAGCAGGAGTAAATGTTTTCCTCTAACACCACATAGCTTGTGTACTAAACCTTTACTCTGAGAACCTTGTTACATACAGCCACATTATTGTGATATGGCAGAGGACTTAGCCAAAAATTGGCAAAGGAGTAAGATTTGAATTAACTGAGTGTTGTAACAGGCTGTAGCACATGTAACAAATGTGATGTCATTCCTGCTAGCAGAAAGATGCTATTGTACTTTGGAGGCTACTTTTGAGTAGCTACTTTGGAGGTTAATTTTTAATGAGTTGCGTTTACCTAAATACATTAACCATTCGCCACGCTACATGCTACTAGCTATAGAAATACTAGGGCTTTTACCACATAACACACTTGGACTTTTAGATTAAATACTGGTCTTTCTTTAAATATCATTGAGGTGTTATAATCATCATCTGTTTGAATCTGTGTAAAATACTGGTCTTACTAAGTCTGCAAACCCGGGGATTTTCTACACAGAGCTTTCCCATTCACGTCCCTCTTGACCCAGAGTCTCTGCTGTTTCCACTTCTTTTGGACAGTCTGGTCAGGCACTCATGTAGCAGATGAAAATACTGTGGATCCAGGATCCATATTCCACGTCTTTTGGACAGTCTGGTCAGGCACTCATGTAGTAGATGAAAAGGGCAGAGGAAGACCCCAGCTCATCTGCCCCATCCACTGTCCCTCAGGGCAGTGGCTGGTAGAAATCCCCTTTATTTCTGTCATTCTGGAAGTTCAGACCTTCCTTTCTCCTTCAGCAACTTTACTGTGCTAATTGTTGTACTGAATTCCTCCAGTGTTTGTGGTGACATTTTTAGCTGAGCCTGCATGAACTATATAACAGTAGTCTGCTCTTTTCTTAGTGGACATTCTTCACATGATTTTTTACAGGAACAGCCTGGAGGAAAATAAAGGAGGGTAGAGCAAGAAATTCTAGTAAAGCAAGGTTGATTGTTTAATCAGAGATTACTTGAAAAGTTCCTTCTTTCTCTCCTTGCCCTTAAGCAGAGAGAAGTTAAGTATATCCTAGAAGAGGTCAGAGGACTTAACATTTACTCTCAGCTTCCAGCAACACCAGCTCAGTGTTCTGAATGCCCACAAAGGAGCAGAAAGACTTCTGCAAATCATCCATTTCCACACTTCAGCTTCTCCCACACCTAATACCTCATCATTTGGGCAGGGCATTAAGTCTCCAGACTGTATAAAATGCCAAAAGGAGATCAAATGAACCTGTAAGATGTTGTTGAAAGCCCAGGCAACACCAGCAAGAAAAGGAGGGTGTTACCAATAGAGAAGGTCAGTGAAGATGTGTGGAAAACAGACATGGCTGTGTGAAGTCATCAGTGTATATATTATATATCACTATACTCATTTTAATATCACATAGAACTTTACAAAGGCAAAGCCTTTTTTATTCCCCTTTCATTATCAAGGAACCAGGCTGCTGTCAGCAACGTTTCAGCTGCCCCAGCTGATCAGTGTGGAAACCAGGACATCCTTCTGACTGTCCTGGGAAGATTTATAAGTTACAAGAATTTAGATAGAATGATAATTAGCATATCACAGGGTGAAAAAGTAAAATTTTGGGGGTTTATACTGTGAGATCGGGGACAAAGATGGAGGCAACAGGGTTCTTCTTCTTCATCTCTTGTTCTCCATCTTCTGCTGTGGTGTGGGACATTTTGGTTGGTCTAGAACAAAAGTACACTGTTCAATGTAGTTAATAGGTATTGGAGAGCTGTTGTAAATAAACAAATGTAATTTTTAGTATAAGAGATAGCACCGTCCCAAAGGGCAGAGAGTCTGACACAATCTGACCTGCAAGAAACAACTCAGCAGGCCAGAGCCACAAATGTGACATAACAAAGGATAAATAAATCGCTGAGCAAGAGAACAGACAATCTCAACCTCTTCGTCAGATGCTGAGCTGGGGGAAAACAGAAAGCCTTCACAGAGAGACAGAGACAGAGACAGAGACAAAGTTAAGTCAGGTGGAAGCCAAGTTCAGAAGCCCAGAAACAAAACAAAACAACACACAAAAAACATTTTTATATTTTTATAAAACCTGACAGGTCAGGTTTTATAGTACAGCAGGCAAGCGAGTCAATTTGAGTTCCCTGTGCAATTCCCCCCTCCTCAGAACACCCTGTTTAATGGAGTTACTGCTATTTGCAAGTCACTAGTTTCATCAAAGTAGGGGAAGAAATTCAAACTTCTGCCAAATTGATAAAAATTGACCAATTTGTTATTTAAAATGCAATAATTTTTTAGACTGTAAATTGAGTTGACATTGGGCAACAGCATTTTACCAGGACTTGATCCTTAAAGGAGAGGCCGGAAGACAAGATAAGGCACTTGAAGGTCCGGTTTTGTGTGAGAGGGCAGGCACTCAGGTCCAAGTACCTTGTACAACCTCAGGTGGCTCATAAGCCTACGGAAGATTAAGGAGCATGCAATCCTCTCCATTTGTCTTGTGTGCAGAGAAGTGGCAGACTCTCATGGTTTAACCCCAGTTGGCAATGAAGCACCACACAGCTGCTCATTCAGTCCACCCTCTCAGCAGGGTGATGGGGTGAGAATCAGGGTGAGGGGCAGAGAATCACCAGACTCAGACTTCTGGATTTACATAAGGACAGTTTAATGGGGATAAAGAGAACATACTAATAATTATGGTGATGATGATGATGATGATGAATGATTGATATGATATTATTATTATTAAATTATTAATTAATAATAATATAATAAATAATAATAATAGTTAGAATATATAAAAAAGTAATGTACAAAGAAATTGCTCACTGCCTGCTCACTGATTCTGCCACTTCTCAAGCAGCAGGCCCCAGACAGCTTTCCTCCCTAATTCATATACTAAGCATGACATCATATGGTATGGAATAGCCCTTTGCCCAGCTGGGGTTAGCTGTCCTGGCTGTGTCCTCTCCCAGCTTCTTGTGTCCTTCCAGCCTTCTTGCTGGCAGGGCATGAGAAGCCGAAAATTCTCTGACTTAGTATAAACACTACTATAAACTTAGTAACAACTGAAAATATAAATCTGTTATCAACATTATTCTCATACTAAATCCAGAACACAACACTATACCACCTAGGACAAAAATTAACTTATCCTATCAAAAAACAGGACATGGACATATCACAGAAATGGCCTGTTTCTGTTCTAAATCAAGGGATAATGAGGGAAAACCTTGCTAAAGGTTCACTTTATGCAGTCCTTGCCATTCCTTCCACATAAAGTCTTACACTTATGAATTACTGCATCTATACAGGTATGTCTGTAGAGGCTGCCTGCGAATAACAATCATCTTTCAGCTAGGGAGGCCAGGACAAAAGCACATAATACTGAGAGCTTCAAACACCTTGGGGATACTTCACTGCACCTCTGAAGCCACGATTTCCTGCACTCTGGGTGAAACACCAGTACAACTCACAAGGCACAAGGGACCAGGACAGGAACATTTGACTGTCCCTACAAACACCCAGGTGTGCTCATTTGTCTGAAGGAGTTGGTGAGTTTTCAGAGCAGACTCAACAAGGTCTCATGTTGACATCCCAGACTCTCAGGCTCCTGCTTTTGCAAGTTTCAGAAAAAGTAAAAGACAGTCCTATAGAACAACAGACACAGTTCCTGGCACACATGAATTTTCCACAGTACTACAGAATACAATATTAAAGGAAAAAACTGAGCTAAATAAATGCACTTTCATTTGTATTTATCTATTTCTTTGTATCTAAAACAAAGGCCCATCTGTAAGGGTACTAATCATCAGTAGAGTAGGAAGTAAAGGTCCCATGCCAAACAAATGACATTTGTAGAAGCAGGATGACAAATGTTTGCAAAAGTGGAGAAGTACAGTAAGATAGGAATGCTGTTTGGAGAAGCACAAGGGAATTTGGGCTTTTCTTTTAGCAGCATTGTCCCAGAGGAAAAAAAATAGAGCCTCGAGTTCTAAATCTAAGGTCCTCTTTTTGTCAATAACAGACAAATTTTAGAAACCAAGTATCTCATAAAGGAAAATTTCAACAGAGCTGTTTTCTCCCACAACTGGCAAATATGTCTAAAACCTATATACCGACATGTATATTTATGTGTATGTCTACACATATACGCCTGTGTAATGCAGCCATGAGAGAAGAAAATCTGTTAATTGGATGTTTCAATGCTGAGTAAAAGTAAGAGCTGAAAATACATATGTGTAGGATGAGACTTCAGTAGAATAGAGTGTAACACTGTTGGGTTTCAGATTAGACTAGAGACAGAAAAAATTATGTATGTTTCTGAGACAAATAAAGAAGAGAACAGCAAAGAACTCACAGTAAAAATACACTGAAAAGAGAATCACACAGATCTGCAAGCTGTGTAAAATGGGGAAAAATGCAATATACGGTTCACAATAAACTAAGAATATGCCTCCTCCTACAAATACCCACCTTTTTAGAGTCTTTTGTGCTGCTTTTTTGTCCTCCCTTTTGTTCTGATGCTTTATATAGTAACTTACCTTGTAGATGCTTAACAGGATAAAATGAGCACCTAGAAAAACACTGTGGTAACAGAATGCAAAAAAAAATTAAACTGCCAATTATAAACTGCCATGGCTATAAGGAAGGAATTAAAACAGACACCAGTATAGCACACTGATGCGAATTAAAAGAATATCACAGCAATAGTCATGGCCACTACTGTTGAACTGTTTGCGTACAGGTGTAAATCTGGTCACAGAGAAAAAGCCAGTTGGTAAAATTTACAGGTGCTGTGTGCTGACCTGCTTACTGGAGTAAAGTGCTATAAATTCATGTGTTCCTTTGAACATCTGTTTTCCAGGGAAAACAGGAAAGGAGAGAATGGGTGGAGACAAATTTGTTTCTCTGTGAACACTAAGGCACCCATCTAAAAATCTAAAGACATTCACAAAAGGACTGCAAGTACCCGAAGATGACCCAGAAATTTGTTGTCACACAGGTGTCTAGAACAGCTTGGGGCTCTGCAAGAGAAGGGCAACTTCACGGCTCCCTTGGGACAGGGTGCACACATGCAGGCCCCACGGCTTTCAAGGGGACAGAGGTACAGCTACAGCGTGTCACAGCCTTGAAACACTGTCTTGAGACAAGAAGAAACTGGAATCAGACTTGTGAAGCTCTGGCTAGAGCCGTCTTCCAGACCTGTGTTTGGAAGGCTCACTTGACGGGTTCCTTGCCTTCAGACAGCAGCAGATTCTTGTTGTTCTGACCTGATCTGGGTAGTCTTGGTGATGTTAAACACACTAGGTGTCATGGATATTAGCCGGATAATCCACAGAGATGCTTGCCAGCAGCAAGGCTGCCTGCATTTCCTCACCGCTGTAAGCGCTCTGAGGGTACCCAGCCGGGGAGTGGCTCCTCGAGGCACAGGGGAGCACAAGGAGGCGATACCGGGGGATACCCGGAGTAGGACCCCGCTTCCCACGCTGCCCCGCAGGGATACCGGGCGGCGTTAGCGCACACAGTTTCAAGGAGGTGGTCCCCAGCACGCCCGGATCACCCCGGAATACGGAACAGTCTCAGCACACCCCCTCATCCCTCGACCCTCCGGCGCCTGCCACCGCCGCGCGCACCCCTCCCGGCGACGGGCGGAGGGCGGCGCTTGCGGGGCGGTCCCGGCGTGGCACCGGCGCCGGGTGCTTCTCCCACGGCGTGGCCGCGGCCCGGGTGCTTCTCGGCTTGGCAGCGGCAGAGCTGGCCCGGGAGAGCGGAGGGGAGCGGCGGCCGCCATGGGGACGAATGCGCCGCCGCGCCGGGAGCCGCTGGCCCGCGGCCCCCACGTAAGTCAGGGCTGGGCGCGGGGGCCGAGGGCGGGCCGGGGGCGCTGCGGGGCCGTGCCGCGGCTGAGCCCCCGCGGGGCGGACGGGGAGGCAGCGCTCCCCGAGCCCTGCGCCGAGCCGGCTCTCGGCATGGGGGATGCGCCCGGCAGGGAGCTGCCCTGCGCGCTCGGCGAGGATGTCACGGCAGGCGCCGTGTCCAGGGCCATCGCGGGACCCGCCTCTCTATCTCCGTGTCTCCACCGGGCACCCGGGATTTGGGGCAGTGCCGGCTGATGTTCTGCGCGGTTAGAAGTTCTCGTGAGACCTGTGCTGAAGGGTTGCCCATTTGTGCCCTTTACTCTCTGGGTTCTCTTTTCATTACTCAGTCCATAGCAAGCTGTGGGGAGCCGATGACCTTCCCAAAGCCTGCACACTATTCCTTGTATCTGTGGCTACCTTTCTATTATTTGTGAGATAAGAAATTATATTCACCCACATTAGGTTCACCCACTTCGGAGGGTAGTCTCGACAAGGGTCTAGAATAATTTTCAGTTTTATTTTGTCGATGTACCTGTGACAATGACGAACGGCCCCAACATGCCAGGTGCTATACAAGCACATTAGAAAGAAAGTCATGCATGCTCCAAGGATTCACTTTCAAGCAGGATGTGGACAAGGTTTGGGAGAAGAGGCATGCATACAGGCAGGGTAACAAGGGGACTTCAGCTCTGTGTGGTAATTTTTCAGGTACGTTTTCTCAGAAGGCATTCAGCTAACTGGTGAAGTCAGCACAACACTGAGGGGAAGGCAGAGGAGAGCCGTATAGCAGGAAGGATATAGCAAGTCAGAAAGGCTGGGAAGATGACACTGGAGAGGGGGCCAAGACCCATGGGAGGGGTTCGGATGCCTTGCTCTTTGGCCAGCAATGCCACAGCACGAAGTAGTCCTGCTGATGCTGTTGCCCCAGGCCATTGACTTTGTCAGCTGGTTTTAACTACCAGGAGCTACAGCTGTCTGCATGCTTCAAGGGTGTGGAACAGGTATCAGAGGTAATGTCTGCCAAAATACAAAATGCAAAGGCCTGTTCCATTTCAATCTGAATGTCCTACCATGTCAGTTCTTTATCTGAAGCTTTTCTTTACATATCCTCCCTTTCCTCTTGTGTTCCAGCCAGCCTTGACTTCAGATTTGGCACCAGGTCTCCCTGAGATCTGGAGGTGTTGAGAAATATCACCTTGGATATTCATCAGTGAAGGCATCCATCTAGAACTCAGATATAAGCTTCAAAGAAATGTATTTCCAAAAAGCACTGAAAATATACCTGTTGTATTTATTTTTAAGTAAGAAATTAATTGACATTTTTTGCCCTCTTTTAGCAGTGTTTTCTTATGGTGCTCTGAGTCCAAATCTGAAACCACCATGTCAACACATGAGATACTGAAGAGTAAACCAACTCAGGGACAAAAGTGAAAATTAACAAAGCTCCCCATTCACATTAAGAAAATCAAGGGTCCTGATGGAAATTATAAAATGTTTGCATATCCTTCAAGATTTTAAATTAGAATGTCAGTACACAGGAACTATGTGGACTGTCTGACTTGGGATTACTCTTGTACCAGAAGACTTCTCACCTCTGCTGTATTGCTCTTTAAGCATATCACACTTCACAAGTCTGCCTGGAGAATTTTAACTATTAAGAAGGTCCACACTCAGAAGAAGAAGGTCCACTAGTAAGGCCCACATTCAGAAAAAATACAGACATAAGAGCATGCCATACAATACCATTATTTCATAACTGCCTTTCAGAGACGCACAAGAGGGTTTCAAAAACATAGGAAAAGTGAGAGGGATAGCCTCTCACAACACGGAGTCTCATTGACATTCAGGTTGAATTTTTCATTCAGCAGCCAGGCCAGTCAGAAAGTGGTTTGTGTCCCCCATGATTCTAAGTAACCTCTTACATCCTGGTACACAGAAGGCCTTTGGAAAATAGGATGCAATTCTCTTAATTGTATACGCTTTTTCCCAGAGTGACTCGGCACAGCCTAAGGACATGGGTGTTTGTTAAAATGTCTGTTGAAGAGTTGCTCTTCCTACAAAAATCAGGGAATATTTTAGCAGTTATTTACATGTCTCTGCAATTATGGACAATTTTTCATTAAAACATCTGGTATTAAATCAATGCTTTAATAAAAGAACATGGATAGCAAATCCAGCTGAGAAAATTAGACTATTCTAGAATAACAGCTGACTCAGATGCTCTTCATGTGACTTTTTTTCCAAATTAGTATCAAAAAGCCGGAAGGAAAGAAGTAAATGGCAATTTAGCATGTGCAGGTTTTGGGGATTTTTTCCTAAATGTCATCCTGTATTCCAAAGATCTGCTCTTCATCATCAAGATCCTGATATACTGTCCAATCAAAGCACATTTACAGAAGGCTTTTTGGTTGAAGGCTTTAGAAAGAGAACCTCGTTTTAAAATTGTGTACTTGGTTTTACTTTTATTTGTGGTTTGGAAATACAAAACTTTTTCTGGATATTTCTGGTAGTGAAAATAAGGGCTAATACAGATACTTCAAAAAATGAGGAGACTATTCTTGACCCAGAATTAAAAACACAGATGTATTTTTGTGGAATGCTTGATACCGCTGTGCTTTTGACTGGCATTTAAGCCTTCTGTTGCATCTCTACAAGCTTCTTCAAATGGAAAATCTGAAATTGTTTCAGGGAATTATAGTAGACATTTATTAGGTTAGGATTTAAGATTCCTCTGAGAGTCACATGATTAAAGGAGACATTTGAGTAACTCACCTAACCTAGTGTGTTAAAAAACAGGAGAATTTAGACTTAGTGAAGAGTAGTTACTGCTACACTTCTTTGTCCATTTTATATTCTCTGTCTCTCAAAATTTCCTCATCTGTCTTGTCTCATCTGTCTTCTGACCATCTGTTTTGTACTATAACTAACTTTACAATCTCATTTTCTTCTTTCATCACATTTTTGTCTTAGTGCGGTTAATAGCCAAAATCCACAAACTACACACAAAAAAAAATTATTTTAATACAGCATAAAGGGTGGAAATATATGTTTACTATTATAATTCTTTATTCCTGATTATGGATCACTTCTCAATGGATTTTTTTAAATTATGTAGTAAATTAGTATTCCTTAAAATTACAAATTAGCAATTACCAGAGAAGACACAATAGTTCAAATATTTGTTATCTGATGGTCACATTGAAAAACAGCTGCATTCAAACAGGATGCCAAAGAGCCTCAAAAGAATTAGGAGAAATGAAAAAAAAAAAAAAAAACAAAAAACCCAACCAGTTGCACAAGAAGAGCAAAGAGGAATCTCTAGACCTGTGTGCAACACAGGAGGTATTTATTAACAGCGAGAACTGGCCAGAGTTTGATTCCTTCCTTCTGACACTTCCTTCCTTCCTTCCTTCCTTCTCCTTCCTTTCCTTCCTTCCTTCCTTCCTTCCTTCCTTCCTTCCTTTCCCTCTTCCTTCCTTCCTTCCTTCCTTCCTTCCTTCCTTCCTTCCTTCCTTTCCTTCCTTCCTTCCTTCCTTCCTTCCTTCCTTCCTCACTTCCTTCCGTCCTTCCTTCCACACTTCCTTCCTTCCTTCGACACTCCTTCCTTCTCCGACACTTCCTTCCCCTTCCTTCCTTCCTTCCGCCTTCCTTCGCCTTCCTTCCTTCCTTCCTGCCTTCCTTCCTTTTCCTTCCTTCCTTCCCTTCCTGCCTGCCTTCCTGCCTTCTGCCTTCCTTCCTGACACTTCCTTCCTTGACCTTCCTTCCTTCCGACACTTCCTTCCTCCACACTTCCTTCCGACACTTCCTTCCGACACTTCCTTCCGACACTTCCTTCCTTCGACACTTCCTTCCTTCCGACACTTCCTTCCTTCCGACACTTCCTTCCGACACTTCCTTCCGACACTTCCTTCCGACACTTCCTTCCTTCCTTCCTTCCTTCCTTCCTTCCTTCCTTCCTTCCTTCCTTCCTTCCTTCCTTCCTTCCTTCCTTCCTTCCTTCCTTCCTTCCTTCCTTCCTTCCTTCCTTCCTTCCTTCCTTCTCCTTCCGACACTTCCTTCCGACACTTCCTTCCGACACTTCCTTCCGACACTTCCTTCCGACACTTCCTTCCGACACTTCCTTCCTTCCGACACTTCCTTCCGACACTTCCAACACTTTGCTGTTTCTTCTGCATGATTTGCTCAACCAGGTATTCATATATATGAATGTATATATATATACATTCATATAAAACAAATAATTCTCCCGCCTGTACCTGAGGTGTAAATTGGGATCTTATATTTGGCAAAGTTACCCACTGCCTTACCTAGTGATGACAGCTTCCAGTCAAGTTGATTCTGCGTTGGCTCATGTCCAAATACTCTGAGTTTGTACAGAAATTCTACTCATTCCATTTTGAACATACCCCAAGTTGTTTTAAGTTAGCCACATTGTCTCCTGATCCAGAGGTGTAGATGCACAGCACTGTAAAAGGAAGAACTGCGCCACAACAATCACCCCAGCCTAGGCTGCCATCATTGTTCAAGCCAAACTGGTTTGAAGCCAGCTTGGGTATGTTTAATTGTGTCAGATTTCCCAGTGGATGTCTGATGTGTGTCAACAAATCAGCAGCAGCAATCAGCAGGACTGAACAAGGAGTGGAGCTTCAGAAGAAACAGACAAGCCGTAATCTTAACAGCATTGATTACAAGTGAAGAAAACAGACCCTTTTGAAGAATTAAACTGATCACACAAGCAGAGTTAGTCACATGAGGACAGCAAAAAGTGGGTCAGTTCCACTATTTTTAGACAGAGGGAGTGGGAAGGAAAAGTTTTGTGGCTTGGTGGTTTTGTTAGCTGAAATTAAGATAAAGGCTCAAGATATTGAATGAACTGGGGAAAAAAACCCCAAACTATTGAGATTTCCAGTACTCTTTCCAGTGCTTTGCATGGGTTTCAGATGGATATTCAGATGGATATCTTGGCACACACACACACTCTTGACCAAGGAATTCTCTAGAACAGAGGTTGCTTTTTTATGTTATGCAACTATCACATTCTATCAGCTTCTAGATAGTTACAACAAACTTTACTCACATTTTATAGGATATGTGCAAATGCCATCATTTTGTAACACACCAGACACCAGAATATACTATCATTCCAATAAGGAAAAAAGGACTGTAATCTTTTATAGAACATTGGAAACTCTGAAAAAAATTATGGGATACTTTTTGCCTAATTCCTAATTATGTCATGAGATTCACAACTCTGCTTGTTACCTGGGTTTTTGAAGCACCTAATTTTAACACCAACTCATGGAATATTTAGATTGGAAAAGAACCGTAAGGTCATCTAGTCCAACCATTAATACAGCACTGCCAAGTCCAACATTAAATTATGTCCCTAAATACCACATCTATGTGCCTTTTAAATAACTCTAGGGATGGTGACTCCAGTACTTCCTTGGGCAGCTGCTTATAATGCTTGATAACCCCTTCAGTGAATAAGTATTTCTAAATATCCAAGAATAAACCTCCACTGTCACATCTTGAGGCCATTTCCTCTTGTCTATCACTTGTTACTTGGGAGAAGAAACTGATCCACACCTTGCTACAATCTCCCTTCAGGAAGATGTATAGAATGATAAGGTCCCTCAGCTGCTCCTCATAAGATAGCTCCCAGCACCAGCTTCATTGATTTCTTTGGACAGTATCTTTCCAGAGACAAAGAACAAATTTTCATATGGTTATTGATTTACTCTCCCTTAGCCGGGAATTCTATGTCTTACAATCTTAGCTACATAGAGATGCCCTTTTTATGTTAGTATAAGACACTGAGCAAAGATGTAAGATATCTGTGTTTCAATGAGAAGAGAATAAAGCCCCAAATCTCCCTCTTCATAGCATCTATGGCACTGTCTTATCCCTGATCTCCTACCCTTCTCTGGAACATGAGATGTGAACTGTGATGTGGTTGCCTACAATTGCTATTAAGTGCACAGCTCACTGGGTAGTTTTAACTGGGAAGAACAAACAGGAAAATGCAGGAAGGTAAAACTTCTTAGGCTTTCCCTACTGAACATAACTCTTTATATTCTCCTTATATCATGTAGTACATGGAACTTGGTCTCTTCCTACAAGGGACATTTGTAATGGAATGCATTCACTGTAGCTGAACACTAATATGCCAGAATCTTCAGAGGTTATCAGTTTGGCTGTGTCAGGAGGACCTGCTTTTCTGAAAGCCCTGATCATTAAAATTCAAGTTGCTTTCAGGTGTTTTAGGCTGGACAGTATAGAATTGATATGGACATCTGCTTTTGATAATCTTGGTGAAAGTTTTCACCTTCTTACTCTCAGCATGTGCCTTTAACACAAATAAAATGGATGTAAATGAAAAAATAAGGAGAAGTAATAAAAGATTCACATCATGTAGATGTTGAAAAGTCATAATTCTCTGTTTTCAGAAAGGAATAAACAACACAGTGCTTAGCACCATTGCAGAAAATCAGAGTTCTACTGATTCTGTCTGTCCACACTATATCTTGGGCAGTCATGCACAGACCATCCCAGTTCAGCACCTTTCACCTCTTGCGGGATGGATTTCCAATGAATCCAAACCAGCTGCAACCAAACCCACTGATCTTAGCTCTTCTGTTCAGATCTTAAGCAACTTGACCTCTCCCGAAATTAGTAAGCTACTCATCTCCAACATTTCCCAACACTTTGACACTAATGTCCATTTAATCTCTGCAGAGTCTTTATTATTCCTCTAAAGCTTTCTGATGAGGGAAGTGCAAATGAATTATCTGTATGCTGAGACCCTGCACCTCTATGATCCCCTTCACAGCCACAGGCCTTGTCAAGGACAGGAGGCCCTCTTCACAGTGTCACTGGTGATTGTGAGCAGCAAAGTGTAAAACCGGCTGGAGCAGGCTGATAATGGGCTGAGGCTTCTCCTCCCATCTCATCTCTGCATAGCATTTGTCTCTCTGCTGGAAAGCCTTGAGGCAGGGCTCACTAAGTAACAAAAAAATTTTAATCTTGTTATGTAACATGTGAGGTCTGTGAGAGAGAAATAACCAAAAGAGCATAAACTTCCTTGTTTCTTCTGCACCTTTTACTGCAACACGGTGAAACACCTTTAGAACGTTTACTGAAAAATCACATGAAGAGATGCACTGACGCAGTTGCAAGAGTAATTAACTCTCAGTGTAGCTGCTTCTAGCTGTGTTAGTACTAGCATAAACCAGAGTCTGTCCGTATGTTCACACTTCCATACACTCATGCTCAGGTATGATTCAGGCTCTTCAGCATTTTGTTTCAGTGAAACCAACCACAGATATGCTGAAAGTTCATCATAACCTGAAAGCATTTACAGGAGACAATTCAAATTTATTTAATATGGCATTTCCAGAATGTACATGGGTTTTTAAGCAATGTGCATAAAGGAAATCTAGTGATGCAGAGATCAATGAAAATAATTTAAATTGGACGTGAATCGAACCTAAGGTGCCTTCCAGTTGCTGTTGCTACATGTGGTCAGTACTGCAAGCAAAGATGCCTGGTAACTTCAGAAGTGGGTGTGCTGCAGTATTCTCAAAACACTGAATCTTTGAGGAGCTATGACTCATTGAACCACAGCTGTCTGAGGACTTTCTGAATGTCAGCACACGATAAGATCCTTTCTATCTCTCTTGGGAAACAAGATGATCAAATCATCACTTTAAATTCCCAAGGGCAAGTCTTAAAGGGTTTTTTACTTTAATAATCGCTACTGAATATATTTTTTCTTTTATCTGAAGACTTCAGTAATTGTTTCTCAAAACCTTTTTAAACAAATATTTGTAACTGCTAGGAAAGTCAACCTTTTTCTCCCTTGTGAAGGCCAGAAATGCAACTATCTCATTCCTTGCACCTGCTTTCTTCTAGGTATGTAAGACACAGGAGTCGCTCTAATGACTTATTTTTGTAAGAATCAAAGAGCAAAATTACAAGGGATTTGAGACCCCTCAGGTATTATATGGATGAACAAAGATACAATCTGGACTGAAAAACTGTGGCAAAGTTCAGGTACCAAGTAGCTGAATGTTGTACCAACTTGTTCAGATGTACGGCCCAACCACACTCAAGTCAGGTTTCAGCCACACAAACGTGAGATCAAAGAGATAAAAATGGATGAAGAATTGTCCTTTTACTAGGACTGTGTGACACGAGCTACTGAAATGTTTTAGGCAGTTGTCTTCCTAGCAGAATATAGTGGACACAGATTGCTGTTGTTACACGTGGTGCCTCAGGTATTGAACTAGGATCCAAATCACAGTCACTTCACTAATGTGAGACTTGACCTCAAAACACCTCCAGCTTGAGAAACCACATCTCTTTTACAGTCAGCTGGAACACAGATGACAGCAACACCTGGTAGTTGGTTTAACAAGTTTTTTGATTGTGCTGCACGCCAATGAAGATGTCATTTGGCAACGCCCTGGGATGAATTAATGCCAAAATTATAAAATTCTGCATCACACCCAGGCACTCTTCATGAGCTAGTGGCAGGTGCCCTGACTGGAGGGCTGCAGTTCCTCACAGCCTGCACAATCAGGCAACTGCCTTAATCTTCCGTACACCCCCGTAGGCTGTGTTTGTCCTAACTGTGCATCTCCTACAGCAGCCCCACAACCCGTAGTTCCCTGACAACCCTCACTTTAAAAGCTCTTAACATGATGACAGTCGCCACTGAAGCAGTGAGATCATCCAGCAGTTTAACTAGATTGCTCAGATGTGTATATATGGAGTATTCCATATATAAACCGACGAGGCTGTCCCACCTCAACGATATGGTTCCCCTGTAGGAAGAATTTCTTCACAGAAAGGCTGATTAAGACATTGGAATGGGCTGCCATTGCAATGGAGTCACCGTCCCTAGAGGTGTTTAATGAAAGACTGGACGTGGCACCAGTTACCAGTGCCATGGTCTGATTGACAAGGAAGCATTGTGTCCTGAGCTGGACTCGATGACCTCAGAGCTCATCCCAACCTAACAGGTTCTGTGATTCTCTGAAGGCAAAACTGCACGCGGCCCTGCCCGGCGCGGGTGCGGGGCTGCTCGGACCCCAGGCCCCGTGTCCGGCGGGGCGCGGCTCAGGGTGCGCCCTCCTCCGCGCTCATTTCCTGCGAGGGCGGGGCTTGCAGCCGGCGGATGCGAGCTGTCCGGGGCCGCCGCCGCGGTCCTGGCTCAGGGCAAGGTGACTGCGGGGCGGCCGCGGGAGCCTGGGCCCGTCCGGGCCGGGCGCGCCCCAGATGTGCGGGGAGGCGGCGGCGCGGCGGGAGCTCCGCGGGAGCCCGGCGGGAGCACGGCTGTGCCTGGGGGCGGGGCAGCGCGCGGGCCGGGGCGCGACCCGCGAAATGCGGCGATCCACAGCCCCCGAGATGCGGGCGTGGGTCCCCGGGGAAAGCGGGGATCCAGAGCCCCCGCAGGGGACAGGCGCGGACGGGCGCTGTCCAGAAGAGCGGAGAGAGCGGCAGGCCGCAGGCGTGGCTTTTCCCGCGGTGTGGGGGGTTTGGAAGGGGGGGGGAGTACCGGGGCAAACCCTGCCCATGTGTAGCAAGTAAATGGCCTGAAGTGTCAGGGAGAGATTAGGCTGGATGTTAGAAAAAGGCTCTTCACCCATAGAGTGGCTGTAACGCGCTCCCTGGGGAAGTGGTCACAGCACCAGCCCGACAGGAAGCATTTGGATAATACTCTCGGGCATGGATGCTCGGGTGTCCTGTGCAGGAATGTGAGTTGGACTCGATGATCCTAGTGGGTCCTTTCAGCATTGGAATCATCGATCCGGTGACTGTTGGTGTATCAGTATTCTGGAGAAGCACAGGGGATGACCCCTCGCTCCAGGAAGGGGCCTGGTGAGGACATCGGCTGTGTTCATGGGCGTTATGGTGGGGAGCAGTTTTTGCCCTAACACAGTTTCTGGGCCACGGATGCTTTTCCACCCTCGCAGAGGCATTTGCGGGTGTCTGAGGGACTTGGTTTGGTGTTTGGTCACCTGCACTGGCCTCTAGGAAGAGGCCCCGGGTGTGTGCTGATGGGTGGAGAAGAGTGTGGGAATACACGTACTGGTGCAGGGTGTGGGAAGAATTCAGGGCAGAATACCCTGCATGCCACACAGCAAAGCAAGTGGGAGGATGAAATTGCTCTCAACACATGGGTATTCAAAGAGTGTAGAGACTGGGAATATTCCGAGATATTTGACTATATCATCCAGTGTTTCAGAGGTATGAATGTAGAATATAGAATATACAGGAGGCGTCATTTGTTCATTAAACGGTGATCGAGGGGTGTCTCATGCTCTGGGGACTGCCAACAGAAATAGCAGCTGCACAGCTGCTGTAAAGTCTGGCCCAGAATTACCCAGTCTTAAAAAGTCCTTGAATCTGTAATAATCTAAAAGCTTTAGGATGGGATGTAGAAGAGCAGTTGATCAAAGCACATGGAGATTAATTATTTCAAGTAGTCCTTCATGGAAAACTGTTTCATTTCTTCTTTCTGCTAAAGATTACTAGTCCCTGCAAGGTGGAAAAAGTAGACCTTGGAACAGGAGGATTCCCCCAGCTGGAGAGTTCTATGTAGATCAAACTCAGTATATCATCAAATATCTAGAAACGAAGAAGCAAATGTTAATGATCAGTTATTTCAAATAATTTTGATGAACAGTTCTGAAAAGAGATGACTTGCCTGCAAAAGCTGGTAATAAATTCTAAAACTGCAGTGGTAACAAAATCTTGTAGCTAGGGTATCACAGCTCTGCTTGAAGGAATTTGCTGTTTATTATTTGCTGTTTATTATTTGCTGAAGGGACTTGGCCGTTACTTGTTGACAGTGAATACTGTATGAAAACACAGAATTAAGTCTGCATTTAGGCTCAGAAAAGGCCAGAGTCAGGATAGAATAATGTCTGTTATTAAACTGTGATGTAGCAATACATCACATGTTTCTTTAGGAAACATCCAAGTTATCCTGGAAAACAATAAACCACTTTAATTAGTGGCAGATTTCCACATGCAGTTGATACTTATATTGCATTGTTACCTGCCTTATGCTAGGATAAATATTTTGGTTCTTGAGATGAGCAGGTGTTTTTAATTGACATCAACAGAAAACCTGTCTGCCCCAAGGCCAGTGTGTGGCTATCTCAGCAGCTTTTTGAAACTACTGGGTTACAGAGTTTTAAGGCAGTACTGGAAATAATTCTGCTTTGAAATGTAATGTTAACAGAAGTTGAAATGGACAAATACCAGGAATTGCTTTTGATTCTAGTCAATTCAGACAGATTTGGAGTGTCTCCATATCTACCTCTAAAATTATTTCAAGAGGCCATTATTACAGCCAAATATCAACTGTAATTAAATGTGATCTTCATGTCTGGAAAGATGTGTGATTCAGTTCTGTTGGATCTGTAGTTATGGTGAAAAACAAGATTTTACTTTTTCTTAACTTACAGACCTATTGTTTTAGGAGATGGTATGTTCTGTGTCTGGATGGAAGGTGTTTAGAATTTTAGACAGTGCTTGAAGAAAAAAGGACAGAAAACTAGTCTGCTTCTTAAAAGCCTGTTTTGCATAAATGAAAAGAAACTGCTTTTTCAGAGGGGTCATGTGTGATGAAACCTAAACTACTATCTTAAAAATAGGGAAATCGTGAAAAGGTGCTGAATTTTCTAAGTTTCCTGAAAGCATGATGTCACAGTAGTGTTTCTTTACTGAAAAAATCTGAATGCAATCTAAAAGGAGTATGGAATTGCTCCTGTTAATATTATCATATACTGTCATATTTTTCTAGCTGGCAAAATCAGTAGAGGGATTGATACTGCTTTGAGTCAAGAATAAACAAGCCTTGTGCATTAATCCAGAAAAAGTTCAGTCTGCACAGTGGAGCAAAAATATGACATAACATTAGATTTATACCAAAAGGATTATACTTACTTAAACTCTTGCTAACACCTTTGTAATTTCTGTGTGGGAGGAGAGGAAATTTGGGTTATTTTGGGATTATTATTGTAGTATCCTTTTTTTAATAGGTTTACTTGAACCTAATACTGTATTGTTGATTTGCTTAATGTACTTTGACCTACGAAAGGGTATGTAAGGCTTTAGAAGTAAATGTTTAACTTGCTTTACCTCACCAAAATGTGTTTAATGGAGATACATAAACTGTCTTAGTCAAAAACTTTCTCTTTTTGTTTAAAGAGTCTCTCAGTGGATGCATCTGAGCAATTTATTCCATTCTGTAATTTGGAATATGAGATTTTCTTTCTTTCATTTACTAAGGCGGAATAATTTTTTTTTTACATATACAGAGGTTTCCATCAGAACAGGGAGATGTCATTTTACTGTTTAATTACAGTTGAACTTCATAATACTTACTTACTTATGTTGTTTATATAGAATTTTTATATACTATTTGTAGAAACAGAAGTCTTAAAGTTGAGTTTTTACTAGAAAAAATATATTTCTATTCTAAATTTTGGAAACAGAACTTCGTTCTTTCAGTTACATACTAGGTGTCCATTACAGTGGACCAGTTATCGTGTATCCAGAGTTTGGGCTGCACTTTCGTATACTGTTCATGAAGTGAATACCATTTGCTGTAAATAAATTACTATTGTTAATGACACACTTTTGTTTTTTCTCTATTATGTCAGGAGGTGTACTTCAAGAATCTTTCAAAACAGAAACAAAAGGAAGTCATGGAGAAGAATGGAAACAACCACAAACTTCGTGTTTGTGTTGCTACTTGCAACCGTGCTGATTATTCAAAATTAGCTCCCATTATGTTTGGTATTAAGGGAGAGCCACAATTTTTTGAGCTTGATGTTGTAGTGCTTGGTTCCCACCTGATTGATGATTATGGGTAAGGTAAATTTTTATCTACCAATATGTTTCTAGGTGTTAGCAATGATAATATGAACATTAGGTAAAAAGAAATCTTAGCATCCTGAGTCTACAAAGTTTTACTTTTTTTTCCCCCAGAATTTTATTTTGCAGCTCCTTATGAGATTGTATATTTCTGGGATTTTTTTTCAGCCAGTCTTGGAATTCTAGAAAGTTTTATGCAAGTGAGACCCTAAATAGGATCACAGACTGTAAGAAGTGAGAAACTAATGTCCTGCATTTTTCTGTGAAACCTGGTGATTGTCAAATGGAAATGAGCTACAGTTTTTTAATTTTCATGGAGAAAAGAGCCTCAGTCATTTTAAATTGTAGCTCTTCTGCTTTAGAGTTATTGGAGAAAGTACTTATATATTGCGTATCTCAGGAGAACACTGTTAGTTCTTACTTCCAATATTGTGGAGGTGGGAAAGTGTGTTCATATGAGTAACAAAATTATAGATATGTGGTTATATATGGTGTATGGGTAGATGGGAGAGAATAGAGTCCCCGTCCATAACTCTTCATAAGTAAGCAGTCATATCACCTGATCTGGAGGATGAGATGTCTTGGTCCAAATCCCTTCCCTTGAGAGGACTTACCACATCCTTCTTGGATGTGGAAGGTCCTTCTAAGGAAGGGATTTGGACTAAGACATGGATATTCTTCTGGTTGCTGGGGAAAAGATAGAAGGAACAGCATGGATAGCCTTTCTGGGATTGTGGCTGGTTTACCTCAGGCTGCATTTACCAGATTGAACTCAGTGGAATAGATATGAAAACACATATTTTGGGAAACAAAATCAGACTTTAGCTTAGGTCTCCAGTATATCAGCATTGTTTAACTTCTAGAATTCAAGCAGAGATACTTTTTGGACTTTCCAATGAGAAATTTTGGCATTTTATAAGCTATAAATTATATTATCTCAGACTACTAATGATGTTCCACTGGTTTGCTTTCTGCACATTATAGCGCTCTGTTCCTTGCTTTGTACTGGACGTAGTTTCCATCCAGAAACATGGCAAGGTGGATTCATCATCACAAAACTAACCTGATTCAAAACAAAACCAGGCAAGAAAACAAACAGTTGAACTTCTCGACAGGTTATTATGTTGAATTGCACCCTGTCTGATTGGAGAAATAAAGTAATTCCATTTCATTTGCTAAAAAGGACAGACATGGCCCCAATGTCTCTATATCACATAACCCTTTTCTGTCTGCAAGACTTGTGCAAAGTAATACAAAACACTACTTTTTCAGTTCCAAGGTGTTTAACACTTGTCTGTGTATTGTGAATGATTTGTAATGCACAAAGTAAACAGTTGAGATTTTGATCTGGCAAATGTTTTTGCTTTTAGTTACTTTGTGGTAAATACTCTAAAACCCAGGTACTCCTTGTGATTTTTTTCAAGGCTTAGCCCTGCACCCCTTAATCTGGGTCATCCTAGAAAATGAGTGGGTCCTCAGAACATATATATTCTAGTGATGTGAATAGGGTAATCAACAGTAGCAGAAGTCAGATTGCAATGATCTGTGAAGTGTCTGTTACTGAAATGCTTAAAGGATCGTAAAAGAACTAGAACCACCAGAAATGCACAGTCTTGTTTGCCCCCTAGATTTTCATCTTTCAGAAGGCAAAGAATACAGAAACAAAGAGAAAAAAGTTTTCTGAGATAAAGATACATAATCAGGAAAATGGTAGGTCTGTGAAGGATATTTGTAAATGGAGTTGGAAAGGTAATTAAGTCCTTGCTCTATAAATGCAAGCCCCTTTACTCAGTAAAATAAAAAGGATTTGCCTTAAAAAAACCCACAGAATCTGAAATAATATATGCTACCTGCAGGATGTTTTCTTTAAACATACAGGCCTCAGCTTTGCATCACATCTGTTATATTTTTACAGTTGTCCACAGAAAAGTCAATAAACATACCCATTCTGACAGGAAATCATGCCATGCCATTCTCTGAAAGGCTCTATGGACACATGAACAAAGATTTTTATTTTTGAGGGTTTTCCAGAATTTGTTCAGCACAGTTCCTCCTTACAGGTGTCTAGAGAAACTGGATGTCCGGAATATTAGGGAGAATCTCCACATGGATGAGAATATTCTGTTAAAACCTTAAAAGCTACTTTCCTCAGTGAAGAAGATGTGAAAACCAGGTCTTTTTTTCAAAACCCTGGTACAGCTGTTGTAATTCGTGTTTATTTTGTGAAGCAATGTCAAGTTGTATTTACTCTAATAACCCTTTTTCTCTACCCCTCAGTAACACCTATCGTATGATTGAACAAGATGACTTTGATATTCATACAAGATTACACACCATCGTGAGAGGGGAGGATGAGGCAGCCATGGTGGAGTCGGTGGGCCTTGCGTTAGTCAAGTTACCCGATGTCCTCAACCGCCTGAAACCTGACATTATGATAGTTCACGGGGACAGATTTGATGCGTTGGCCCTGGCCACGTCTGCAGCCCTGATGAACATTCGCATTCTTCACATTGAAGGTGGGGAAGTCAGTGGGACCATCGATGACTCCATCAGACATGCCATAACCAAACTGGCCCATTACCACGTGTGCTGCACGAGGAGTGCAGAGCAGCACTTGATAGCCATGTGTGAAGACCACGACCGCATCCTTTTAGCAGGCTGTCCCTCATATGACAAGCTTCTCTCTGCCAAAAACAAGGACTACATGAGTATTATTAGCATGTGGCTAGGTAAGCAGGCCACTTTTTACATTTTTCTCACATGCCTTTCAACCCTATGCAAACTCAGGAAGTAAGTTATCAGTAAAAAAGCAATCTATTTTTTAATAGTACCTGGTATTTCTTTCTCCATTTGCTTTCATTCTATATTCTGCCACAAACAGCTGAAAAGCTACAAATCTATTTTAATTAACACTTCTGGACTTTCTGCCAAGTCAAAAAATAACTCCTTAAATGGGTAATTTCTCTGAACTGAATAATTTAAAAGCAGAACAGTCTTACATGAGCTGTTACTTTGGTGTAATAGAGTTTTGGTTAAATAGAATCAAATCTGTTCAGGCCTAATACAAAAAAATCAAACAGAATTTGTATTATGAACCCTTTCTTGAGTGCACTGCAGCAGGACAACATGCGCCAAAGGCTTTTGGTGTTTCTTACTCATTGACTTAAAAATAATTCCTGTAAACAGTGGGGTTTTATGTTTGCTTTTTATCTTTGACAAAGCAATCTCCTGTGTAGCTACCATGTGTAGTTAGAAGCTGGAATCTTTTTTAATCAGTATGTTTTGCAGATAGATGTTTATCAAATGTACTAAGACAAGTATGACTGTTTTAAAGCAGAGAAAATGAAGTCTTTGCTTGAGAGTGGACAACTGACAGAGAATCTGAGAAGCTTCAGGAGGTATTCCAGATTTATAGTGGTGTGAGAATAGTCTCTCAACCCTGGTGTAGACTTGGAAAGCTTTAGAAGTAGGCTTGCAAGGTAACAATTTGTTGATGTTTAGGTAATGGTCTCTAAAGTTATGATATGTGCTTAGAGAGGCAAATAACAAGCTAGGCTACCCTAGCCTGTTAACCCCCTTGATTTTTATTCTAGCATTGATCCCTGCATGTTAAATATATCCCATTCACTGCCTTGACTTTTCAGGCCTTCACATCTGTAGTTCCAAAAGTATGTCCTGCCTTCCTCTTGCTATTCTATGCCAATAAAAACCTTTTCTTGCCTTCCGTTTGGACAGGTGAAGATGTCAAAACCAGAGATTACATAGTTGCTCTGCAACATCCTGTAACCACAGATATTAAACATTCCATAAAGATGTTTGAGCTGACGCTAGATGCACTCATCTCCTTCAACAAGAGAACACTTGTTCTATTCCCTAATGTGGATGCAGGTGAGTAGAATACCTTCATGACAAAGTGACACATAACAGATTGTCTTCAAAAGAGTGCTTTTATCCCAGGTCCTTCAGCCAGATGGAAATAGCTGGATGGTTTCAGCCTCATAGGTGCATCTGCTGCAGCTCCATGTTCACATTGCTGGAGGACATTTCAGCTTTTCAGCGTGGAAAGGAAAACGAGGAGAAACCATGTGACATGTAGGAGCAATATTAGTGCCTCTTACATTAACTTAAAACTACAAAGTATACTTTTGCGGTGAATTCTTGGATCAAACTTTGGCATATGTGCTGAGCTTTGTGATTTACAGTGTAAGGATAAAAAGAGAACAGAACCTGTTCCAGAGCTAGGAATTCATTGAATGGCTGGCTACTAGATCCTTTGCATATCTGGACTTTGATTTTAAAAGTAGAACTTAAATTATTTACTGTACTTTGTTTTTCTGTAGGAAGCAAAGAGATGGTTCGTGTGATGAGGAAGAAGGGCATTGAACACCATCCCAATTTTCGGGCAGTAAAGCATGTGCCATTTGACCAGTTCATTCAGCTAGTTGCTCATGCTGGTTGTATGATTGGTAACAGCAGCTGTGGTGTCAGAGAGGTGGGAGCGTTTGGTACACCTGTCATCAACCTGGGGACACGTCAGACGGGAAGAGAAACAGGTACGTGTTTGCTTAACTCTCTAGTGTTCTGTAATGCAGGACAGTGTATTAGAGGTGTCACTGTTGCTTCACTGATGGCAAGAGGAGGCACATAACGGATGAAGAGTGATGTCAATCTGATAGGCATCTTTCCCTCACAGAGGAAATAATTTTTTTATTTTTTGTTTTTCATTTCTAAAGCAGCTCATACTCTAATATAATTTGAGGAACTTATCTGCCCTATTATGTTAATTTTTGTCATCTAGGTGAAAATGTTCTTCATGTTCGTGATGCTGATACACAGGATAAGATTCTTCATGCTCTACAGCTGCAGTTTGGGAAGCAGTATCCATGGTGAGTACATTTAATCTTAATCATCTTAATTCATTGGAGGGGTCGTTAAAGGAGTAGAGTAAAAGGCATTTAGTCCTGACGTGTTTCATCATATTTGATTGGAGTGCTCTTAATGCACTCATCTGAGGTTACAAATGAATTTTCATTTCAGAACCATAATGTGATGTCTGGTATGCAGTAGTATTTATAGAGCAAAATGTTACCAGTAATGTTTCAATACAAGTAGTGATTTAACATCCAACAGAGAGTCAAGAGGACAAAATTCATATTAACTTTGTGTGATTAAGAGAGCTCGTTCTTTAGGAGCAGCAGTTCTCCTTTTGGGGGAGAACTTGTGCCTGAAGGACACTTTTTCATGTGGGTACAAATGACACTGAGAGACAAAAAATGGCCAGGATCAAGGAAGACTATAAAGCCCTTGTGAGGCACTAAAAACATCACTGCCCAAGTCACCTCCTCGAGTATCCTACCAGAGAAATTGGGACAGCCAGAAGCAGACACATCATGTGGATCAGTGTCTGGGTTTGTGGCTGGTGCTGTAGAGAAGGTTTAGGCTTTTATAACAGAGGGTCATGTTTTTATGATTTTTAGCCTCTCACAGGGGAGTGGGATCCCCCTGGCTAAAACGGGCAGAGAGTCTTTGGCAGCATGCTGGCCAGTTTGGTGCAAGGGGCTTTAAACTGAAGGACTGGAGGAGTGGTGTGCAAATGGCAGTGATTGTGCCGTTGCTTCCTCCTGGGGAGCAGGTCATAGCAACCAGAGACACATGTTCCTTGGCTGCAGCTCAGATTGAAGATGTGCCTTGTTTTGAGGTAATTTAAAGAGGTGGGCACTCTGAAATGAGTAACCTCCCCCTTGATTCCAATGAATTCTTTCCACCAATAAGAACAAGACACAAGGAGATGTAAGTGAAAAAAACACCAGTTTATTAACAAACAGGATGCCAACAGGCAGGGGGGAAAAAAGTAAGTAACTGGTAAATACCAAACTGCTAAATCTCACAACCCCATCGGAACAGAGACCTGAAATGCTGTAAAGAACTATTCCCCAAGTGGTGCCTGCCAGAGGCAGCTGCATGGCTGAAAGACAAAGAGAAGGTGACAACACACCCCTCCCTTCCAAGATGGTGCTTCCCAGGTGACCACGTGTTCGCAGGAACAAAGAGGCGAGATGGTGACAACCTCCACCAGGAAGGCAGGAGTCTGCAGAGCTGTTCTGGAGGCAGATGGAAACTTGCTGGTTCATGTGGGGTCCATATTGCTGCTGCCGCTTCCTGCTGTTGTCCATGGGCTCTGCCCATGCTGCTGCCATGCTCTGCACCATGGCTGCAGGGTAGGGTGGTGGGGAAGGGCCAGTCCATCCATCAGTGCTGGCACAGGGGGCCTGACCCCAGGAACTGGCTCACTTTTTTGCTGCCAGCAGACCTTCCTAAGCTCACTTTGAAACAGTTTCTAACTGCAAAATGCAATTTTTAGAATAGCAAACCCAAGGCTGCCACAAAAGGGAGAGGCTCCACTCCCATTGTCTTCTCTCCTGGAGCAGCTGGGATGGGGGCAGGAGCTGCCCTTCTCTGTGGCAGCAGAAAGGCAGCTGTGGACTTTACCCTAAGACAGCCCAGAAAAGCCAGCTGGAATCCCTCTGAGACAAGGAGGGGAAAAATGAAAAGAGAACCCAAAAAGGGAACAGAAAAAACCCTCTGCCAAAACAAAGATGAAACAGCCCGCAAAGCAAACACCATGCAGCAAAAGGCAGGAAACTGCCCGGGCAAGACGATTTAAAAAATGCCCCTACCCTCTACACACACACAAGGTCCTCAGCTGCAGGGTCTTGGAGAGACAGCAATGGTTTTTGTGCACAGATAGATACGGAATACAATAATGTTATAGATCACTCCGGGATGGGATCACAGGGCAAAACACATCAGTTTCTTTTATGAATGTGGTGTTTATGACTCTTCAAGCAATCTTCAGAGAGGTGCCTGTATATCAATGCACACAGCAAGTGTTACAAACAAGATAATATAATAAAGTAGAAATCTGTTTGAGGTTGCAGAGCCATGAACTCACTGGAATTATGGCGACATACCTAGAATGTTGTCGTGGATGGCTATGTATTTTTCAGAGCGGACAGGTCAGAGAAGCAAGGTGGTGGAGTTGCTCTTCATGTGAGAGAGCAATTGGAATGTATTGAGCTCTACTCAGGGACAGATTAACAAGTTGAGAGTTTATGGATGAGAATTTAGGGACAGACTAAAATGGGTGACACTGTTGTGGGTATTTACCAGAGGGCTCCTGTTGAGGAGGAGGAAGTTGATGAGGCTTTGTGTGGACAACAGAAATACCCTCAGTCACAGTCACAGTCCCTGGTTCTCCTGGGAGACTTGTGCCTAATATTTGTTAAGAGTGACAGCACAGCTTGGCACACAAAAATCAGGAAGTTCCTGCAGATCAGTGAAGCTAATTTTGATGCAGTGGTGGATATTACAGTGAGGAAAGGTGTGTTCTGGACCTTGTACTAACTAACCAAGAGGAACTTGTTGAAGATGTGAAGGCTGGGCACAACATTAGCTGCAGTGACTATTAGAAACTCAGAATTCTGCATCGGAGAAGCAAAACAGCAAGCAGGTTTAGAACCCTAAACTTGCAAAGAGCTAACTTTGACCTCTTCAAGGACCTATTTGGAGGAATCTGATGGGTTAGGACTCCAGATGAGGAGAGTGTCCAAAGAGCTGGTCGGTATTCAAGCATTGCTTCCTCTGACCTCAAGACCAGTACATCCCTAGGATCTAGAAATCAGGCAAAGAGGGTTGGAGACCTAAATAGATGAGATTCTAGTAAAACTCAAACAGAAGAAAGAAATTTATGGGATGTGAGAAAAGGGGCAGGCCTATGGGAGGACTATGGAAACATTGTCAGAATATGCAGGGATGTGAGAAAGAAGGCCAAAGCCCAGTAGGAACTCAGTCTGGCTAGGGATATCAAAGACAACAGGAAGGACTTCTACAAGTTCAGCCACAGCAACAGGAAGAATAGGATAGATATGTGGCTGCTGCTGGATCATATGGGTGTCCTGGTGATGAAAGACACAGAGAAGGCAGAATTGTTGAATACCTTCTCTGCCTCAGTCTTTACTGCTGAGAACAGCCCTCAGGAATCCCACACCTCAGAGGTAAGATAAAAAGGTTGGAGAATGGAAGAATCATTTGTAGAGGATTGGGTTAGAGATCAGCTAGGCAGATTAAACACCCATAAATCTACAAGCCTGATGGGATGCACCCATGTGTGCTGAGGGAACTGGCAGATGTTGCTAAGCCAGTTCCCATTATCTTTGAAAAATCACGGAGTGGGAGAGATGCCTAATAACTGGAGGAAAGCCAATGATACTCTCATCTTCAAAAGGGCAACAGAGAAGGGGTGGTGGGAGATGTGGTGGTTGGGGGCCAATTGGGATACAGTGATCATGAAATAATAGAATTCTCAATATTTGGTGAAACAAGGAGGGGCACCAACAAAACTTCCATGATCATGAAATAATAGAATTCTCAATATTTGGTGAAACAAGGAGGGGCACCAACAAAACTTCCACACTGGACTTCCAGAGGGCAGACTTTGGCCTGTTCAAAAGCTGATTCGGAAAGATCCTTGCAAGCAACCCTTAAAATCAAGGGGGTCTAGGAAGCATGGATGTACTTCAAGAAAGTAATCTTACAGGCACAGGAGCAGGCTGTCTCTATGTCCTAGAAGACAAGCCATCAGGGAAGATGACTGGCCTGGATGAAAAAAAGAATTACTGAAGGAAATAAGGAAGAAAAAGACCTTTGGAGGGGGGGGCATGTAACTCAGAAGATGTTTAAGGATGTAATTAGATCATGTAGGAAAAAAAATCTAGGGAGGCAAAAGCACAATTAATCTGGCTACTTCTGTGAAGAAGAATAAAAAATATGTTTATAAATACCTTAATGACAAAAGGAGGGGCAAGGATAATCTCCACTCTCTATTAGATGGGGAAGAGAATTTACTAACTAAAGATGAGGAAAAGGCAGAGATACTTAACACCTTTACCTCAATTTTCATAAGGGCAACTGGCCTGAGGTTGGTAGATGTGGTCAGGGAGAAAAGTAGCCCCTATATAATTCAGGAGGAGACAGTCCAATAACTGCTGAGCCACTTGGATATTTGTAAATCTATGGCACCAGATGGGACCCATCCTAGGGTGTGAGGGAACTGGCAGAAGTGTTGTCCCTGAAAATAAGCCTTCTGATTTGTTTTAGTATAGTGGAGTCAGTTCTCATGAATTCTAAGATAAACAAGAATCATGTTTGCATTCCTTTGTAAAAGATATCACCTGATGGACTTCTCAAGTGACCAGTGAAGATGGAGAGGTGGTAACTTCTCTGTCCAATCTCTGATCACTGTCCAGAAACTTATATATACAAGGTCAGCAATAAACTAGAGAGAAAGTTCTTTTCTTCTCTGCCCAAACACCTGTTGTGTGTGTTGCTGTGTGTTTCTGTCTGTGTCACAGTAACACAGAAGGTCTTGCCAAGCCACTCTGCCATCATTTACCATCAGTCCTGGCTCACTGGGGAGGTCCCAGATGACTGGAAGCTGGCCAATGTGACGCCCATTCACAAGGAGGGCAGGAAGGAAGATCCAGGACACTACAGGCCCTTCAGCATGACCTTGGTGCCTGGCAAGATGATGGCACAGATCATCTGGAGTGTGGTCACATGGCATTTACAGGATGGCCCAGGGCTCAGACACAGCCAGCACAGGTTTAGGAGGGGCAGGTCCTGCCTGACCAACCTGATCGTTTATGATCAGGTGACCTGCCTGGTAGATGAGGAGGGAAAGGCTGTAGATGTTGTCTACCTGACCTTCAACAAGGCCATTAACACCATCTCCACAGCATCCTCCTGGAAAAGCTGCAGCCCATGCCTTGGACAGGAGCACTCTCTGCTGGGTTAGGAACTGTCTGGATGGCCGGGCCCAGGGAGTGGTGGTGAGCGGTGCTGCACCCAGCTGGGGGCTGGTCACCAGTGGTGTTCCTAAGGGCTCTGTGCAGGGATCAGTCCTGTTTAATATCTTCATTGATGATCTGGATGAGGGGATCAAGTCCATCAGTAAATTTGCAGATGACACCAAGCTGGGAGCAAGTATTGATCTGTTAGAGGGTAGGAGGGCTCTGCCAGAGGGACCTGGACAGGCTGGATAGGCTGAATCCAACAATATGAGGTTTAACAAGCCCAATTGCCAGGTCCTGCCCTTGAGTCACAACAACCCCCTGCAGCACCACAGGCTGGGGCAGAGTGGCTGGGCAGCAGGCAGGCAGAAAGGGACCTGGGGTGCTGCTGAGCAGGTTATTGAACATGAGCCAGCCGTGTGCCAAGGAGGCCAAGAATGCCAATGGCCCCTGGCCTCTATCAGCAATTGTGTGGCCAGCAGGAGCAGGGAGGTCATTCTTCCCCTGTACTGGGCACTGCTGAGGGCTCTCCTTGAGTGCTGTGTCCCTGGGCCCCTCAATTTAGGAAGGACATGGAGACACTTGAACATGTCCAGAGGAGGGAATGAGGATGGTGAATGGCCTGGGACACAGTTTCCTATGAAGAGTGGCTAACTGAGCAAGGTTGTTTAGCCTGGAAAAAAGGAGGTTCAAGGGGACGTTATCACTTTCTACAACTCCCTGAAAGGTGATTGTAGCCAGGTGGGGGTTGGCCTCTTCTCCCTGGCAACAGTGACAGGATGAGAGGACAGAGCCTCAAGCTGCATCAGGGGAAGTTTAGGCTAGATATTAGAAAAAATTCTTCAAAGAAAGAGTGGTTCAGCATTGGAATGACTTCCCGGGAGGTGGTTGAGTTGCTGTCCTTGGAGGTGTTTAAAAAAAGACTTGATGAGGCACTCAATGCCATGGTTTAGCTGATAATGTTAGGTCACAGGTTGACTCGATCGTGTAAAATGTCTTTTCCAGCCTAGTTTATTCTGCAATTCTGTTATTTGGGGTCTGGAGCATCCCTCTTTTGAGGAGAGGGAAAGAGAGAATGTGGAAGCAGTCCCTGTCTAGATAAAATGCAACTGAGAGGGGGGATCTCTTCAGTACATAAAAATATCTCCAAGGCGGGTGCCCAGAAAACGGTGCCGGACTCTTCCAGTGATGCCCAGCAACAGGACGAGTAGTGGCCATAAACCAAAACACAAGTTACACCTCAACATGAAGAGCTTTACACTGAGGGTAATGTGCCACAGGCACAGTCTGCCCCGGTATGTTGTGGAGTCCCCCTCCTGGAGACATTAAAATCCCACCTGGATGAGTTCCTGTGTCACCAGCTCAACATGACCCTGCCTTGGGGTGGGGCTTTGGCCTAGATGATCTCCAGAGGTCACTTCCAACTCAAGGTTTTCTATGGTCCTGTGACACAATACTGGATAGCTGATTTGACTTCATGAAACAGAGTCCTGAGTGCAAGCTTCCAGGGAAGCCGCAGATTTCTGGCAAGGTGCTTCTCTTTATTCCTCTGCCCTAAGGCGTATTGACCCTCATTTCTCTAACACATAAGTTTTATAAACTTTGATAGATAATACTTGTTCAACTAAGGAGGAGGATGAAAAGAGTATTTCTTAAGAATCTAAACAGAGTAATAAAACTGATTTCTTTAATACCAAGTATCTGACACCATGTGTGATATTTTAGAAAAAGACCATGTTGAAAACTGTCATGAATGTACAGTTTATTATTACATAGTTGGTATATGTGTGATAAGTATATCTTACTTGTTTTGTAGCACATAAATAAACTGTCCATATTTTTATTTCTGCTTTATGATGTGGGTCCCTTCATTAAATTTAATTTTACAGGGGTTTTGCCATAATTAATTTCCAGTTTTCTACATTCAAGTTTCTTATTCCAAAATAGAGCCAGACTTGAAAGATCTGTGTGTGTTTTTATAACTACTGTCACTATGTACCATATCTCCTGACAGACTTTCATAGTGTGAGCTGCAGTATTGGCAGAGTAGCCAGATCATAATATTGTAATGACACTGTTACACTCTTCTGTCATACAAAGAACTTTCTAGATTACAGTGTTATTTCCAATTACATGAATTCTTTTTTGTATTATAGCTCAAAAATATATGGAGATGGTAATGCTGTTCCAAGGATTTTGAAGTTCCTTAAATCTATTGACCTCAAAGAACCATTGCAAAAGAAATTCTGTTTTCCTCCTGTCAAAGATAATATCTCTCAAGATATTGACCATATTCTAGAGACACAGAGTGCTCTGGCAGTGGATCTAGGTGGAACAAATCTCCGAGTAGCAATTGTCAGTATGAAGGTAAATATTCTGTTGTGCTTCTAGATATTCTGCAAATTCCATTTGGCTTTGTGGATATGGGCTTGTGATGCAAAAGAACTCCAAAAACAAAGCAGTCTATTGACTTCTGTTGAGGGACAAAGATTTCTCCCCTTCTTTGCTGCCTCTCATACTGTCATTATACAACTTGCTTACTGATTTGCTCTTCTAAGGCTCATTTTAACTCACTATGCCCATTTGCTGGTGCAAGATTGTAGCTGCTTCTTCGTGGGCTGACTACAGACTTTGAAGAATAGATCAACTTTTGCATGTGTTGCTTCTCCTTAAAAGGTGACTCGGTTCAACCTGCAAATTTTTGTATGTCAAGCAAAATGTGTAAGGCTCCAATATCAGATCTTTTGCTTCCCTACTGCCTTATGCTGCCATTCTGACCAACAATCTAGCAAATCAATTTACTGAACTCTGCAGCATTTCAAAGATGTGAATAAAACTCACGATGAGAAGTCTTTGGCTTTTATTCTCAACAGTATTGAACAATTACTCCTACAGTTACACTCCATATTTGCAGATAACTAGATTAGTTCAATAATAGTTGCCCAGAAGGCAAAATAAGGTGTCTGCAGAGGCATGAAGCATGAAGGGTTATGTAAAGTGACCTGATGCAGTCCAGAATTTTCACACTCATTCGCAAGATGGCCGACAGGTCTTCAAGGTCTTAAAGACAGCTTTTAAAAGTGTAGTAATTTTAGAAGTAAAATTATACCACATCTTTTTCCTATGAGTCAACACAGCCTGGAAAAAATAATTTTAAAACATTCTGCCCACTTTACAGATCTCAAAGTGACATTTATGAAAATTGAAATGCTAGCAAAACAGAGTGAAAACAATCAGACTTTCATAATAAAATTTACACAACAGATGTAAGCATTTAACAGCCAGTGGCAGAATGAGATTTAATTTTATTTTCACAAAAAAAAAAGATTTCAAAAATTCTCTTTAGAAGCTGTTGTGTCTTCTGATAATATTTGCTGCAGCCTCATCTATCAAAACAAGTTCTCTGATGCACCCTCCAGACTAAAAGTGAAGAAGAAACTAAGCATCCAAAATCCACAAACTCTATTGCTCTTGTGATGCTGAGGTACCCAATACTCAAAACCATTGTCAGTTTGGAATTTTCCAAGTTCTTTGGCAACAATGACTCAGCTGTGTTGCTTATAGACGGTCTTTGTTACTCCTCTTGCCTTTGTTGCATTAATTCAGTGCAGTTCACTTAGATACATTGTACGGAGGATTTAACAAGGAGAATAATACCATTAGGCACTATACCTTCAGCAGTCTTCTGGCTTAATTCTTCAATATAAACATTGAATTAAGATCAGTTCCTTAGTACCCATAGATTCCAAGCAGGAGTCATGAATACTGTCATTACCACTTTTTGACTAGGGTTGAAAATAATCTTCATGGCCCCTCCCCACCCTGTCTAAAGTATTTACAAGGGCATGTAGTGACAGGACAAGGGGAAATGCCTTCAGCCTGAAAGAGGCTGAGTTTAGATTAGATGTTAGGAAGAAATGCTTTATTGTGAGGGTGGGGAGGCACTGGAACAGGTTGTCCAGAGGAGTTTGGGATGTCGCATCCCTGGAAGTGTTCAAGGCCAGGTTGGATGGAGCTCTGAGCAACCTGGTTTGGTTCAGTGTTCCTTCCCATGGCAGGAGGTCAGAACTGGATGATCTTTGAGGTCCCTTTGAACCCAAACTATTCTATCATGTATCACACTTGATGGTACTCAAGCAATATTGCAAGTGACTCGGAAGTGTAATTGCTTAGAAGATTTTTTGAAAGTATGGTAAAATTTGCCTTGAAATTGCTAGCATTTCTCACTGTCTGATTCTCCTTTTTTTGGTGAAATGACATTGTCTGTGGCACCACAGAAACCTTTCATGCAGTCAGATTGGAAAGATTTTGTTTTAAAGCACTATGGTACTTCTGTCCTTTTTAGTAATGGTTACTCTTTTTTTAACACTTCAGTGTTAAGCTTAAGTGTATTGTTCTATCATGGTTTATGCCTAACAGCAGTTGCAGCAGCTCTGGTGATACTTCCTCACATGAGCAATGTGTTCCTTAAAATGTGAATTTAATTTCAGATGGGAGATTGATTACAGAAGCAGAATGTAATGCCTAATCTTAAAAATTTGTCCCCCAGAGCTGTCAAGAGCCTTGTCTGCAGGCCAAGATCTAAAGCATAGCGTCTTGTGTTTTTTTAGAGATCAGTTATGGCTCTCTGTTTTCAAATTGACCTGTAATTTATATGGAAAAGAAATTTCATTATGACATACATTTCTCTGGGGTATGTTTTGTTGTTTTTAATTTCTAGGGTGAAATAGTTAAGAAGTATACCCAGCTCAACCCTAAAACCTATGAAGACAGACTAGCGTTAATTCTGAAAATGTGTGTAGAGGCTGCATCAGAGGCAGTAAATGTAAACTGCAGAATTTTGGGAGTAGGTAAGTTAACAAATACTTCTACGTCTATGTTTTTCAACATGAAATTAAATCACTGCTCATTAATTTAAAACACCTTTCTAAAATGGATATCATGTACTTTAAGTTCTTACATATTCTTAAAAAACAAACATTTTTAAATGGCTGAAAATGAGAAGCTGACTATAAAGACTGAAGTTCCTCCAGTTGGTAACAACCATAAAGCAATCTGCTAAGTTATAGTAAACTATATCTAAAATGCAGTTTTGTATTTCTCCGGATTTTGAAGCTCTCTGCTGTCTTGGCCTTGTGAATGCCTTGTGATGCTCGGTGTTTATCAGAACAGCTCTTTGCTGTATGTTAAGCCTTTCTTTAGGGCTAGGCTCAACTGTGCAGCAGAATTTTCAGATAAACCAAGGCAGACTAAAAAGGCTAGAATGTTAGGAGTAAATTCGTAGCTAACAGAGACAAAAGCAGCCTTTCTGCTGACTTCTAGTTCACTTGCAGTACAGTTCGATGTTAAACTGTACTTATACCAGACAGGACTTCTTCAGTTTAATGGTGACTAGGAGATTTGGCCTTAGATATTAGTTATTTATGAAGATGTCCTGGATTTTTAAGAGGACATAGAATCTTCACTTTATCTGAGAAATATTCCTAAAGAAAAATGGTTGTTCCAGACGAAAAGTTACCTGAATCACATAGTACAAAAAAATGTTAACTCGAACATGTATTCTTTAAAAACAATGTTAAGTACACAAAGCTGTAAGAAGAGATGTTAGCCCTTCAAATCAGATCTTTGTTACAGCTTTAATGTTCAATTCAGCTGCTTGTTCTAGAGGTTTTATGGCTGCTTTCCATTACAGCATTAACCCTGCAACCATCTTTATATGTGACTCAGTTATATAAGCTCTGTAAAATAAAATGTTTGAACTTTATTGTCTAGAGCTAAATACCTCCACAGTAGAGGCCTACTATTCACTGGTCCTGAGATACTCCACCAACTCTCCAGCTAGGGAAAACTGGGTTGGTTAATAAAGCCTATTACTGGCCTGCTCTGTTCAGTAGACAAATCTCTGAACACAGTTTTGATCTTTCACAAAAACAGTGTGTTTTTATGTAAAAATCTAGTAATTATTTTTAAGTAAAAAGTTTAGTAATTATTTTTAGTCATTCTAAATCTTAGGCATTTATAGCAGACTTCCGGACACTAATACTGTTCCAGGGTTTGAATAATTTATTTTTGCTGTTATGTCTTTTGTACATCATTAACAAGAAACATAGCTATTTGCTGAAACCCTGCCTGAAGTAGGAATATTATCTCTCTGACTACCATTAACCACGACCAATCTAGTTAGTCTTAAGATGCTTGGCACATTGGATTAGAGGCATGGCATTCTGTGAAATATCTTCTTTGCTTTGAGGGTGACTGAACACTGAAAAACACTGCCTGGAGAGGTTGTGGAGTTGTCTTGTCTGGAGATACTCAAAACCCACACGGACAGAATCCTGTGACACTTGCTGTAGGTGAACCTGCTTTAGCAGAGAGGTTGGACGAGATGATCTCCAGAGGCCCCTTTCAACCCGAACCGGTCCATGATTTTGTGATCTTTACACGTCAAAAGTTGAACTGCCAGTAATACTTCAAAAATTTTTACTTTCATGCTCTGCTTCAAAGCCTAGTATTGGGGGGAAAAATCTTGTCAATAGAAAAAGAAAAACAGATTTTTACTAGAAGTCTGTTATACAGACTTAGTTTTTGTTTCTCTCTCCTGTATTTCTGGGACTTAGGTATTTCCACAGGTGGACGGGTAAACCCTCGAGAAGGAATTGTGCTTCACTCTACAAAACTCATTCAGGAGTGGAGCTCTGTGGATCTCAGAACCCCTATATCTGATGCTTTGCACCTGCCAGTCTGGGTGGACAATGATGGAAACTGTGCTGCTCTAGCAGAGAGGAAATTTGGTCATGGAAAAGGAGTAGAAAATTTTGTAACACTGATTACTGGTACAGGTGGGTATGTCATACTTTAATGAAACCAGAAGTCCAGCACCATCACTTAGAGCCTCAGCTGTTTTACAGGCATAAACATTACCACTAGTGAACCAAAAATTCTTTTGCTACACTATTTGTTTGGTTTAGGGTGGGTTTTAATTTATTCAGGCAAATAAAACCACTTCCATAGTTTAAACTTCTTGATGAAAAAAGTTCTTCTGGTACTGTTACACATGCAAGTAAGGAAAATCTGAGCAACTTCAACTGGAATAATTTTGCATATTTTCAGCTTTATAGCTTAATCCTCTTTCAAATTTAGAAATACAAGTCAGATCAGAATATGTATCTAGAAGAAAGGCAACTGAATGTAAGAAAGTATGCTTAAATCTGAAATAAAAATGTGGGGTAACTTTTCTTATTTGTTAAGTATACAGTCCTTTATATGGTGGCAGTAAAAACTAGCTGATGCATCTACACCCGGTTTGGGAAGGGGCAACAGAGGCCTGCACATTTACGCGTCCTGGTCCTTTAACACACAGGTTTAACTGTCTAAATACAGCATTAGAACTTCTCCTCTCAAGTGCAAAATTTAAGGCCACTTGGATAGTTTTCTGCATAGAAAGCATGACTCACAAGCTTACCAGATCTGTCATAGTTCAGTACCATCCATAGGCTTTAAAAAGAATGCAAGCATTATATACCATTTTGATCCATACATGAATAGGAGGGAGCTATGAGCTTGTGTATTAGGTGTGTCAAATAGACAAGAGTTCTTTCACAACTAGTAATTCTTGATACCTAGTGTTGATGACCACTGATGCAAATTATTTTATCTTGTCTATATCAGAATAATCAAATATCAGTGTCTTGCAGAACTGGGACGTTTAAAAACCGTTGGGGGGCAAGGGTGTTTGTCTTTTTTTTTAATCAATAGAAGCCTTAATATCTTTGCAGGAATTGGAGGTGGAATTGTTCATCAACACGAATTGATCCATGGCAGTTCTTTCTGTGCTGCTGAGCTTGGGCACATTGTTGTATCCTTAGATGGACCAGAGTGCCTGTGTGGCAGCCAAGGATGTATAGAAGCATATGCCTCAGGAATAGCATTACAGAGAGAAGCTAAGAAACTGCATGATGGTATCTATTTACTCTGGTTTTGAAAACACAGTTACTAAACTGCAGTATAGGAAGAAATTTCCAAAGAAGGTTATTAAGGAAAAATAAATTTGCCTTCTTTTTCTAGGAGGAGACAAGAATAGGTGTACAGGCAGCCTGCATAGTACAGATCTTTTCCAGTGGCAAGGAACATTTGGAACCACTGGTCTCAGAATTCCCAGAAGCACACAGCAGAGCTTGTCTCTTCTTTTTAAGCTTGATGTGAACTAATCTGTCACATCTGGCATTCTGTGATGTTTGGTTTCATGGTCATTGTCTTTCAGCAAAAGTTTCTCAGTCTTAAGTTTGAGAATATTTATATTTTATTTATTTTTGGGTCTGACAAGACAAGTGCATTATCACACTCTGTTTTGAGGGGTTTTTTTTTTCCCTACTTCTTTAAGTAGTTTCCTAAATAATATGGATATGATTACTTCAGCTAAACTCAGTGTTGGACAGCTTGTTCAGGATTCAGTATACAAGTAAAAGAAATGAAAATATTTTAATTGCTTATTTTTTCACCCTCTGACTTGCCACATTATCATGTTTTGCTCTTGGATTTCTTCCTTTTCAGATGATTTGCTTTTAGTAGAAGGAATGTCAATGAAGGAGGAGGAGATTGTTAGTGCTGCACACCTTATTCAAGCAGCTAAACTTGGGAATACAAAAGCAGAGAGCATTCTCAGAACAGGTGAGAACATAGCCCAGAGAGTGAAACACTTCCATGACTGTATTTTAGGGAGTATAGAAATGGTGGTGCACTGTAACACTACAAACAGCCTGTACACGTTGAGGCTCTTTCAATACAGAAATTACTAATGGTAATGAGATTTTAAATACAAATGTTGGAGAAAATGTCAGCAAAAGTGTTAAAAGTATCTGTTCCAGTTAAAAAAAAAAAAAAAAAAAGGAAGATTAAAAGGTTCTGCAAAGATCAGTTTAAAAAAGAAATAAAGTCTCAACATTATCATATTGTAAAATTCTGGGACATTTCATTGTAGGCAAGCAAATGGCTGGTTTGAGGTAGCAAAGGCAGTTCATGTTATGTGTTACTTTACATGGGATATTTTACTGGTTTACTAGTTTTAAGCGTAGTTCTCCATATATAGTGGTTAACATTACAGTGGTAGAGTGATGCTTTCCTATTTTCTCTTTGTTTACAAGCATGCTTAATGCCTTGTTTTGTCTTTTCACATCTATGATGTGGAGTAATGCATTATTGTGCAAAAAAAATCACGTTTCCTTTTTTACTTTCGAAAGAAAAGTTAATAGGAGACACATATTACCTGATAACATAAAACTGAGTAGAACAAAACACTTACATATACTGACTTTCCAATGTTATTTGCTGCTAACAGAACTGTTTCAACTACTGATGCCAGAACTACTCTTGAGTATTCTACTCGATTTCTTTTTACTTTATCTTTTCAGCTGGGACTGCATTGGGCCTTGGCGTTGTGAACATTCTACACACCGTGAACCCATCTCTTGTGATTCTTTCTGGAGTTCTAGCTAACCACTATGTTAATGCTGTCAAGGATGTGATAAATCGACAGGCACTGTCCTCTGTTAAAACAGTGGATGTGGTGGTATCAAATCTAGCAGATCCTGCTCTTCTTGGGGCTGCTAGCCTGGTACTGGATTATACTACACGTAGAATATACTAGAAGAATTGCAGAAGAATTAGAGAATTTGGACTATTCAAATTCCTAATGGGTGGAGGGAATACTTTGCCCCAAATTTTTCTTTGATGAGAGCAGCTAATGAATCAGAGTAGTGTTTCAAGTAGTTAGTGACTACTTCAGTACTTCCTAATTGAGGTATTATCTTTTTGTATTTTTCCTAAATTTCAGCTGACTTCATTGGAAGTAATGTGCAATTCTGGTTTTTTAAGCACCTCTGTAGGTAAGCTTATACATTACTTTTGAGTGTGTCTGAATTATTTATAAGCATCTCTTGCTGTATGGGGATAATGTGTATGGTGTGTAAAATATTATAACTCTTGGGGATGCATATCTCATTTCCCATCTAAGTGAAATGAGAAATTTACCAGCTTTTCAGTTTCTAGGATTCCACCCACAAAGTAAATATGATGTAATCACCAGTAGCAGGTAGTAATTTCAGTGGGTGGAAACAAGCACCTCTACAATAAAAAAGGCTACACCTAGAATTTCCTTTTCATGAAGGACTTGGTAGAGGCAATCAAGCTTATTTATTACATCATCTCTAAAGGGCAGAGTCCCATTTTAGAGGCTTTGCATGTGAAGGAAAAAAACTACAGTTTAGTGAGCTTACAGCCTGCAGAGAAATCCAAACAAACCGATAAGTATAGCAGTGAGTATCTTTGTCTTCTGGCTATGGCCAACAGTAAATTGTTCAAATTTTAATCTCGGGGGATTTCTCAAGAGACTTAATCTGCTACTTTCAGGGACGATGGTTTGCTTACCCTTTGGTAGCCAGTTAGCTGAAACTCAGCCACGTGGCAAAGCTGAATCATAAAGAATCTACTTTTCACTGCAAACTAACATGGTACATCCCCTCAGCCATTCAGATGGCTGCAGGTGCACTGTTCTTGTCCTGCTTTCACCATCAGCTTTCAGGATGGAAAGTCAGACCTGACCTTTATCCTTGCCTTCAGAGCATTCAGAGGCCTAGGAGAAAAGTATGTCAAATACCAGTGAAGGCTTGCCTAAGTAAGCTGCGGTTTGTATTTCTTTAATGAGTCCTTGCTATATAGTGCTGTCTTTATCCAGCTGCTTTATTAGCATACTTTCAAGGTGCTGAAGAAATTGAAAAAACAACCCACCTAACAGCTAGTCCAGAAAGATAGCTCTGGAGGAACATCACAAGACTATCCTGTCCTGAATTTAATTACCTATTCTGACATCTAACTCAACCACAGATATTCTCAAAAATCCCATAAAGTGTTAGTTACAGGGGCTATTTTGACACTTGCACTTCTTCTCCAATCAAAATTAAACAGTCTTCTGCAACTATTGCCCTCTGCTATACAATGGATTTAAACTGAATAGCTCCTAGTACACTTGCTAATTCTGGGATATAATCTGTATAGACTGTCTTTACTTCACCCTCTCTTCCACAAGGAATGCTTACTGGTAACTCACATCTTCAGAGCAGATTTCAGGCACACCAATACATCTCCCTCCTGATGTCTCCAGGAATAATCATGCAACCTGTATTCCATAGTATTCTCAGACTTAGCAAATAACTGGTTCTTAACTGTTTGCCAAGTTGTACTAGGCTTTATGTAAGCAAGGAGTTTTAGTTCCTTTTCCTACATGTTATGGTTTACTTGATGATTCCCATTACCTTCAATACCAGAGCATTAGCTCTATGAGCAAGTCAAGAAGAAACTGGCATTTCTCTGCAGTGACAGTAGCTCAGATCAGGAGTATTGAGGTTCTAAGAGTGAGGAGGCCTGTCATTTGATCTTTCCATCCTCAACCATGACAAGGAATGCCTGGCTGGAATGCCTGGCTAAAAGTGGGACCAGGCTGTTTTGTTTTCCAGACCCTCTGAAGCTTTGTATTTCTGGTATCTCAGACTCAAAATGTTTTTCCCTAGCAGCTGAAGGGAGGGTGCAGGCACAGAAAAAAACACAGATGAAAAGTCTAGCACCTTTAACCATGTTGAGAAAATGATTCTTCAAATGCTTTTGAAAATGTTTTTTTTCTGTCAATTGGCTAAGAACTTGCTGCATATGTACAAGCAGTTTATAAAATCAGAATAAAAAATCATATTTAATAGCAATAATGGGTTTGTTTATCTCTCCTTCTTTCCCTGTTCAGAAGCATCCTTTGAACTTCAGGTACTTTAATGTAGACCAGAGATTTTATAGACATTAACCCCCAGTTGTATCCAGTCCCAGAAGGAGCAAACATCAAGATGTCCACAGAATATATGCAGTAATGTGCTTACCTGATGCTGGCCCAGCATCCCTGAGAGTAGTCCATACCATGAAAATCATGTATTCCAGTGAAGGCAAACCAGCCTTTATGTTCAATACTTGGAAAAATATGCAGAAACCAAACCCCTTACCCCGGCTATTATCAGTATTTCAGAGCCTAAAGCAGAGGGCATTCTCATTACCTGCACTGGCAGCACCTGCTCATATTGCCTGTTGCATCTTAGTTGGTTTTGCAGCGTCCGTGCTAAGTGCATGTGTTATCCTAACTGCAGAAGCCTGGGAAAGAATGCCACCCTCCAGCCCTCCAAGCAGAACTGTATCAACAGCTTGGGCAGGACAAGTCCCCTCCTGAACTTGGATATTTATAATCAACATTACATAAGCATGTGGCAGCAGCAGAGTGCCAAAAGGTTGGACAGTGAACTAAAAACGAGTTCTTAGGTCTGTAGCTTTTAATTCATATAACCAATATAAGACCTCAACAAGTTCTTATACCTCATTGCTGCAAATGGTGGAAAAAGACTGCTTTGTCCAAAAAAGTTCTATGTTACCATAGAAATCCAAAGAGCCAGGACTTGGGATCATGAGGAAACCAGCTGAGTTTTGATAGGTATCTTTTTTATAGATCATTGCAAATCACATATCTAATTCATACAGAATCAAGGTTTAGAATTTCTTTTTGGTCTCCTGACCATCAAGTTTAGTTTTAAAGTATTTTGAATTAAAAAATTAGTTTTCTGGTGGTCTTGAAGCACTGTCCTTCCTACATTTAATTGTAACAGAAAAAACCAAAAAACTGTAGGTGTTACCAATGGAGGAAATGGTAATTCTGTATTACAAACACACAACACAGAGTAAGGTGCAGAGAGAATTTATACTTGTATTCAGTGAAATCTGATCACTGTATCCCTTTCAAATGCCGTGGAGACATCATCAGCATTAGTATAAAACACCTGGGCTGTACACCCCTTGGACCATTCCAGATAATTATATATTTGGATTAGAAATAGTGCCACAGCACAAGGTTCTGCAGAGGAACATGCTTGCCTGCATGACAAGCAGTGCTGAAGGAATCCTCTTGGCAAGGACTATAGACACCCATGTTGTCCATTCTGAAATACGAGTAATCTGTATGCTTCCCTCTTAACTGGTTGCTCAGGAAAAAAAAATCAGCAAGAAAAAGATAAGCCACACCATGCTTTATGGCTGCATAAAACTTAAACATGTTCCACAGGCTAAGAGGATGAATGCACAGTGCTGTTGTTTTCAGTCTCCCTGCTTTCCAAAGAACCCATGACCTCTCCATCCCCCTTCTTCTGTACAAATGCTCATTGTAATTTCAGACTGCCTGGCTGCCGGGTGCCACCTGATCTGAAGCTAAACAAAGCAAGTTCTATACCAGGATGTATTCAGCAAGAGTCCACAGCTTCTCTCTCAATACTGCATGAGATCTTCATGTGCATGCAGCTGGGATTATGTTTGAAGGGTAAGAGGCATCCAGGGTTTTTTTCCAGCTTCCACTGACTAACGTTATGGAGATAAGCAGCAACAGTGGGAAGTTAAAGCCAGTAAACAGGATTGAGCATGCACAGGAGGCCAAAGGTAACACAAACTGTCACATGAAGTTACAAACCAAAGTGACAGATGCTGACCTCTGAAAAAAACAAGTCAATGGTTAGAAACACAGACAAGGGAATTGATTTGCCCAAATAAACCTGAGCTCTGTCACAAGGTTGAAGTATCTAAAATAATTCTCAGACACAGAAAATGTCCTGACTCCAGGAGTGCTGTGTTTGGTTCTGAGCTCCCCAGTACACAAGGGACATAAGCACACCAGAGAGAGCTCAACAAAGAGCCAAGAAGATTATAAAGCAACTACAGCATCTCTCCCGTGAGGAAGGGCTGACAGCTGGAATTGTTCAACGTGGAAACAAGAAGGCTTAGTGGAATCTTATCAATGTATATAAATACCTGAAGTGAGAGAGCAAAAATGGGAGCCAGGCTCTTTTCATTCATGCCATGACAGGAGACATTGGGTACAGACTGAAACACAGGAGGTTCCATCTGAACATCAGGAAACACTTCTTTACAGGTATCCAAGCACTGGCAGAGATTGTCCAGAGAGGCAGCAAATTTCACTTCTTGGAGATCTTCAGAAGCTGTCTGGATGTGGTCATGGGTCGATGTGGTTCTGCTTGAGCAGAGGAGTTGAACCACATGACCTATAGAGGTCCTTCCAACCACAGCAAGTCTATGATTTTGTGACAGCACTGATAAAGGAGACAGTGAGCTAGCATACTTGAATGTAAAATTAAGGCAGAAGAGGTAATCTGCAAAATCTCTGCACTGGAGTTAACTGGTAATCAGAACCCATAGACCTGCATTTTAAGTGTTCCAGCAGGATGAAATATGTAAAAAATCTGCAAACACATTCCTACACTCTGCAAGCCCAGCACATAAAATACTGCTTTAATTCTGTAACATTGCATTGGCCTTGAATTCAAGTCTTTGCCCACTTTCTTGGATTGCAGCTCTAAACCACATCCATAGCCAGATAAAATATTCTGTAAGGTAGGAAAATGTGGTGATCAATAAATGCCATAGTTCAATGTGCAGGAACCCCTCTAACCTGTTGATCTTCCAAATTCTCCTAAATTCATATTAACACTTTAAAGATTTTATATTTAATGTAGTGGACTTTTCTTTATTAAATTATCACCTCATTTTGAATGCCTTTGTTTTCAGAGCTTTTGAGTGTGCAGCAAAAAGGCATTTTTCAGTCAAGGTGAATGCATAACTAGCCAAAGCTAGCAATGAATGTCAGTATTCTATGGACTTGCTCTATGGTTAAGTCCTGTTGGACTCACCTGCCATACTCTTGTGCCCTTCAGAAGATATCTTCTTGCCTTAATTTTCCATGGAATCAAGCTTTCAGACCTATAATCTACTATTGTTCTCATCACCACCCATCACTAGTGTGCGAATATACTTGCAAACATGAGAGTAGCTCCAGTCATTACAGACAACAGTAAGGTACAGCTTAACTACTGCATCCCAACTGGAAACCATTTATTCACTACCTTACCTACCAAAGGGACACAGCGGCTAGTGAGACAGCTGCTGTGCAAGAACATCCTGAGCCTTGGTACACTGTAGTCTGCATCTGCAACCCTTTTAAAACTTGCCTAGACTAAACTTCAAGCTTCTATTAAAGCAATTATGCTACACAGTAGTTAAAATACTGTGTCTTTGATAAACATGGTGAAATAATGTAGGAGATTGAACAGATTAGTTTTAGAAGACAGATAGCTAAGGTAAGGTTTAACAGAGCAAGGAACAGAGCAAATTCCTGTGACTGTTGCATGAGCCAAGGAAGCAGAACAGAGATTTTCTAGATCAGTTTGTTTCAGATTCAACCAGCTTGGTAGACAGAGCTCCAGCCTAGAGATGAGCAGCAGAAAGAGCAAGTCTTCCCTTTTCTTGCTCTCCAGTTCTCCAGTTCACCACCCTAGTGGGAAAAAGTGTCTGCAAAGGTCAGTGAGGATAAGGACACAGTTCAAAAACATCTGAACTGCCTCTACACCACAGATCTTTGCATATGAAGACAGCATTGAAAACCTAGCTGAACAGAATAATCAGTAGAACATTAAAGGTCTTAACTGCCCTTTCCTGTATGTTGAGCCTCAGATAGGCAGCCAGAGTGACAGCAGAAAACTATACAGAACTGCTTACCTGCAGAAGGCTGTGTCCTCAGTCCCACTGGAAGCAAGATAAGCCCCTTAACAAGCCTGCTGTATCAGTTTTCTTGAGCTGCTGTCTAGTGTGATAAATTGGATTGGAGAGAAGTTTTTAAACTGAAGCTCTTGAGAGTTTCAGTTTATGAAAGTGTAAAGAAACAAGCAGGACAGACTTGCAGAGATCAGAAGCACTGCTGTCTGGACATTCATCAGCACAGTGAAATCACTAGCAGTCAAGCAAAACGTTTACTCACACTTAATTCAAACACTCTCTGGCAAAAGGAAGCACAAGTCCTTCTCAATTCATCCAAAGTCAACACATTTTGCTGTTTAACAGATCTTTAATATCAGTAATGTGGGAACTGACACCTCAGTGCACAACAGCACAGAGACTACAGTTTAGGAGGTCCTCCCATTTCAGACACAGAAAGGAAACATCAGGAAGAACATGCAATCAAACATGATCAGCTCTAGATACATCATGATATGGTCCAAAAAAACACACTGGAACAATTAATCGAATTACTGCCAACATAGTTTCTCTGAGTAAGGTTAAAATATTGCATTTGTAGTGTTTCCATTGAGCTTTGCTTCAGCGAACCAGCGGAGCCTGCTTGAGTGAGATGAGGACTGAACGCATGCGGGACACATCTTTTGCCTGCTTACTAGCCTTGGGATTAAAGTCACAGAGCTGAGCCACACGTTCCCACTCAGTGCCTGGAAAAACTTCTTCTGCATCATTCACAAAGGCTTCTTCAGCTGCCCTAAAAGCAATGCAATGCACCTTGTGTTAATGCCCAGCATATAAGGCACTCCTTCCCTCTTACAGGATGCAGTTTCTTTCAGCATGTTTCATAAGAAATGTGACCTGACAGCTGCTTGTGGACATTATGGCAACATAAGCTCCCACTGCCCCAATCCTGGAGATGAAAGTAGATTGCAGTAGTATGCTATGCACAAGCAGTGCAGAGGATTGCAGAGGATTGTGTAAAATGTTGGAATACAGGTGTTTGGTTTTAAGAATAGTTACTGAGTCTTTGCCTAAGGAGTCACCACAGAAGCTTCCAGGAAGTAATGTACTTCTATGTAGGCATTTTATTTATGGAGAAATGCCCAGGTCTTAACTAGATAAGCCTCTGCCACTTGATGGCTTATACTGGACATTTGACAACTGGAAATTTACAACTGCCTGCAAGCATTTGTTAAACAAATTCCATTTGAGAATTTATATCAGCCCCAAGGCCAACAGGCCATCATAAAACTATCTGCTGATGATTTCCAGTGCTGTAGTGAAGCAGCATGAATCATAAGGAATTTAAGTCATGAATCCCAAGCTTGTGAGTGCAATAGATTACAGCATATCTTGGCAGAGGAGATGATTTGAGGTCACCTCACAGAACAAACGTATTTCCCCTGCTCTCACACTAAGAAGGCTCTAAGGAGACTTTGTACATTATGTACTGGATAGTGCCAGTGGCTTCCCAGCTGTATTATTTTGGCTTTTCTATGCTACCAATAGAATTGCTTCAATGCAGGGGTAACACTCCAGCATCTAGTTTACATGAACTGTGGGGCCCTGGTAGCTGCCTGAGTGCAGAAGCAGTAAGCATCAAGAGATCAAACCAAATCCATCTACTCCAACAAGCAGTACAGAGAAAGCAGTGAAAATGACTCTCCCATGAGGGATCAGCACTATTCACAGGGATGATAAGGTAACAGACACCACTGAAGACAAGGATCACTACAACACTGCTACTTTATGTGACATGACACTTTTAAGGGGCAGTGAAGGTTTTTTTACTTAACTGTTCTAGGCTGTAGCAAGGATGATTTATGTTTGTGCTTAAAGGTGAAGAGAAGAAAAGAAACAAGGAGAGAAAGTTTAAGTCAGATATAGAAAATGAGAATGAGTTTAATGCAGATGATTAGCTGGCTGAACATGCACTCATAGCTTAGTCTACATTCAGGAAACAGGGAGCCGGTTTTATTATGCAGCACTTACACTGCACATTTGCATTTGAAAATTAGGGTTTTATTGAAAAAATCTAACAAAACCAACTCCAGGAGATTTCAGAAAAGTTAAACACCACCTGTAAATCCATCATTTCACAAGTCTTGGTTTACATCCACCTACAGTTAGCTGTGAATTTCACACCAAACTTTCAATAAATGCACTCAAAGCCACAACATGGCTCACCAGTACACCTTCTAAAGGTGTCACCTTAGAATCTGTGACATGTCCATCTTTCAATTCAAGTCTACAAATTAAGGGAAGAAATTAAAATACATGAACAAGCCAATGAAAATTGCAATCCTTCTACCCCTCAGAAACTAGCATACTCACTGGGACTTCAAAGTCACAGCTCTGTTTTCACTAACCTATTAGGCTGGCAAAACATCTATACTGCCCTTAAATGTCTTCCCAGCAGTTTACACTGACTTCCCAGTACCACCTTCTTGTACTTTCCATCTGTTCTCTAACAGCTTCCTATTTCTAAATGCATGTGCATTTTCTACCCTGATTCATGTCAAGCAATTCTTTTCTACCTTCTTTGGCTTGTGAACCTTTATGTGCAAGCATTGCTTGAATATTTTTCTGATAAGTAGGCAAAGCAGGTGGTCACTGCCTATTACAGAATTCAACACTGATTCTCTGTGGAAGGAATAAATACAGCACCCATGTGAAACTGCAGACGCTAACCCACACCCCCAGCAAAGCATCTTGCTAAGCAATGTTCACTGGCCTGGAAACAACTGCAAACCCTTAGGTCTAAAGACTACTGAAGTCATTACCAAAATTCCAGTGGTATGTACACTACATGACTTAATCTGAAAGTACTAGGCTTTGTGCAGTGCGTACAGGAGAACTGCACTTAATACTGCAGACCAGAAGTGGTCCAAAAAATAAATATTCAGAAGGCACTTTCAGACATTCAGCAATATTTCTGATCCTGCTTATTATCATGTTGACTAGCAAACAGAATTAGTAGCTAAGCAACATACACATAACCAATCACGTCAGCGAAGGGTTGTTTGTAGAAAGCTTCATCTGCCACCCTAGGTAGCAAGTAGTCCAACAGGCAGGCAAGCAGGCAGGAGAAAAGAGACAAGGATGAGAAGTACAGAACTCAGCTGGAGGCAGTTTTAACAAGCACATTAACCTTGCATCACCTAGATTTACTGTAACAGGAAAGCAGTTACCACATGGAATGTATCAATTAAGCCATTGGTCAGAGAGGCAACACAGAAATTCTGCTACATCCCAGAAGTTTGGACCAGCCAGTTGAGGACTAGAGCCTCAATAATAGCATCAGACTACTTCCAGAGGACAGAAACTACCATCAGGCAAGAGATCTCACCAGGGTGATGAGAATACCAAACACTTCTTTGCAACACCTGTTTAATGAGCCCTGCTCCAGACTCCATATCCTGAACTCAAACACTGGCCATAATAAAGCCATGAGGGTATCATGAGCTCTGGCCACCAACTAGAACAGTACTAATCCCTTTTCCCATTCTTGGCCCAACCAAAAGGCAGTGGATTCCTCAGTGAATGGAAGTGGCAAATCCATAATTCTTAAGGCAGTGTAGGCGTCCTTTCTTCCTTTAGAAAGTAGTCTGCCTACGACTTTACTTAAAAGAGACAAACCTGATGGCCATTTTGATAAGAAAAGTGGTATTAAAAACAAAACAAAAAAAACCAAACAAACAAAAAAAAAAAAAAAAAAAACACAAAAAAAAACACAATAACAAAATGAACAAAACAGCAATTCATCTTGAATGCTGTGGGTTCCCAAAATATAAAGCAATCTTGGTGATTACCTGGACAGAATGAAGTAGAGATTTAAGAGGCATTAAGTCAGTTCTATCACGTTTACCTTCATGTAGCTTGAAGTCAAAATTCCACAGGGAACTTCTAAGAAAGTGTAAGAGCTTACTGTTCCAGCAACCAATTCATCACTTTCTGCCACAAGACCCATAATTAGACAATTCAAACCACCACAGACACAGTCAGCATTTAGTTTTTCAGTAGTAGAACTGAGTCATGTTATTTCTGTACTGCTTCCAAAATGAACAGCAAAATGTTTTAAGATATTTAATGAAATGACCCATAGGAAAGATTAACTAGAATGCCACTTCCATATGTTCTAAAGTAAGCAAGTAAGAATGGTAGTCTCGGGGTAGCTAACTGTAGAGGCTGAAGGCCTGTGCAGTTGGGAGCGTGACAGCAACTGGGTAGAGTAAAATATTTTCTGGCCATGTTCAAGCTTCATGTCCTAAGGAATCTTCAGTAATACCTGATCATCATCTTAATGCTTCCTGGACGTTTAATCTAGATTATTTAAGAAAACTTAAAAAGATAGGTGGTAGGAACGTTCACTTTAATGATCTGAGGGACTACTGCCTTAGGACATACAAGAAGTATCTAACCTCCCTCACCAATTATTTTCATAACTAGAACCATAACTCCTCTGATAGCTGGAGACACTTTACCTGTTACTGGCTTTTGTTTTCTCGAGCTTTTCATCTTGCCTTGCATACCACTCTTCCAACTCTTTTATTGCTTTCTCTTTCCATTCTGCTTCCTGCTTTCTTGAGTTTGTATCTGAAGATTTAAGAATTGCTTTGTCAGTCTTGTTTGTATCCAAATGCATCTTGCAAACATTTCAACTGATGGTTCAGGGTGCACTCTAGTGCAGACAGTTGCTTCACCAACTCAGATATGGGTTAGGAGACTTCCTGATTTAGGGCATGATAACTCTAAATACCACAAACACTCAAAGGAGTAGCTAAACAGAATTCATGTGCTGCATAACTGTGACAATCCAGTTTAGGTAGGCATTTTGCAGAGTAGTTCAGATTCAGTAAATCTGTTGGTCTGCAAACTGCTCAAACCATAAACAGTCACCTAGCTATGCTAATGCTGGAACTAAGCTTAGTAAAGCCATTATGCTTAGACAAAGTGAAGGAACCTGGCACTCAGCACACTTTTACACACAGCCTACAGTTCAGGACAACCTCATCTTCTGTAACTAGCCCAAAAAAGGAATAAAAGGGTCAGCTCTATCCAGAATTACATTTTACAAAAGGTTATATCCTAACAATTTCAAGCAAAGGCTCCTCCACTGTGTAAGAGGGAAGCATACCAGTTTGTAGTCTCTTAGATGCTGTCCATGGGTAGGTACCACTGAATTTGATAGCTGTATTAAGTTTAGCTAGTAATTCATTACTTTCTTAATTTAGTAATTAAATTAAGATCCTTGTGACAAAAGATGGCCTCAGCAATTACAAAATGAGTAATCTTTATCCTTTGAAATTAAACTACTAATGCCTGCAGTATTTATTAACATCTTCTTAGCTTACAAAAGCTGTTCATTTTCTGTCAGCTCATCTGTAAGTAAAGGTTCAGAGAGCCGCTTGCTTGCTGACTCCCACACCAGTGTTAAGTCTGCTTACTAGAAGATTCATCCAGGCTTGCTTGTTGAACTCACAAAGCATGTTAAGAACTCCAAAGAGGCAGTGCCATGGTTCAGAATTCTACTGCTTAAGATTCACAGAATTGCTTGAGTGGAAGAGGGCTTAATGATCACCTAGTTCCACCTCCTCTGCCATGGGCAGGGACACCCTCCATTAGATCAGACTGCTCAAAGCTCCATTCAGCCAGGGATGGTGCATCCACAGCTGTTCTGGGCAACCTGTGCTATGCCTCACCACCCTCACCATAAAGAATTTTTTCCTAGTGGCTTATCCAAACCTACTCTCTTTCTGTTTAAAGCCATTACCCCTTGTAAACCACACACCCTTATAAAAATTCCCTCTCCAGCTCTTCTGTAGGTCACCTTTAGGTACTGAAAGGTTACTCTAAGGTCACACCAGAGCCTTCTCTTCTCCAGGTGGAGCAACCCCAACTCTCTCAGCCTAAGAGAAGCTGAAATTAAGTTACTTAACAAATATCATGCTTACCAAGTTGCTCCAGGCGCTCCTTTTGCTCCTCTCTCCACTTACGAATACTTTCTGGTTCTGATTGCAGTCGATCTACTTGGGAGATAGCAGCATAGCAGTCTGTAGGACCATTACTCTCCTTGGAGGAAAGGAATAGTAAAGTCATTTGTGCATAACAAGCAAATATTTCAGATAACTGCCTGCCTGCTATATAAAATTAGACTATTTGAACTGAGCCAATAATTTGATGTCATAACACATTTCCACTATTAAAAAACATCTTGCTACAAATTACAGCAGAACTGAAGGAAATTAACACAGGACTTCCTCCAGATATCAGGGATCAAACAAAAATTCAAGACAATTGGAAACACAAGTGCCACAAACAGTTCAAGAGCACTAAGTCTGCAGAACTCAGAAGACAATGCCTAGCACCCATTACACAGCTGTAGGCCAGATATTTTGAGTTCATCTCACCTTAAATATCTGCTGTGAAAATAATTTTCATTATGGTTTTGTGCACAGGAGTACAGAACATTCTCTGCAGCTTACCTGTCTATTTCAAGAGGCATTTGCATACCACATTACAAAATTTGGATTGCTGTATGCAGCTTATAACATAAGAGGCATTTCAGTATCTAGTCATCAGAACAGTGAGAGTACTAGCATCCTTTTCACAATGTAACATCTCAAAGACTTGAAATGAATAGGGCTAACATTAATACACCAGATTTACAAAGCTAATGAATACTGTGGTATTTGCTACAGAAGATACTCTAAGTTTAACAACTTTTATTGCTTCATCCTACTCCTAATAGAGTTAAGAAATACCACTCCTAAGAGTACCAGGCCAATTCCAGCTGACCACAGATTTGGCTGTGCGCTGCCCCTCTCTGGACTTCCTGCAGCCCTCAATGAAGGAATAATGCAGAGAAGATGCTAGGCTGGTGCAACACCACCAGGATTCACTTTTCATCCAAAGCAAAATAAACTGGCCAGCTGCAGGGCCAGCTAGTTACAAGCAGCTAAAACATAAGTTACATACAGCCCATTCAGTCTCTCTCATTAAGAGGAAGCTCTGTCAACCAAATTAGAATTAGATTTTGTGTTAGAATTCCAAACACAAAATCAAGGTATCTAAAGAGGTCTACATTCTGTTGTACAAGGAAGCACAAAGGGCCTGTAAAATACAAGTTGTCCCATCAATCTCACAGTAATGCTTTGGATATAAGAATGTCAGCAGCAGTGAAAGCTTGTCTCCACAAAGCTCAGCATTCACTTAAAACTCTAAAGAGAAGTACATTGCTCAAATGTTGCTTCCTTCCCAAGCATTCATTTAATCAGGGTTAATGAGCCATCTGTGACACCAAGCACTGACCATGCCTTGGACAAACTGGTGTGAAATTCAGTTACAACAAAGTGATTGCCTTAGCATGTCTCACTCCTCCCTGATATCAATAAAGCAGGTATCTCCTCCTTTTGTCATTACCATGGCTGTCCAATGTGTTTTCATACTGCGATCGAATATTTTAGGCACCAGCTTAATTTCATACAACTTTATGTCACTAAGAAATGTATAATATTTTCAGTCCGTTCCTTGTAAGACCATCTTGATAAGACAACCAGGATGCATGAATTATCTTTAAAGAGCAAGCAAATCTGAAAACTCTGCTTTAAGTTAGGTAATCAGAGCTACACTTTCAGCCTAGCAGCCAGTGCAAGTCAATGTAAAGTCATATCACAGAGCCTATCAGTCTGCTTTAGACTGCTTATGTACTGCTAAGCTGAATTTCAAAACGAACCACTGCTTTAAGTTGCCTCTAACCATTCAGAGGATGAACATAATTAAGAACACTGACAGCTTTATGAGACGAGCTACCAGAATAGAAGACCCTCCTCTTCTATGAGGGCCTAAAATATGAGACTATATTACTTTAAAGACAAGAAACAGGAAGCATTAGTCTACATTAAGGTAAAGTTCTCAAAGTAGAACAGCACATTCTAAGTACAGAATACTTCTATCTTACCTGATAGACATTCCCGTTAACCACTCCATCAACGGCATCTGTAAAGAGGTGACTTGTTTAGTCATTTGTGAAAAGACAGAACAGCCAGATTTACTGATTTCTCTAACTTGTATGGAAAGCTTTACTAGAGTATGTAGTGTGGGAGTTGTGAAAGTGAATGTTACTTGATACCCTACAGGGACACTTCCTTCTCCCTGCACTTTTCTGGACAAGCATGAAAACCCAAGTGAGCCACCATTCTGCAGAACTAGAAATACAAGGTCATTTCTTCATCATGAGATCCTACTTCTAACAACATAAACAGCAGAGCTGATACTGCTGAGAAGCTGCTACAGACTGCGTTCTGAAGCTACTCCCACTTAGTCCTCCCTCTCTCAGAAGCTGACTACTAACTGTTCTGAAGTTAAGGACGACTACCACTTTTTAAGTCTCTACCTGGAAGATTAACAATCCTGTAGCAAAAAACTCCTAATTCTTATCCTAGTGTTGTTACCTCCTAATAGCTCAAAAGATACAGCTAACATTCCTAGCATGTGATGACGCGCTTGATAGCTTCCTACTTCAGCTGCAACATTATTATCCCTGAAGTGACATTGGCAATAGAGCCTCAGGCACAGGCTCAGGTACAAATTTTTGCCACAGACCATTAAAATTTCATCTTTTTAAAACACAGCCGTAGGGAACACATGCCAGTTGTGAGGCAAACTTTTAAGTTTTTGAAACTACTTAAATTTCTGGAGTATACAAAATACAGCAAGATTTTCAAGAACTGCTAAATCTTCAGCAGGGCATCTCTCTGGAGCAGTGCCATGTAACATCTGTCTGCATGCTACATCAGGCAGTCATGTTATTCATGACACCACGGATAAATCTGTCACACAGAAGTGTTCCCACCATAATACACCCCTCAGTGAAAGAAGTGACTGTACCAAACAATAAGTAGAAAAATCAAGTTATTTTGCATCACCTTCTTAAAAATAGACAGCTGACTGACCTAAAACTAAGGGAGTTATGCTGTTGTATCCTCTTGTTTGTGGCTAGGTATGCACCAGTTTCATAGTACTAGTGAATGGCACACAGAAGTTCTTCATACTCCTTTATCAGGGAACTAGGAAAGTGTTTTAAGTCTTTATCTCTGAGCCCTGAAAAGCAATCATTAACTGTGTTATGTAGAGGACTGTAAATTCATTAGTTCAAGAATAACAGTTAAATTGGAGGATACTAGTCCCCAAGAACATAGTTACTAACTTCTGCAGAGGAAGACTGAAATTAAGAGAAAATATCTGATTAGTTAGGAGAAACTGCTATTTTATAATTAGACTCCTGTAACTGAGAGATGGTTGCTACTTTGTCAGTTTCCTACTCCTCTGCAAGGTACAGGAGGCCTTTACAAAGGCTGAAGTCACCAGCTGGGTGAGAGGGCTCATAAATCTTGAAGATGCTTCCAAGAACAGTGATATGTTTATGTTCTCTTGTCACACCAAAAAACATTCATTATGGTCTTTACTACTCAGGCTGGTAGTCTGCCCACATAAAAGGAACATCATTGCTTAAGGTTGTGCCTGATATGAAACACGTAAGTTTCTCTAAGGGCCATTTTTGTTCTGCACAGAAACAGCTACTAACAGACACTGAAGTAAGTGTTTCCATAGGGCACCCAGGTCAGAAGCATTAGCAATATTACAACAAATTTCCCATCTGTTCTGAAGTCCCTAGAACTTGCAATTAAGCTGCAGAGTCAGCATGCTGACTGAGCATACCACAAGCAGAAGTGGAAACAGAACTGTACCAGCATGCTGTCATATGCCAATACAAGTGTGATAACTGGAACAAGACCAACAGACAAACATTCCTTCATTTCAGCTCTTCAGTCTTTGTGCTTGTATAATTAAGTATGAAGTACAGAAAAATTATCTGTTTGCCAGCCTCCATATCAGTAATCAATACTAGTTGTGTATCATATTTTTCTGTTCACAGATACATACAATTTCATAAGCTTCCCACAGAAAAAGCCTAAATACTTATAGTGCCATCATAACATTTTCAGCAGCCATGAACAAGACCCCTCTACTGGCTTCAGAGCCCATCCAATTCTATCACAGTATTGTATCTCCTGAAGTTAAAATCCATATATTTAGAACCGTATCAGTTAGTAATGATCGATACTCGTTGTTTTCTTTTGAACTTAAGATAAACTCAAATTTTTAAGGGCACTGTTGCAATGAACACACAGAAACATCAACAGTTCTGCAACACATGCTGACAATATGGTAATAATGAACTTTCATACAGCAACAGAGATACCTTTCAGAGTCTGGAGAGGATAAGTCATATCAGCTGCCTTGCATTCACAGAAGGTACAACACCCAAGCTTGCCAGAAATAGAAAGCTAGCCTTCATATTTACTACAGCTTACAACAACAACAACAACAACAACAAAAGGCTTGGAAATTTGAAGATAAATACAAAAACCATTTTGTCACTTCAGTCCTAGAAGTCAACATGGCCTCAGAGGTTTATCACAATGGTAATCAACTATTCTGAAGGCTACTGCTGGCATTATTACCACTGAGTACCATTTGGCCTAAAACGAAGTTAGTTTAGCCTTTTGTTCACCAGGCTCTCTAAAGTCTTACTCTCAATGCAAAAGAGGACTGTTATCCAAAGTGTCAGAGGCAGAGCTTTGCAGTATATTGAAACAATTTTCTTATATTCTTTTAAAATAGAAGTATTTTTATGAGTTACCTTCAGCATCTCTTTTAAACAGTAAGTACTCTAAGTATTGCTACTTTCAGTGAGCTAGCAGCTCTAGTTAAAGCAACAGAAGAGCATAAAGTTTAATATATTCTGACATAAGGTTAAGTAACTTCACCACTCAAGCCCTAGTTTCCCATCCTTTATCTTTAAGGCACAATCATGCTTTCCTTTTACCTACCTTTCACCCATAAGATGATAAGAAAGAAGACTATTTTACAAAACTTTTCTTTACATAGTTATGCAAGAACCTGGAGAAGAAATCATTTTTATAGCCAGAAGTAATTCTCATGCCTGTGTGCAAAATAAAGGCAAGCAGCTCAGGTAGTGCTATCATAAAAAAGAGTGCTTCTTTCTGGTGTTTTAATTATAATTTGCTGTCCTATCAAAACCCATTTGTTCCCTCATTTTCAATATAATCAATAGGCTAGAACTAAAACACACTTGCAATAATACTGTGCCATAACAGCTTCTGTAATTTCCACCTACTGTAAATTTTCATTAGTATTCTCTTGAAAACAGAAAAAAAATATTTTTCTGTCCTGACTTCATAATAATGCAGCATCAATAACACAAGCTAGACAGACACTATCCCTTTATCACATCTTTCTCAGTGCTGTCTTATGGAGGTCTGAAACCTCAGATGCTGATTGGATAGCAAAACCCTGATCAATGGCTATTCAAACAATTAATATGTCCTGGGTTAATGCTGAATTGTATCTACAATACAATTCAATAGCCACAATATACAAAACAATAGCCACAGAGAACTCTTTCTGTCTACAGTGCTAACTACAGAGACAGGAGGAATCAATTCTTTCCTAAATAATTTTGAAGCAAATTGATACTCAGTTCCTGAAAAGTTATTAAATGAAACACCTAGACAAACCACCAGACACAATTAATTTCCTTAATTGCTAGAGGGTCATCTTTCAAAGACAACTGTCAAGTTCATATAAAACTCGCAGAGCATGAAAATGTGAAAGCAATGTTTAAAACTAGTCAGCCTACATTAAACTTGTGTATCTACATGATTGTTAACATATATAAATGCTTGTCTTCTAATGAAATTCTCTCAAGAAGCTACTCAACAAACTGCCACAAGGATTTTGTACTGGCATACTGTCACTGTGACGCAGAGAGGGAACACAGCAACACACACAACAGGTGTTCAGGCAGAGAAGAAGAAAAGAAGTCCCTCGTTTATTGTTGACCTCGTATATGTAAGTTTCTGAACAGTGACCAGAGATTGGACAGAGAAGTTACCACTTCTCCATCTCTACTGGTCACTTGAGAAGTCCATCAGGTGATATCTTTTACAAAGGAATGCAAACATGATCTTTGTTTATCTTAAAATTCATGAGAACTGACTCCATTATACCAAAACAAATCAGAAGGCTTATTTTCAGGGACAACAGCATACGTATCTATAAACCACACATTTCCCCTTGAACTCTCTCTCTTGCTCAGAGAACATAGTAAGTGAACTGATAAAACCTCAAGACATACTATTGTCAGAATCTCACTGCAAATACATGGACTTTGACTCATCACTGAAAAAGAAATCTCGTAAGACATCACATTACTAATACCTAGGCAACAGCATTGTATTACTTGATTTATATGGTACTCTGCTTTCTGGAGCAGGGATTATGCTTCACCTTCCAAGGGAAATAAGATTAGGGTTTTGCATTCAAGGCAGCTTGAATGGCATAGCTATTTACATAATTAATGGCCTGCTGGATTAGGCCTCAATCAGTATTCCAGCCCTGATCATGGCAACATGAAATGAAGCTGTGTGAGACACACAAGCAACATTCTGTCATTCGCCCCATTCCACTCACTCACTACCCACCATTATGACAATTAACAGAATTCCCAATATTGGTATTTTCAATTCATGAAGCTCACTTCTGTCCATGTCTAATCATTTACCGTGAGACTGAAATTGAAAGACTGTTTGTTGATGAGACACTATGATTCTTAAAAGTGTATTTCAAGAAGCTGATGACTGCTTGTCACTATATCTGAAGCCAAGATCTTCAAACTTCAATAGAGAGTTACTGCCCAAGTTATTACTTTTGGCCCAGTATCCAGAAAGAACTTATCCAACAGACCTGTAAATAAGGAGTTCAAAAAAGGTTACAGTTAAAAAAAGTAAATCCACAAATCCCTGGTCATGATGCTTAAGGATTTACATAAGAACTTGCAGTGTTTCAAGAAGAAATTTGCATTCACTTATTCAATTACAGAAGAGTTTAATGAGCTAATATGCCAAAGACTACAACTGTCTGGTATTTCTTAGAATACTGATCACATGATAAGAAATGTCTAACACAAATGGCAACAGAAATAATTAGATCATTTGTCACCATGCCTGAACCAGTACGTTTTGCATGGCTGTAGTCTGTGCTTTTAAATATGGAGGGAGAGAGTACAGGCTCTGGCAGTCAACAGAGATCAATGTTCTGTTAAAAAATAGGACCACCAAAAGCCCTCAAGCGTTGTCTCCCACACCTATTTAACAGGCCAGAGCATAAATGCAATCCCAGGGCATAAAAGAAAGCTAGATGACATATAGTTCCTGCCTAGAGTTCCCAGATCCTTGGATCATATTATCATATTTATTATTTCATGAACTTCTTTCTAAAGTTCTCCAATAACCCTTTCACATTTCATGACAAGTCAACTTACATGACTTGAGAAAAAATGCTTGAAAGGCAGTTTAAGAACTACTTTTAAATATCAAACCAATCTAGAAGCACTGAACAAATCAACTTTTTGACAAGGAAACATTTTGCAGTAGTCATCACTACACATATGTAGAGAACATACTCCTCTCGTTGTTCTAGAACATTTTGAGAAAGGTCAATGATAGATTTTTTTTCAACTAAACTAGTTTTCAAACAACTACTTTTATGTTTCAGAGTCTGTATGGAAAATAAAGCCCATGTAAGGCATGATGTTTGTCTGAGGCTTCTGACAGTAAGAAGGGAAGTGTCCACTGTGTCTGTTTCTGCACTATACATAGAATACGGAAGTCAAATTATGTATGATACCAAAACAGGATGGTGTTCTGATAACCATTATGCTCAAGTTCTTGTGCTGGAGCAAGATAGTCCCCAGTAAACATCTTTTTCTTCAGGAGTATGTAATCCATATGTTTTGGACCTTGTGAGTGAGCTGACGTTAACGGCAGTGCTACCACTAAAAAAGCACTGGAAGGTCTCCATTACCCAGTTCACCTAGATGAGTTTTATTCACAGAGATACTACAAATCTGCCCCGTCATACATAAGATATACCAGTAATTTCTGATATCAGGTTGCAAAACGAAGAGGTAATTCTAAAGATGTTCCAGAAATGAACTGGGTGGCAGTTATTCAACTTAGTCTGAAGGAGAGTGGCATCCTACTGCAGTGACAAAGGGATGTCACAGGAGAGCAAATATGTCCCTGTGACCCTGGTGGGAAGTAGAAGCAAAGTCTTCAGAGGGTGTTGCAACATCAACCCCTTTCCACTCGGGCTTCAGTTAAAACCTTTCATAAGGAGAAGTGTTTATTTTGGGCTGCTCTAGCGGCCATTAGATTAACTGGAAACACACTAACCTATACTTCTCAACACACAGCTCCCACCCTTCTCCAAACGCGGGTTCTGCAGTGTCGGGTTCACTACATTCAGTACAAAGGTTACCAAGGAACAAAGGCTAAAGGTTTAGAAAAATTAAACATTAGCTTAACTGCTCTTACGCTTTAAGACTAAGATCACCCCCGCTGAAGACAAACTCAAGTGGCAGATTTATCCAGCTTTCAGAAGCCTTCCTTCAGGCAGGCTCCTGGATTAGACGACACCAGCGCCGTTCGCATTAGGACATGGGCACGCCGTAGGCATCCTCGCGGGGATACAAACTATAACCGAGGGAGCAGGGAGGTAGCCCACCTTGTGGCACAGCGCACCCAGGACAGCCCCGACCCACCCCCGCGGCCACTCCCGGCCAGCGGGGCCCCGCTCGGGGCAGAGCGGAGGGGCGAGGGTCCCGCCGGCACCGGCACCGCCCGGCCGCGGCGCCCCCGAGGGACGAGGGGAGCCGGGACCCCTCACCCCCAGCCCCACCCGCCGCCCCCGCAGGGCGTACCCGCACCGAGGCCCTCGGGACCCTGCAGCGCCTCGGGCACCTCGCCGTTCTCCAAGATGTCGTAGCCCTCGTCGTTCTCGATGCCCGCGATTTCGTTCTCCTGCTGCGCCAGGAAAGCGGCGGCGGGATCCTCCTCGCCACCGTCGGGCGTCCTGTTCCCGTTCCCGGCCGGCGGCTGCTGCGGCTGCTGGGTACCGAAGAGATCCATGTCGGCCATGGGTGAAGGCGGGCTGGCAGCTGCGGCTCCGCACCGCGCCTACGCCGGGCAGCAGCGCGGAAGGGGCGGGGTGCCCCGCCTGCGCCAATGAGCGGCGAGCACCGCCGGCTCTGCCCAATCAGCGAGCGGCCGTGGCGGGGCCTGCGGACGGCAAGCCAATCAGCACCCAGAGATCAGCGGGCGGGGCGGGGCGCGGTCCCCGTACCCGGAGGAGCCGGGCGGCACCGGCGGGCGGCGTTCCTTCGGGATCTGCTCCCTCGGGCTGCGGAGGGACCGCATATGCCAGCCTGCCAAAGCACAGGCGCTCCGCTGGGACAAGACACCGGTCCGTCGGCAACTTGGAGACAAATTCGAACCCACGGAATACGTCCAAAACATTGGTTCTGTCAAACATCTTTCTCTCGTGATTTCGGGTCTCTTCTGTCTCACACAGGAAAGCTTAAGTCACAGAAACAGAGAAAGTGTCAGGTTGGTAGGGACCACAGTGAGTCATCTGGTTCAACCTCCCTGCTTAAGCAGGGTCATCCCAGAGCATTTGGCAGAGGATTCTGTCTATATGGTCCCTGAATATCTCCAGTGAGGGAGACTTCACACCCTCTGTGGACAATCTGTTCCAATGCTCAGACACCTACACAGTAAAGTTCTTTCTCATATTCAACTGGAATTTACTGCGCATCGGTTTTTGCCAGTTGAATCATGTCCTGGTGGTTGGCACCACCAAGAAGAGCATGACTCCATGCTCTTGACACCCCTGCCTTTAGGTATTTGTACGCATTCATGACATCAAACAAGCATAAATTCGGGAAGCATGTGTTCCATTAACCATGTGTTGACAAAATGTTCGTTAGAAGGGCAGTGATTTCTGATGCAATTTTTTTGACAGTTACTTTGCTCCGTTCCTGTATCTGGCTTATAACAGATAGAATCATACAATTGTAGAATGTTAAGGTATTAGAATGGACTAAAAGATCATCTAGTACCAATCCCTGCTGCCTTGACCAGGGACACTTTCCACTAGAGCAGACTGTCCCAAGCCTTATCCAACCTGGTCTTCACACTGCCAGAGTTGAGACATCCACAGCCTCCCTGGGCAACCTGTTCCAGTGTCTCCCCACCAAAAGACTAAAGAATTTCTCCCTAATATCTAAGCTAAATTTCCCCCCTTTCATTTTGTACCCATTACCCCTTGCTCTGTCACTTCCTGACACTGACTCCCTCTCCGGTTCCCCTGTAGTACCCTTCAGATAGTGGGAGGTTGCGCAGCCTTCTCTTCTCCAGGATGAACAGACCCATCTTCCTCACTCTGTCTTTGTAGGGGAGGTGCTCCAGTCCTCTTACCAACATTGTGGCTTCCTCCAGACTCGTTCCAACAGTTCCATGTCCTTCTTATGCTGAGGGCATTGGAACTGTATGCAGTACTCCAGGTAGGGTCTCACATGAGCAGAGAGGGGGAAAATCACCTCCTTTGACTTGCTGGCACAGCAGGTCTTTTGACCATATTGGCACCGCAGAGAGGGGAGGGGAAAATATTGCTGTAAGAAAGGAGCAAATTATGCTGGCAGCCCTCAAGCTGGTGCAGTTGCTGCAAGAGTACTTGTTTATTTCCACTTACATGTTGCCTATAAGTCTGCGTATATGTTTTATGAAATATTAGAGGTAATGCCATCTAGGTTTATGTTGTAGTCACAAACAAGGGTATAGACATATTTCAGAAGGAGGCCAAGTTCAGAGAAAAATATAACTCTGAAAGACAGTTCTTTCCATCATGAATTTAATGGATGATATAAGCCACATGCTGAGTTACAATTCTTCCCCCATCAATATCATTTGCTAGAGAAAAAAGCACAAGTAAACTCCTATAGTATGAAAGAGAGCTCCCTTCCCCTCATTTAGTCAAATAAAACATGTACCTAGTTTTTCCTATGAAAACTCAGAATCTGGTATGGCAGGAATTTTGTCTCTCATAGAAACACAGAAAGGTTATTTATTTTAAATAATCTTTTCTGAATTTTGTCTCTCATAGAAACACAGCAAGGTTATTTATTTTAAATAATCTCCAGCTGCCATGGGAAAGCTAAAGAATTAAAAACAACAGCAGTAAGCAGGCCCATAACTCACAACAGGAGACGATAAAAATGAAATGCCATCATGAAGTGTATGCCATGCTGTCACAGAAACTTGCTGACTTTGTTCCACAAGTTCTTCTAAAAATATATTCCCATGTTCAATTTTGTCACTCGTCTTTCCTTATATGTAAATAAAAGTAATACTGGACTGCTTTCCTTTAACTGTGACTAGTGAATTTTGGATGACTGTCTAGCTATTTCCTCTTTTGCTTTACCACTGCCTCTTTGCTCTCTGGGGATTTCTGATGACACAAACACAAGTAGGACATTGTGATTTAAAATGAAAAGCAAATCCAGTTATTTGCTTGTCTAAAAATTGCCGAATAGGGATTAAAGAATATGAAATATAAGCAGAATTGCAATTTTTCAAATGGCCCAAAAATTATTTTCTGTGTTACATCAGAATAAGTAACTGAATGTTATTGCTTTAGATGCAAAAGAAAATTCAGGGAGCCATAACATCTGTTTTGATGATGAATTTAAAAATTTTTATGTTGTCTATAATTCAGATGCAGTATGAAGTGTTCTTGCACTGGCAAAGCTATTATTACTTTCCTTGTTTTTTACTCTGTAAAAGAAGTCAAGATACCTCCTTTTCTAAAGTCAGGTGTTACTCCTTAGAGAGAAGTACAAAACATAAGAGTAGCATACCCTTTGTTATTCATCCATAGTTGTATGTTGATGTGTCACACTGGAGAGAAGAGTTTATTACAGAAATTTTAGATTAATAAATCCTCATGGAAATATGAAAAGGCAAACAGAATATAAAGGAGTATCAGGATTGTTCTATTTCTCTCCATTCTTTGACAGATAATGACATTTGATCCCAGTTTCTCTGTGTACTGAGATTTGGTTTAGAAGTTTAAAAATATGATTTTGAGCATTTATAAAATTATGGGTTTGCAACTCTGTACTTCCAACGTTAAGAAAGTCATTGCAACAGGGTAGTGGAATTTCTCTGACTCTTTCACAATGTTTTTGATTTAAGAAATTAAATAATAAATAGAACAGATGTTTCTAGAGAAAAAAAAATTGAAATGCAAGTCCTTACAACACTCTGTAAATATGTAAATGAGAAGGGCATTGCACAGCTGACATCTGTACATTAATCACTTCTCAGGAATTCTCTCTAACTAGAAGCTCCCTGCACAAGAGCCTGCAGTTGACAGCAAGTTGAAGGTGAAAAGCACACAATGACTAGGACTTGGTACACTTCCATTGAAATCAATTAAGAGGTTCCCTCAAACTGCTGATGGCTAGCAACTTTCAAGCTATAGACATAAGTTAGAAAAACGTCCCAGCTTTTCACTTATGAGAACCTAGTATTTTATAACTAGGTTCCTGTATTGGAAAGATGGTGCCCACTTGGGGTTAGATTGCCATTCCTTTGCAAGTTACAAGAGCCAAAAAGAACTATTTTGAGAGGTACATAAAGCTACCGGCATCAGTCTGCTCCACAGCAGCTACCCTACACATCACTTTACATCAATCTGGAAGCTCCCTCAAAGCAGATTTTTAAAGGTCACTGCACATACACTGACTTGGACATTTTCAGCTACAATTAACAGTTCTACTAAATGGGTTTATGAAAACTAAAGCCCACAAAGAAAATATTCGTAAACATCACTGCCATTCAGCTCAAGCCCATCTGCACTACAGACTCGTGCTGCAGCTGTTCACCTTATTTTGATGGGGCTGGATTTAAAGCCAAGCCAGGTCAATAATTCATATTGTCAGTAGCAGCTTAAATAAGCCATCTGCCTGCTCTGACTACCTAGGAAGACCTAAGACAAATTCTCCAATTCAGACAATCAAACTGGAGACATATTTATTGCTACCACATGCAAGAGAAGCCAGTCTTTAAATATATCTAGTTCTCATCCCCAGAAGAAAGGCAGTTTTGTTCATGAGAGACAGCAAATGGAGGTGTAGTCACACGCTTAGGCAAGAGGGTTTGAAGTGGCCCACCCTTACTTCACATGTACATTGACAAACATGTCTTCTGCTACAAGACCTCCAATCCCACGGCAAGACACACTTCTTTCAGTTTATCGAGCTGATTTGCTCCCATGACAATTTAATTAGGTGGAGGAATGAAGAGAGGCTGCTGGTAGTGTCCACAGTGTTAACACAAACATTCCAAGATAAGAGGTGCAGCTGCTTTCCAAGGAACACCCAGTAGTTAGTAAAACAAGGAGCATACCTACAACTAATAAACATGTGGTGCTATGCTGCTTTTCTGTTGCTCTCACAGCTGTATCTAATCATCACAGCTGTGCACGGTATTCAAACCAAATCTGAGTAAGCAGAGAATAGACAGTTCCCCGCCTAAGGGAAGCACAGAGATGCACAAAGATGTACAGGGTGGAGGATAAGACTGTCAGAGCAGAACAGTAGTAAGTAATATGACATGAATAGTACAAAGAGGCAGGTTTGCAAATACAGGGTCAAGATACTTGAAATTATATGAATTATAGAGTAAGCAATACCATGAAAGTAAAGTCCTGCTAACGTTTTGTATGGGTAGAGTGGGCCTCTCCTTAATACAATAGTACTTCAGTCCTTTAATAATCTTTGTTGTCTTGTCCTGGACTCACTCCAGTGTGCCTATGTCTTTCTTGTTCTGTGGGCCCAAAATTGGATTCAGCATTCCAGATGTGCTGAATGAAGAGGAAAGATCACTTTCTTTCACATGCTGGCAGCAGTCTTCCTAGTGCAGCCCAGGATGCTGTTGGCATTTTTCATTGTGAGGGCATATTTCTGGAAGATGATAAGCCTCTTGCTCCCAAAGACCCCAAGGCCCTTCCTTGCCAAGCTATTCTCCAGCCCCAGAAGGTACTGATGACTGGAATTATTCTTATCCCAGTATAAGATACTGTGTTTCCCATAGTTGAGGTCTATGAGATTCCCCTCTGCCCAATTCTCCAGCCTACCAAGGTCCTTTTCAGTGGCAGCACAACCCTCTGATACAATAGTCACTCCTCCTGGTTTTTTATAATATGTGAACTTGCTGTAGCAGCACTCTTCTACCCAGGTCGTTAATGAAGAACCTCAACAGTACTGGCCCCACTATCATTCCCTGAAGTATAATACTTGTGAACTTGCTTCCAGCTTGATTTTGTGACACATATCACAACCACTGGTCCTGACTGTTCAGATCATTTTCAATTCACCCTACTATCCACTTATTTATCCCATGCTTTGTCTGCTTGTCTTGTTATAATGTTGTGAAAGACAGCATTAATTACAGCCAAGGTAAACAAGGTCTCATTGCTCTCCACTCCTGCAGCAGGCAAGTCAATTCACTGTGGAAGATTATCAGATTGGTTAAGCATGACTTTCCCTCCCTAAGTGCATGGTGACTACCTCTGATGACTTTTTGTCCTTCCTGAGACTGGAAGTGGTATCCAGGATTAGTTGCTCCATCATCTTCCCAGGGGTTTGCCTGAAGCTGGCTGGCCTGTTGCTCTGCTGGTGTTCTTTTTTGACTTTCTGGAAGGTAGGTGTGACACTTGATCTCTTCCAGTCTTGAGGAAAATTCCCAATTACCATGGCCTTTCAAAGACTATCCAGGGTGGACCCCAAAGACATCAGTCAGCTTTGTCAGTGGTGGAGTATGTAAGACATATTTGTTTATGTGCTCCTTGATTTGGTCCTTCTCCATCCAGGGAAAGTTTCTTCGCTTCATACAATTTCTGTAGTTCAGTTTATTCCTCTGATTGCAGAGCCTTGAGATTCCTGAAGGATAGGATTGTTTTATTGCAACTGACCTAATAAGGTGCTCCAAATGTACTCATAATTCAAGGTGGAGAGTTTGATTTAGGTGCATATGAATCCAGTGTAGAGATAGCTGTCTTTCTGATAGTTGAAACAGGAGTATGTGGCTCCCCATTGATCATTACTTCCTCAGAAACACATGAAAAACTAGAATTAGGTTTTCGATGCCTTACCATTTGTTTTCTTAAGGGCATCTGCTTTGCTAAAAGGAGTCAGAGGAAATGCACAGGAAAAACTCTTGTAACATGTTGCATTTCCATAACGATGGTGAAGTCAACATTTTTGTGGTGTTCTGAGAGGTGTATGAAATAATGTGGGAGAATGTGCTTGAAGTGTCCCTTTTAGTTCTTGGTACAAAACTCATTCATTATTAGAAAGAAAAAGCCCTATGCAGGGACAGAAGAAAAAATTACCTATTTGCAGGTGTTTCAGGAATACGTTTTCAAGCCAGGTCATTTGCTTATCAAAATAAAGGCTTATTACCAAAAACAAAATAAACATTAACATGTAGAACTGCTGAAGCCTGCAAGAATTTCAAATTCCTGCCTTATTAATTTTTCTTAATCTACTCTTGTCTGGCATCCATGCCAACAAGGAAGATGATTGATGTCATTGTGAGGCCACTCAATCATCTTTGAAGTGCCAGTTGGGAGGATTCATTAAACCTGAATAAGGGCAGTTACCATTCATATCTTCAAGCACAAGTCCACAGAAAAACATTTTGAGTTCCTCACTAGTGAAAGATTACACAGAATCTCTGATTCCACAAAGCAATGACATGTATGTTTGACTTCACTCTTTCTTGTTGCAGAATATGCTGCATGTGACATTCTTACATCCAAAGGAAGACTTGTCAGCCTGCCTGATAGAACTGCCCTGAGAGAAAAATTAGTTTTCCACAGATGATAACTTCTTAGCCTGTCTGATCAAACCGATTGCAACTGTGTATGTAATACACATCTTTCTGTCCTATAATCTCACCCTTATCTTCTCTGACATAACTGAAGAGACCTATTTATTTACAGCAGAAATTGTAAATTCCCCAACACTATCAGAAGTGTTCAGTTAAATATTTTTCTTCAGTAGTATATTTCAAAATGTATTCAGTAAATTAGTTTTCAATCAAGTTTTCTGGACAATCTGTATTACAATCTGACAATCTGTTTGGATTCCCAAGGCTACTTCACAATACATTGTCTTAGTATTTTAATATCACCTCTGAATGTCCAACTTCTGCAACTTCTAAGGTAGTAAAAGTAATTGAAGTATTAGCAAATACCACTTCTTACATGTATTACAGTCCTGTCAGCTTTCTTAGAAAGAATGGAGCAGTGGCCTTTTCTGGATTTGATTTACAGACACAAAAGCATTCCATGAGGTGCAGAATGATTATTTCACCTTGCCTAAACCCAACACAGGTCACAAAAAGTAGAGAATCTGACTGCATAGAAATAACTCATGCAAAGAAGTATAAACAAAAGTAACTCTTTAATTCTAATTCTGCTCTAAACTGCTTTTTGAAGTGTGATTTTTAAAATAGTTTTATTGAACCTGAAATAAATGACAGCCACTTGAAATAGAGGGATTGTTGAAGCACATACTGAGTAGAAATCACTATTTACTGCAGACCTTTGCAAGATAAGGAAATTGAGTTAAGAAGGCTCTGGTAGAAGGGAAAAGCCATTCTTTATCGACAGGAATTTTTCTTTTTAACCTTTTAATTAATTACCATTTTTAGAAAAATTTTAAAAGGTAGTTTGACTATATGGAAAACTGGGTAGTCAAGGCTTTTGAAGCTCTTTTGAAGCTCTTGGATCTGCCATGATTTTTTCATTTCCCTCCTAAAATGGATTTATGATTGAATTCCATACAGAAGGTGAGATATTGCACCACTTTCCTCTGTCTAAGTGTCAAAGTAATCTACATTCTGAACACATAGAAAGCAGCCATTCAGCTGCCTTATCACAAAATACATTAACTTGACTTTTTTTTCCCCTGGGTAATCAAGGCAGTAGCATCTATGTGAATGCTTATTTTTCCAGTCAGAATTCAGTTTTCTTTCTAATACTTGCAGTGTTAGAGATCTATTTCCTTGCAACAGCACACCTAGACTCTTATCTGATGGAGGAAAGCAACTGGATCCACGTGCAAGATGTGCCTCTTACAGAGGGAACTTGTGTCTAACATGTACATACCATGGGAATGGACCTCAGCCCACAGATTGTAGTGATGAGCAGGTCAATGAGGAGCGATGTCAGCCAGGCATGCCAGGAGGCTGAGATGTAGACTGGCACTCCTACAGCACTGCAGAGGCAGGACTGACAGCCCCGAGCTAGGCTGATAAACAAACATTCTGTTTATTCTCACTGGTTTGGTTGTCATGGGTTTCTGCACCAGACACTTTTCAACTGCTCCTCTGACAACAGATGTATTTTTCCTGTATAATGGCTCTCCCTTATGACTTTTACAATCACATGGAGGCTTCTTAAAGTAATAATTCACATTAACACACCACTCAGGAAAGTGAGAGTATTAGTCCTCTCCCTCTCTGCCCTCTTTATAGAGTATAAGTCCTCTCTCCTGTGCTCCTACAGAGTAGAACTGAAGTACAACCAGATTAGAGTGGATGGTGTCTTCTTATTCCAAATGCCAATTCAGAGATACCAAAAAACAGATATTTTATATAGGTATTGTGTTAGTTCAGCATATTTCTCAAACTGATTTGTAGCTGCAAGAATTCAAGAGATCTGATTATCTAAACAATAATGCCTTGAATAAGCCAGCTATAAGAATTCAGTTTGACAGTTAGATGTGAAAAGCTTATGTTACCAATTAGCCCAGTATCATCCAGCAACTTGGTAGCAAAAACAGTGAATCAGAACTGGCTGATTTAGGGACCAGCTTTCTCTTCCCTAAAGCTTTGGTCACTGTTTCTCTCCTGTCTTGGAAAACACAGGATATAGAGACTATACAGCCAGTACAACCTGGGGCAAAACCGCTCTTGAGGGGGAAATTTTACTGAATGTTCACTAAGTATGCTGAACGATGACTGAAAAATCTTAAAACTAGAAGCCTCTATCATTTGAGGATTGTATAGCCCTAAACGTGCTTTGTGTTATAGCCCTGATCAAATGTGGTATCAAATCAAAAATTGCAAGCCAGTGTACCCCAGTAACACAGACAGGGTTGGAACACAGAGATCTCTATTCCTTCAGCTCAGGAAATAACTGAAGGAGAGAAGACAGTTGTGCAGAATGAAGGAGAAAATATACTGATGGTAGGCCTCTAGCTAAATTCTAAATCTTTACCAATTTTGAATATGTTTTAATGGATCATAGTCCTTTGCTTGTGATTTTTTTTGGGGGAAAAAAGCTGTGTTTAACATCATCTGCCTTCTCATGCAGACCCCTTATTTATAGCCCCATTTGTTTCATATTACTCATAGCACTAGGGAAAGGCTCTTTGAGTTTCATGACTCTGTCCCCTCAGGTATTTCCAGCAGCGTTTATCGCAAAATCAGAGTCCTTCACATTCCCCTATCCCCCAACTTTCAATCCAGCTCCTTATGGTCCTCTGATTTCTGGGCTTCACAGCATTCTCAGCAATACACTGGCCCACTATCAGCCAGTACCACTTTATTCTGTCACTCTTCCCTAGTTTCTCCTTATATCTTTTCCCTTCTGAATCCCTTCCTGCCTCTGTAATCACTGTTTGTCAGAAAGAGTTGTCTCATTCACATCATCCCAGCTACCCCTCCCAAATATTGTATGCAATCTCCATCTCTCACTTTCTTCCATTTAAACAGTTACTTAAACTCCACAAGATCTAGTGAAAGGACAAGTCGATCCACTACTGTAATTTACTGAATGGTTAACACACCTGGACACTGGCTTGTTCTCAAAGTTGCATGAGAAAGTTGATCAAAGCAAAAGGGAAACATGCTTGTCTTCTTAGCTTGTCAGAACTTGTGGGGAAACTAAAATTCAGATGTCAGGCTGAAATAAAGAAGATCTGCAGAAATCAAATTCTTGCTGTCTTCACAGGGAGATGTACCACCTGTCACTATTATCTGGATGCCCCAATAAAAAAATTATGCTGTCATTGATAGTAAGAAAACAAATGCTAGCATTGCAAGGCCACAAGAACTGGTGGACTGTTAGTTTTGTTATTAGCTTGAGTGAATTTACTCAGTGCAAAATTAAGTTGGGTACAAGGTGTCTTTTGTTATGATGTAGAGTTTCAGTGTGGGTTAATACCAGAGACCTTGAAAATATCTGCACAGGCTAAAAACAGAGGCCATGAGACTATAAACATCTCACTGGCAGTCAGTTCTGGTTCTTGAATTATACTCTTAAGTGCTGAGAACACTGCTTTATATATAACAAGAAGGACAAGGAAGCAATTAAACAAGTGCATGTAGTTTATGCACTGTTTATGAATAAGACAAATAAATTATGTGGCCATGGGAATTTAACACTCCCAGAATTGCAGAACATATCATCCAAGGAAAGGAGACCACAGAATTAAAATTCACTGATAAACTCAAACATTTTCGAAATGTACTAAATTTTGATATTTGAAAAGAATTGCTGCTGGCAAGTGGTCATCATCCTGGGATCATCATGGAATTTCCTTCCTAAAAACTATGTCAAAGCTGCAAGCACATCATCTGTTTCAAGGACCAAGGCTCTTCAAATGTCTTTTATCATGTCAGTCAAGTTTTAATGCTGTATAGAAGTCTGTGTCTGAGGGCATAAACTACATGCACTTGTTGTCTCAAGCGCTGTAATTCCTGAATAAGCAATACTGAACATAAATTCAGTTCGCCTAGTGTAATAACTATCAGTATGCCAACCATCACACTGACAAGCCCTGAAATGGTCAAGGAATTGCACTAAATAATCATTGTAGGTCCCTTCCAGATGGAAATATTCCATTGTATTCTATGTATGCTTCTCATAATTGTCTGCAAATACATCCATTAAATCCTCAGTGTGGGTTGGTTCTCCCACTGAAATAAAAGAGAAACCTGCAACAGAACCAGGGTTTTAGACATCACACAGGAACACAGAGTTTCATAGAATACAATGTTGGAATTGTTGTGGACAGACCTTCATTAGGAAGTGTTAGAGTGTAAAACAGACTGGGTTGAAACAGTTCACAGTTTCTGGACTATTATAATTTGTTTCTTACTTTTGTGCTTTACATTAGAAATACATATATATATGTGTGTATATGTATGTGTGTGTGTGTGTGTGTGTGTGTGTGTGTGTGTGTGTATATATATATATATACATATATATATATATATCGCTGCATATCATCTTACCTCAATTCTGCTGCTTTAATACTAAATAATTAAAAGACAGGGGCTCAATCTTCTGCCACTTTTAGGCTATAATACACAAAATGTCATTCTGTCATTGCAAAATTATTCCAGAAGCTAATTATTCGTGTTCTGAAGGCATTGTTTTCCTGCTTCTTTACCTGATGATTGAACAAGGAACTTGCCCGAGGAAAGAAGGGTGTGTCTGTTCTGTGGAGCTGGTGGTAAACGTTTGTGGAGGAAGAACTTAGAGCACCTAAGGAACTACAAGAACAAGCTGGACTTTTGGCCTCAAGTCATGTAGTTTAGTTGGAGAAATGTCTGATGGGGTAGGTGGTGAATTAAAGTGTAGGCTAAAATTCAGGGAGATGTAGCACATTAGAGGCTTGCCTCAAACAATACAATTAAGAAATGCTTAATAAGCTACTTCTTCAATCAGGGAACTTCTGGGGTAAACTTCATTATAATTATTCTCAGTGTTTGTATGCATGCAGTATTAAGGTTATATTCACAAACTGTTTTGCACAGCAAATATTGAGTGTCAGGTGTTTTCATAAATTGTTCATTTTTAGTATCCTAACATTCAACAGACTATAGTATAGCTTTTAACTCTATGTAATTCCTGAAATTATACTGTTGTAGCCCATATGAGGTACATCAGTAATACTTGCAGTATGGTTTCAACCTTCCATTTTTTTCTGGAAAATTTTCATTAAAATTTTAAGTATGTATTACTCGTTGCATAAATGCAATCTTTTTTATAGGGTCTGTATTTCACTGAGATCCCTTTTTGTAACAGTCGCTAGGCACCCCTACGAAAGCTACACTTGCATTTGTATCCACCTGTGACTCTAGTCAATGTAATTGACCAGTACAAATGGTTAGTATGAGTTCTGTTGCCTGGATACTTTCTCATCTATGAGACAACTTCAGGCAACTGACCTGCTTCTGTAGAACTAGCTGGTTTTACACAGATATAAATATTTCATATGGTCTGTAATTCTTGGTCACACAAAGAAAGAAAAATACATCTATACAGTGTTCTCACATCTTCTACAATTCAATCCTTTGTAAAAGACAGCATCCTTTTCAAGAGCCACTGGCATATTGCAGTATATCATTTGCCAGGGCCATTTCTGATTTGAAATTGAGGCAATTTCTGAAGCTGTCTCTCACGTAGTACTACATAGCTTGGAGTCTGCTGGTTGTGTTCAATCAGTCACTGCAGTCTGTCAAGAGGCAGTTCTCTTTGGGGAACAGTCGATTCCAGCAAAAAGGATTACTGTTTTCTAAGTGTGGTACTAACATTATAGACTTGGGACTCAACTCAGTTTCATATCCCTCAACAAAAAACATCAAAACCCAAGACAAATCATATAGAGCAAACAAACAAAAAACAAACAAAACAAAAAAACCCAAAACAAACAAACAAACAAAAAAACACCATCAGACATGTACCACAAAATCGTAACAATTACTGATTTTCAGTTCCATTAAAACCTCACAGATAATCCAGAATGTACCTGCATGTCAGTCAGAGAAGGATTTTGGAGAAAAATAATCTCAGAAGTGTCTTTATCCATTGCTTCACCATTTATTTCCATGTATCATGGAAAGTTTTATTTGAACCAAGTCTCTACAACTCCAATAAGGAGAATGTAGTGTGGCGTGTCTCCCGCCGTGCCTGCATGGGAGAGGCCAGGAGGAAATGGCCTTAAGGCGAGACAGGGGAGATTCAGATTAGGTATCATGAAAAAAAAAAATGGTCACTGTCAGGGTGGTCAGGCATTGGAATAGGTTTCCCTGGGAGGTGGTGGAGTCACCACCCCTGGAAGCTTTTAAGGGTCTCTCGGGAGGACCACGCAGCCGGGGCGCGTTCACCGCGCACCGCCACCATGGCGCCCGCGTCCCTGCGGGCCCCGCCCCGCCGCTGCCGGGGGGCGCCAGGCGCTGAGGGCGCGGCGCCGGAGCGCCCCCTGCCGGCCGCGAGGGGGCCCTGGGAGAGGGAGTCCGCGCCCGCCGGCGGCGCCGATTGGCTGCGGCCGGGAGGAGGCGTGGCAGGCCCGGGAAAGGCGGCGCCGATTGGCTGCGGCCGGGAGGAGGCGTGGCAGGCCCGGGAAAGGCGGCGCCGATTGGCTGCGGCCGGGAGGAGGTGCGGCGGGGCGGGGAGCGGCGGCGCAGTCGCGGTTGGGCTGTGCGGCTGCTGACATCTCGACATGGCTCGCGAGTTCGAGCTGTGCCCTGGGCGGCGCATTGGCGGCGACCAGCCCTGCTTCATCATCGCCGAGATCGGGCAGAACCACCAGGGCGACCTGGACATCGCCAAGCGCATGATCCGCATGGCCAAGGTGCGCGCAGGGGGAGGCGGGTGAGCGAGAACGCCGGAGCGCAGCCAGGAACAGCGCGGGAGGGTTTATTCCAAACACAGATTGTCTGCAGGGAGACCCTTGCGTTTGACTTTGGTAAAGTGACTGGAGCTCCTGTCCTGTGAGGAGCGGCTGAGGGAGCTGGGTTTGCTCAGCCTGGATAAAAGGAGGCTCAGGAGGGACATTATCACTGTCTACAACTCCCCGAAAGGAGGGTATAGCCTGGTGGGCTCTTTTACCAGGCAGGCAGTGACAGGATGAGAGGACACAGCCTCAAGCTGTGCCAGGAGAGGTCAAGGCTGCACAACGGGAAGGCTGAACAGACATCGGAATGGGCTGCCCAGGGAGGTGGTGGAGTCGCTGTTCCTGGAGGTGTTGGAAGGAAAGACTGGACGTGGCACTTGAATGCCATGGTCTGTTTGACAGCGTGGTGTTCAGTCACCTCAAGGACTCGATGATCACAGAGGTCTTTTCCAGCTAATTCATTCTGTGATCTTGTGTCATGGCTGCAGCCCCGCAGCTGGGACATGAGCTCACGGGGAATTTAGGAAGTATCAGGCAGCTGCTAAACCGTCTCTAATGAACCTCCAGTTTGATTTGGTTGATATTAGGGCTTTATTGCAGTAGAACTTGAGTCATCCAGTAAGCCAGCCAAACTGCTTTCAAATTCGATGTTATATCTGTTAGAAAACCGCACATCATCATAGCTTGGGGCATGGTGTATTCATTTCTGTGACTAGGCTGTACGTGGAGACTGCTCTAATGAGGATATGTCTTCACTGTGTGTCTTCAAATGAATTATTATTGCTGGAGGTGTTCAAGAGCTGCCTGGTGCTGGTGATGTGATCCAGGGGTAACTGTGGTGATGCTAGGTGGATAGTTGGACTAAATGATCTTGAATGTTTCTTCCAACATTGATGATTCTTGTGAATTTCAGATTCATACTCCCTGTTCCACAGAATCCTGTGTCCTTTTTTAATGTAAAATTACCAGTGACAACTAATCTAGGAAAAGCACCACATAAGTCAACTCTTCGAATAAGCAGCATGAATAGCTAAGTAGTTTTATAGGTTTAATATGATTTCTCTCAACTGCTGCTCTACTAAGTGTATCAGGACTTTGAAATAAAGGGGTTCATGTGTGTGTAGGTCCACAGTCACTCTGTGTTCATTACAATTTTTGTGATTGCTGTCATGATAGTGTGAAAACTCTACAACAGATGAGCACATCAGTTAGTTGCTCCCTGCATGCAGTTAGGATGAGTGCAGTTTCACTTGCATTTGCAGTCAGTGTGCACCAGCTTGTTTTGCAGGACTGTGGAGCAGACTGTGCTAAGTTCCAGAAGAGCGAACTGGAGTACAAATTCAACAAGAAAGCCTTAGAAAGGCCTTACACCTCTAAACACTCCTGGGGAAAGACCTATGGGGAACACAAGCGCCACTTGGAGTTCAGTCATGACCAGTATAGAGAGCTAAAGAAGTATGCAGAGGAAATTGGCATTTTCTTCACAGCTTCTGGCATGGATGAGGTATGTAAGCCATACTGGGATAACAAGGGGAGTCAGGCTGTTGTGTCTGTTGGGCATTACTCAGGTGTGATAGTTCTTATGTAAAAGGGATATATTGACAATCGATTTCTAACTGAGAGACCTAATTTGCCAGTTCACCTGTGTCTCTGCAGTGATTGGCTGAATATTTTGGAAGATTTGCCATATGTGTTGAGATACTTATTGACAGTAAGTAATGTTAGGGACAAGGTTTCATTTTGACCTTCATAAACAATTGAGGCTTTGAGAGTGTAGCTCAAGATGGCAATCAGACTGCTCTCTGGTGTTGTCTGGTGTGTTGGTTTCAAGCATATCAAATTTCCTTCTGTATTTAAACCTATTATTTCCCTCTTTTTTTTTCCTCCCTCCTTGTGGTTTACTAGACTCCTGTGGTGTTTCTAAGCAACAGAAGTGTTTATGCCCCTACTTCTTTTACTAGTCTCATGGAGGGGCTCAGCACCTTGCCCTGTTACTGCTGAGCCGTTTACTGATTTTTGCCAGTGGGCTCTTGAACAGTCAGTCACCAGCATCACAACTCCACAAAACTCCTGCTGCTGTTCCCCTTAAAACATGTGTACTTACAGCTGTTGCACTTTGCTTTCCTCAGAGTGATGGTGGTGACAGTGTTAACAAATGCAACATACAGTTGAAATGTGTAAGCTGTAAAAGTCAGGTAACACTTGAACTTCAGTATAGATGAAATATTACAGATTTATTTTTCTTCATAGCCTAGAAAATACAGAGAACCAAACTGAAAGAGACCCTACCAGAAGTAAGGCTAGCTACTCTCACATATGGCCAGCACAGGAATGTCCCTGGCTTTCTGCAAGTAGACATATCCAGGACAGGACAAGGATATGATTTACTTAATGTTTTAAGGCAATGTGTTCAGTGTCTCATTCTTGCAATCAGAGACAATTCCTGATATATCAGTGTTACTTCTTGTAATTTGTTCTTACTCTTCATCTGACAATAGACAAATATGTTCTGTGTTTATGTCAATAGCTCAGTGTCAAGGATTCAGAAATAGATCTGTGACAAGAGAGTGTGGTGATGTTTCTTTTATTGCTATCTTCACATCTAGAGGACCTGCTGAACAACATGCACTCCTTTAAGAAAGGAGTAAATGAACCCAGGAGTCTTGAACTTCTGTATTTGGGATCTTAAGGAACCGTGTGCCTCTGGGGAGGAAAAAACTCCACAGTCCTCCTTTGATGTTAAAACCTCTGGTTTCTAAATGCTGTAGAGCAACACAGAACACCTTTTATAGGCAGCAGCTAAGATCACTTTCTGCTGCTGAGATCCCTCTTTTATTCTGCTGTGCACCTTTGTATGTGGCTTTGTCAGGTAATTAACAGAACTGATACATGATGTGCTTTCTTTTTGAGCAGTAATTACAATACACAGATCCTAAGATTTCTGGTGGTACTTCTGCAAGACAGGGGTTTGGAACTTAAAGAAAATATTGCATAAATTGACATAAAAGGTCTTTGAGAATACATTAACTTCTGAAAGTTTTTATACAATAACTTCTGTAAATTTAACATAATCTCCAGAAGTCCAGTTATGTCAAAGAGGTTAAATTATGCGTTTGACTGTATGAGGAAATTACTGAAGTGATGTGTGAAACAAATAGAAATTATTAACTTCTTTATCTATTCTGTTCCAGTGTGTACTGGAGACAAAGCAGGATCTCATTGAACCACTCCCTTTAATGTCATTCCTGTTATTTGAAATTGCTTCCTGGTTCTTGAATCTCTTAAAGAAGAGCTGCTAATTTTCAAGAGATATTTGCCTAATGAAGAGTGGCCTTAGATACAAGGTCTACCTGTCATAATTTTTCTTTGCCATCTCTGAGATAAGATCTTTGCCTTTTTAATGTAGAATACTCATTATCTTTATACACAATGCATCTGATATATTAAATAGTGAATAGAGAGATGTTATACATCACAGGTACTACAAGAAATTGAATCTCCATCATACTGATGATGGAAAAATTGGACCAAATAAGACATAATTATCTTCATGGACATTAGCATTCTTTCTCTGGCACTAACTAAATTTAACTGCAACAAGGAAAGAGCTGAAGAAATTGGAAGTGTTTGTGGGTAGTTGACAGGGAACGAGGCAACTATTTCATTATTTTCACCAAAGGTGAATGAAGGATTTAAATGAAATACCTCTTGCCTATGATAGATTTGGAATTTAAATTTTCTCCCAGTAAAGTACTAACTTTTAAAAGGCCACTTACTGATGTAATACCCATTTTCAGAAAGCCCCTGATAATTCTTGAATTGTTATCAATATAGCACACATATTTTTAGACAAAGACAGAGTATAATTGGCATTTAAATAAATGGTTTTATAGTCTTTGCTTTGGCATATTTTATTGTCTAGTATCTCTCCTAAAAGCAAACTCATTTTGGATTTTCCCTTTCTATAAACACTGTGGCTTAATATTTCTAACCTTCAGGATGTGTGTGGCTGGAAAACTGTGCGTGCTTGTAGCACATTTCTTCTTCAACAGGCAGACTTCAGTCTACAGGTAGTTGCTCTCTCTGGTAGTGTTTGAACAAAGAGAGAAAAAAGCAAGAATGCTGTGGTACACAAGTTCATCTTTAAGCTGAGGTGGAGCTCACTTGTACTGAGCAGCAAAATGTGCAGCTGGTGTGACCAGCTGTGGTGGGAGACCAGAGACTGCCTTGAGACAATTATCCCAGTCAAAAATCTGCACTAAAATAGAAGTATGAAAGAAGGCATCATAATGATACTCCACCTGGAGGGAAATCAGAAACTAACATTGTCAGGATAGCAAGTGTTATATCAGGAGCAGTGTTTTTTTGGGAGGATGTCTATAATACTTACCATGTTTAATTAATCTTTGGGTTTGCTGTGTTAAAAGGTTGTTTATTTCCAAAACAGTAGTTCTTTATCCCTTGATATAGCTGAAGTGGACTGTTAAAACACAGTGGTTTCTTTTCCTTGTAGATGGCTGTGGAATTTCTACATGAATTGGATGTTCCATTTTTCAAAGTAGGATCAGGAGATACAAATAATTTTCCATATTTGGAAAAGACTGCAAAGAAAGGTAAGCATTTTCTTTGAGCCACCTTGGTGAACATCACAATTTTTCAGTTGCTCAGTTATTAGATTTTTCCTCCAGTTGACTTCTGGGAAAAAATCTCTGAAGTTTCTTTAAAAGAAACTCGCACAGACTTTGAAAAAAAATAGTTTCACCCAGCATTCTTTTCTAGTTTTACTGAATAAATTTTCTTTAAAAATTTATTTTAATCTTGATACTTTCTTGTAGAGCTAGGATAAAACTTGTGCATATTTTTTCATGGCTAGGCCGCCCAATGGTGATTTCCAGTGGGATGCAGTCAATGAATACAATGCATCAGGTTTATCAGATTGTGAAGCCCATCAATCCAAACTTCTGCTTCCTGCAGTGCACCAGCGCATACCCGCTTCAGCCAGAGGATGTCAATCTCCGTGTTATATTGGTCAGTGAGTAACCCAGAGCGTGCTGTGGGTAGGCTAGCAGAGAAGGGCTGTGTCCTTTTCCTTGAGATACACTTCCAGGTCTCAGCACACGCTGGAATTGGGTGACTGTTCTCTATGCATGTTTGCTGCAGTTTTTAAATACAATGTTGAATAAATCTGTTTTGTATACAGATTAAGTTTAACCAATCCAGTGGGTTCTTGGATGAAAATAGGGTACTATTACCGTTACTTACACTGATACAGGCTTTGAAGACCTTGGATAGAACTGAATTAAAAGGAGAAGCATGAGTTGTAGAAGAGATCATGCTTCTTTTTTCTTGTCAGTATTGATAATATTAGTCAGCTTTGGAATGTGGTGATTGGTAATGCAGTGTGACTTAGTGATTTTAAAAAGCTGCATTCTCTGCATAACCAACTGCTTATTTTATGGCACAGTATTTGTCCGCAGCAGTTATCACTGTTAAATTTTGATTTGTCTTTGAAACTGCTGCCTTAGTAATTCACACCAGCTCTGTTGTGATTCAAGGCATATCAGTCAGCTTTTCCTGATATCCCCATTGGCTATTCGGGGCATGAAACTGGCATAGCCATTTCAGTGGCAGCTGTTGCTATGGGTGCTAAAGTACTGGAACGCCACGTGACTCTCGACAAAACGTGGAAAGGAAGCGACCACCAAGCATCTCTGGAGCCGAATGAACTGGCAGAGTTAGTGAAAGCCATCCGTACTGTGGAAAATGCAATGGGTTCTCCAATCAAACAACTCTTGCCTTGTGAAATGGCTTGCAATGAAAAGGTAACTTGATTTTGGTTTGTGTAAACCTGCAGCTAATTTAGACCTATAGCTAATAACTCTGTATTCAGAAAAATAGCTTGCAAATTGTTTATTGCAGTAGTGTTTCTGCCTTTGCACTTGCAGAATTTCACACTGCATGATGTTGACAGTTCTGATTATAATACAGTTCTATGTTTATTATCCCGTGGTTAACTAAGTTGAGTAGGAGCATGGAATGATTTAGGTTAGAAAAGACCCATTAGGTCATTCAGCCCAAACTAACACTGCCAAGTCCAACCACTAATGTATGTTCCTAAGTGCCATGTCTACACATTTTAAATAACTCCGGGGATCATGACTCAACCGCTTCCGTGTTCTAGACTGTTTGAGTGCTTGATAACCCTTTTAGAGAAGAATTTTTCCCTTATATCCAGTCTAACCCTCCCCTGGCACAGCTTGAGCCCATTTCCTCTTGTTCTGTCACTTGCTGCCTGGGAGAGGAAACCAGCCCCCATTTGACTACAGCCTCCTTTCTGTAGTAGTTGTATAGGGTGAGAAGGTCCCCTCTGAGCCTTCTTTTCTCCAGGCTAAACAACCCCAGCTCCCTCAGCTGCCCCTCACAAGACTTGTGCTCCAGACCCTTCACCACTTTTGTGCCCCTTTTCTGGACTCACTCCAGCACTTCAATGTCCTTCTTGTAATCAGGGGCCCAGAACTGGACACAGGATTCAAGGTGTGGCCTTAGCAGTGCCAGGTACCTGGTAATAGTAATAGGAATAATATCTCTATGATTGTATATGAGATGCTTTTACACTAAGCTAAAATACAAGTCATTCTAATCAGATTCCCTCCATTGTGATTTTGAAAAATTCCAGTGAACCACTGTCAAGTTTCAGAAAACACGTGCATGTTCTTGGCAGCCTGGTTATAGTGAAAGTAACCATGCTAAATTAATCTTCATTTGGAATAAGTAATGGAGAAGGCAATTCTATGCAACCTATTGTCAAATAACTGCAGAATATTTTTTATCCTTTTTTGTTATAGCTAGCAATGTATTTAACTTAAACTGTTTTGGTTTTTTTTCCCCTCCCCTGCAGCTGGGAAAGTCGGTGGTGGCAAAAGTGGCAATTCCTGAAGGTGCAATATTGACACTTGACATGCTGACAGTGAAGGTGGGAGAGCCGAAGGGATTTCCCCCAGAATCCATTTTTGATCTGGTGGGCCAGAAGGTTAAAAAGAACATTGAAGAAGATGAAACCATCACTGAGCAAGCAGTGGAAAATCATGTAAAAAAAGTGAAGTGCTAAACCAAAGCACTCCTTTCCATATTTCTCAATGTACTACCACACAACATGTTTGAGAATAGCAGCATGGTAGATTAGAAGAAAGGAGTGTAATTATGAGGGTGCAAACAGGTTAGAATTTTCATGTTCTCATCAGCAGGAAGTTTCAGAAACAAGGGGATATAAATTATGAAAATTTTATTAGAAACTGTATAGCATTGTGCCTATGCCGTGGTCCTCTCTTCTCCATTCCATGTAACCTATTTGAATTTTGACTTTTGCCAAATATAAACTCACTGCTGCTTTCCAGCTTCCCTTTTCTGTTAAGAATACAGAAAATTACTTATTCTGTTAAGAATAAGTAAATCGTGAGAATTTGGTCTAGACTTGGAATTGTTCTAGCCCTGTATCTTTTGATATTTCTCTCTTTTCTGCCATTTTCCTCACCTCTGTGATAGTAGGACTCTGGTTGGAGTTGAATACAGATAGTGAAAGTTTACATACACTGAACAGAAAACTACCAACTGCAACCTGGATGGATTTCTTTTTAAGATGAAAATCTTAAAAGTGTCATGATAAAGCAGTGGGTTGCAGGAATCTGTATTATCTGAGAAAATTAGCTTCTTGAGAAAGCTAAGTTCTCAAGAGACAGTACCTGGAAAGGAAGTATACAGTAGATTTAGAAAGGTCGCATTTAAGGGGGAAGAAAGCCTTTTGTGTACTGAAAGGACAAAAGGAAAGACAAAGAGATTGAGCAGGGAAGAGAAGTAAATCTGAGATGCATCATTGAAAATAACCTAAGCTTCAGGAATTGTGAAAAGCGTCTGTTGCAAGTTGAGTGAAGTCTGGAATATTAAGCCGATTCTGCAGCACATTTGGCTGCCTCTGTTTGGGCCTGGGGGACAACTTCTTAGGTAGGAAGCCAAATCCTAGTGAAGCTTGAGCAGCTTTTTTTTTTTTGTACTAACCAGCAAATCCTCTACTTTGGGGTTTTTCTCTCAACACTGTGTGTGAGACGGCTGAGGCTGACTGCCTGGCTACATCACACCATTATGCTTCAGCATGATGGTCAGCACACCTTTTGTGTGCTCTGCTCTTGCATCCCAGCTTCTCACCTTTCAAGTGAGAAATGCAATCCCACTCCTACTGCCTGCTGCTTTTCCCTTTGTCCAGAAGGGAGACATATAACAGCAGCTGCAAACCAGTCATTCTTCAATTACCCTGCTTAGCATGAAACTGCTTTTCAGTTATTCATCTGCTTTTTTTGCTGTGGTGGAATCATTTATTAGTGATGGTTACTTGGAACTTGCTACCTTTTGGTCATGAGTTGGTGAAGTATCTTGAATTTGATGGTGAGTGATTTTGTACCTATAAACTGTTTACTTTTAAAATGTTTACCCTTGTGCAATTCTGAGGAAATTGTATTCATATCTTCAAATGGGGAAGCAGAGGGTTGAGTCATGAACTTGACCATATGTGAGCTGTGACTGATGCAATATGCTTGTCTTATATTAAAAAGCTACTCAATTGTTATAAGATTTTTTTTATTATTATTTCAAATTTGAGAAATAAATTTAGCTTATAAAACAAGCGCTTGTTTCTGCTTTTCAGCCTGTGGTCAGACCTTGACTTTGCCAGCACTGGTGATACAGGGCCTTTAGTATTTAATTGTAAGATTACCTGACCAGTTTCAAGTAGCAGTGGCTTTTCCCTCTTAACTGGGCTTGTCCTGGAGACTGCTGTAAGCAAAGGCTCCAGAAATTTCCAGGACTTTAATTAATGTATTAATGGGGGGAGAAATATCCATATACAGAAACTTGCAAGCTGTGTCCCCTAGTTTTATTGTGAACGTTGCAAATTGGACAGAAGGATAAATGGGCCACAAATGCACTTCTGGCCTGGTGTTTTTATTGCACCTGGAGCCCTGCTGACATTTCATCCTCTGTTAAGGATTGTACACAGCTTTTTCTCATGTGTTCACTCAGTGGGAAGAATAGGGCCACCCAGAAGTCCCAATTCAGAGTTTCTGTCACATGTAAGACCAGCTAATGACTATTAAATGTGGCCACAGAAGCTCCAGCTTCCAAAGACACTTTTCCAAGAGTTAGTGCCAGTTTTTGATTTTTCCAATATGACACTTAAATATGAATTAAATCACTTAGTGCATTATTATCCAAATCTGACCTTGTCAATGATAACAATATGCAGTATATAATCTTGAAGCTTGAACCAAACTAGACCTATTGCCAAACACAATTGCAGCCTCTACAGGCTGATGAGGGTAGGGAGTTGATTAAAAAAATTTTCACAAAGTCAATATCCAGGTTCCAGTCTGAGTTGTTTCTTTCAACCTGACTTCTTCCATTTTGCAAGTTGAAAAATACTAGATACAGCACTTCAGGTGGTACAGCAATACCATTTATAAGTCAAATCGTCTTCCCCCACTGGAAAATACTTAAAAAATACAGTTGGCTTTCTTGAGCTTACTGTTACAAGTTGAAAAACGTACAATAGTACATACGGCACTTTGAGTCATACATCAGCATCATTTATAAAAGCCAGATCACCTTCTGTCATTGAAAAAAAAATACACATTAAAAATCACAGTTGGTTTTCTTGAATTTACGTTGCCTTCTGAAAGCATCATAATTACAGCTTTGATACAACAGACATGTAGATTCCGATTAACGTAGATATTTGCTGAAGTGACATTAATAGAAAAAGCCTGGAATGGTAAGCTTTATTTTGCTTTATTTCTTATGTTAGTTTGCATGTTCTAATGGACCCTTCCCAGAGCCTCAGGGCTGGATAAACTGGTTCTGTGAACTTGCAGCGGAAGGTGTGCAAATGAGCCATGCCATCACAAACATTGTAGAATGAAAGGATTCCTGCTTCATAATCTAGAAAAATGCCAATGCAATCAGGATCATCTTCTATCAGGATGGGGATTCTCTCTCCCTTGTGAAATGCCCAGTATTCAAAATCAAACTTCTTCAGGCACCAAGATGCTCTATTCCAGCCCAGTCGACAGGCTTCAGAGTCTCCTTTCCTGCCAATGGTAGGGTAGGCCACGCCAATCCACCATCCTGCTCCAGCGTGAAGCAGGTCAACTTCCCAGTAATGGCTCCCAGAGAGGAATGCGTCTCTGCTTAGCACTTGCCACAATTTATCAAATCTCTGGGGACTACAGGGGTAAAATATTCTCCTCCAGCTACAGCTTACTTCAAGACGGTCATCAGACAATTTCAGTCTCGGGTGAATGCTGTCATATTCCCAGGTTGGTGATCTTGCATCTGCAGTCAAAGCCATAAACATACTTGCTACATTTCTCATGACCCTTGGAAGAAGTCCAAGTTATAAAATGCCTATAAAGGAGCCCAGAGTTGGCAGTGTCTTGGGACAGTCAGAAAGCCTGTAGTCCCAGGAACTTGGGCTGGAAAAGGCATGCCAAGGGGATCACAGATCAACTGCTGCCTCCGCACCTTTGTGATCTGGGCTAACCATGGTGATGGGAACCTCAGCCACAGCACCAAGGTTACTTTATGCTTAGGGTTAGGGTTCAGCCAGAAAGCCCGCAGGTCCAAGGACACTGGGTCTGGAAAAGGCGTGCCAGTCTGAGCTAGACAGGACCCCAACATTGCTGACTATGTTAGTAGGGATGGCATTTAGCTAGCCACAGAGCCTACAGCTCCAGGGACATTGGGGCTGGAAAATGTATGCCAAGAGCATTGCTGTCCCCACACCTTTCTAAGCTAGGCCACCAATGTGATGGGCACCTCAGCCACTAGCACCAAGCTTCCAGCTGGGTCAAGGTCAGGATTCAGACAGCCACAGAGCCTACAGCTCTGGAGACACTGGACTGCAAAAGGCGTGCCAAGGGAATCACAGCAGGGCACCAACACTGACACCCCCACACATTTCTAATCTGGGTCACTCATGGTGATGGGGTAAGGAGAAGCCATAAACAGAGAGTTATAGTCCCTTGGTCTCTTCAGCCTGGAGGAGACAGAGGTTGACCTCATTGCAGTCTATAACTTCTTCGTGAGGGGGAGAGGGGCAGGCACTGATCTCTTCTCTGTGATGACAATGACAGGACCCGAGGGAAGAGCCTGAAGTTCTGTCACACAAGATTTAGGTTAGCTATTAGGAAAAGGTTCCCCAGAGAGGGTGTTTGGGCACTGGAACAGGCTCACTAGGGAAGTGGTCACAGCACCAACACTGAGTTCAAAAAGTGCTTGGATGACGCTCTCAGATACATGGTCCTGTACAGGCCCAGGAGTTGGACCCTCGTGATTTTTGTGGATCCATTCCAGCTCAGGAGATACTAGGACACCAGTATAATCATACTTACGTTTTAAGAAGAGAAACCGATCAATGGGAGTCATTGTTTTCAGCACTGTCCCAGGCTCCTTCTTTGCAGAGGGATTGAGGCTACTGAAAACATCTAGGCAAAGATAAAAAGGGACAGTTAGGACAGTTTGCCAGTTTTCCAATTATCATTTTCCAACTTCATGAACAAACTATGTTACTTTTTCTGGGAAGGGGCTACTCACTCTGTATGCTTTCAGCATTATACTCTTTAGATAGCATGGAGGTGATGGACAAGTGTTGCCAAAGAAATGACACCAAGAAATCACACCTGATTCCTTAAAAAGTAGCCCTTATCAGGTGAAAAGACCTGAAGACAGCTGCAGGTGCTTGGTGCAGAGCACACATCCTGGAGTGGCCTTTCAGATCAGGTCCAACCATTTGCCCCAGCAACCTGCTACTGTCTTTTCAGTGGCAGTTCTCTGATAAGGGACTAAAAGACAGCTGGGTGAAATGTGATGGCCAGTGTTACCTGCTCACTCAAAGAGCAGCAGAATTTTCCCATGATTATTTAGCTTTGTAGTTCTGATTAGAAAACCTTCTTGACTTAATCACGCCAAAGGTGATTTAAGGATGAAATAACAGCTCAAAGACAAAAGGACTTCTAAATAGAACATGTTAGCTCAGCTTTACAGTACAAAAAATCATCAATTTTTTTCAGACTAAGGCAGATCACCAGGTAGATGAATTAAAAAAAATCTTTCAAATTTCAGAGGTACCCCAGTGCCAATTGTAACTCACTGAGAGAACATACTTTCTGTAGGTGTGATGGACTACATTAAATTGTATTGAAATACCTGATAGAACTGGGGGGAAAAAAGCAGCAGACAAACCAAAGATCATTTTCAGAGTTGGAAGAGAAACCTCTTATGTTCCTAAATCACCTCTACTATAGCAGCATTATATCTATGCTGAAAACAGCACCCGTGTCTGAAACACAGTTAGTTCTCCACGATTCGGTAAAAAGTCCTGTTCTTACTTAAAAAGTACACTTTATTTGCAAAGAGAGAAGAAGAAACCAAAATTCAGAGCACTCTCCCAGGTACCTTCTTTAAGCCGGGTTTCCAGTGGTTTCTGTAGAATGGACTGAAGAACTCTGATGAAGTGTTTATAATGGTTAAGTAAGTGATCATATGAGAGAGGTATTGGATGCCACTCTTCTAACAGGTGTCTGGATTCCTTGATTTCCTTCTCAATTTCTGTGTACTTCTGAGGACAGAAAGCCAAATGCTACAATTAGCAGAGGCTGTGACATGAAAGGACTCTTCCCTCCCAGCTCCTGTATTCCACAGTCCAAGGACAGCTCCATCACTTGGTAAACCTCTGGGCCATAACAGGCAAGCTTTGCTGAGCTAGCTCTAATGAGCCTGCCTTTTAGCTCATTAGACTGCCCATTACCTCCCCCTGCCAGCAGAGCCAGTGGCCACCCCAGACATGGAGAACCCAATACCATGGTTAAAAGAGATCCCTCCAGGATGGAAATGAGTTTAGCCTGGCCAGGACCCGTTGTGGGAAATCTCATCAATGGCAAAATCAAACCATTAAGTTTTAAAAGCAGTCCGAAGAACAAAATCCAACCTCCCCACAAGAAAATCTCACACAAAATCACAAAGAGCAGCTCCTGAGTGGAGATGTGTTGTTAGCATACACAGCAGAATGCCAGGGTCATATCACAGCAATGGAAACTCAAATCTGACACATTGCAAGGATACAAAAATGCAACCAGAGGCATCATCCTGTAAGAAATGTCATCTTTTGGCTTGTGTCAGGGCATAAGCACATGGCAACACACTCTTCCCAAGGAAGGTCAAGATCATTAGGAGAGAGAAATTGATGTTTATCTCTAGGCAAAAAAGAAAAGCACTGCCCCCTCCAGTGAAGTGATGGCTATTGCTTATGGTGGTGAGGATTTCTTGCAGTTAAGGAAATTACACATTTTAACATCCCTCCTGAGGTTTCCTGAGGGCTGCCTTTTCTCAGATCCTCATATTACAGTCGATGAGGAAAGACTTGATCCAACATTTGTCTTCAAGATTAAGAGACATGTATCTGTCTTTTCCATCTATGCTTAAAATTAACATGAATTTCATACAGACCTGAAATCAATGCCATAGCAGGAACACCTAATAGCTCAAAAATCAGGAACCAAATTTGTTCACCAAAACACCAACAAAAGGCAAACTAAAAAGTAGTTAGAAAGATGCTGTTTACATACAGAAGGATCTATAGAAGACATCACTAGAGAAATCTGACAAGGACTATCTGGGTAAGAGGTAGAAAGAGACCATACAATACCACCTCCAGGAAATTAATAGGATCACTGTCCTGTTGTATTTTTCTGATTCGATGTGTGAAGGTCTCTAGGGCTGTAAGCTGTTCTTGACAGGACATCAAATGCTGGTCATGTGCTCCCAGGGCTTGCTGAGTCTTTTCATCAATGAAGTTTTTTGCCAGACACTCTTCTTCCCGAAGAAGTAACTGAAGCTCAGTCATTTTTTCTGACAGCTGCCGTTTGGTCATATCAGCATGTGCCTATGGATGAAGCAGAAGAATGTCTCCCCCCTGCTCAACAGACCAGAAACATTCCAGACATTTCACTTTCAGGCTTTCAGTACTGTTTTCATTGAATTTTACTGATTTTCTCCATCTCTTCAGAAACAAGCCTCTACCACTTAAGGGAAGGCAGACATGACCTACCTGCTGATGTCTGGATGGAAAAGGTTGAGAGAAGATTCCAAGATGCCTATTTATGTAGAAAAATCTGTTTTCAGCTGGAATTAAGAGGGTACAAATTGCAACAAGAAGCAAACCTTGTCCTTCAGTAGTAAGACTTTGACTGCTTTTAAACCAAGCTAGAGACAAGTAGCTGGTAGGAAGAGAAAGCCTCCAAAACAAACTGACATAGACCAAGTCTCTAAAGCCCCCTCAAGCTCTTACTGACATTTCTGTAACAGAACTGCTTAGAGATGCTCTTCTTAGAGCAGCAGGTATTTCATGCTCTATAAATGAAGTGGAGCTTAGCATACATTCCCATTCTTAAGACAGAATCAACAGAACAGTTCTTGTGTTTACTCAACTCTGAATCTAGAAATTAAATAATGCAGTTCAGTGCAACACAAGATACATAAGTGAAGCCAAAATAACATAGACAGCTGCGGATACTCTGCACAAAAATTACACCCTTGGTCTTCCAGAGATGTTCAGCTGATTAAAGAATGAAGACCAGGTCTTTGGAGACTCTCTTCTCTTTGATAGTGTAATACATTGTGATAGATACAGGGAATACACTCTTCTCCTAAGAAGCAGTAGGTGGCTGGGTCTTTGAAAAGCTACAGAGAAAACAAAATGTCTCCCCTTGGAAAATGACTATCCAATGGAGAACAAAACCACACTTTACCTTCACATCATTTACAGCCTGCTCTATGCTCCTTCTGTTACCATCTTCTTGCTCTTTTCTCTCTTCTAGATTCTTCAAGCACAATGCCATGAGTTCCTATACAACAATGAAACAAAATAAAACACTGTTTCATAACAATATCTGTAAAAAACAGAAACAACTATCCAGCTTGATTTCTGTATGGGGGGGGTATTGAAATACTCAGTTTCAGAATCATAGAATATTCTGAATTGGAAGGTACAACTCTTAAATGAATAGCCTTTTATGAGGCTTATTAAGGCCAGTATAGTGATGAACCATAAGGATTTCAACATTTCACCTGGTGGTTATACTGGTAATGTTTGGACAGCTGTACAAATTAGCACAACCTTCTTAAGGCACAGGGAAACCCAAAGTGAAAAAACATTTTCATCTTTAAATCTATGGTGCTGCGTATGTCAAGACTACATGATAATGCATTTAGCAGCTGAAGGGCAGTTAAGTAATTTTATTTAGAGGATAAGTGGAAGGCCCAATTTCAAATCAAAATCCAGTGAATGTCCAGGATTCTTCCCAGTGTACAAATGACCAATAAGATACCCCACTATCACCACAGTGATGCTGTAGTCTGAATGCCTGCAACAGCTAATTACAATGTCAGGATGTCTGGTATCTGTGGTATCAATCATGGTTTCTGTGACACTTGTGGCATGTCCAGCACAGCATAATCATTGTTCTGCTTAGGTCTTGCCCCAGTTTCTCACCTGCAGCCCTCTGAAATTGGCTGCCCTCTGCCCAACAGGTTGAGCAGTCTTGGTGTGCCTGCTAATGCATTTTTGTCATTAGTAACACAAAGGACAGTCAGTGCTGCCCCTCGCTCTCAGTGCTAAAACAGGCCATCAGTAAATACCAGGTAAGCTAGCACCAGCAGTAGCTGTTATCAGTGTCCCCTCCTGCAGCTGAGCCATGAACCTGCATGAAAACACTGTAAAAGCAGGGATTTCTGAGATGACACTCAGGTTCACAGGACACTTATCAAGTGAAGAGAATGCTGATCTTGTGTGCTGAATTCAGGAGCACAGGGAGCATCCTTTTCGATGATTTTAAACAATCTCTGATCCAGAGAGGAGGCAGCTGATGGACATCGCACAATGGTTCTCATCTCTTCTTAGCACTCCCAGCTACGATTTGCTGAAAGAGCTGTGGAAGATTCTTAGTGCAAGAAGTGCTGTCTGGCTGATGTCGCCCCACAAGGGCTGTACTGAGTAACTGTTCACAGCAAACAAAATCACTACTCAAAATACCATCTCTTAGGCTAAAACTATTGATAGTTTGTGCCTAAAATCTCTGCAGCCCAAAGCCAGTAGATGGCGGCAGATTCCTCCTAGGGACAGAGGGTCACATAGGAGTACAAGTTTCTATCCCGCTCGCTTCCTGATTTGGCACAGAGGCAGTCTTTATCAACAGCACGTGCTTCCCTCTGTCCACCCAACCCCCAGGGAAGCAGCAGTTTGTAGATTTGTACACTTTACTTTGCCTCTGATCAGGTTGCCACTGCACAATATGTGCATCATCCACACATTGCCACCCTGTCATGAAGGGAACACAAACACTACAGTGAGTTCCCACCCACAACTGGGACACTTTGGATGAAAGCACACCAGCAGGCAGGCGCAATGCTCTGTGTTGCTCAGACATCTTAAAGGTCTTAGAGGTTTTACATCTGTGCTGCTGTTTGTGGCACGGCCTTCTGCCCTTGTAATGCTCTCTAACATATAGTGCTCCAAGAGTTTATCACGGCCTGTGTACTGGCTCACAATCTGTGTGAACTTCCAAACAGGAGGTTCTGTAGGAATTATTTCTCCCTAGCGTTTACTGTAGGAAACCTCCTAGTAGCACTGCTCCAAAATTATCACATATGGAGTGGGAAGGAACTTTCTGAAATAGTAGAGGAAAAAAGGAAAGAAGCTTCTGAACATTAAACCTCTGTGTTACAGTATTTTAAGTCTCCCAAGCTTAGCACCACAGCATGCAGGCCTCAGCAAGCCTCCTGGCAGGCTCTCCAAGTAAAACACAGCAAAAGCAGGAGTACTAGAAAAGTTGGCAAACCTTCCTGAGGATATTTGGTGGACAGCTACACTGGGAAGAAAAAAATCTTAGAGAAGAACTTCGGGGCTGGCTGTGGCTGGGATGGAGTTAATTTTCCTCATAGCAGCCCGTTTCGTGCTGTGTTTCAGATGTGACTATACTGTGAGTGCACAAAAGACTAGGAGGGGACACAAGCAAGAGACTAATCTAAAGATTAATCAAAAAGATAATCCATACCATATAACATCATGTTCAGCACACTGGAAGTGGGGTGTTTAGGTGGGTTAGCTGTCTTTTGCTCAGGAACTGTCTGGTGAGTGTCCACCTTTGCATCGCTTTTGCTCTTTTTCTCTTCCCTCCACTTCTCCTTCTTCCATTAAACTTATTTTTATTTCAATCCATTAATTTTCTTGGGTTCAGTGTTCCTCTTCCCCTGTCCCACTGGGAAAGGAAGGGGGTAGCTGTGTTGGGTTAGCTGCCTACTGCGGTTAACCCACCATATCCCAGAGGAGTTATCAGAGAACTGTGCATTGGCAGTCACTGTGATCTAGCCAGGTGCAATGGTTGGGCATGGGGGTAAACAAAAATTACCTTTCCGCTTCCCCTGAGGCATCTATATTGCAGTCAAAGGTTCTTCCAGCCTGGTAATAAAAACAAATTCCCTGGGACAGCCAAACTCCTCTGATTCTACATACGAGGTCTGAGGATAAAACGCTTCTGTGTGTGACCTAACTTCCTCCTTGTCCTTTGGTTTATGCGCCTGTTTTGTGGACACTTGGGTGCGACTGATTAACTCTTTCCTTTTTGCACATGAACCATATCCTTGTGCAGTGTCATCAGGCTGACCCTGTCCGCATGGGGTCTACAAAGCACCTGTTGAAGTACAGACAGTACAGAAATTTTGTCCTGCTAGGCAACACAGCCTACAAACCTTGAACTCCACAAGGTGTTTGTTTATAAGGCAAGCAAAGCAAGGCTGAAGGCCGAAGATCAGCTCAGTACTGTGGCACTGAACTAATACTCACAGATGCCACCATCACACCCTAGCCAAAGAAAACCCAGCGGCACAAGTTTCAGAAACGAGGGGATAACCGGGAAGATCGGGAAGACCTCGGCTCAGCTCCCGGTTTATAGCCCCTCTCCGCGGCACACCGCTCCCGGCCGGCGGGGCCCCGCGATGCCCGGCACTCACCTGCGTGCGGCGGACGGCGTGCGGCAGCAGGCAGGCGCGGTGCCCGCGGTGCGCGCCCAGGGCCGGGCACAGAGCGCACACGCAGTGCCCGCAGTCCTCGCAGAACAGCTCCAGCGGCCGCCCGGCATGCACACCGCACAGCCGCGACCCGGCCTGCGCCATGCCGGGGCGGGCGGGATGCGGGGAGAGGCGGATGCGGGGCAGGGAGAGGCGGATGCGGGGCTGGCGGGGGCAGGGAGAGGCGGATATGGAGCCGGCGTGTGGAGGGTGTGCGCTGCAGGTGGCCGTGCCGCACTTTGTCCCGGCGAGCCGCGCCCCTGGCCGGTGTCCCGCCGCGCCTCTTGCCCTGCTCAGGGACGGGCGGGGAGCAGGGGCAGTCGCGTCTCTCGGAGCGCGGCCCCGCAGGGAGGGTGTCGGGCAGCCAGTGCCGTGCCCCGGAGCGGGAGAGCCGGTGCCGTGGGAGCTCTGCCTCCGTCCGGGTTGGAAAACTGACTAATTCGTGAAATTTCAGCGGCATCGGTGTGGGGTGGGCTTCAGTGTCATGGCTGAGCAAAACACCTGTTTCAAAAATGTGGGGAAAATTTGTCTTCAGGGTGTGTTTTGTCACTTTTATTATAAATTTCAGCCAATCCGAATTTTATGTATCAAGATTTTACTGAAAAAAAGGATAAGCAAGCAGCGCTGGGTGCACCTGAGAGTCACAGCTCAATTACTGGCACACAATCTCAGTACAGAAGTCCTCTCTATTTAGTGAGTTCGGAGTTTCTATTTCCTCGGAATCTCCTCCCCTTTTCTTTGACTAGAGCTCCTATTTCCTTGGAATCTTCTCTTTCATTTCTTCGTCTTGATGTAGAGTTTTTATTCTTTGGAAGCTCCTCCTGTTTTCAATGTCTTTTTTCTGACCTCTTTTTTATGCACGATTTTAGTTACATTGTTCACAAAAGCAATTATAATTTGCACTATGGCTACAAAAATGGTTACAATTTATAATAGTTTGTAAAAGTAAATACATGGGACATAGTCATATATTGTTCAATCATCAGGTTCTATAATACTGTCCTTTGTCCCTATGGTCCTTAATGTTAATTTGCAATCTGTACACTAACATGTGTGACAAAGTGCCTTTTGACACGAATCACACCTACATTCCTGACACTTTCTATTTTTCAATTAGAATTTTGTGCTCTGAAAAGTCTCATTTATAGAAATTGAGCTGTATTGTTCATACTCTTACAGAATGCACACTTACTTTCATTTGCTTTAACTCCTACCTACATTCAACCAAATTCATACTAGTTTTTTAGTATGCTTTGTTCCTCCTGTGAATAAAAGCAATACAAAGTATTCATACACACACATGCACACACGCACACAGGATGTGAAAAACAGGAAGGTACTTAAAACCCAAGCATTTTGGTGGAACATGTGAGAGTCAGAATATGTATTAGTACATGAGAATGTAGAGCATTGAGGAACAAGGGCAGTCCTGCAGAAATCAGGCAGAATTTCATGCCTGCAAAAGAGTTGCTGACATATCCAACAATTTAGAAAGTGCCTTGTACATACAAAAGTCAGGGTTTTTTCATTGGAAAGTGTTTCATTCAGACCCCAGGCTACAGTCATGGAATCTTAGGGATCATTATAGATACCTGTAGATTGTTTGCTCATGTTCTACACACACAAAGAAAAGTGCTGATGCCTGCTTTAATAAAAAAAAAAGTTTCACATTCTCTATGGGACCTTGTTCTGGTGCTTGGCCATCCTCAGAAAGAAAGCTTTTCCTACTGTCAATCAACATTTTTCTCATTATAGCTGGAGCCATATTGTTTCACTGTACTTTTCCAAGGGGAGTTTCAATCTCATCTTCTCAGTCTATGCCCATACAGGAGCTGCAGGCAGCACTGAGTTCTCTGAGAGGTTGAACAATTCCAGCTCTTTGCCTGTGTGTTTTGAAATGCTAAGCTTCAGCTCCACTGGTTCAGCTGTACTGTTTGCAGCTTCTGCAGAAGGGTTTGCCTAACAGTGTCTGTTTGTCAGGGGAATGAGTGTGTTAAGTAAATATTCCCATCTGACCATTCAGGAGCACTGGCAGTCACACCACCAAAGGCTGTAACTGCTGGCACTGTACACTGAAGTTACTGACTGTAACTTCACAGGGGTCTCTCCAATGAGCCGAAGGGTCCTTGCCTGACTCCCTACCCCTACCCAGCACTCACGCAGTCAGACAAGGCTTCCTTAACAGTTCAACCCCAGGTTTCCAGTAGCAGAATCTCAGACCTCTGAAGAGATCTATTTATGGTTCAGTAACAGAGTAACAGCTCCAGCTGGTGTCTCAAGGAGAAACCCTGAAAAAAGGATTATCTGGGCTTCTATATCCCCACAGTTTGTATGCCAGAAAGTCTGGGGTCTTCCTGCGGAGTCCTTGGCTCCTGCTGTGTCTCACTGTCCAGTCCCCTGGCTGGGTCACAGGTCCCTGTGCCCTTTGCTGTGCCACAGGTCAGCAGTTCCTGGTCTCCTGCCTCGGGCTCCCAGCCAGAGCTCAATCTGTAGCTCCCACTGCAGCTGTGCCCTGAGCTACCTGCACTGAAGGTGTTCCTCAACACATGGCTGGTCTTCATCACCACAAAGCCACACGAGGCTGATTGAAGACACCCAGCTCAGGACTTGCAACATTAAAATTTGTATGTTATTAGTACCTAGGGCATTTCCCATTATAAATGAACTTAATGAGCTAGATTCTGTGTGCTTTCTAATGTTTTAGATTGTTTACTGTGGAGAAGAGAGTTGTGATAAAACTAAATAATGTTTGTGTAAACATTACTGTACAACCAGGTGCTGCTATAATGCACCATGATTAGATGTAATTTCTCGCCAGTACTTTACTGTCTAACACTGGGGTAAAGTGCTGCTGCACTGTGGTTGTGAGAGGTCTGAAGATTCTCTTTGCATTCAGCTCCCACATTCATCTCCCTGGAGGGAACACCTTTAGTCTTTCAAAACAGGTTTTAAATGTCTCAGACTGTGCCTCATGCTGTTTTTGCCAAGGGGAATCATCCTCCAGCACAGGCAGTGGAGAGAAGAGTTAAATCAAAAGAAAACAGAAGTAATTATTTCAAACTGACATGAAAATTTTGTCTTTACTTGTTGTATCACTGAGTTGGCTGTGTACTGGCAAACCCTTTCAACACACGCATTTTAAAGCACTGAAAAGTATCCCAGACAAATAAGGATAAAGGAAAAGTAAGTGCATTTTTTATGCCTTATTTTTTAGTAGTGACAATAAACCTTGTGTTACCTGGTCCTCAGAGTTGGGAGGACCATGACAGCGGGAAGTGACTTTCCATTTGTAGACACTGAAATTGTCAGGGACCAGTTGTACCAGTTGACTGTTTGTAGGTCTTGTGTGGCCAGATGGGTTTCATCCCAGAAGGATGAAGGAGATGGTGGGTGTTCCAGCAGGACCCCTCTCATCACCTTCTAAGTTCTTGGGAGCCTGGAGAAATGCATGCTGAGTGGCAGCTACTCAGTATTATTCCAGTTTACAAAGCCATGAAGGATGACTCTGGAAAGTACAGAACTATTAGTCTAACTTCAGTTCCTAAAAATTTTCAGGGAAGATCCTACTGGGTGCTGTTGAAAGGCATTTAAAGGATAATGCGATCATCAGGCACAGCCAGCATAGATTCACAAAGGGAGAGTCCTGTTTAACGAATGTGCTGTCCTTCTATGATGATGTCACCAAACTAGGGGATGGAGGGAAGATAATGGATGTAGTTTTTCTGGATTTTAGTGAGGCTCACTGTCCTTCACAGCATTCTTCTGAACAAGGTTTCTGGCTGTGAGATGGTCAGATGCACAGAGCTCCTCAGGTGTCAGTGTTGGGAGAAGTGCTGCTCAATATCAACAGGGACAGTGGCACTGAGGGCGCCCTCAGCAAATTTGCCACTGACACCAAGCTGGGTGGGGCAGTCGACACTGGAGAGAAGGGATGCCACACAGGGGGCCAGGCTGGGAATGCCCTGCTCTTAGGTTGTTTATTCACCCATTGATACTGTTGTCTTCTCTCAAGGCTGAGCTCCTATGCAGTTACATTCAGATGGTTTATCAGAGAAAAACAAATTCTTTTTAGGCAGCCCAGATTACAATTGTTTTCCTGAACTGTAAGTGCACATTACTGGCTCGTATCTAAGTTTTCATCTACTGATATCCACAGGTTCTTCTCTGCAAGGCTGGTCACAACCCATTCATCCTGCAGCCTGTGCTGATAGGAGGGACTGCTCCTTGTTTTTCTTTCCTTGATTGGCTGGCTTTTGCTTTCCCTGTTAAAATGTCTTTATTACAACTCACAGATTTTCAAGCTTTTATCCTTCTGATTCTCTACCTCATCCCACTGGTGTGGGAGTGAGCAACTGTGTGGGGCTTTGCTGACAGCTGGATTAAACAAAACACAGGGTAAGGTGCCCTCTGGGACAAGCCAAAGTGAGCATAAACATGGTTACAGGCCAGGAGGCATGTTCTTCCTGGGGTAACCACAGCTTCTAATACTGCGCCATGAATGGATGCTGACTGGCTGCAGATCTTCCCCAGAGTTTCTCACTTATCCGGATCCTTCCCTGTCACCGGGGAACGGTATGCACCTCACACAGCTGGAAACCAAGGTGGTTTAATGGTTTCTCAATAGCACAAAATTAGCTGTCAATGAGCTTGCACTTCTTGTCTCTTGAGAGGTCTTGGGCTGCAACTGGGCAGGCCCCACATTAATTCGGGTCCCAGCAGTTCTCCCAGGGGGGATCAGAACTCAACAAAGAAGAAAAAATGAGCTGCCGCTGCTCCCTGTGGCAGAAAGAAAACAGACTCACTGTCATTCTGACCCAAGTTCAGGCACTCCTTGATAAGTAACATAGAGAATAGAAATTTTCAGCTGCCTGAAGTTGCTGAATTGAGCTTAAAAACTAACAAAAAAAGAGAGAAAATTATGTAAAGGTATGCATATTGGATGATAAATGTAGCTGCACCCAGTGGAGAAACAGATATAAAGAGGCCTAAAGTGTTTTTTTTTGGCAAGTTATGTAACAAGGAGCAACATCACATGCCCAAAGAAAAAGTTGGAGGGAAGGTCACCTTTATTTTTGAAACATTCAAGGAATATGACCACTAGAAACCCCTTTTGATGAACATCCAGGATCTTACTTGCCTGTTTTCTAATGCTTCAAATTGTGTTAAAAATTTTATTTATTCTGATTTCAGTATTACCCTGAGACCATGGTGAGAGACTAAAACATGGCCCAGGACTATTATTTCCCTGCCAGGCTTAGGGATAGATCATGTGATAGCTTCACTCTGTGCTCCAAGCACATCTGCCTCCACTCCAGAAGAAGCTGCCTGCTCACAAGGGATGGGAAAGATTCTCCATGTGTTAGAGGATATCCAAATACAGGCTCCTGGGCTTGGGGCAAGCATGCTGGTAATCAGGCTTAGGGAATGCTGGGAGATGTGGGAAGCAGTGACAGGGTGCTCAGCAAGGGCAGGAGGGTGGGTGCAAGGGTCTGCTGGGTACAGCCAGAACAATTGGGCTTTTCTCTGCTGGCAGGGCTGGGGCATCTGGGCACTGCAGAGCCCCAGTGAAATCCCTGGTGGCTGGGAAGGCTGGGAGCTGGATGGGAGCTGGAGAAAATCCCTAGCCCTGGATGTGAGCTGCAGGTCACCCCCTCAGCCAACAACAGGCATCTCTGCACAGCCCTGACAGCACCAAGTCTTCCCTTGCCTTTGGCTCTTTTGGGCCAGGGCTCCTCTAGCTTTGGAGAAACACACAGGGACCTGAGGGCATGGGGCTCTGCAGGGCGTTTTCAGACTGCCAGGAGGACACACCAGAAAGCAGTGATCCTTGCAGCAGCCCTGAGAACACCCACTGGCCCTGGGTCTGGGGCTCTGCAGCTGAGCCTGGCCAGGAATGTGATGCTTGCAATCACAAGAGTTTTTTTGAAATTAAATCTCTTTCCCCTCCTGTTTGATACCTCCAAATAGGTAGGTATTTGCTACAACTGGCACAGCAGCAACCATCCTTCCTCATCCTAGTGGCCCTTCACTGGCCTCTCTCCAGTATGTCCATATCTCCTTTGTCCTGGGAAGCCCACAACAGGGCTGCTCAACACCCCCTTGAGCCTTTTTGTCCTGGTGCTGTATAAACCTTTCAGACCCATATCCACAGGCCTCACTGGGCTGCTTCTCTGGCTGCTTGTACAGAAACACATACCAAAGTCTTCCAGTCTGCCAAATACCATGAGACTGGTAACACTGGTGGAGACTTGAAAACATTTCTTTTGAACCACCAAGCCCAAATCCATGAGCTGGTGTGGGAAGAAGGGTGGAAGAGATATGGATCTTCCTTCAAGATTGGTAGTTCTCCAGAATAACTTCTGGAGTGGTGGTACACCTGCCTGCAACTGCAGTCATCCACCCTGTCTGGGCTAGGGTTCTCCAAAAGCACTCCAAAATGTCAGCACTTCATGCTCATTCTGGCAGCAGGCTGGCACCTGGGAAGCCATTCCTAGGTGTTCCTTACCAGCTTTCTCTGAAACTAGTAAGGCCAGAGGCATCCACAATATGACCCAGCAAACCTTTGTCAGCCCTGAAGAGTCTTCAGGCTTCAGGCAGCACAGGGACCTCAGGCAGAGAATGGGAAATTAAAGACAGAAAAAGGGGAGAAAGAAGACTCTCAGGGCTTGGGATTAGCCCCCACATCCTTTGGGAGGCAGCACACATGCAGGGAATAGGGGCACATTAGCAGCCTCAGCTGCATTCCTCTTCTCTTTCCCTGTTTTGGGGCCTGATTAAAAAACCCCAAACTCCCTAGCTAAACTTAGAGGAACATGCTGCTCTATCCTGGGCCCCTGTGCCAGCAGGGGTCAGTTAGCTTCTGGGTATCCCTGAGCATCCCCACCCATGCATTCAGCATCTCAAAAGACCATCTCTTTGTAACCCTGCTGCTTCTCATCCTACTTCTTGCACCTCCCTACAGCATAAGGTACTTCTGTGCTGACAATGGACAAGTGAGCACCTTACTCAAGTGAGTGCTCTTGCACCTGGGCCACAGCACAAGCCATGGATTTGGCCTTAGCAGCATCTGTCAGAGTATATCCTTGGCTTGTGGCAGTGAAAGCCTTCAGAGCAGTGAAACAAGGCACTCAATACTTACATAAAACAAACCAATTGTAATTCTTTGCTTTACTTCAGATTTTGTGCTGTAAGCAAAACACTTCTATTTACACAGGCTCTCTGGTCTCCCAGCCACATTTCAAAGCATGATAACGCAACTGGAAACTAGCTGACAGGAGAGAATTAATGTGTAACTGGCTCCTTTTCTTCCTTTTCAACCACATGCTCTGTTTTCCACATGACACTCCCCCAGCCCCCCCGGCAGACTTCCTGCTTATTTGCCTTTTAATGACAGTTTGAGACCCACCTGCCCACCCCAGAGCAAGCACTGCCGTGTCACCCCAGTGCCTCATGTGGGCAGACAGGACCCGGAGAACAGGGATCTGCATCACTCTTCACTGACTGGGGTGAGCTGAGTGCTGAGGAAGATGACATTCTGCTATGGGAAACTCCCAGGTTCGGGGCAAACAAATCTCAGCAGAGCCCTGCTGATGCTCCTGCTTTCACAGGCAGGAGAGGGATTCTCTAGCACCTGGTGTTCTATGTTCCAGACAGGATCAAGGCTGCATATCCAGCATGGAGATGCTCAGATCAAGGAAGACTGGTTTCATGTGATTTGGTTGGAAGAGGACAGCTAGGAAGAGACAGCAAGTTGCAACATAAACACACGGTCTGGATATGCAGCTGCCAAAGGCATTGCCTCTTAAGGATAGGAAATGTAGAATTTCTGCTTGTATTCTTATCTATGCATTCAAAAAGCCCACTCACATGATTTTGTACTGACTTAATTTTGTTTTCTTCTCTTCTCTTACTATTATTGCACTACAGCCATGGATTCTTTCTGTGACATTCTGTTTGCTACAGAGAATGCTCTAACTGGCAGTAAGGCAAAGATTTTTTTCCCCTTTATTTTGTTTTCCCATCTACCTCTATTTATGACATCATTCTGATTCACTTTCTGATTTTCTATTTTGCTTGTCCACCAGGTTATTGATACATCAAAAACACTCTCCTAGGACAGCAAAGGTAGCACTGAAATCCATCTGCATTCATTGGGAACTGAGATTTTCTTAAAATAGGTGTTCTGTGTGTCCGCTGCCTTTTGCTTACCCATATTTTCCTGGTTTTCAGTTCTTTGTAATACTTGCTCAACACTGCCAATTGCAGAGCAGGTGGTTCTTGCCTGAGTAACAGATGGTTGTCTTTCAGGGACCAAAGTACAGTAGCTGAAGTTCCTACCCAAAAGGCACATAACACATCTTTCCAGAAAATTTCCAGGGAAATAGGAACTGCCTCACCAAGCTGTGGCAGGTAACAACCTGCAGATTTTTGGAAAAAGAGTCCAGGAATATCAGTATTCATGTACCATCTGAGGTCTAAAAAGTGAATTACTATGTAATAATATAATTATTGTATAATAATAATAATGTAATTATTGCTGTGCAGTAATGGTAGCCTCAGTTGCATAAACATACTTAGATCAGCCCTACCTTACTTGTATTCAAAACCACACCAATACATCTACGTCTCAATCTGCCATAATTTAGATGAATGAAGTCAAATGAAATTAGCCATTCATGAACAACTCACATGGAAACCACCCTTTCAAAATGAAATATCTTCCTACAGATCGCTTTCCTTTTCATGGAGTCTGGTTTTCATAGACAAAGATGGTTCCTACAAGGCAGAAAGGATGCCAAACAGAACACTCCCTGTTTGAGGACTGCTTGCTATAAATTTGCAGCCCATTTTTGCCACAGTGACCCTGTCCCTCTGCAGAGCCCACTGAGGAGAAAAGCACTCCCATTCTCATTCGCCTAATAGCAATGCCAGCAATATCTCTGAGGTGGAAAGGAATTACCTAATGTCATGGCTGTACCACAGATCTTCAGCAGGGCTGTAACAAAGAGCTTAGAGACCTGTTTTCCCCAGCAGCACCATGTGGCAGCAGGGCTGAGCTGTCTGCATAGCTCACAAGCAGCTTTGCCACATTGGCAGCAATATTGTCCTTAGCTGTGTCTGTTCTTTGCTGTCATTGTCACAACAGCAGGAAATTTGTTCAGCTTGGCACTAAACCATGATCACTCCCACTACGGAAGGGGAAACACACCATGTGGGGAGGTGGAGGAAGACAAAATGGAGGAGAACTGGGCGTATGTAGAACTCACATTGTGTTTGAACGTTTTGTGTTCTGAAACTACAGCTCTGAGACACCGCCAGAATCACAGGGCAGTGGAGGCAATGCCTCATGCAGAAAAAGTTGGTTGTTGAATTGCTGCCATCTACAGTTCCTAGGGAGATTGGAAGCCTTCTGCTGGTTAATCCATTTTGCCTCATCCAACAGGCAAAGTGCAGCAGGGGGCTGTTGTGGCTGGGTACAGTCTTCTCAACTCTCTTTGGCGCATTTTTTCCTCCAGGTCCCAAAAGAAGAACTAAATGGAAGCATATCTTTCAGTTTCCACTCTCCTACACAACCACCTAACAGTCCATGAAATGAGGATAGAAATTGTAGCCAACAGACTCAGCAGTGTTTCTGAAGCTCAGGGATGTTGTGATGTGTAAGACACTTGATGTTGAGGTATGGAGTTCTGTGGAAACAGCACTCCTGCCTGCTACCTCAGCATGAATTTAGCAGCTAACCATTTCACATGACCTTTAGTTAACTTGAAGGCTTGTCCTTCTGGCTCTCAGCCCTAGCCCCTCTCCTGCATTAAACTGAAGTCACACAGCAATCCTTTATTTGTTTCACTCTTCTTCTATTAGCAAATGGATGAAACTTGATTTGTTGAGGACATTACAAAAAAATGAGGGTATGCAGAATTGTTTGACCATTCAAATTCATTACTGTGATTGTGCTCCCTATGACTTGCTCAGCATCTGGTACAGATGGTCAGTAAACGTCAAACCTTAAAGAAGTTGTACGGTTTCCTGTCCTTTCGTGTACAGTTAATGATTGTGCATTGGAGAAGCACATTCATTTGTTGAATGAGACACACCATTAATAAAAGACAGATGGCCTGGTGATAGAATTCATTTTAGTATGTGAGTGAGCAATCATCCAAGACTAAAACCGACATCTTTATTTTTTGATGCTGTGTCATTTATAGTAATTCAACTGTGTTTGTGGCTAACTGATCACTCTCCATGCTGAAGTCTCAAAGACAAAGTGCAATAACTTCTTTTCATGCTCTGCAATCTCTTTCCCTGCTTTATTTCCTTAAATCCGTTCATGCTGGCCCAAGATGCAATGGTATGCAGAGGAAGAGGAAAAGCAGTTTGTAGTAACTATTTTTTTAATTTGACCTTGGTCTTCAGAAGGAAAAGGCATAGCAAAATGCTGTTAGGCCAAGCAAAATGAAATCATACAGGCCCAAAGTGCTCCTGGCTCTTCATGTTGGGCTGGACTTGGGTAGAGAGGAAGTGCACATTGCAATAGAGTAGCAATAACCTCTGTACACACAGAAGGGATATGGTCTATGACCAACAGCAGGTCAGTAAATTGCAGAGCAAGAGCAAGCTGTAAGAGAACAAATACTTCAGATGCTGCTAAAACGTGTTTTAGCAGCAACACTATGCATAATTACTTCTTTCAATGAGAATGATTGTTTTATGAATTTTTTACAGAAACACTTTATAATTACTATGCAAAACTATCACAGCTATTCACTAAGGAATTTTTTTGAAGATTGTAGACCATATATACATTATGGTCTGTACCTGATTTCATTACCAGTCTGTTGCACAGGAAAAAACACCTCCATTCCTTATTTTGAGTACACTTCTTTTTTCTCTGTTGAACTTATGGATTTATCTTCAGTTTTTAAATACAATGGCCCAAGCTCCTAGTACTCAAATGAGTTGTGAACTGCTTCTTAACTTCTCTCTCCATATTCTTCCCTTAACTGCCTCTCAAAAAGTATCAAGACATGCTCCAAACCCTAGCAAACATGGTTGGGTGAAAATGATTCTCCTGCACACACAAATCTATAAGAATAAACAGTGATACAGAGGAACTTGGTAGGGTATCTCCCAGGACATTTCTCATGTAGGACTGTGCTGGATTTGGCATCAGCATGACTATTAACTTTAGACTCTTCTAGTGGTGTCACTATTAGCAAAAGATGTCCATTTCAAAATGAAGTTTTGCTAAATTTTTTAGTAGATACTAGAAGTCTGATGGTACCCGAGTTCTTTCACAACTGGAAACTGCACTTCGAGACACAGTGATGTGTTAAGTGGCACAGTGCAATCCACTGCAAAAGCCAGCACGAGACTGTGTTAGGCAGAATATGCATTTTAGAACTGATAGCTCACATTGTATTTGCATGTTTGAAAAGGCAGAGCTTTGTGGATGCAGTGTTTCACAGACTCACAGAATATGCTGAGTTGGAAGGGACCAATCAGGATCATTCTGTCCAAATCTTGGCCCTGCACAGCACACATGCCCATGTGCCCACAAGTATTGTCCAAACCTTTCTTGAACTCTGTCAGGCTTCATGCTGTGACCTCTTCCCTGGGGTGCCTTGGGGTGCCTGTTCCAGTGCTCAAACACTTTCTGGGTGAAGAACCCTTTTTGTAATCCAACCTAAACCTCCTCTGACTCAGTTTCATGTTTTTTCCTCAAGTCCTGTCACTGGTCACAAGAGCCAAGAGACCAGTGCCTGCCCCTTCACTTGTGAGGATGTTGACCGCAGTGACGTCTCTCCTGTCTCCTGCAGGCTAAACGGAACAAGCGGCCTCCAGCTGCTCCTCATATGACTTCCCCTCCACACCTTCAGCAGTTTCACTGCCATCCTTCGAGCATTCTCCAAAAGTTTAATGTCTTTTTTCCACTGTGTCACCCATTCTTGCCCCCAGCACTTGAGGTGAGGCCGCCCCAGCTCAGAGCAGAGGGGGACAATCCCTTCCCTTGCCCGGCTGGGATGCTGGGCCTGATGCTCCCCAGGACACGGGGTCCTCCTGGCTGACAGGGCACTACTGGCTCAAGTTCAACTTGCCACTGACCAGGACCCCCAGGACCCATTCCATGGAGCTGCTCTACAGCCTCTCATTCCCATCTATACACACACCTAGGGTTGACATGGTCCAGACACAGAATCTGTTACTTTCCCTCATTGAACTTCATACAGCTGATGCCTGTCCAGTCCTCTCATTTGTCCAGATTCACTGCAAGGCCTCTGAGGGAGTAGACAGCTTCTCCCAATTTAGTGTTGCTGGCAAATTGACTTAGTATCCCTTCCAGTCCTCTGTCCAGGCAATTTATGAAGAGATCAAAGAGCACAGGGCTGAGGACGGAGCCCTGTGGAACCCCATCAGTGACAGGTCACCAGTCTAATGTCACCCATTCACTGTAACCCTTTGTGCCCAACCTGTGAGACATCACATGATATGTTTATCCAGGTGTGTGCTGGATGTTTTGTCCAGAAAGATACCAACAGAGACATTATGGAAAGTTTTACTGAAATCCAAAAAGATTACATCACTTTGCTTCCCTTGATCAGCTAGGTGGGTTAGGCTGCTGTAGAAGGAAATCAGGTTGGACAAGCAGGACTTCCCCTCGTGAAGCTGTGCTGGCTGTGACTGATGACTTCACTTAGTCATTCTCCAGGTGTTTTTCAATACTCCCAGAGTAACCTTTTCCACGATTTTACTGGGCAGTGAAGAGAGACTCCACTGTAGTTTTCAGGGTCTTCTTTCTTTTCCTTCTTGAAAATTGGAATAACGTTCACCAGCTTCCAGCCAGCTGGGACCTCTTCAGATTCCCAAGACTGCTCAAAAACCATGAAGAGAGGCTTTGTGATGACATCAGCCAGCTCTTTGAGGATTTCTGGAGAATCCCATCAGGCCCCATAGATTTGCAGGGATCCAGCTGGAACAGAAGATCCTGCACAAGTTTAGGGTCAACAGGAAATTGTTGTTTTTCACAGTCATGGTCCTCCAGCTCAGGGCACTGGTGGGATCTCCTTGGCCCATCATCTGTGTTAAAGACAGAGGCAAAGAATGCACTGAACATCTCTGCCTTGCCCAATCCCTATTTGTAAGATGACTTCCCTCATTCTGTAACAGCATTTTATTCTACACTGTCTTGCTATTAATATATCTGAAAATACTGTTTTCATTGTCCCTGTTTCTGACCAGCTTCCACTCCAGCTGAGCTTTGGCTGCATTAATTTTCTCACTACCATGGGAAACAGCATCTCTGCATTCTCCCCATGTCACCTTACTTTTTGCCTTATTTCCAAGGGAAGATTCTTGCTCAACCAAGCTGGCCTCCTGCCTCGCCAGCCTGACTTCCAATATTTGGAATTGCCTGTTACTGTGCCCCTAGAAGGTCATGTTTAAAAAGTGACCAGCACTGATGGACCCAAGCACCTGCCTGAACAGTTTCCTAGAGGATTTTACGTACCAGTTCCCTGAGCAGTCTCCTCTCCTCATGTCCAGAGCTGAGGTTTTGCTGGGATTTTCCGTCCCATCAAAAAAGACTGTAAACTCAACCACTTTGTGGTAACTGTGGCCAATATAGACACCAGTCTCCACTCATGAGATCCTCTGTTGACGAGCAGTAGGTCAAGGAGGGAACCTTTCCCACCTGGCTCCCTTCACTTCTGTACAGCTGTCACCAAGGTTTTGAAGAATGGTACGAACTGGGTTGTACCAGCTGTGTGATGCCTCCCAGTTGGTTTCTGGAAAGCTGAAGTCTCCCATAAGGACAATGGCGGTTGATTTGGAAGCGTCCCCTAGTTCCTCAAAGAATCATTGATAACGGAAGATACTTATGCTGTTAAATAATGCCATCTATACCTTCCAAGATTAGCAAAGACTAAAGATGGACAAAAGCTGCAGCAATGCCACTGTTCCTGAAAAGTCAAGCCCATCTATTGCACAAATAACACTAAATAAGAAATGAGGAACTCCATCTGTTCTTAAGCATGCTGTCATTCCTGAATCAGTTGATAAGCACTGTTGGCATGCAAATCACGAATCAGTTGCAAGGAAATACATCTGAAAGTCAGATGGCTTTGTGCACCACAGTGTGAGCTGTAGGAGAAGGAGGGTTACAGACACACAAGACAGTGAATCTAGAGTTGTAGGCAGTAGTTGACAGCAAGACAGGAAAACAGAATCACAAAAGAGTAAAAAGGATCTGGTGGCAGTGATATGAGAAGATAGCAACAGAAATTGTCACCTAATTACTGAGAACGACAAGAGATTCACAAACAATGATAAAGTAGGCTTGTGAGCAGACACTGCACAGGCTGAGGAAGAGGGTGAGATGCTGTGATACAAAGGTGGGGAGTGGAGATCGGATCAAGAAAGAGGAGGAAGGCAATTCTGCTTTTCAGGCTAGGATTGATCATGGCCAAACTACTGATGATGCTGGACCATGCGCTGAAATATACCTGCAGGCAAAAGACATGGCTTTGCTAGTATCCAAGCTCACAGAGTGATATGTTTGTCTTTACCAATGTTTCCCAAATCCAAAAGGAGTGTGTGACCCTGCATAAAGATTCTCAAAAACACATGAATCTTTAAATATATCTGAGTACCAAAGACACCTGTTATTGATGAAGCTATTAAATGTCCTATGCAAATGAAAACCTCTTAAGTAACTACATCTGTCAACTTAGTTTATATTATTTTAAAACCAAAATCACACAACTCTTTTCCTTTTCTTCCTTTTTTTTTCCCTCTACCAGTTTCCTGTGTGACCCTGGCTAATGAAACCATTATAATTCAGGATGCATCACTTACTACTGCTAGGGCACTGCATAAGTTTGATACATCTTCAGCTGATACGCAGTGCATTAGAAGCATTAGCTGATACAAATGCATAAGAAGCATTTTCATCCCTGCAAATTTTTTCCTGGCTGAGTAAACAAGATCTTTAGAACACTGACCTTTTAGGCAAGGCTTCCAGTCCACTAAATTCTCACACTCTCAAAAACATGGTACAGCATTTCATATCAGTTTCTTAGTCTCTCTCGACATAAAGAAAACGTTGTGTGTTACAATTAAGGTGGCAAAACACCCCCTTACAACACAAGTGTCTGTTGCTACTAATATTTCAATTTGCATGATTGTGCACAGAAATATGCCCAGTAATAAAACAACACACTCCTCAGAGAAAGAACAGGACAAAATTGTGTAAGTGTACATCATACATTTATTACCGAACAACTCTCTCAACTCCAAAATTGGGCACAGGGATTAAAAATAAAAATTCATTGCACTACCTAGTAAAGCATTACTAGTAACTCTCATAAAAAATGTACAAATTTTGTTAAAAATTTATCAAGCCTTCAAATGATTTGGTTACAGATATTTATAATACATTTTAAACTACATGTTAAATGATACAATAGCATATGATTTAAAGAAAACACTTAACAAAATATGATTCCAACAAAAACCATAAGCTTTCATAATAATTAGCAGTCTGAAACACAAGTAGCAAAATGAGGTAACAATGTACCAAAGGAAAAAAACACAGCTTTTACAAAGGCCCAAAGATAACTCAGTTAAAACTGTTTTGTATAATTAAAATTAAAACAGTTGATAAGTCTCATCCCAAGTATTATGCCTTGCATTAATGGCTCTGAAGTCACATTCAAGAGCCTGTACAAAATGACACATGGCCTTACTTCTTTTTCTAAAGAAAGCCAAAAAAAATGAGACTCTGAAATTATCTGTAGGCCTTGATAGCCACCAAATTAATGTCAAATTAAATTGACAGTTTATGCAAAAAAACCACAGTAGTGCCAATATGATAAAGCAAACATATTGGAGGTTGGATATTTTTGTTTGGTTTTTTTTGAAAAAAAAACTGGATGGCAGAAAGGCAATGAACAGAAAAGAAGTGTTGTTGAATTCAGGTGCTGTCAGGCACCACGGCAGCTGTGCATAATACATGGCAGTTAAGAGCTGAACATAAATCCCCTGCCCTTGACAGCCACCACAGAGGATGTGGTTGTAGCCTGTCTGAGCTGATTGAAAACATAAGCACGTGTGCTCTTTTGTACACACTACCACGGGAAGCAAGTCCACATTCATCCATGCAAACCAAAGAATCATTCCCAAAGAGATGAGCCGTAAGAGTGCAACAATTAATTGCAAGATTTTACCAACTTCGACCCTTCATCTCCTAGATCTCCCACTGTCTCACTGAATTTTAGTGGGGAAAAAGGGACATTTCTCCAGTTCCAGAAAGAGAACTACTTTCCCTCGGTTTCAGAATTATGTGTCTTGTTCACTTGTATCAAGTTTAGAAAAAGTACCCTCTTTCCATGCTTTGAACTGAATAGTAAACACAGAAATGTTAGTCATGTTTAAATCTGTACATGGATTTTTTTTCTTTTGCAGTTATATAAAAGAGGCTAAGTTTTGTAAGACATACGTGGCATATGCTTTTTAAACATGATTTTATTTGTTAAAAAAATAAATTTTATTACATGTAATTTAACCTGCTAAGTGCTATTGTGAAAAGCCTATTCTTTAACTCTGCTGGAAGAAAGGAAAAAGAAATTCTAATATTTTGAAGTGGAAGTAACAGCATTTTTGTTTATTTAGTGTTCCTAAATAAGGTATGGAAAGCTTCACTGTTTTTGAGAACTACCTGCATAACTAAACAGATGGAAAAACAGGGCAAAATTGTGCTTTTATTTAGCTGCACCAAGAGTTGTGACTGGTATGTAAAATCTTCAAAGAGGAAAACCAGCATGGCGAATATCTAACACTGTTTCAAATTTTAACTGATACTAAAGCATAGCAGCATACAAAAGCATCAGAAATGATAAAGAATAAACTTAAAGCTGAGACTGGCAGCAAGTTGTAGCAATACTGGTAATTGTGCCACTTGTGCTGCTGCAAACAAAGTAATGACACTGAATTTATGACAAAAATTTCATTGCAAAAAGTGCATCCTTTTAATAACGGTGGTATATGCAGACTTAACTATTTTGCTAGAACACATCAGAGTTGTTAACAGTGTGAATGTTACAAAGAAAGCCCATATTTTTCAATGGCCCAAATAAAATATTATTCAGAGCACTTGAATAGACGTTATCCCCTTTTATTTCACAGCACTGTTCTGGAAAGTATTCCAAAATTTCTCCTCTAGTGGAGCACTCTGGAAACTTGATTGCAAAAACCTAGGGCATTCCTTCTTCCTATTACACTGATCATGAAATAAGGAAGGGAAAGAAGCAGCATCAGGGCAACTGAATTCTGCAGGTAATGACCAAAACCTACCTCCTCTTATGATAGGGTGAAGGAAATATGGAATTCTACTTCTCTGAGAAAACACTAAAAAATGTATTTTATTCATGAAGTTGCAAGAATAAAACCTTTTACAAGTTATTTTAGTTACATACCAACTTCCTTGTAGATTACAAAGAAATGTATGTGACTAAAGCTAATGTTTATAAGCTAAAAGATGATGTCCTTAGCAAGTCCAATGAGCAAAAGTTAAGAGCTGTTCCAAAAGACCAGGACACCCTCCCTCAGTGTACTTTCTGCTTCCTTTCATGGAAGAAACACATAACTGGTAAACCCAGCTAGAAAAATTTAAAAGGAAAACAGAAAAACATTAATATTCATATTAGCAATTGAAAACACTAATATTGCTAAATGTGATATTGCAACTCTACATTGATAAAATAACTTGTAAATCAGCCATTAAAAAATTCAGACTTTGTAATATATGATAAAACCCCCAAGGTTACTCATGTATGAACAATCAATGCATTCTTTAGTGGTACACACTTAAAGCCTCCAGTGAAAGGGAAGCATAAAAGCTGTTTGAATAGCAGTAGGTAGAAAGGTCGTTACACCTGTAAGTACGTTGGGGACAAAATACTAAATGTCTGTAATTGCTGCACCCATCGCATTCAGTGTGCAACTGCAAACACAAGGAAAGGAACCAGTGTACAGTACTAGTACTGTTTAAATAACACACAAGATTATACATTGCAGCATAATTATTACTACACACATACATTCTCAGTACATGCTGGTATATAGGTTCTCAAGCACACACACACTCCCAGTCACAAGCACACTTCACTCACCCTCTCAGAGGCAAACACGCATTCACACCATTCATCCCCACTCACAGTATCTGAAGGCTCTATATAAGGTAGATTGCTATATTGTTTGGAGCTACCACTTTTTTTTTTCTTTTTCTTTTATATAAAAGCACATGCTAAAAGATCACATCCACAGTAATCTCGCAGCAATACTCGGAATGATCACACAAAACCCAGGGACTGTTAGTGCACACACTAAATTAAGCTAAAAAAAAAAATCTTTGGAGTTCCAATCACACTTGTTAGTATAACAATCCCGTAACTGTGAAGACTAGTTATAAGCTTTATAATTGATTAAGTCACACAGTGCAAAGTAAGGTCCATTGACCCTTTTGTGTAAAGGGTGGGCTGGAAGCCACACGGGTACATAAGTTCAATAGAGAGTTCATATATACATGTGACCAGAAACACCCAAACCAGATTTGTGCTCTTAGATTGGTCATTCTGAATCACGATGCACTTCCGAAGCATCAGCTCTACAAATTGGGCAGGTACGATTTGCCTGTAAAATCAGAAAAACAAAAGAGGGTTAACCAGACTGACAAATATATTGTTAAAGTAATGTGTATGTGACACTGACATCTGTGACCGCTGAAGAGCAATTCAAGAGAACACAGAATGTGCTTATGCCTTTTCTTAATTTGTTACATTCGAATGGTGTGGTGAGTTTGCCAAACCAAAATTACATTTACAAGAAAATAATTGTGCCTTCTATCTTTAAAGAAAAAGCAAGACAACAAATAAGACTCTAAATAAGTGATGGTGGTTTCGCTAATGCAGATTCACAATTATAGTATATTGCAGTCAGATGGATGCAACTAACAACCTGTACTGTATGCTGTAGAGAAACCCACCAAAACAAACCGAGACACCTTGGGCTGCAAACAGACATTTTGTGTGAGGATGTCACATTGTCACAAACTGTACTTATCATGAATGACATCATACTTTGTTTATTCAGTTATCATCATAGAAAAACATCATATAGACTTGGTCAAAGCTGCAAGCAAACCAGGGAAAAAGGCAGAGGTCTCTTAGTAACAGGGAAGGGGAATAAAAAAACAAATAAAGATGACCCAATCAAGCAGGTATGCAAGTAACACAAAACAGCAGGCTTAGATTTAGCTTTTTAGTAAAGCACACACTGAAAAAACATCCTGCGACTCATTTACTTTTCTAGCTTCCTTAAAAAGTAAGACAGGTAAGAAGTAATATTCCTTAAGCTATTGGGCAAGTATTTCTGCCTTCTCATTCCCCTTTTCAAATAATGGCTAATTTAATTTTAGTAAATGATGAGTAAAAGCCCCAGAAAAATATGTAATATCTATGAGTCAATACTTTCCTTGCAAAGGGAAGAGTGAAGAGAGCTCTTCCCTGTCTCAAATTCCCTACTTCATAGTTACCAAAACTACAGGACCAACCACTGTACTCCAAGTCTTCTAAGGCAACCAGATTTTTCAATGAAAATACGAGTGAGGAGCATCATGAAACATGACTCTGTAGGCCAGAATTCAGAGTTCTTTGTCAAATATTTTAAATTCAAACAATAACTAATCCAATGAAAGCAAAACATTATTTATTACTGAAAAACATTATTCAGTAATGGAAGTTACAGTGATAATTTATTTTTCCTGTCAATTTTCCTGCTGTCAACTGTTAGCACTGTCCATAATTTTTATTGCTTTGTAAGTTTTGTAAATCATGGACTGGTGTATCAATTAAAATTTTACTTCTCTCTCTTTCACTAGGAGTTTCAAAATATACTTCAAAATGTCCTTACTCAGTCATTTGATTTCATGTGCCCGACTCGAAATATAACCTGGTTAATATAATGTTTAAAATAAAAAGGCATGTTCTTAAACATTCAGTGGATTACTGAATCAAGAGCTATTTGCTTAGATTGGTACTCAAGTTACGACCACTTGCACCACAGAAAAACATTCAGTAGGAGTAATTTCTTGACAGAAATTGCAGAAATAGATCTACTGTGCCAGGATAAAGTGAATACGCATGGAAACCACATCACTGCTTTTAAAGTAACTTTTCAAGATCCTACATGAACATCTGCTTTAAATTTAGTTGCATTCTTGTGTCTTTTATGAAATGAATTTCCCCCTGCTGACATTTAATAGGACTCTTTGACACCAGAAGAGGAGTGAGTGGGACATAATATGTTAATATTGACCTTCTAACTTGCCACTCTTCCAGGCAGACTTGATTTTGTGCTGTAACTACAGAGTGCTGCACAATTAATTGATTTTTTAGATATATTTCATAGAAATTTATAGTTGAACTGCATTTAGAATAATGAAACTATAGGGCTACTACAATCTCTAAAAACCATTGCCCTACTTTGGTGTTAGTCCATCAGAAATAAGTTTAAGTATAGTAACAGTTTGTCTTTTCTTATATATAATACAGCATTTCCTACCTAGCATTTCCTAGTATGTTAAATATGAAGGCAGGTTGTCCTTTTAAGGTTATTCTAAACCTTCAGGGTGAAGACAGGTCATGGTGTCAAGCTCTCCTTTGGAATGATGACTTTTACTTTATAGAAGAACACATCTGTCATGTGTTCATACCTAACTCGTGGATATAGGGTAAGAAGGAGACAAATACTGTGAAACATGAGAATTGGGAATACTATAAAAATTAAAAGGATAACCTCTCTCTTTTAAATTCTGTTGTTTCCTCCACAGTATTACATCTTCTCACATTAAGTCTTTAAGTTTGCTTAAATAGGGAAGTATTTTAGCTGAAGTGGGCAACCTAATGCATTGTTACAGAATATTTCCTCTTACTTACTCACTACTTAGAAAGATAGTACTGTCAAATATTCCATGCATACAAGCCACAGAACTTTTTTAGGTAGTTTTTTTTACTTTTCCATCACCACCAATCAGGCAACACAAGAAGATTATTTTTAAAGCACTCGGATTCAATCACTAACCTTTTACTTATATCTTTCACTAAAGTGATACACGATGGAACTTAAAAAGGAATCAATTTGACCCACAGTTCTAGAAATAGTCCTAGATAACAAATACACTCTTCAAAGAAATGAAATTACATCAGTAAAAAAGAGTGACTAAGCAGTAATTTTTTTTCTTTTTCTACCTTGTGGAATAACATTACAAATATTGAAAGCTACAATTATAACTTTCCCTTGTAGAACTTACGAACAGGATGTTCGCTGGATGTTGTGAATTAGGTGGATGTGGACATAATTATACAATCAAAATACATTAAAAAAACTCTCAAATTCATAAAGGAATGGACAGAAGCAAAACTAAAGCACAAAATATTTTCCAGTTATCATCACTTCCAGACATTAGCTTCTTAACTGTAACCAAGTTTACACAGAGGCAGGCTTTAACTAAACTACACTGGTGTTACAGGTAATTCGTTACAGCTTCCAAAGCAGAAGTCTGTATTTCCATATACCATCTTCATACCACTGTAAGTGAAGCCACATGGTACAAAAGTATTGTCTTAAGTGATCCTACACTAGGGTAGTTCAACCTTGTCTATCTTATTTTGCACTCAGCTCTGGAATAACAATGTAAATGCAAGCTTTACTAGATTAACTGCATCCCTCTATATTTTGATTGCATATCTTGTGCCTCATTCTAAAGACAACCTTTAGAAAATACTACATGTGAAAATCTGTTAGAAAACGCAGTTTCTAAGATGGGACAGGAACATCAACAAAACTATTTCACCACTAGAATAGTACACTACACTTAGGAAAACAGACTAAACTAAATCTACTTTTTTCACTTTGCAGTTCCAAATTCTATTTTTAGGTCATCTGCAGTTGAAAAGACTAACTCTTAACTTTAAAAGTAACACATTGAGTCCCAAAATAGATTAACTCAACATGCCTATCTGACTCCTGAGTGCAATGTCAGGTAAGAAAAGAGCATTAAGAAAAAGACAAGCACACAAGATACTTTCCTGACATGTTCCTCTGATTTCCAGAAATCTGCAGATCAGGGGTTCTATGAAGCAGAGGTATATTTTTTTCCATTAATAGCCTGGAAAGAGTTGTCTTTAAATAAGTCCACATAATAAACCTATAGCATCCACTATCTCACAGGCTATGTCAAATGATTTTTTTCTTTTTTTTTTCTTTTTTTTTTTTTCTTTTTTTTTTCTTTTTTTTTTTTCCCCATTAAGTGGAGAGATAACTATCCCTGGATAGTATTCCCTATCTATCCCTGGTCCACACCACAACTGACTTAGATCATTTCATGCAATGAAAGATTGACACATGTAGTGTGGATGCTGCTTGAGAAGAGGAGGGAGACAGTGAAGAACACCACTTTGATACATATAGATTCTACTCTTAATTTGTAGTAAGTGAATAAAACTGCATACGTCCAGCAGAGGCAAAACAGATAATACTATGTGAAGTGCACACATGTGGCTTTTTAGTATGACAATAAAACAACCATGTGTTTAGATGACTCTGCTGATTCACATGACTTCAGATACTTTTGGATCATTTCTACCGAAAAATTATGAGCATTACAAATAATTACTCTGGCCCTCAATTTTGTAAAAGCTTTAGACTTAGATTACCAGGGGTGCACTATAGCCACAAGGCAATTTCACATCCTATTTTATCAAATCCTTCTCATTATTCTTGGTATCAACTTAGCAAAAAAAATCCTGTCTATATTAATTTGATTTTTTCATTCTCTGCACTGCCTAAGGTATGATGCCACATTTATATATTTTATCACTTGCCTACGATATGATGCTGTATTTATGATGCCATAAAGGCAATGGGGTTTTATTTCTTTTTCCAAAACAGCAAACACCATCTGTAATTTTCTAGGGTTCAACTGCAATTTCCAATGTTCCACACAACACACTAAATGGATTAAAGCTGAAGAGAATAAAGTAGTCAAAAAACTGAGGCAAGATGGGAATCAATACATTGCTGGCAGTAGATCTAGCTCAATGCAGCTTGTACAAATGTCTACCATAATCCACGTGTATTTCTTGTACTTCTCACCTTCTGCACAGCTCCTGTTTAATCAGTGCTCTTACTGGGTGGTCCTGATTTTTGAGCCTTTCTATTTTACACAAATTCTCTTGGATGGGTAAATAATTTTGTTAAACTATATTTTCTATTTGTATATATTACATTCTGTTTATACACATACACATAAACATAGACACATAACCTACTTTATCTGCCCCAGAAACGAACCTTAACAGCAAAGTGGGGAAGGAAACGTGATGGTGCTCATTCTTGCTAGGCAAGCTATGCAAAACAGTTGAAGCCACCATCATCATCAAACTCTGTATCATACCTCCTATACTATTTACTTTTTCCCAAGTTTTCTTTAATGTCATATACTACTCAAATGCACAGTAATTGCTTTAAGCAAATAGAAAACACAGTAAAGCTATCAATGAAAACAATTGTATTCATATTCATTTTCCCTTGTGCCAAATATTATGAAGAAACAATTTTCATCAATTATTAGAATAATATAATATCTAGGCAGTGCTTCCATTCTGCCGGCATTTCGAAGTATCAGAAACACGAAACAAGATGAAATGAAGAGGAACAGCAAAATATCCCCACCCTCTCCTACAAAACTACATAATTCCATCTAAGATAGGATTACTTTTTCTTACCTTCAGCCATTTATCAACACACTTGGCATGGAACTCGTGGTTACAGGGTAAGACTCTAAGTAGCTGCCTTGACTCAAAATCACACATGCATACCACACATCTAAAAAAGACAAAGAAGTTTAAATGTATCTTCTATGTAAGGACAACAAATATGCAATTCCATACAAAACTTTACAGGTATGATTGCAACACAGCAGCTAATTTACTACTTCAGTAGCTACAGTGATCTACATCTGACAATGGAAACTGAGAATTGATTCTGTGGGGTTTTAAGGGGTTTTTGTTGGTTTTTTTTATTTACTGTGCTTTCACATCACAAAGCAATGAATCTTGCTCTTCTGACCTAGCTGTGACTGCAAGCTACAGGAATGAAAATCAAGCCACCTAAATTATGGATCTTTGAAAGAGATCAATATACTTACAATGTCTGCTCTGACTGGTGATTGTTTGGATTGAACCTGTAGGATGGAAGCTGCTCAATGTCTGCTTTTGTTAATCCCCGTGGTTTGGCTTCTCCCAGACGTTCTGCCAAATTCAGCAGTGCCTGGAAAACATGGAAACTAGACATTTACAAGTTCATTGATCTAACAGGCTCTGGTTCCATTACTGTTGGGGACTACCATCATATCTCACTACACCAGCTGCTAGCACAAAACATCCTTCTATCAAGAAATATTTACAACTTTAGTTCTCCCATACAATACAAGCTCCTTGGAAAGTCTTTCAGAATGTAATCATCTTTGTAATTACATAAGGTATTATTTCTGGGATTTCAAAACCCACTTCCCAAGGACCCAATTTCCAATTAGTCCTGTGACTGCACGTAAAACTCAGTAAGTTACTTGCTTCTGAGGGATTGCCTCACCCTACTATGAAATTAAGAGTGCTGGTAACCAGAAAAAGAATTGTCAACTAATCTCCTTCGTAAGAATATGTGAATTTGGTCTTGTGAGAGAAATCACAATTTAATGTGATAATTTATGATTCCCACTCCACTTCTTGGGCTTGTTGAATTAAAATACAGAGATTTTAATCCTCAGTCTGGAAAACAAACACTCATCATCAAACTTCAGGCACTTTTGTGGCTACTAATTTTTATGTTAATTTTCTGTAAGCCAACAATTGCATCTAAAATCCTTTCATGTATGTAATTAGCCATGTATTTAACTCACACCCCTTCATGAGGGGCCTAGGAAATAACATCAGTGTGACAGAGAATCAATGCACAGAAAAAACCCCCTGAAACCTGAAAATGGTATTGATTTCTTACACCACTGAACCTAGGGCCCAAAATCTCAGAAGATATTGCTTCTTCTGAACCACCACAGAAGTTATTATGGAAGCGCTCACTGTTAAACTGAAGATGTGCAACTACACAGAGAACTTAATGGGAGCACAAGCAAAAAGATGTAGAACTCAGGGTTAATGATGTCAAACTCAAGAAAAATCAAATGGAATCCATTAGCTTCAGAATCAGTAAAGAAAAAACAGTTGGAACAGCCCCGTAATTATCTAGGATATTTAAGAGGGTTCGGCATCTCTAGATGTGAATTACCATCCCCTCCAGAGGACAAGAAGAAAAGGCAATAAGGCAATTTTATAAACATTACATTTAGATTAATTACTCCTATGATATTAAAACTATTCTGAAAGTTACACTCATAAAACCAGTAACTTACCCTTTTATTTTGAAAGTGTTTCACTTCTGTTTGATATTTAAAATCAATTAAATTTTGAAAGGAGAAGAGTAGCATGGAGAACATAAAAGTTGAACAATTTAATGACTACTAGCCTGGAAAGGTGAATTCTGAGAAAGAGCAGTAGACAAGTAAGAAAGCTAAACACTTCTAATATCCAGTATTAAAAAAAAGTCTAAAAGGACCATTTTTGGATCTGTCTTCACAGTCACTGCATTTACTTGAAAGGCAAAACAAGGATTAAAAGCAAAATATAATAAAATTTTATCTATTGCTTGAGCTAACATCTGTTCTTTAAAGGTAGTTGTAGTTCACACACCAACCTCATAGTTTTCTACCTCTCCATCTTCCACATCCAACTCAAAGCTGAAAGCTGGTCCAACTGCCGGTGGCACTGGGAGCATTGATCTACCACGAGAGCAAACAAGGATAAGGTTCAGCATCTTGCTGAAGGAAAGCACAGAAACATCTGGCAGAGGTAAAGTAACCTTTCTGATGCCTCTCATATCAAAATGTTCTCAGAACTGGCAAAAATGTTATGTTTGAAGTCAAGAACAGACATTTGAAGTGAAAGAGTCACAGGATAAAGCTTTTTCTGCTACTTTGATATTGGGAGTGCTGATTTTTTAATTGCTTGTGCGTTTCACTTGGTACTTTTAACCAAGCTCAGTTTTATTACAAAAACTAATCTCTTAATTATCACAGACTATGGAGACCTAAAACTGATAAAAAATTGACATTCTGGTTTTAAATATGTTTTATTTCTTTAAGTGGATAAAAGACCATCAAAGAGGAATGCTAAGTTCTTTTAGATCTCCAACATGACACTTGCAACTTCTGCAAACCTAAAACACACGGTGAAGATAAAAAGGATTTGCTACTGGACAAACTTCTATCCTGAAGGCAAGCACAAATTCACTTTCTCATGTACTGTGATACTGGTAAAAGCAGAATCCCCTCAGACTGAGAGATCAGAGAGATGTTTTTCTGGTTGTATATTCAGTAGGTCTCTTTAGCCCCTAAGGTAGTACAATGGGTCAAAACTTCATCCACAGACATGGAGATCTCAAATTCAAAGCACTAATATAGCAGAATCAGGAATTACTGTGCCACATCATGTCCTCAATGAATAGGTAAGAAGCTATGACAGTGCTCTCAGACTGCAAGATGAAAAGCTGAACAACTTTGCTGATTTGGATTTCTGGTGCCATTCTCATGCCACGTCTGACATTGCACAGAGAGAATCAACATATCTGGTGCCAGTGCTTGATTATTTCCTTGTCAAAGATACCTCTGCCACCAGAAACTTAATCTTTGTTTTCCAAACATTTAATTATTACTTCCAATACACAACACTAACACATCTCATGTCACAGACCCAAACTCTCTTCCAGAGAGTCTACCATAACACACTGCAGATAATTCCAAAATGTTAATTGTCCCACATCTTTTCCAGAAAACAGCTAATCAGAGGCAGAACAGAAATGTGACTGCTGTGACAGAATAGCACTTCAGCCAATAAAGAGTAACACATCACAGAAGTTCCCACTCTTCTGTTTTATAATTAAGAACCAAACCAAATAAATTTATTCCATAAATGAAGACTCCTACAACTTGAGTAACAGTGTAACTATGCCTCTGTAAGAATATCACAGAACTACGATATAAAATACGTTGAAGATTTTATCAAGAGTTCAGAAACAAGACGCTATGGTGCCTCAAAATTCCTACAAAACTACGCTGGACAAAAACTGTTCATTTGTATTTTTCCTTGCACAGTGGTGTAGGTTATTCAAAATAGGCTGAAAAGTTTACACAGAAATGGAAGTTTTCCTCTGAGACAGGTGAAATATTCCTGGTCTCTGGTAGAATCCAACAATAAAAAGTGCCAAGATGCTTGCTGACTTCTTAATAGCCTACATGGAAGCAAATGTACTTTTCACTTACAGCACATAAGGTAATAGGCTGGGATGGTAAGGGTGTGGTGGTATTGGCTGCTGTGATCGGTATCTGCTGCGCCCTGTGAGTCTTCGAGGCATAAAAGGTGGGTAAGGCTGCAAGAAAGAAGAAAATAAGCTTCAACTGAAACTTGTGGAACTGGAACTTGTGTCCAGTTCTGGGCTCCCCAGCACAAGACAGACATGGATATTCTGGAGAAAGTCTAACAAAGGGTCACTAAGATGGGAATGGAGCGTCTCATGTGTGTGAAAAGGCTGTGACAGCTGAGCATGTTCAGCCTGGAGAAAAGAAGGCTCGGGGATCCTATCAATGTATATAAATACCTCAAGGGAGGTGCAAAGAAGACAGAGCCACACTCTTTTCAGTGGTGCCCAGTGGCAGGACCAGAGACACTGGGCACAGACTGAAACACAGGAGGCTTTGTCTGAACATCAGGAAACATTTCTTTATTCTGAGGGTGACTGGGCACTGGCACAGGGAGATAGTGGAGTCTCCCTTTCTGGAGATACTCAAAAGCTGGCTGGACATAGTCCTGGACAACCAGTTTTAGGTGGCCCTGCTTGACCAGATGACCTCCCCTTCAACCCTATCCAGTCTGTGAGCCCATGATTAATTTTCCATTCTTAATCTCTACCCTCAATAATGAAATCCGCTTTCAATAAAGCATTATTTTAAAAAATCAGCCTCTGATAAAATCCAAAAGACTCTCAGCCTCAATCTGAAATTAGTATTCCCATCTAAAATATACAATCATACCAATTCATGTGAAGAAGTGGTAATAAACAACAGAAATCCCTACAAGTTCTTGTGTGTTTAGTCTATGGTCAGTATAGTCTGGGAAAAAGGACATGAATTGTTGACCCTCTTGTAAATATAAAAGGCTCAGGAGCAATTTTGCGGGCCTGTGCTTAAGCAGTTGAGTAAAGAACCCCTTAAAAAACTCTTAAAATTAGAATTTTTTTAAAAATCACTTTAAAAATCCTCTAACTATTAAGCAATGGTATATATTTACATTTACGCTTAAGGGATTGAAGCCTTTCAGGTGTATGTGGAAGGTTTAATCAGTACTATTTCTGCAGCTGGACCACACAGAGAGAGACACTCAAGCCCAAAATTTCAATGCATTTATTCCATGGATAAATAGGGCACTTTTTATCATCTTTTACTAAAATGTTTTTGTATTTTCTACAACTGAAATTCATGTAGCCCCTATTCAATTCATATTTGAGGGCCTTAAGACTTTTTTGGGGTTTTTTTGAAATAAAGAATACTCTTAGCCTTTACTAACACGTTTTTCTTCTTACATGTTTGAAATTTGAAAGAACAAGAGCCCAACACCCCCAATGACTAACTTAAAATCTCCTAATTTTACAATGGAAACATTATAATTAGGTAGCCATGGTCAAACATAAAATTAACATATGATTATATGCACAATGCAAAAGAGCTAGCTTCCTTTTGGTTGAAGTTTCGAACCAGACTTATCAAATATTAATTTTACTGCTTAGTGAATTCTGCAATCCAAATGCTAAATTAGAAACTGCTGTGTTCACTGAATGAAAAAGAATCAGAAATGCAGATATTCCATTCTAATAATGCAAATAAAGCTTTATAAAGATTTAGTATTACTTTATAAAAGACTACATAGTTACTTGTAATGTCTCTATTCCACTCCTTAGTAATAAACAACACAGAGGTGAAGCATCAGAGGACAAATGCTACAAGATCTGAAGAAAATGGTACTGTGTTCCCTATCTACTTTAACAACCAAACTTAAAAATGAAGGAAGTCTGACTCCAAGCAAAACATGTATGATTACACTAATACATGTAATACATGTACATCTACTAATACATGTATGTACTGAATAAAATACAAGCAGTTTATGGAAGCTTTCAAGGGTCCTAGACTCCAGAGTGTCTCACAGTGCCTGAAAACTTCACTGAAAATCTGTACACCTTTAGATTAGGAGTAACTTGATCACTTTTTGAAACAGTGGACATTTACTTGAACCATTATAAAAACTGTAGTAAACATTTGACTAGATTCTGTGATTCAAAGAATAATTAAAGACATGATATCTGTATATACTGCAGCGCCTAAAATTTAATTCTTATTTAAAATTTAAATAACAATATGCCCCTAAAACCACTGATAACTTGATGCGCATGTCAAACAATAAAAAATTTCAGCTCCTAAACTTGGGATCTAGCTTACACAGGCAGGAGAGGGGGTATTTTGTTGTTTTTTTAAAAAGTGACCTGCACGAAACAAGTACAACAACAACAACAACAAAACCCTGACCCACTTCAGGACCAGTATCATTGCAGACAGAAGTACAAGACAAAGATTCTAGAAGTAGCGCCACTGGACACACCACAGAAGTACACAATTCAACAAAATTCAACACAGACTTTATCCTGCACCACTTTTAATTTTATTTTGTGCTGCTGCAGTTGAACTGCCAGTCAATCCCCTGGAAGCTGATTTAAATCAAAATTTATAGCATGGCTATCTTTATAATATATGGTGTGGTCTAAATTACGGAAGCAGTCCATAACTGCTTAAAAGAGAATAACTGTTTTTAGAGCATTCTGGCTTTCCTGAGCTGTGGAAACTCAACATATGATGAAGATTTAACTAAAAGCAACAACAGTTTTTCTAAACTGTACTAACCAATTCTTGCAATATAAATCTTGGACTACGTGACAACATGGAAAGTTTTCTAAGTAAATGCTGCTGCACTCTGCAGATAATGTTACTGGAAATAATTTGCCGGTGTCATTAAATTACCCTTAACTTGATTAACATAAGCTTAAAGAAAACAGTATGCAGCTATTCCAATAATGGAATATGATTGCAGAAGTGTGACTTTTCAACAAAATGTATTACAGAATAAAGATCAAGACTGTTAATGCAGGATCAAAGACTGTAGCACAGAAACCAATACTTACTACCCCAAATGACACCTCCTGGTGTAATGGATCATGGGCTAAGAATTGAAGAGGAGCTGAGGGAGGCAACGTTGGTGGATGGGCTGAGGGCGGGTATGTAAAACCTCCTACAGGAAGATGTTCTCCAAGCAATTCTACGTCATTTTCTATCCTTTGAAGTGGCTACAAAAAAACCAGAGATAGCCTTTGTTGCAGTAATAGAGACGAATTTTTTTCCCCAAAAAAGAACTGTAGTCCCAGCTGTATATTCTGTGCTGCTGTGATCAATTTTATAGTAACTCTGTGAACAATTCCTAGGTCATTAACACTACCCAAAAAAGCAAAGACAACACTATACATTTGATATAAATTCACCTTTTCCAGCTAGCCATGCTTACAGACCAGGAATTTATGCGATCTAGCAAATATAGGAGGGGCTGTAATTTCCTGTATCTTGCATTTTTCAGGACAAATATTTGCTCTCCTTCTTGCCAGGCTGCTCTCACTGTATAACTATGCAAGAGAAAAAAATAAACAACCATAGACAAGAATTGAAATTGTGCCAGAAAAACTGAAAAATGGAGGGGAATCATTGTGGTTCCAGTAGATGAAACTGATAATAATATCCAGAAAGCAAGCAGATGCTTTCCTAGGAGGGTCATGCAAGCAGTCCTAACAAGCAGTCCTGAGGTTTCAGAAGCATGAGATTTCAGATTAGTTTTGTTGGTAGTTAAATCTATTACATCAGTCAGGTCCAAAACTGCCCAAGAAACAAACAAGAATTCTGACTGTTTCATAAATACACCTTTCTGTTATTGAAACTGAATTCCACCATTTCAAGAAATTCAGCTAAGAAGGCCACCTTGTGGAAGCAAAGGAATAGTCTGTTTTCCCATTACACTGAAGGAATAAGATATTCTTAAACTACTATGATGCGAGCCTTTTGGCAGAGCTGAAAGCTGACAGGAAAACCTAGTTAAAAACCTAAGTAATCAACTCAAGCTAAAACCTGATTCCATAGAGTTTCTAAAGCTAAGTCTTGTAAAGATTTCTACCACAAAAAAACCACTTTGTTAGAGTGATGGAAACTGTTCTCCCATCACTGTAATGAAGTGCCTACAATCCTACCCACACTGGAGACATGGAATGAAGGAGACTCAGCAGTGTTTGCAACTGTTGTCCCTGAAAATAAGCCTTCTGATTTGTTTCTGTAGAATGGAGTCAATGTTCTCATGAAATTGTAAGATAAACAAAATTAGTTTACATTCCTTTGTTAAAGATAGAATTTGAGATACTTCTCATTTGACCAGTGGGATTGGAGAAGTGGACATTTCATTACCCAATCCCTGATTAGTGTCCTGAAAGATATAAATAGCTGAGGCTTCAATAAACTTGAGTCATTTTCTTCTTCTGCACTCTGGACACCTGTTGTGTGTGTGTGCTGAGTGTTCCCTCTGAGCGCGACAGCAACAATAAAGCTATATCCTATTTCTGTGTTACTGAAATATCTGCATCTTCCACTCACTGGGGCAAACAAATGGACAAGCACTCAGATAATCCCCCCTAAATCCAAAACAGGGTCACATTTTCCCATATTCGCATGGTCTGTTTCATTAAGCCAAATCTGCTTAAGCAACATCAGTAACTTTCATGAGTGTAAAGAAAATGTCCCAGGAAAAGGACGGTCATTTAAAAATTAATCAAGAAGTAATACAAAAGAAACATGTAAAAAAGCACTCTGTGCTTTTTTCTCTGCTAAGCTTTTCTCTGAGTTGACAACTATGGTTATACAACCTCCTCTGGATTCTGTTTTGCTTCCTGGTAAAGAAATACCTGATGGTGAAGGAAATACCCATCTTTCTGAGAGAAGTAAAAAGCCTATGGAGAAACAGCACAGATAATGACGAAATATGAAGTGAAACACTGGACTTCAGAAGTACTTTTTCATCTTCATAAGCGGTTAATTTGAAAGAAAATCTTTGTTTCCTCCATCAGGTATCAGTACTATGTGCCCATCCAGCCCACCAGTTCTACTGAGAGTGGGGTAAGAAGCATTACTTACCGACCGTGACTGCTGTGCTTGGAAAGGAACAAACTGTCCTGGAGGAGGTAAGTGAGGAGGGTGATGTGTAGAGATATGAGGAGGATGCAAAAGGAATGGGTCACTAGAAATGAGGGGTGGAAATGCTGCATATGGTACAGGTAGGTGCTGGACTGAGCACGCCTGAAGCATCTGAAATAAAATGAAAACAATACTTTTTTGTAGCACAAACATTCCCTACACAATGTTCCTTATTCTATGTATTTATTATGGAAAGATATAATTGTAACAGAACAGTTCTTTAGCCTTATTGAAAATACCTCCAAAATACACATAAATAACTCATTTAAATACCCAAGAAAGAGTGATTACTACAGAACAGGTTCTAGAAAGTAGCACAGTGTGACACCCACTAGGTGCTCATATGGTGACCAGCAGTCTGATACTCCAGGATTAGACAGGCTCCTAAGTGATGAGCAGATACAGTTAACTCAGTTAATTTTATTTTTCCCACATATCATTATCAAAGCAACATGCCAAAGCACAACCGCTTAAAGCTCTAGGTGGAGGTAAGTGACTCAGCTGTCAGACTGTGCCTAAAGACCTCTGTTGCCTCATACACTATGAATAATTCATACAGTCTGCTCCATTTTGCACTTTTGGGTGAGTCCTATGCTCTAAAAGCAGCTCCCTAGTGACAGGAAAAGGGCTCTTTTTCTCTTCTCCTTTATATTCCTGACACAAAAGCAACTTTGAGCACTAATATTTGATGAAGGCACTGCCAGGGAACAGGAATGTGCTTTGTGGCATTGTTCAGTTTTACTTCTGCCTTTATATACAGAGAAGGAAGGAACCTGCATTCTCTTTTTTGTTGCACTTTGATCCATCATGAGAAGGTCAGGCATTTCTTTTACACTTTTACAAGATATACAATTAAGATATTATCAAATCTTGAAAGATTACCCAGTTTTGATCTCTTACTTTTTTTTTTTTTTTATTATTAGTAATGTCACACAGCACACATTTATGTATTGACTATAATAGCATAAGACGGTAAAAGAAATTCATTTAAAATTAGATTTCAGTAGTGGAGGTGAAACTATCATCTCAATTTGCTATGATCATGATCAAACATAAACATCCAAATGCACAAAAACACTAGTAGATTAATTTTATTCAAATACTACTTTTTCCCTCAGTTATTACATTGTTTGTTTTTCTAAAAAACAGATACCATAAACAAGTGTTTCTAAGATTATAATAGATTTTTATTGTATTTTACTAAACTGAAAACTGTCATCTGAAATAGCTGAAGATAAATTTGCAGGTAGAACATCTCACAGTCTTCTTCAAAACATGAGATTCTTTGGGAAACAGTGAAACAGGTTTCTGTGTGGAAAATATTACCATAGCTCCTATATATGTTTGGAAATGTTTCATTTATGCTATGCCCATGTCACTTTTTAAAGGTAGAGCAAATGAGCCACAGTAACTTCCAAGCCAAAAGAAGTGAAAATTACCTGTTTTTTCCATTCAAGCTTTTAAAAAAGTTCCTCTGTTTGGACATATCATAGAATGACCTGGGTTGGAAGGCACCTTAAAGATCATTTTGTTCCAAACCTCCTGCCACAGGCAGGGACACCTTTCACTAAGAGCAGGTTGTTTGGAGCTTCATCCAGTCTGGCCTTGAACACCTTCAGGGATGTGGCATCCATAACTTTTCTGGGCAACATGTTCCAGTGCCTCACCACTCACACAGTTAAGTATTTTTTTTCCTAATATTTAATTTAAACCTACTCTTTTTCAGTTTAAAGCCATTCCCTATCTTGTTCTGTCACTACATGCTGTTGTAAAAAGTCTCTGTCCACCATTCCTTAGACTCCCTTCAAGTCTTAGAATCAGGGTACCCCAAAGCCTTCTCTCTTCCAGGCTGAACAGTCCCAATTCTCTCAGCCTTTCATCATAGGAGAGGTGCTCCATGTCTCTGATCACCTTGGTGTCCCTCCCCTGGACTCACTCCAGCAGGTCCATGTCCTTCCTGTGCTGGGACCCCAGAGCTGGGTGCAGGGTTCCAGGTGGGGCCTCACCACAGCAGAGCAGAGGGGCAGAATCCCCTCCCTCCCTGCTGCCCACGCTGCTCTGGATGCAGCCCAGGACACGTTTGGCTTCCTGGGCTGAAAGTGCCCATGGCTGGGTCATGTCCAGCCTCTCACCCACCAGCACCCCCAAGTCCTTCTCCCAGGGCTGCTCTCCATCTGTCCATGCCCAGCCTGTGCTGGTGCTGGGGGTTGTCCTCACCCAGGGGCAGCTCCCTGCACTTGGCCTTGTTAAAACCTCATATGAGATTTCTGGGGGCCCCTTCTCGAGATTGTCTAGGTTCCTCTGGATGACATCCTGTCCTTTGAAGAACTTTTAGAACTGATGAAGGTATTTAATAAATGGTATTTGTTTATTTCATAGTTATACATGTAGTTGAGAGAGACAAATACTGTGAAAATAAGAAGAGGAAACTGGGAAATCCAGAGATGAAGCTGGTGAGAAAGGTGACATACTGGAGGGCATGGGCTACCTTTGAGATGGATTTTTATAGGCCAGAAAAGCTGGAGAACAGGAACTATTTAGAGTTCAAAGGCAAATGTAAAGTCTGGCACTGGAAAAGAGTAACTCCATGGATCAGGACACTCTGAGACTAACTGGCTGCAGTCAGATATGCAGAAAAACCAGTGGGGTTATACACAATATCCTTAGTGCAATCAAGTCAAAAAGGTCTATGGCACGCTGGCTACGTAAGGCTAAGAAAGCAACTGGTAAAATCAGTGAAGTGATTCTGCTTCTCCATTCAGAAACTGTGTCATTTATCTCAAGTCCTAGGCCCAGTTTTGGGCGTCCCCAGTGCCAAACGGAGACAATGGCAACACGATGACCAGGAATTGGTGAAAGTCAAGATGACCAGTGACTTGGAGAAAACTGCATAAAAGGGATGGCAGAAATAGACTTGTTCTTCTTTGAAAAGAGAAAACGAAGCAAAAACCTTACCCCTGCATCTAACTACTTCCTGAGAGTGGAAAGGAAGAATCCAAGTCTGCCTCAAGAAGTGAAAGAGCACAACGACCAATGGGACCAAGATACATCAAAGAAAACTCAAGCAGACATACAGAGGAAATTCCTCATCACAAGGACAGTGAGCAGAAGCTTAGAGGCATTGTGAAATCTCCATACTTGAAGTTGGTACTGTAGCAGGGGACCAGACAACCTCCAGAGTTCCCTCTTAACTTAAAAGTATTCCTCGATTTTATGTTCCAACAGGAGAAAGCATGAAGTCTGCCTCTGATGCTACAGAAACTTAACTGTTCATGTTCACTTGTACTGGATCTATTCTCTCAACACACTTGATTAACTGTTGCACATTCAAAACAAAAACCAGAGCTTTACTCCTATATGTATAAAAAGGACAACTGCATTGTTGAATTACAAAACACTGTATGAATTGCACAGCCAATATACCCATTCAAAGCATAGTGTAAGATTATTAGTATCCATTGGATACTAACAGTTTCAGATTTTCCTCTGTTGTCTCTTAGGACATGTTGCTTTTTTCCCTGCTGAATTTACTTTGTAAGTATTGTTCCAGTGTCTAGGTACTTATTCTGAGATTGCTTTGTTCCACTAACACCACCACTAAACAGAAGAAAAAGGCTGTCTCTCACGCTGCTTCAGGGATACACACCAGCTTATGTAAGAGATTTTCACCAATTTGACAGGAAGAGGAACTGATTCTCACAAATATTTCAGACTAGACAGCAGCATACTGCAGACCTTGCTGCCTCTCATGGAGACAAATGGTACCTGGGCATGATAAACACAAAAACCTTTACTCTTCAATGAACAGCCTAAAGAAATATATGGGTCACATCAAGGGTTTTGTTTCAGTGCCACTTAGGCTTATTCATGTCACAGAATGCACCACAGGAAAAGCAAAGTTATGCACTGCTGGCAGACACCAACATTATACCATCAAAAGTGTTCACTAGAAAATGTATATACTGTATATGACATTATGGATTTACACTGGAAAAATAGATTGAAGATGGTGTAGTTAGAGAAATCCACTTACTGGGGGAGGCACACTGCAAACTGGAAGGTGCTGGCCACTGAAAACCACTGAGCACCCTGGGACCTGCTGTGTGCTGCAGGCTGGAATGTGCTGGCCTGTGCAAAGTGGTATCCCATGCGGAGCCACAGTTGTCACTGTGTATGAAACAGGAACTGTACCCTGATGAATCTGCAGCAAAAGGAAAAGAAACTGTATTTAATAACTTACTGCAAAGTCTCAACACTGTTGTACTACATGGTAAAATATCAAGCCTTTACTTACAGATCAGGAAAATAATATATTCATAAAGGAAGTATAAAAGGAGGCACATGGTTGTAATTTCTGTTCATTAAAATGTTTTTATAAATGGAAAATGTTTGATCAATGGAATAGTTATTGATCATAATTTCTAGGAAAGAGTGATCTCTCAGCTTAACATGCTAAAACTTCAGTGGCACCTTAGTCATTCGGAAGCATGTCAGACTACTAAACCTGCCTATCCTCCCTTCTCTCCACCAGGTTAATTCTTATGAAATAAGAAGATAGTAACTCCCAGATAAAAGCTAATCTACAAGCAACTCAAGAACTTTCTCAGTTCTGAAGGGACTGATTCAATATTAACTCAAGAGACTGTATATTTAACCAACAAAACAATTTTCCAGATTTTCTTTCTTCCAAAGAGACTGCCCTCTTGATTCACTTTTAGCATTTAAGCTAAATTCCTCATTTAAGGAACAGAACAGACAACTAGAAAGCTAAAAAGGAGACGTTAACGTGACTAAGAGGCAGCGGACCCTAACTATCCAGACTCATATTAGAAAACCATGTAACCCAATTTTCTAAGTAATGGCAATCCCTAAAATTTAATCATCAAAGATCCAAAGGTATTCTGGACCTAGAAACCACATGGGATGTTTGTTTGTTTGTTTAAAATTTTGTTGTTGGTTTTGTATTGTTGGAATTTTTTAACACTGAGCAATCTTTTAACACTTTCATGCTCTAATAAAACTGGAAAGGCATAAGACTCAAGGCAGCACAGATTAATTGAAAATAATTATTTCAAAGCTCTCTTCTCCTTCATGATCAACCAAAATAAAACTTTATTATTTAAAAGAGAACAAGAACAGCTCCTCAGGAAGTAAGAAAGAGTGAAGAGAGCTAAACTACCAAACTGGTAGTGTACACCCAGGTAAAGAGATCAAAACAGAACACAGATTACAATCTCTGAACACAGGTTAAAATCTCAAACACCAATAATGACAGAAACTAGTCTCAGGAAAGACACTGAATATAAAGCTCTGGCTCTGCTACATAAGCTGGACATAAGTGCAATGCTATATATGATCCTGGAATGTTTATTGGTCACAATAATAATAAAAAAATGACTTCTCAAAATGTTCATGCACCTGAATTGGGAAGTAGCACCATGGAATACCTCAGTCAGTCTGGAAATACTGATATCTGATCACAGACGGTGTTTGGCAGTGGGATAGAAAACTGTTCAGCCAGACTTGTCACGAGTTTACAACATAAAGCAAGAGCATTATCTGATCTCCAGCAGAAGAACTGTTTGAAATGTAAGTTTGTGAGATTGCTAGGATGGCACTGGCTTCCATCCTTTTGCTTGGTCCCAAATGCAAATACTTCCCAGCTGAGAACTGCTCTGCACACATAGTATGACACACCAGTGCTATGCAACTGCACTGAATGAAAACCTGTTTTTAAGCACAAATGTTACAGCTGCATTCTGTGTACATGCAGCTTCTGATGTGGACATTCACATAGCCAACTCTATTCATGGCTATGTAGCAACTAGTGTATTTGTGCTGTGGCCTATTAATTTAGTAGACAACAACAAACATTACCTCAACAGGATCACAGAATCATTCAGGCTGGAAAACATCCTTAAGTTCATCAAGTCCAACCATTAACCTAGCAATCCCATCCCTAAATCACGTTTGTAATTGCCACACCTGTGTGTCTTTTAAATACCTCCAGATGTGGTGACTTCACCACTTCCCTGGGTAGCCAGTTCCAACGCTTGACAATCCTTTCAGTAATTTTTCCTAATATCCAATCTAAACTACCCTGTGCAATTTGGTGCAATTTCTTCTTGTCCTGTCACTTTTTACTTGGGAAACCAACACCCACCAGGTTACAACCTCCTTCCAGGTAGTTTTAGAGATGGGTAAGGTCCTCCCAGAGCGTCCTTTTCTCCAGGCTAAACACACCCAAGCTCCCTCAGCTGCTCCTCATATGATTTGTGCTCCAGCCCATTCGCCAGTTCCATTGCTCTTCCAAGGACATGCTCCATCAATGCAATGTCCTTGTAGTGAGAGGCACAAAACTTCTACAGGTCCTCAGTTACAGAATTCTATACAAAGTGCTGTCACAGAGACAAATTATTTCCTTTCTGGATTAACTATGTATACAATTTTTTCATGTAATTTAAGGAGGAGTTGATTAGGCTTGGATGGTTAATTTAGTTATGCAACAAAACTATTGTGAGTTCTACTGCCATGTAGACAACCAACTACAGGCATTGTGAAATCTACCTCTAAATAATACATTTTAACTATTTAATGACTCCTAAGCTAAAGTAAGGTATATCATGTAAAACAGAACACATAATTAATAAGCATCCTATCACATCTTTATTGCAAGAAACTAATAACAAAAGCAAAATAACTGCATTTCAAAGGTTTGACACAGAGACACAGAGAAACATGCCAATTCATGCAATGACAAATTGTTAAGTATCAATCTTCTTTATTAAAAGTATGAATTTTTGGTTTTTTTTCCACTGCCTACTGCAATTCTTCATACACATAATATTCAACAAAAACCACCACACTGTAAAAAATCAAATCAATTTTAGTCCTCTGTGACTTTCATTGTCAACTATGATATGAGGTGAACTATTTGGTGAGGATAGGGATCTTGAAGATGGTGTGAAAAAAAAACTCCCAAAACCAAATGCCACATCTTGAACAGCCTCCTCTTTGTGCTCTAAAAATTTTACCTGATCATGAATGTCAACCATCACTGCATTCTGCTGTGGTGGGTGAGCAGCTGGGTGCAACATGCGAGGAGATACATTCGGTGGGCGAAAGGCTCGAGGCTCTTCTATTGCTTGCTGCTGTCCATAGGAGAAATGGTGATAGTTTTCATCCTGGCTAACAGAATTATGTCTAGACAAACGATCTCTCCTTGTTCTCTGACGTCGAACAGGAGGACTGGAAATGCATTAAAAAAATTAGAGGTTATATAAATGACACAAATCCTTCTTAATAACTAAAACCTTAAGAGAATCAAATATCAAAGAATTTTTTTAACTGGAAAATTTTTATAGAACAAGTTTATTAGATTGGAATAAAACTTTTTACTGTCAGAACTGCTAGAATCCTTATAAACAATGCTTTTCTTCAGTTTGGAAAATGCTTAAAAGAGCATAGCTTAACACTGTTAGGGAAACCAAGAGAAGAACCCCTACGTAAATATTACCTTATTTAAAAAAAATTATACTTAGATTGCCAAAGAAGTGCTCAAAAGTCAAGACAGAAATCTTCACAACATTTCCATTACTTTATTCTATCTAGGTGAAATTCCTTCATTACATGATCACAGATTTCCCAGGGTCTTTGTTTCAACCACCCCACAGAATGATTGCTTGCTTAGTGACAGCAGACAAAGCACTAGACGTCTTTGAAGAAACAAATTAATTCTTCAGCTCTCATATGTTCACTGCATAACTGAGTGCATTCTAAAATTCTCTCCAGAAGATCCCAGGAAATTATGATTGTGGTATTGTTTCTTTTTTAGAGTGGACAACTTCTGTAGATAATTTAGACCAGAGCTCATACCTCTTTTGAGAAACTGATCTACAGGTGTAAGATTTGATTATGTATTCTTACATAATTGTGTGTACTGAGCAGAGATGCAACTACCTTCAGTTAAAACTTCTAGAAATTAGAGACCATTGGTTTAGGTTTAGCAGTTAGAAAATGATGCACACAGATGTGATAAATTCACTAAGAACAAGTCACTTCCCATTTATTTGGGAGGGGAAAGCACTGAAAGCACAAAATGATGTTGCAGTACTTTCAGCACATGCCTTCCAACATCCACAACACAAACAAGTTACAGGTCCCAGAAGCAACAGCAAATTAAAGATACGTGGGGTGAAATGGTTTCCCATTTATAAAACAGGCTAAAGAACCCAGACTGCAGAGAAGAGACAAAAAGGATCTGTGATCATTATTAGAACATGTCTTCTTCAACACTGCATGGAACAGAACTTCTGCTATTACCAAATAAAAATCAAATAAACCTGCAACCTGTCAGCAAATCCCAGATACTTCTCAGGTTGAGTCCAACTTTTGTGCTGCATGAAACAGACAAACTCAGGGGAAGTGACACCACATTACCAGCTACCCAGATGCTACTGTGAACATATGATACAATGTCCCAAGCCACTATTTTTCCACCCTACCTCACAGATATTTTATGACATTATTGCCTCTCTTAGAACTGAAACAAATGGTAATTCTCAACAGGTCAGACAGAGGGCATAAGGCCAGGCTGTAACACAGCAAAGAAAAACCCAAACAAATTTAAAAATGCATAGCCGCCTTTATTTTTATAAACTACCATGGCAGAACTTACAAGCTCTGTGTTTCCTTCTAACCACTGAGAAACTAATTTTTTTTTATGTATTTTGTCTTAAATCCAGTTTTCTTTCCCAAAGTTTTTACTGCACTCTGTATTGCTTTATTACTAATATGATACAACTGATACATTCTCCTTATGTAAAATTGACATATATATTTTCTAACCATGGAACTAGTAATGCAGGAGATATTCTACTGTTTGGAGCACTCTGGTTGTTTAAAAGGTGCTATTTCCTGCTATGAAACAGAAATGTCTGAATTTTTTAACATAAAAATGTCTATGTGAGGATTTTTCTTTGGGAAAGCTCCAAAAACACTGGAAAGATACAAAAGACAGCACCAGTGCTTCAGAGAACAGAAATTCTCTTAACTGCCACCAGCACTTAAGACAAGGTGGCTTCTTAGAGAACTTAGTTCTCATAAAACTAGTCTTGCCTCTGCCTTGGTTAAAATGCCTGGTCTTACTCTCCTATGAGCCCAGATTTATGAAAATGACACCAAAGGCTGGCAAAACTCCTGGAGTGTCTTTTTAAATGAATGAAGAAGTATCATTCTCTAGTAAAAGCAAAGCTGGATTTTTCCTGTACAGAATTATACTATCCTTTCAGTCAGCAAGATCCAGAGCATCTGGATACACAGCTTTATCAGCTTTTGAAATATTGGAAATTACTTCAGAATAATTGTCAAGACAGGGGTCTAAACTATTATTAAAATTCAGTAATGAACTTATGCTTAAAGTCTTTAAAAACAGCCAGAAAAAATCCTCTGTTACTATGTGCACAGTATAAACATGCTAAATGCCAGGTTAAAACAAAGAGAGGATGAAAATGGTGAAAAAATTACAGGAATTCCTACCCTCAGGTAAGAACAGCCATCAAAAGATATCCATTACTGAAGAGTTAGTATGTGCAGATCTTAGTATTTCTAACAAGGGTGATTTCTTTGCAGTAAGACACTCTTGAATCCCTTTAGTTCAGAATTACATTCAAGACAAGGAGGAAAGGAAGCACAGATGAAAGGTAAGGCACAGCAATGGTACAGATCCCCCCATTTCAAAATGACTGATAAATTGGAATGACCTTCTCTGTTTCACATAGGCATGCATCATACTTTTACATTCATAATTTATCTGTACTATATATAAGTATCTAGACAAAAATAATCTTTCTGCAAATTCACACCAGAAGGCTATCGTTATTAATGCAGCATTTATTTGCTTACAATGAATCAGAATTTAAAAAAACACCAACAAATTTGGCAACTCTTGTATAGACACAGTAGAAAACCACTGATACCAAGAGGTAGGTTGAAATACTAAAACAGGTAATGAAAAAAAAAAATCCAGGTAATAAAAAAACCCAAGACAGACTGTCCTGACCAACAAGAGTCAACTGGTAGGATGAAAGAGTTAATGCTGATGACACTGGGGCAGTGATGTCCACACTAGACACACTTCAAAGGTTTTGCCTGCACTTGTCCTAGCCTGTTTCCTTGAGCTCAATGACCATTTGCAGGTGGAGTGCACCTTTCATCTTATCTTAACCTGAAAATCTGGCGAACTCTTGAAACCATTCTGCAATGAGAAAACAATGCAGGGAAAGAAAAAATTTGCCTTAAAAGCATAGGCATAACCTCACTTAAAGCATTAATAACAGATGCACTCATAATCATCTTAAGGAATCAAACTTTTGATCCATGAGAATGGCTATTAGCTCTGGTATGATTCCAGAGCACTCTTAAGACTCAAAAATCCTGGTTCTAGAAGAAGAAATTAGGTGCAATACTATTCTGGAAGTGATCTGAAGCTAGCTCAAATGCAACACTGCACCCAAGCTAAAACCTGCCAAGTCAAGTGCAGGGAAACAAAGTACTGACACATTCAAATGTCTCTGATTAGAGCAAAAACTCATCCTATTACCCAGGAGCAGGCAAGAAGGCCCGAGAAAGAGTAATGTTTGTGCCAATAAAGTTGCAGCCAACCTAACAGCTCCTGTCAGACTGAAGATGGCTTTGCAATGAGGTGCATCTCTGTTTGCAAATGGCTTACTTGCAAAAGCCACAGGTACTACTACCTCAGCAGCATTTGACTGCATCTGAATGTCAAGACGTTTGTCCCATTCACCCCTTACACATTTCCATTCTTATCCTCCATCCCACAGTATATCCAAACTGTCTAGATTCTGCTATCTAGCATTTAGCTTGCTAAGCACACTGTTTAACTCTGCAGATGTTAACATGCAATGCAAAGAAATTTAAAAGTCAGTATAAGCTGACTGGACACCAAACAAAAAAGACAAAATGCACATATTCTAGGCACTGCAGTTAAAACCATGAGGTCAAGAACATTTTGTGGGCCAAATGCACCCAACAGAGCATCCTTGTACCAAGCTATATGAAAGGTCTGATCTTCTGTCTTCACAACAACCCTTTAAATTCACAATTTAACCTCTTTTCTAAGTCTGACAAGCTGCGTTGGGAGCTCCATATTTTACATGCCACTGACTGAAAGCTTTCAAATTTATGAAGTTAAAGCAAAGACACAAAACTAGTTCTAAAGTCTCTTGTTTCAAATCTACTGGCTGATCATTGTTGACAAATTCATGGAATCTGAAGAAAACTAGCTAAATATATCTTAAACCGAAATTTCTTATTAATGAAAAAAGATAGACACATTTTTTTTTTAGTATAAACCAAGCCAGAACATTTCTTATAAGCAAACAGAGACAGTGTTTTAAACTGCATAAGATGACTCAGCATTTTTGAGGCAGAATGTGAGGCAATGAGCACTTCTGTTTTAGACAATTTGTTTAACTAGAATAGCAAAAAAATCTGTGAGTTTGTTTTGCTCGAGTATTAATATCCATCCCAGGTCCCCGTTCCAATCTCTCTCTTCCATGACCACTGGAACTTATTCCAAAATCTCTACTTTGAGAAGTTAATGAGCCACAAGGTAAAACCAACATGAAAATCTAATTACTATTACATGTGTATCACCCACCTCAGCAAACATTTGACACTGCTAATCACCTCAATTCCCCAGCTGTATCTCTCATCTTTATTTTGTTTGGTTTTAAATACAAAAATAATTGTGACTGTAATGAAAATGATGGTATTATATGAGTAATTCTTAACACCTTTAAAAGTACCCTGATGATAAAGATTTTTCCCAGCATTTTTCTACACGCGTTTTACCTCAGTGCAATGTAATGGAGAATTAGGTTCATAATAAAACATGTTTGGAGCACTCTTTTCCTCAAGCTGACTTTTCACAAAAATTACAAGATTCATCAGCCCGAATTACTTCCAGTTACTTTTTATTCACAGCTGCACTATCTTACAGCTCAAAGGAAATGTTAACATGTTTACCATGTGTAATCTAGTCAGTGCCGCCCAAAACGCACCTTCCTTGCACTAAAATCAGAAAGAATAGGAAAGCTTGTTTCCCAAGCTACACAGCTTGCTTACCTCCTCCTGTTTCGTGCAGGTGTGTTGCATCGTTCCCCTGAGAAGTGGTGTTGGCTGGGCCGAGCCAAAGGAGGCTGCCTATTTGATGTCATCTCCCATGGTCGCATTGGTGGTGATGGGGCTGGTGACGCTGCAGTGTAGTCAAAGACTGAATGGGAAAGGCGCTGTCGCTTGGGACTAGGACTGTCTTCGCTCTATGCCAGTGCAAAGAAAACCAAACCAAAACAAAAACAGAATCCACCTCTGGATGAGTGAATTACAATCCATACTTCAATATTGCTTTGAAACTAGCATTAGGAGTGACTCATTGAAGACTGAAGACTTAAACACCATGAAATTTAGCACCTGCAGGTACTCACTTTTATATTGTGTTTATAAACACTGATTTTTAATGGTTCCCTAACACCTGGAAAAATTACTACTAAAATTATACTTTAGCAGCAATAAAATACAAAAAATTCCAACATCCATGAAAAACTCTAGCAGAAGAGTAACCTGAAGAAAATAAGGCATCACTTATTTTATATTCCTACTGCGTTAGCACTTACAGGCTACAGAAGCATGGGAAGATACATAAACATAAGTCTTCACAGCAATGGAATCTGTACTAGTTAGTAAGCAGCTGCCACACAGAGCTTGCTCTCTGCATTGCACCCCCTTCCTATCAAGTCTGTACTTAGCTAATCAGACATTTGCTCTGTACTGCAGCCTATTTTAATTCTGCTAGTTCAGCACAGAGATGCTTCATCCTTCCAGTTATTCATGCAATGATAATCATTCATACACAACCTGAAAAAAAAAATCAACCTCTGGTTAAGTCTGTCTATTTCATTAAAATTTCACAAGGTCTGTGTAGTGCCTGAAGTTTCCAGTGTTAGTGATGTGAAGGTCACTGACCTCCAAGCAATATTTTTCCACTGGTTATGAACACAACTACTTTTCACTGTGTGTCCATGCGATTGAACAACTTAATAGAGCTGTCATTCTTCTCAGAAGTTCCCACCAATGCTTATGAAGCCTGCAGCAAATGCAATAAACATCCCTCCCCTCCACCCCACTGTAGTCTGGTTTTTCCAGGCTTGCAGCTTCTGAGTTTCTAAGTTCTGTTTCTTTGTGATGTTTTGGGTTTTTGAAGCTTGTTCTCACAGCTTGAACATAAACATCAGGTCATTGTTTCTGTAGCGAAATCTTATGTTTGGAATTCTTTCTGTGGCACGGACCTTCTTTGATGTCCCTCTGGTTTGGCCAGTGTGGGTGAAGAGTTCAGTTGCTCTCTCACCAATCACAGTGGCCTGTCCAAAATGTATAAAAGGGGTCATTTGTTTGAATAAATCATAGTCAGATTTCATCTCTCCAAGCTGTCTTGGAGAATTCGTGTCATGTTGTTATTCGCTGCAGTGATACCCCACTATTCTGCCAAAATTAAAACACACCATGCTGTTAACAGGCATGACAACTGAAAATACAGAAAAGTGTTACGCATTATATACACATCATACTTCAGAGATTACCAACAGAACAAACAAAAACTAAAACCACATGAACTACCAGTGGAACCATCCTTGAGTCCAAGTATCACATAAACTTCTCTGACAGAATGCATAGTGCAAGCAAACTTGTAGTATTTAGTTGCCCTCCAGCTTGTCCAGTCACTCCACCACTTCTGTTTTCCGCCCTTTCCAGTCCACCACAGCATTATTTTAATTACATTTGCATGTAACTGCAGATAGCTGAAGCAGAGAAAAGAACATGTCTGCAACAGCTCTGTGTTCCAGAACTGCCTCCATCCCCCTAGACTGGGTCTCACTTCAGACTTAACTGCAGACTGGACTACGGACCCCTCCTGGCTCTTAGCCTTACAGGGGCATTTTATTCTCTGAATTCTATTAAGTTGCTTCTTGGTAGGTTTTAATTGACATATAGTTTGGAATCCAGCTTTCTTTCCAGGTCAAGGACATTTCTTTTAAGAACGGGAAGTTCTGACCAGGTGTTCAAGTCAAAAAAGGTATTTTTCCTCTCTTTGACTTGAGTACACTTTTTACAAAATTTTAGAGTTTTTCAGTCTCTTGCTTTCAAATACTTAAACACAGATTGTAGTTTTCTCCTACTGTATCTTATCTAAACCAGTCAGCTTTCTCAGGGAACCAGCCTGATAACGAATGCATCTGTTTGTTGCCCAATCTCTTTTGAACTCCAACTGCACTATTTTTTAGAGAAAGATAGGTCAAAAGACAGGTATGCACCTGATGGTTCATGACAGTAGACGTCCAGGTAAAGGGTGACTCTTCCAGAAGGCTGCATGCCCTGAGAAGCTCAACACCAAAAATAACAGAAGGCACACAGTAAGTGCCTTGAGAGCACAGCTTCTGTGAAAACACATATTTTATTAGATTTCAGAGAACACTGCCAAAGCACAAATCTTAAAGGAACTATGGTACAAGAGTCAGAGAAGGATGATTTGTGGCCCAATTTTTTACACTATGGTGACTAAGCATATTCAAAGAGAAAGACAGGTAATAAAACTGCTGGTAAATTAGGTATGCTGGGATTTTGTGACTGCAAAAGAAATGTCAAATGGAGGAAGCAAAAAAGTGGATTTAGTGAAGCTGGCAGAAAACAAAACCTTGAAAGAACACAATAACCACTCCTGTCCTAAAACAATCTATACAAGTTTCAGCTGGAGATCTCCCACTGCTACTGCCTACCCCACAGAAAGCAGTCTATTTTGGAAAAACAGTTCTACTATTATTACTATTATTATTATTATTATGCATCAGGAGTGAACTACTTCAAAGACTGTGGAGATGCAAACTGTTAAGCAGTTTGCTTTCATCATCACTCCAGATTATTAACTCTCACAGATATTTCAAACTCTCTAAGTGCTAACTGCCCTCTGCAGTAAGCAACAGTAGTTTTACTCAAAACTGTTTCCCACTAGAAAAAAGTAAAATAATTTTTGGAACTATGCGTACAGAGATTTAAAATGTAACTATTTTTTTCTGCACTGAAAAAGAAGTAACCTAAAGCTAAGTTCAACTTATTTGCAAACAGATGTGATAAAAAACCCTAATATAAACCTAATTAATTGAAGACTTAGTGTTTTGTGTTAGTTTTTATTAAGAAACCAGTTTTCATGTGGCAATTGTATCAAGAATTATCTATTATACTAGCATGCAGGAAAGCACCAGGACCTACTAAGAGACACACATCCTGTATAATTTTGTTTCCATGTTATTTTCAATCAGCATGTGGAATAACTATATGTTATGACAGTATGTTTTTTCAGTCTACATTATTATTGATCATTAAGTTCAGTAGTTTATTTGTGGAATATGATACTTTCCACAATGACAGGAGCTCTCTAAATACCAGATCACTCTTATTGTTTCTTATTATTCAGTATTCAAAATATTTCTGTGACTACTGCTATGTTTTCCAGCCACACGCTATGCATTTTTCTCATGTCGAACATGAAACAAGAACAGACTGCTTGGCAGTTATCAAGGCCACTCAACTTAGCTTTTAACTAACAAGATAAACACCTTCTTAAAAAGCACTGAACCAAAACAGTACAATGAACAGGAATACAGATTACTTCGTATTTAAAGGAAGCAGTATTGGACAAAGTCACCACATTGTTATCAGTAAAAGAAGCAGCGTATGTCAGGCCACTAAAACCTACAATCTTGTCCATGAAAGTCAGCATTTCACTGACATCCCCAAAAGTTATAATTTCACTGACATACCTAGTATAGTTTTGTCTCATTCTCATCTGTGTACCACATAAATTCTCACAAATGTAATGGTGATAAAGATGAATAAAGAGTATGCCTATTTTTAAAACACCCTTTAGAAGGCTTTGTTCTATTTCTGCATATGTTTCTTCCTGTAATGTTTTATGTGAAAACTTTTCCATTTTATTTGGGAAAAACTAGGTATTTTCACTATGACAACACCCTTTGAGGTATGTCTTTTTCACTGCCCTTTTCCAGTAAAATTATAAATACTGTAGCAACACATTGATTATTAACCATTACAGAAGTGAATTATTACTGAAGTAATTCCTGCAAATATCTGAAAATCACTTTCCTCTCCAACTCCCTATGTATTGCCACTTAATGGTCCTGCAAAACTACTCCACACCCTCCATCTCAAATTCAGAGAATAAACTACATTTCATGCATAGCCCATAGAAGGCTTTAAACAAGGAAAATCTAATGGGTATACCTTATAAAACCTACCAAGCTGACCAGAAATCATCAGCTGCATGTCTCATCTTCATGAGTGCATACTGAAAAGGAAATTTGTCCTAAGAGATTAAAAAAATGAAAGAGGGCTTTCTCCAAATCTCAGCAGTACAGGTCAAATGTTCTAGTACCAAGTGCAAACACTCCCCATATAGAGAAAGAAAGTACATCCCACATTGGGTGACAATTAATGTATTTGTTCTGGTTTAAGGTAAATTTGGGAAGAAACTTCTGAATGGGGTCTCTCTAGAAAGAAAATCTAAATAGTCCCTCTTTCAACTGGTTTAGGGAAAAAAAATTCTTTAGAGGAAAGTGGAAAAAAAGTGTTTATTTAACAGGACAACAAATGAACAATACTAAAGAACAAAACCTCTCGCTGCAATGAAGAGATGACAAATTCAGACAGTCTCTCCCGTGGGTGCAGCTCGGCTCACTCACTCTGTGTCAGTCCCTCCAGCTCTGGGAAATGCCGGGCACAGGCCAGGCTTGGTGGGACACAGGTGTGAGATCTTGGTGCTCTGCTGGGTTTTACTGCAGAGCAGGTTCAAAGAGTTCCAAGAAAAAGAGAAAAAACTCACAATCTGGAGAACTTCTCTGCTTCAGCTAGCAAAAACTAACAAAAAGCAAAGGAGAACTCTCTTTTGCTGTCCGCACTACAGACAGCACAGGCTGTGTGAAGGGAAGCTGAAAACTCTCATCTTGATGTTTCGAAAACAACAACCTCAGACATTCCACCATTTCAACTTCTTCCCCCTTCACTCTCAGATCCAGTTTTAAGGGTGCAAAACTTATTTCTGAGATAAACAGGGATACAATTCAGCATCAACCCAGGACATTATTATTTTCCCCCATGATACAAGCTGGTAAACATCAACATTTATAAGCATTTTCAAATTTAACTACAGGCATCTAATGGGCTAGTACACCAAGTACTCTGCATATCCAATCTGCTTCAACAATTCTAACAATTGTAATTTGAATTACATTTCAACATTTCTGTAAGTCTGATTGTACCCACGATGACAGAAAATTCTTGGGCTGAACACACAGTTACATCCAAATGTAGTGGCTCATTTATAATCCAAGACCTACCTAATCATATTTTTTGGCTTAGGTTGAGTAAGCTCTGGAAGAGCTGTGCCCCACAACCCTAAAGTCAAGACAAGGGAAATCACTTACGTGACTGGATGGAGCCACTGAAGTCCAGATGGCTTTGCAGGCATTATTATCTTTCTTCCATCTCCCACAGAAAACAGCAGCAGTTTAATTTAGGTGTGGTGTTACAAGGTAGAGTTTACAAGCTCACACAACACCCCTCTAGCTGGCACTATAGATACAAAGTCTGTAGGAAATCAACAAAATTATTCAGATACCTACAGATCTCCAGCTCCTGCCACCAAGAGCCTAACTCACCTCCATCACTGGCACTGCAAACCTGGTTGGTGTGTCAATGTCTCCAGTGAGACTCCAGTTGCTGGCCTAGTTTCTACTCAAGCTGGTCTCATCTAGTCCCTGTAGCACTCAAACACACGGTATAGTGAAATTACATAGAAAAGCAGTTAAGAAAAGATCTAATAAAACCAGACAGACTGCATGGATCAGGCACAGGGCTCAGACAGAAAAGTGTAAAGACTGGCCACAGTTTTACCTGTATCAGCCCTTTTTCTGTCTGGCCCCATTTTGTCCCTTTCCCAACTCCCTTCCCTTGCAAATCACCTTCTCAAATGGCATAGTCTCACTGACCTGCCCCAACATCCCTGACCCTCAGGTTTGCATCCTTACCAGTCACAGAATCATTACTTGTGTGCACATTTCTGATACCTCATCAATTAGTATGACAGACCAGGTTTTGCTTCCAGTCTTTGCCTCCACGAATTTGCAGGGCAGGTTTGTGTCTCTCTCCATATCTTGTTTATGACTTCCTCCTTTCTCTTAAAATGACATTTTATGAGGTCTACAATCAAATAATCTCACGGAAATAAACATTCCTACATTTCACATACCCTCTTCAATTAGTGACTGATCAAGTCTGGTCCTTTTATCTGCCTCCCTTATTTTTTGGTTCAACAGATTTGTGCCTCAAGACGTTCCTATTTATTACTCCGTTTCTTTTTATCCCTTTATGGCACTCAAATGTTCCTTGACCAGACAAGACTTACACAAGCTGATGGCCTCTCATTCCACATTCCTTTACAGATCACAAAACTCCATGAACAATACAGAGCACAATTGTAACCACTCTGTCAATTCAGGAACAGTGAAATGAAGATTACTCCTGAAAACAGTAAAAACTAAGAATAATATGGGAAAAAACAACAGCCCTCCACCCTTGCCCTAAACTAGAATATCATTGAAAATGCATACGGTTGGTGTAGGGGATGGGAAGAATTTGTTATAGTAAACCTGGAAAGTTTGTCTCTTCCATTTGTGTATGTAAAGTCCAAAGGACATTTTATCTTCTTGCCACGATAACCCAGGTTAGTTCACACACCCCTATCTGTACATACTTTAGTACCAGTGCACGTGACAGACACCAGCTGCAGATCTTGGAATACAGACACAGCACCTGCACTACGTCAGCCAGCTCCCTAATGAGCAAAACAGGACACGGCACCTACATCGTATGTTAACAGGCACAGGTTTTATCATCCTTCCCTGCTGTGCTTTCCCTTGAGCTTCACTCCTGATCCAGTGCCCAGTTGATTAGCACTGGTGTCCCGGGGCTTCCACAGTGTTAACTCTCAGCTTTCAATGAGCTTTCGCATGCTCACTGTCCTGACTTATTCCTGAGGGATCCACATCTACATTTTGTGTAACAGTGAGGAAAAAAACAAACCCAGAACGCAAAAAGTGGCATCATATTAACTTGTAAGCTGACAGATGAAAAGCTCTTGGGGACCACGAAGTTTGATATTTCCTTTAAATATATTCTTAAAATTCTAGCTTTAAATAAAACCAGAAAGGAGCTACTGTAAGAAGCAACTATAATAAACAAGGACTATACAGCTGGATTCAAAGCTGCATGACAAAGGACTGTCCATGTATAAAGATTTGCCAGGAGAATCATACTGTAATGACACACATCATTCACAGGCAAGAGCTCTTTAAAGGAACTTCAGCTGACAAAATAAACACCAGAAATAAGAACTTTTTGCTAGTGTAATTGGATTTGCCCAAACAATTTTGCTGGCTTAGCTGCATTGGCCAACATAGTTATATTTTTCATCCTGCCAATTGTGTACCAGTCCAACTAGAGCATATAACACTGCTTGTTCAACTTCTGCAGAGTAAGCAGGATTCAGAACCTTTGCTTCAACTCACCACCTTTCACATAATCATTAAATCTGTTTTCATGAATACAAGAACTTCTGGAACAGATACAGTGACTTCTCTATAAGAACTGCAGACTGTTACAGTTCTTGATGATGAGCACCATCTTGGTACAACATAGTCATAAAGTCAAGGTAAATGGGTACATGGTGAGAGAATAAAAATTCTAATATTGATGTCCACACTCTGCATTGAAAAAGCGCTAGATAGAAATCCTAGAATGTAAATGTTACAAGTGGCTTTTTTAAAAAAAAAAATTCAAATTTTACCTAAAAACCTCACTACCAATAATATTCAAAGCCATCTTTTTCTAGACAAGCTTTGATTTCAGAGTTGTGATCAGGACACAACTTGGAAACGTGGCTGTCTGGGCACGTATTAGACAACTTCCTGATGATGGAACAGTAAGGGAAATCTAAATCGGGTCTAATAAAAAATTGGCAAAGAAACACAGACCTTCCCAAATCTGCAAACTGTTTCAAAAAAAGCAGATGACTGAGAGGAAGGCCAAAATGAGCCAATTCTTGCAAAAGTCCTAGCAGATACCTCCAGTACTGCATGCAGTTCTGGGCATCTGGGTATCCCATCACAAGAGAAACACTGACATAATGGAGAGTACAATAAAGGGTCACAGAGATAATGAATCACCGAGAGCACATCTTATGTAGAGAAAGGCTGAGACAGCCTTGGACTGACTGATTAGGTTAGAAAAGAGAAGGCTCAGGGCTACCTCCTCAGTGAGACACAGCAGGGTCCATTTTAACATGAGTAAGACTTCTTTATTCTGGAGTGTGATTGAGCACCAGCATGTGTGGTAGTGGATGTTAAATTTGGTTTTTCCCCAAGTGGTCTGTCCCTGCTCCCCCCTCAATGGGTTTGGTCTGTCCCTGGCTAGCCACTCCCTATCCCATTGTATCTATTCACCGGATGGAAACCCCCCGGACTGATGCAAGTTAAAGCTTGGAAATCGGGTCCTGTGTTCTTTTCTGCACCCCCTGGAGGGGCATAAATATCCCTGAAAACGTGCTTTCTCAGACCATTGCTCCAGACCTCCTCTTGGAGAGGTCGGGAGCCTAGAGAGCAGAGAGCCTATGTGCTTTCTACCGATCCAAGACCGCTTGCAGCGTGAGAACGGCAGCGCCTGACTGCGCAGCCGGGGGACAAGGCCAGCCGGGCCCCTGGGCCAGCAACAACAGGCATGGATTTAATGGAAGCTGTGGAGTCTCTCTCCTTGGATTATCTCAAAAACCATGGTTCTTGGCACTTAGCTCTCCCTAGCCCTGTTTCTGGAGAAGCCCTGTTTCTGGAGAAGCCCTGTTTTAGGAGAGCTGGTCCAGATGACCTCCACAAGTCCCTTCCAACTTCAGCCACTGTGATTCTGTATTTGATTTTCATGTAATGTTTAAATACAAGGCTTTCTGAAGCCTTTTTACTGTGAAAGAAGCAAGTGCAACTCAAATAGGACTTCCAGGTACTTCAAGATGTACCCTGGACACATGAAGTATCCTTGTGAGTCTCTACAGTTTCCCACCAAACATCAGATACATCTGAGTATTCAGAGGAAGGTCATTAATTTCTTTCTGCACGTCAGAACTTTTTTCTTCATTTTTTTTCTTAATTCGCACACTGTCAAGAATTAAGAAAATGAATCTGTAACTAGTACTTGGGATGAAAATTCAACAGAGGACAAAAAAAAAAAACTAAGCATGACATTAACTGGGTTCAGCAAAATCTAAATTTAAAAAAATTGGAAGTTTAAAAACCCACCTTCCTGGTAACATCTCTGTTGATTTATGAAGAAAGTATTTCAATTCAGACTAGTGCTTAGCAAGGCACATCATTCTGAAAAGAAGCCTACAATATTTTCTTTAACTTGATTTTAAAATATGAGCATGCAGTAAGAAGAAAACTAGCCACTACATCTTCAAATGGAAACCAACGTTCAACAGCCATTTCAGGTTGCTGGTACAAAATTTCCTGTAGCAGCTTTATATATACAGTTCCTTAATAATTTATATGAATTGAAGAGCCCTTCTGACAGTGGAATAGCAGAACTTGTCACAATATTTAGTAAAAGAAACACAATTTGTAAAAACAAGAGCAACATTATCACACATGGTAAAAAGAAGATGCAAGTTGATCTCTTTTTTTTGTCTTTCAACACTATGCTGGTATATATCAATTACATTGTATATATCCATTATAGCTGTACATATAGCTAACAACTGTACCAAGAACTTGCATCAGTGATCTTTCTGGCCATCCATAATCCACTCTTGGCTAACAGGATTAATTCATTATTTACTGACAGTGGGCATAAAAGCCAATTTATTCTTCAGCAATCACAGCTAACAATGAATCCTCCATGCAAAATTTATCTGTAAAGACCTGAGGCATGCAATAGCAAATCACACAGCAATACTACAGAACTCTTTCAAAAAAAAACAGGTGACTGAAAGCAAGGCCAAAATGCAAGAATTCTTGCAAAAGTCCTATGAGATAGCATCTGAAGTACTGTGTGCACTTCTGGGTTCCTACCACAAAAGAAACACTGATATACTGGACAGTTCTATAAAGACTTGCTTTACTTATGGTCAAAACACCATTAAGAAACTGAATATTTAATCTGTTGCTTATTCCACATCAGACTGACAATTTTGCGTTTTCTCCATATCAGTTTCTTCTCTGAAATGCATTTCTCACTTAACTGGATGTTTAGGATATACAAAAAAAAAGCTGAAGTGCTGAAGTTCCACACAGTAAGTACTTGAAACAGTCCTAAGAATTTGATTATTAGATACCAATTTCTGATTCCAAACACTGGAATATTGTTACCGTGACACAGATAGAAACACACAGTAACACACACAATAGGTGTTCAGGTAGAGAAGAAGAAAGAAAGAAGATTCTAGTTTATTGTTGACCTTGTATATACAAGTTTCTGGACAGTGATCAGAGATTGGACAGAGAAGTTACCACCTCTCCATCTTCACTGGTTACTTGAGAAGTCCATCAGGTGATATCTTTTACAAAGGAATGCAAACATGATTCTTGTTTATCTTACAATTCATGAGAACTGACTCCACTATACTAAAATAAATCAGAAGGCTTATTTTCAGGGATAGCAGAATATTACTTTGCTGCACATGAACTTAAAACACATAAAAACATTAGAAAAATGTAAAAATATTTGCATCTTATTTAGCACTGCAGGTGTCAACAGCATTAAAAAAAGAAGGAAATTGTTTTGTTTCTTATTTTCAAGCTCTACTACTCATACAAAATGGGCAGTAAAATCCATATATCACAACTCTAGCACCTCCTTTTCTAACAATAAAGGAGGTTTAAGAACCAAGGCAGCACACAGCCATCTCCAAGTTCTTCAAACTGAATTTTATTAGTATTTGCTAATGCAGTACTTGCTGCATGCAAACAATCCTTTGAAATATGAGGTTTTGCAATGAATTTTTGCAGGAATTAATCAAAGCATTTTAAACGCTCCAAACTCACAAAGATGTTAGCAATTACTTATTTTTATATTACATCATCATATTTTTTCTGAATAGGAATCTCTAATTCTCAATCTAAAAACACCAACCAAATGTCAATATGGGAAGAAACCTCAGCTATACTTACCTCTCTATTAAAAAAAATCCAATTGTTGGAAAAACATTAATTTCACTTTAAAATCCCAATTTATGGTCTACGTTTTCAACTCAGCTTTGTCAGTGGTATGTCTCATAGAAAATGGAAAAAAATTGCACTATTTCTGCAGGTATTCCCTGCAATTAGTATGTATTATGATAGCAAACATTTCAAGCTTTCTTAAAACTGACAATTGAAAGAGTTATGCAACAAACAGTACCAGTATCCAAAAAGACTTTAAAAAATATTTTCCACTGATAATTTTTTATCAGTCAATCTCCAAAATACCTACCAAGATCTGAAGTAAAGCACCCATGTTTTGACATCCGCACCACCTTACACAATATAGAAATTGTCATTTCAGGTGATGGTGTTAAAAGCTATTTCTGGGCCTCCACAGAGTCCTGATCCCCTCTTTCATATGTAAGCAGAAGATAAATTTTTAATTAAAATCACAGAATTATACATATAGAAAGAGAACTAATTTTTCTATATAGAAAGATGAAACACAGTAAACTTCACACATGCACCATTAAAATGTATCCATGACTGTAAAGAAATTTCTTTAAATGTCATAAAATGAGCTGAAATTGACGTACTTAAAATTATGTCAGGGCAAGAGTGAAGTGGTGAAATGGAGACAAGGTGTTCAGGTATAGGGACATCTGAAACAGATCACGTTTTCAATTTTAAAAATAATTATGCTCTTTCTGGTTTGATGGAACAAGGAATCTGAAGAGAATCTGGCTCAAAATTGCTTCACAGCAAAGTCTACTCTACACAGTTTGCATATTCAGTGTGTATTCACTAACAACTTTGCCATTTAGGCAAGTGAAACTACAGGTACCCTCAGTGGAGATAGGGTAATTAGGACATTCATTAGAAGTAAAAAACCAAAATCACACTCTTTACACTTTAATATTTTTTCCCTGTATTAAACTGTGGATATATAGATGCATACAGGTATGCACACACATATATGAAACACAACATATGTAAATGGACAAGCTATCACTTGAGCACTGAAGACTGAAATCTTGTATTTGTGTGAATCGATGTTACACTTGACCATATTTGTTGACAAAGAATTAAAAGAACATCCAAACATTTGCACCAATAAAAACATTGCTCACACTACTATAACCAATGTCTGCAATAGGCACAAGCAGAAGTCAGCATTTGAAGTCTGTTCCTAGTGAGAGAACTACTGGCATAATAACTCAACCTCTATTGTGGTAACACATACTCATACTTGGCTGTCTTCACTGCTGTTGATTGTCATCACAATACTGAACTACATTACCAAAAGATGGAAGTATTGGGCCAGCACATGATACTGTTAAAAATTTCTGTATGTAATGTAGTTTTACATGTTCTCAGTTCATACCACAATTTTCTCTCTACATTGCTTCAGTTTCTTTCTATTGCTAGAAATTTGAAGCGCCAACAAATATTCTTCATCCATTTTAGAAACCACACAATGAATGCACAAAAACCAGTACAACCAAACTGTGATGTTAACAACAAGAATGCTCTTCAATATACTCACGCTGCTATTAGTGAAAAAAACAAAACAAAACAAACAACAACCAAAAAAAAAAAAAAAACCACAAAAAACAATAGAAGCAAGTCTTAAAGGATACAGCTTTAAAGAGTTGTATTTGAACCTGTAAACATATTAAACTACTGCAGCAGTGGCCGGTTCCTCTACCCCTACAAAACACGCATTTTGGGAGGCTGTCATAAAACAGGTCATAGGTAAAGAACTCCTCAATGTAAGTGATAAATTGAGATGACAACAAAGAAAGAATTGTCATTTTTTGTTAAGTTAACCAAAATAAGGAATATATGAGAAAACACTGCAGGTTCTCTGCTTCAAGAACTGCTTCTACTTGTTTAGAACTTTTCATTTACTTTAGAAAATAAGATTATTCTCACACAAAGTCAAAAGAAAGGTCCATAAAATTTAACAAACCACACAATACACATTATATGATACGCAAAAGAACATGAGCCTCGCTCCCCCACAGTCAAATAAGTAAGCATGGTTTGTTGACTCACTTCTTAAACCTTATCTCACACCTTTTAAAAGGAGAAAAAAAAAAAGGCCTTAAGTACTTAAACCATGTAAGAAATTTGGTGAGTTGTGTTCTTTTTTAAAACATTCTCAAGCCCTGCCTAATGTTGAACTACTACATGAAAACTGCTACATGTAAACATTCACTGACATAAAGCAGAGACAAACAATACAAACACTATACTACCTCTCTGCACTTGAATTTGAGAAAAAGTGCTCTGGCTGTTCTCTGATACAGTAAGGAAATTAAATAAAGAGGAAGAAAGCTTCACATATGATCTGTAATCTATGCTCAGCAGAGCTTCACATACAAAATGACTAAATGCCTATTGGCCTTACCAGGTCCTTTGTGCTCACATCTGATTGTTTTTCCCAAGGCCATACTCATCCACTTGGAACTGACTTGTCTTCACAAGTTCCTTCCAGAACAATATTTTAAATTAATTTTCTAGTCTTTTATGTCTCCCATCTCTTCATTTCCCTTTTTGCTTTATATCCAATTTTGATGTTTTCCCAAGACACAAACACAGAAGACAGATCAAAAATTACATCCCTCAGTACTTGTAAAAAAATAGTCTTAAATTTCTTTGAAAGAGATTAATTTCCAAGAATCAGATTTTGAAAATGCAGTTCATCAAAAACATTCACATCACAAATATTTTAAGGAACAGTCCCAACACAGGTCACCTAAAGAACCTGAATAAAGAAGAAGAGTCCTAAAGTCTTGTCTAGAAAGCCATCTTCTAAAACATTCATGAAGACTGCCAGCCAGAGCATCTGCTCAGCTGCATCATAAATTGCATGAATGTTCTCATCCCTTCTCACACAATTTACTGTTACTGCAGTGTAGCAAAAAAATACCAAAAAACCTAAAAATTGGCCACTTCTGTCAGAAATTAACAAAGTTGGCAAAGACAGACCACAAGACTAAGGTAAGAGGTTCTGTAGAGAGAATGTAACTGACTTCATGCAATTTCTGAGTTTTCCTGGAACAGAGGTGTTCACAGATTTTGCAACAGGAAGAAAACTGCAAAACTGATAAGATGAAAGAGCTGCTTAAACACAAAGTAAGCAAAGCACAGCCTATGTAGTGGTGCTCACATGAAGCACAGGGCATTTTTGTAGTAACTGAAGTAATAGTGGGAAATAAAAAAATAGCAAAGTTATTGAAAATAAACCAGAAAATAAAAAATTCTGAGACAATTCTGCGACAGCAAACCTGGAATGTATTTACTTGAGAACCAGGAACTGCGGATATTAAAGAAGGAATGTCCTATTATACTGAGACGAGAAAAGCAAAGGAATCAGTCTTTCTACTGCTACAATGCAAACAGAAGACACTACGTAAGTAAGATACATGCTGTTTACCTACTTTTCTACCAGGTGAGGTACAGTTCCGGTGCAATCCAGACAAACTGGCTGGAAGGCAAACAGCAAAATACTCTAAGTGTAAAAGGGCTTCCTTTCTCTCTTTCCTCTTCCTGCTGCTCTTAAAGAGCGGCTGTTGTTAGTACCCAGTGCTATTAAAGGCCAAAACCAGCACCAGTTTCTGATGTTCTGACAAACAGGCATCAGTAGAGGGCACCAAAAAGCAAAACAAGTTTCCTTATCCTTAAAGAGTGTAAGAATCTACCTTTCTCCCGAGAGAAGCTGAGGCATAAAAACAGTGAAAACCATCTTGTTAAATCACAGACCTCATCAAGTTCTGCCCATAGCAGAATTTAAATATTTTATATTAGATTATTTAACTTTATATAAATTCTTATTAAGAGAAGGAAACCACGAGTTCTGCTTCCACATGAACTGATTAAGTCAAGCTTGTATATTCCACTAGTTTTAAGAATTACTCCTCCACACTCAAAACAACTTTCTGACTAAAAATAGTAATAAAAAAAGAAGTTGTATATCTTTCCTCTAGCCTTATTCCTGCCTTTAAAACCCTTAAGAGGAAAGGGGTTGTGGGGATACTAAAGCTATACACAAAGATGACATTAGAACTTTGTAACTCAAAGACCTGCTCTGTACAAATTCTCATTAGATCCCCAGCAATTCAGCCCGTATAGTCTCTACAAACATGTATGACAGCTTTGACTTACAACAAGACTACAGTTTCACAGCACAAGACTACAATTCAATAGAAGGTAGGTCAGAAGTAACTTCCCTCCCTAACACAATTTTTATATTTTAGCAAGACTTTGCATAAAATCCATCACAACTCTTAAAGACTTTCTTAGCAAAGAGTTGAAAAAGTAACTTGACTTCATCAACAGTCCACTTGAAATCATAAAAATTATCTCTTATTATAATGTCAATAAGCCATATTAAAAAAAAATTAGATAAGCTGACACATAAATCTGACAATTCACAACAGTAACTGATTCAGCTAGTATCAGCTTCTGAGCGAAATCCTTGTATTTCAGAAAAAAAAAGACAATTATATACTGTGACTGCCACACCACTGCAGGTACAAAAAAGGACTGATCAACATGCAACTTCAATTCAATATTTATTGTATTTTTATTATTTAAAACCCCCACAAAGTGAACCAGATGAGAATCAAATGAAGTTTAACCTACTCTGTAAGTCCATGAGATAATGAAGTAAGATTCACAAAGGAGATAATGAAATCTTTACTTTTTAAGGCGCTTTTATTTATTTACAACTTTTCACAATTAACACTTTTCACAAGTAGTTAACTCCTAGTAATAATTCCCTGAAAACTTTCTTCACATGTTATTCTGTGCATACATGCATTTCATTATTTTGCCAGAGATCTGCTGATTAATGAAGATCAAAAACATTATGAACTATCACTAACCATGAAACATGCCACAGAACCTATTTGCTCTTCTTCCATCTCGTACTTAGTCATCTACTGACTGCACCCTCCTTTCTCTTACTGCACATATTGGTATCCAAATGCAGTTTTTTTCATCTCCCAGGAGACACTGAGTCTCTAATACCACAGCAGCAATACCCCCTTGAAGGTAAGAAAGGTAATGTAACTCAATGCTGCCAAGCAGTTAAGGAGTCTCTTGGGTCAGCAGACAGCAAGAGCACCGAAATGTGGATAAATATCAGAAATTTGGCAAAGGAAACCAAAACAAGTTGCTTCAGTGAGTTACATTTAAGAACAAGCACATCATCAGCAATACCAAATCAAATTGTATTGTAATTGTATTCAGTACTTGAATAAAGCTGACTTCTAGCAATCCTGTTCATCTTACCATTCCAGTTGCCCCACTCTGCATGTGAAGAATTTATCAGAAAATGCCCATCTCCTTCAAATACTACCTCCTAAAATCTCTTTCAAAATGCAAATGCTGTACATTCATAAACATTGTCATGACTTCCAGTTCAATGAACTTCAGGGTTAATAACTGTGCTACTTGTTCTAAACAGTTACAATTTGAAATGGATGTCCTCAGTTAACATCTCAATGCATATTCAGTTGAAAAACACACTTCTTAAGGAAACAAGATGCAACTTCACAATTCAAGCATTAAAAAAAGAAATCCCCTTTGTGTTTTTAGGAAAAGGAATTAACTCAGCGTACTGAAAAATACCGAATGCCCTAACATTGCTAAATCAGTGTTTCCTTAGACAGTTGTTCTTTTGACTAATTTAAGGGGATTAGAGATACTTAGAGATGTCATTTTACTATACGATGGCAGGACATCCAGTGTTTCAGAAACACTTGCTACCGCCTTGCACATTAACCTGCCTGTCTTGAGGACAGCACGCATCAATTCAATCCTGGAAAATATGTCAATTTTTAGGTTCCAGTTCTACACTTTGGCAAAGCAGATAAAGCAACTTCAACAAGATCAGACAATTACATACCTTCCCCAGCTCTCGTCCTCCTCGAGGGCCGCCCACGTGGAAGAAGCCCGGCCGGCCCAGGCCACACGGCCTCCTTCACCCTCTCCTGTATGGAGGGCGGCCCGGCGACGCCGGGAGATCGCCCCTTCCCCTTCGCGGCTGACAAGCCGCGGGCACCCGGCGGCGCCGGCGAGGCCTCGCCCCCGCGCCCCGCTCGCCGTTACCTGCGGCCCCGCCGGCTCCGCCGCGGCTCCCGCGGGGCTGCCCCGCCTCACCCTCGGGGCCGCCGCGGCCGCCCCGGGCCGGGCCCGACCCTTCCGCCAGCGCTTCCGGGACCGCGCCCCCGCCCCCGCCCCCCCGGGCCCTGACGTCACCCACGCGAACCAGTGACGTCACACCCTGGCCGGCGCGGGGCGTCCTTTGTCTGCGCCCGGCGGCGGCCGCGCGCCCCACGCGCCTGCGCGCGGCGGTGACGGTGCGGGCGGCGCGCGCGGCCCGTTTTGGTTTCGGTTTCACAGGAGGGCGGGCGGCGTTCGGCGGCACGGGCACCCTGCGGGCAGCCGGCGGCCGGCCCCGCCTTGTCAGCCCGACCCTGGCACTGCGTGTCGCGTACAGTCTTCCCTTAAACGCCTCCCGCGGCGGCGACTCCAGCTTCTCCCGGGCAGCCCGTTCCATTGTCTGACCACACGCTGAGGAAATCCTTCCTCGCGTCCAACCCGAACTTCCGTGGCGCAGCTTGGGGCCACGTCCTCTGGTTCTGTCGATTGAGGAGACCGACCTCCACCTGGCTCTAACCCCTTTCGAGAGTCAGAGGAGAAACACGATCAGCCTTCTGCTGACTGCCACACGGGTACGGGCTAGGGATGCAGCCCTGATCAGCAAAGGGAGCAAACGGAACCTCACAGAACTGATTTACTGGAGCTGTTCTCCTCAAATAAGATATTACTGCCTTATTTTTCACCTTTCAAACCTCTCAGCACTCTCTACATCAGTCTAATTAAAGTTTTTCCCAACTCTGGTCCAGGAAAACAAAATCATCTGCTTGTAGGTATAAAGAATTAACGTTCTAAAGGAGATGACTCATTAGTCGTGAAAGTGATTGAAAACTGGTAAATGACATCCTAGCAGCTGCCAGAGGTGAAATGAAAAAGGCATAAAGCTGCTCAGTAAACATGAACAGAATGAATTAGGACTGAGCGTGTGAGTGTGGGGATTTGACAGTATACACCATGATGAATCAAGCTGGCCTGTCCTAACTGGACAAGATAATTTTCCAGTTTTGAAATTGGAGGGGGCAAAAAAAATTCCTCATAATATTCCCATTTTTCTGTGTACTGCCCTTCACACATTCCCTATAAGAGGTGCATATAATCCTGTATAATACATCATAAATAAATGTGATGGTCCTTCAAATACCTGAATTTGTGAATCATTTTTTGTTCAGCTATGTGTGAATTTTATAGGCTTATGCTACAAGACACTGCACCATCCAAAGTGGAACACAAAGCTGATAATTTTTACTCTAGAATTAGAATTTAAAAATACTTCCCTTCTTGTGAAAACATACTTTTTTTTGACAGGCCTCTGTAGTAAAGACATGAGCACATGATGCCCATGACCATGTCATTGAGACAGGCAAATGAGAGAAAGTTCATAGAATCACAGAACTTTTAGGGTTGGAAGGGACCTCTGCAGATCATCCTGTCCAATTCCCCTGTCAAGGTATGGCCACCTCAAGCAGGTGACACAAAACCTATGTGGAAGATGTCCTAACTATAGCTGGGAAATTTAAAGGTTAGAAATAGTAAATTATGTAGCTATGTATTTCAGTCACAAGTACCAAAGAGGAAAAAAAAATCTTTACATACTGTGAAAGTAAAATAAATGAAAATAAGCTAAAAAGGAGAAAAGCAAAACATAATTACCAATCCTTTAGTAGTAGTGAAAAGAATTCCACTGGACTATCCCACAGTGATTTTTTGTGTCATTACTACTAGGTGGTCAATTTGGTTTTTAACTACATGGAATAGATAAATTGATGAGATCTCTGGAAAGAGATGTCACAAGAGTAGTTAAGGATTGCATCTTTGGACTTTCTTTTCAAGATGAGTTAGCACTCTCTAATGGAAGCACACCACTGGTGAAACAACCACCCAAGGCACAAAAAAAGCAATTTTAAAGCTAAGTAAACTTGGTATGATCGAAAGGCTCTTACATTACATTAAAGTAATATAGCAAGGAGTACCAGCTCCTTCTTATCTTTCCCTAAATGCTGTGCTCAATAAAGAAATTTATTCAGTTCTTTTATTTAACTGAAAAAAAAGGAAAAATCAAAGAAATTAAAGACATGAAAAAACCAGTGTCCTGACTCATGCACTGAGCTTTAAAAGGTTCCACCTCCAAAGCAACAATTATTTTAAAATAAACCTCAATTCTAATCACTTTGCTACACCAAGTAAAATGGCAATTGTATTTTATACCTCAGCAATGACACATCCCTCTTAATGCAGTGAGTCCACACATTAAAAATCTTAAGACTTTGGTTTCCTGCTGATGTCACTGAACATGAATTCAAGATTCTCATGTGCCAAGTCAACAAAATCAAGTAATTGGGGTGGAAGCCTGGGAATTGTTTTCATTAAGATTGCAACATTCCTTTAGCATGTGTGGTGCGGAACTTTTCTCATGCTGTAGTCCAGAAAATGATAACTGGGATTGTGAAAAACTATTGTAAAATATATATAGATTGCCGGTCAAATATTAACCTTTATATTTCTTCTAAAATGCAAAAACCAGTTATGTGCAATCAGGTAAAAAGCAGTAAACTATTTTGCTGAAATATGCCTACTGACTAATCAAAGATATGTCAAACTATTTTAAATGCATGCTTTTCATAGAGTTGCTAGAATGAATACAAAAAAAAGCCCAACAATTAATAAATTTGTAGACAAATTAATTAAATCCTGAATTTAATATAATTTAAATTATATTCATACCACATTGAACAGGTGGTACCTCTCCGTAATGGCAGAATAAACCAGAACCTGATTTTCAAAGTAATTCACAGTGGAAACTGTGACCAAAACTGACAAGAGAATATAGGCATATGTGAATACAGGCAAGGAGTGATAGGAGATTGCAATGTACCCTCATACAGGCTACTTTTAGGAATCATCACGATTTTAAAGAAGTGTATCCATATACATAAACCCTTTGAAAAAAACCCAAACCAACAAACCCCAATCAGTGGGCATCCACAGGGTAGTGGCCGAAAGCTCAGAGCCCCAGTGGATATCAGTTACAAGTTGTGTCCCACAGGGATCTGTACTGGGACCAGTGCTGTTCAATACCTTCATTTGTTACATAGACAAAGGGATCAAGTGCACCCATATCAAATTTGCAGGTGACACCAAGCTGAGTGATGTGGTTGACACTCCTGAAGGACAGGATGCCATCCAGAGGGACTTGGACAAGAGGACCGCTCATTGTTTTTCCAAAGAAGTGGTTATTTTAATCAAGGAATCAACTATAATTTTGTATAAAATCCAAGTAATACAACTTCATGTATTCTTACAGAAAAATCAAAACCCTCACCAAATAAACCTGGCACCTGAGGGAAACACATGTCTTTTAAATAGACAGAAAACCACATTCTTTCTGCTTTTTACACTAGCTCTGCTTGTGTAAAATTTACAGTTGGAAGTTCTTTCTCAATTGGTGCAGAATCAACCCCAATAAGAAAGACTGTTTTGTTCAACAATCTCTAAATATGCAAAAAAATAACATTTGGCCCAATTCTTCTATTAAAATGGAGGCAGGTGGTGTGCCAAACAACCACTCTTCAGAAATTTATAACAGGTAAGGTGCCACACCCCTTCCTACTCCCCTGCCCCCAAACCAGTGAAGCACCTAACAAACAGATTTTCCAACAAGATTTAAACCAATTTTAATTTCCTTGATATAAAATAAAATTTAAGGGAAGACAAATCAGTGTAACACAAGAAATGGTCTTCCATATAATGACTCACAAAACTAAAATGGTTATGTTGGTGCAACTGGGATGGCTCTGAAATGAAATTTTTTCCATCCATTCCTCAACGAAGAACCTTCCAGTGCAGAGTACACAAGGCCCAAAAAACAAAGCAGCAAATACTGTTAATATAGCTAAACAGATAATCAAGGGGAAGTGTAAAATGATGTTGGCCATGTTCTGGATAGCATGTTTGATTAGTATCTGTAGGATGAACCAGTAACAAAATTTAGGGTGGTACTTAAAAATAAAATAAAATTAAAAAAACGAAACTACACCAAAAAACCCAACGCCCTCCAAAAAATCTCCAATAAGAAAACACACACACTACAAAAACAAAACAAACAAACAAAAAAAAAAAAAAACAAACCAAAACAAAACAAAAAAAAACACCCAAAAAAACCCCTAAAAATCACACAAAACAAAACAAAGAAACAAACAAAAAAATCCCCACAAAACTGGAAGAAGGAGAGTGAGAGAGAAAAAGAATTTAGTAAGGCAGTAGATAGTAAAAGAAACTGTTTCTGAAAACAACTCTAGCTCTAGGATAAGCTGGAAAAATTATAAAACTAACTTACTCCAGAATTTTAAAGCTCAATGATTAGTGCACTTATTAAGGCAGTGCCATGCAGCTTGCATTTCACTTCCCAAGAAAAATTATTAAGAATTTGACCAATATGTGTCCCTTCCCGGACATGTGAAGCCAAAAAGTTAACTATGACATGTCATACTTGCATACAATGTAAGACACATTACATACTAAACTAAAGTTAACCAATTTGAAGTATTTAACAGATAATAAAGCTTAAGGTAAAACCATCAACAGCCAGTCTCACAAGCAGTTCCATGTCAAAACTACTCCTTTCTGTATGCCATAATCACAGTAGTGATCCAAGTATCCAGTACTTTACTGACCCCAAGCAGACTGATCTGCAAATGTGCCAAAAAAAGGTTAGGGAAACACATGCACACGACTAGACAGGTTGCTATTTTGCATCACTGAACAAAAAGTTCAAATCTGTAAAAGCTTCAATTCCCAATTCCAAAACAGGAAAATGCATCTACTGTAAAGAAAGAAAAAAAAAAAAAACAAAAAAAGGCTTTGAACACTTAGCTAAACTCTATTCTCTGAAGCCAGAAGAAACAAGACATCCTACATCATCTAGAAATTGGCAAAACCATTGCCTCTATTAACTGAGAGTGTCAATATGGCAAATCACAAACATTTAGAACAGCAAAGGAATACAAGCAAAAATAAAACTATAATACTAATTGTAATTTCTTATGAACTGTCTAAAAGATTGTCTGGAGAAAAATATATATCTTATTATGCTAGAGACAGTTCAAAAAGTAACCCTGAAAACTGACTGCTACATCTGCAAAACAATACATCTTTGTGTAGTAAAAGCAATATACAAAAACCCTGCAATGCATATACATCTTGTGAATGAAACGTTCACATAAATCTCACCTTGTCACTGTCATCAGTACAAATGTGATCTTGATGGATTGAGTGGCATTGAAACGATGTACCAATACTACCTAGAAAACAAGGAGGGAAGGGAGAAAAAAATAACTAAAATGATAACCCAATTTCTGTGAACATTAAAAATAAAGATTAATTTAGCAAACTTTCTTTTCTCCAAGATTTAGTTGACAGCCAGGTTTGATAATAGAATAAGCATCAGAGAGACATTTTACAAGTGTGTCAATGTCTTCACATGCATTTTTAAACACTTTTAAACAGAATAAAATTATAGCTCCTTCATCAATCCAAAACAAACAAATTAAGGAAAGCATATACACACATATACAAATAAGGAGAAACTATGCAATTCAAGTTTATATACTGTACTACAGAACATTTTCAGCACCCTGGGTAACCACAACCAGCAGTCTCATTCCAGCAATACATGAAAAAGAAAAGAGGAAAATTCTGAGGTCAAAGTTTTAATTGTGTCCACTTTTCTGGTAATGGAATTTCGGCCTGCTTAGTGTTTCTATGCAAGTTTCTTTATGCCTAGGAACAAAAAGGACAGTACACCCTCACAAAGGCTTTCCCCAGTCCTGAGACTTCTGTCTAACGAATATATGAAAATATTTTACAAAACTTATGACTTCAGAAAAATTTTTTTTTGCCATAGGAATCATTGTACTGGCTTGAACAGAAGTAGAGCATGATCACACCGTGTATTTTTGTAGGAAGGGAAGGCAAAGTATAAATCACTATACAGTTGAAGTTTCGAGGTGAAAAGGGAAAAAAAGAACTAGTTTTAAACTAGTTCAAAATATGCCCTCCCTCTAAATAAGAGTTAGACTTATGCAAACCACAAGTTTTTCACTACAAACACTCCACATGTTTTAAAGGTAAGGCTTGATATCTTCCTGTCCATTACTCCAGAGGCAGAAATTATGTAAAATACAACCTCTTGAATTGGTCTAAAATAAGAAAACAGGCAACAAAAATTAGTTAAGTTCAGCCAAATTACAACAAATACATATAAACTTGTTTCAGGCATCTATGCGTGTGGATAATGAAAGGAATTTCCAGAGATGAAATTCCTAAGACTTACTCCCTAAAAAATTAAAACTCATAAATGTGGACCTTGCATTACAGGCTACATTGTATGCTTTACAGATAGGTTTTTCACAGTGTTTGCATGCACCATCACAATGATAAGCTGACTTGGTTCTAGCTGTAGCGATATCAGCAGTAACAACATAGCTCCAATAGCAGAGCTTACAGTTAGTAAATGTAACATAAAACACCTGGGCCACTCATCAGTTTTCATGATGCCATACCTCAATTCTAACAATATCCACATTACCAAGATAAAAAATCTAGCTTGGGTTTTATCTACATGTTTCAGTCAAACTCAACTCTTCTGTAGACAACCAAGTGCAGTTAGCAGAGAATATGGCAATGTTTTCCTTTAAATTTCTTTTTTTCCTCTTAACAGTATTATTGATGGCCTTTATGACATATTTGTTTCATTTGCAGTCAACTAATACCCTGCAGTAAAATAGCAAGATATAAAACACAATCCCTAACTGCGAGAAGTGAAGGTATTACACACATCCTGGCTGCTTTGCACCAGTGAGCTAGCTGGCCTCACCAAAAGCTGCCTTCAGAAAAGGGTTTACATCAAAGACAGCATTGATAATGCAGTCCCTTGAATGTGGCCAGCAGAGGTAACAGATCTAAAGAAACTGACACAGCAGACTACAAGCTAAAGGCTCTGCTTCATGACAGTGCAATCTATAATGTTGAGTTACATGGTCAGGAAATCCTGTAGGAACTTTTCTGATCTTTAAAATATTTTATATATATATATATACACACACATAAAATATAAAAGCAGTTTTTAGTAACTGACTTATTATGTTTTTAAAGCATTTTCTTTCTGACAGATTGCACTGAGACAAACCTGAAGACAGGTTAATCACCTTTCACCCACCTGCAAGGAAGATCAGAGTCAGAATCTCAAAATCTCAAAAAAAAAAAGACACCTCAGAGCTCTCTAGTCTGTGTCAAAGACTTTTCAATTGTTGTTTAACCATTAAAGATGCCAGAGGACTGGAACAAAGGGAAGAAGTTGCCAGGAAAGGAACAAAAGGCAATTTGCATGGCACTGACTGCAGGAAGTAGATACCAACTCAGTTAAACTACCTTCATATCCTCAAATTTACAGGGAATTTGAGACCAACTCAAGACTAACTGCACTTCAGGGCTAGCATATCCTAGGGCTACTACAATCAAAGCTTTAATTCTAACTGAAGAATTATCTCTGCAAAGCTGACTGAGAGTGAGGAAAATACCATCAAGACTTCTACAAAAGGGGAAGAATGTGGCGCAAGAGCCACTGCCCACAGCACCTGTCCAAACACACTTCCTTGCTACTGTGTTCAGGAGGTGCATCTGTGAGGTCTAATGCCCATCATTTTCTCAAGACTAACCCCAGCTTGAATTTCCTCTCTCCCACAATCCAAAGCAATTTCCATGCTGTGCAAGTAACAGGGCACTATGTAGCAGTCAATTGATTTTCTCAGACTCACAGCTTCTAATACCTAGGTGACAAAAGAGTAGCCTCAATTTATGCTGAGACACCACCAAAAACCAGCAGGCATACATGAACATCAGAACAGGCATCCCTTCACCATTATCAGCATCAGACAGTTTAGAGAGTAATGCCCTTCAATTGATGCACTACATGTGTATATATATATATATATATATTCGACAAGAAATCCATGCTCTTGTCAAACTGCAACCAGCATAGGTTTGCTGGTGTTTTCTGAGTTCTGGTGTCCCTGACACAGACCCTGGTGCAGTCAACTGTGCAGGTAAACCTGCCAGCCCCTGTTCAACAACACAATGCTCAGCCAAGGAATGCTGTCGTCAATTCCACACACCCAGTAAGAACTTATATATCTAATGATCAACAGGAAGCATGGTAACTGCAAGAAAAGCTACCTCAGCTTTTCCTTTTTCTGCAGCTATCAGAAACACACAGCAAGCTTACTAGCCAGCAAGAAATGGGATGAAAATTACACAACTGAGAGTTCATAATGAATTCTGGGCCTAAATTAATTGAATATAAGTTAAGTGTACCTTCCAGTCAAACTTATGACTGAATGACACCTCTTAGACATTTCTGGAGAAAAGGAGAGGAACCTAAAGAGAAGACTGTATTTTATAACCTTGAAGTCTGACATATTTTAACAATACCAGAGCTTAAAAAAAGAACTGTCAGACTTCCTTTAGTACAGCAAAAAGCCTGAATATGAGGCAGGCTTCAGCTTCATAAATAAAACTCATCTATATATCAGAACTGAAGAAAGATCTTTTTACCTGAGGTTTCTGCTGTGTCTCTACAAGACTGCATAAACACTTTTACTTCAAGGAAAATCTAATCTAAATTTGCCGGTACAAACTGGACAGCTTACTCCAGGAACTGTCCACAAAATGGCCCTCATATCAGCCATCTGAATATAATTCCATCTACATACTCTTTACCTTAGTGTTGAAATTTTATATATTTGAAAGTAGGTATCAGTAGTTTGAATTGATAGGATGCAAGCTGAACTTTATCTGAACTATAAGGCTATGTTGTATAAGTCAAAGAGGTATTATAGTGAAACCTGGAGCTAAAAATCTGAACATTAATAACAGTACAGACAAACCCAGCAACTTAAATATTATTTTAAAATAAATAGCTAGAGTAGATGGCCCATGGATTGTGGTTTATGAACTGTAACAACCACATTTCAATGTGGACTATAAAACCAACAGAAACTCCCACCAAAACCAACTTTAGATGGTGTGAAGATGACCACATGGCAACCACTTGCTAACAAATGATAAATCGATGAAGAGCAAGAAGACACAGACCCTAGCATTGCTATTTGTCCAGACTGTCACACGTGAGATGACCAATAAACCTACCTAATGTAGATGAGAACACAGTGTCAAAAATTTCTTTAACAGTTACTTGCAAATACACTTATGATAATGGCTCCTTCACCTCATACAAGGAAGGACTGTGGCCTAGCTGTTGCCTTCTTCCTTCTCCACTAACTTTAGCAGCTACCTGTTTTTAGGTGAAGAATGAGAAGATCTACACTTCAGATGGACTGGTAACCCACAGAGTCAACCATATGGTTTCATCCCCTCCATGCAGTCTGGGACAAGGAAAGAGGCCACTGCTTTGGCAGCCATCCAACTTCACCTTGCAAGGTCCAAATTTTGAAAAGACTTCCATATTTTTAAGTTAAGCATATACATGCAAAAAAAGAGTGTCATTTTCACACTATAAAGTGTCTGAAGGATGCAACTCATCAGCAACATGATTGCCCTCATACCCTACAGTTTTGCAGCTCAAGTCAGGTATCAAGTACAACATCAGAAGTTTTTTTTCCTCTAACTAACAATGCAACATTACTGAATAACCAGACTCAATAACCATGAAGGATTCTAAAATTTGTGTTTTCATATCTTTACAGTGCACATACAAAAAGCAAGGAATGTTTTCTATAGGCTTATTGACAGCTATTTGCTTTGCTCTGGGGATCATTTTTCCTGCCTATTCAAGGAGCTGTTCAGCAAGAAATCATCTGGTGAAAGAATTTACAGCATCAATAAACCTTCAGGAAATCAGCTTAAGGCAGAAATACTACTACACTCCTAAACACAGTACCAATATTTTACTGGTGCTCTTAACACTCAAAATGAACTGTATCTGAAGAGACTACAGCCAAGCATCAACAAAATGTTAGCAGGGTGTTAAGTCTGGTTCCTAGTAGTAAGTCGCAATCGGAGAAAAATAACCATATAAACAAGTAAGGTAAAAGCACTATTTCAAATAAGTGTCAAATAAGCTATTTATACCATTCCCTCTCTGTTACCTTTGTATCCTATTTCTGATGAATTGAGTTCATAAAAATCACACTGTTTCCAGCTGTCTCACGCAAGTTGTCAAACATGGAAGACTGCCAATAAATAAGAACCAGGAAATCATTTAAAAACTTTGCAACTGAAAAATCTGCATCAGATGACAGTTCAAATACCCTGGGAAAAGTCACTGCTCATTTAATAGGGCATAAGCTAATTTCAAAGAATCATAGAACCATTTGGATTTTAAGGAACCTTTAAATACCATCTAGTCTGTCTATCACTAGACCAGATAGCTCAAAACACAGTTCAACCTCACCTTTAATACTTTCTGTGATGGAACTTCTCCACAACATCCACATGAAGGCAACCAGCTCCAGTGTTTCTCCACCCTCACTGTTAAAATCTTTCTTCCTTCTATCCTCCTAATATTCCTAAATCTACCCTTTTTCCATTTAAAACCCCCAAGAACTCCAGGGCTGGATGTGCTGTTGCTGGCCCAGGGGCCGGGCTAGCCTTGTCCCCCAGCTGCACAGCCAGGTGCAGATGTTTTCAGGCTGCAATCAGTCCTTGAACAGTAGAAAGCAGAGAGGCTCCTGGCCTCCCAGAGTTGAGGTTTGAAGCAATGGTCTGAGAAGGCACATTTGCAGAGATGTTTATTCTTCTCAAAGGGGTGCAAAAGACCAGGCAGGACCCCAATTTCCAAGCTTTTAACCTGCATCATTCCAGGGATGTTACTATCTGGGGTATAGATACAATAAGACAGGGATTGGCTAGCCAGGGACAGACCAGACCATTGTGGGGGTAACAGGAATAGACAATTTGGGAAAAAAAAGAATTTAACATCCACCACCACATGGATGCAGTACTATAGATAAGGGTCTCAACAGAGTGCAGTAGAAGGAGCAGAATCACCTCTCTTGACCTGCTGGCCATGCTTCTCTTCAGACAGCTGAGGACATGGTTGTGAATTGTAAAGACACATTGCTGGCTCTTGTGAGTGTTCATCCACCAGAACACCCAGAGACTTTCTTTGCAGGGCTGCATTCAATCAACTCATCCACAAGCCTCCATGGAAATGGGGGATTGCACTGACCCAGGGGTAGGACTTTGCACTTGGCCTTGTTAAACCTCAAAAGGTTCACATGGGTCCACTCAATGCCATTGAGTGATGGACGGCATCCCTTCCATCAAGCCTATCAAGTGCACCACTCAGTACGGTGTCATCCACAAACTTGCTAAGGTTCTGATCAACTATTTTATGCCATTGATTAAGGTATCAAAATGAATTTGTCCCAGTAGAGACCCCTAAGAGACACCAGACATTACTGGTTTTCACATGGACTGAACTGTTGACCGTAACTCTTTGGACATGGCCAGCCAGGCAATGTCTTATCTATCAAACAGTACATTCATCAGATACTTCTCCCTCCAATTCAGCAATAAGAACACTGTGTGGGACCATGTCAAAGGCTTTGCAGAAGTCCAGGGACATATCTGTAGCTCTTCCCTTGTCCACTGATGCAGTCTGGACTCCATCATAGAAGGCTGTGAGACTGGTCAGGCATGATTTGCCCTTTGTGAAGCCCTGATGTCTGTCTCCAGGTATCTCCATGTCTTCCTTATGGTTTGACTGTAGGATCTGTTCTGTGATCTTGCAGAGGACAGAGGTGAGGATGACTGGTCAGTAATTTCTAGGGCCCTTCTTTTTTTACCCTTTTAAAAAGGGTATGTCCAAAAGAAAGCCAAAAATGCCTGTGGGATTCTTGATTTTAGGTACATGAATCTAAACCACCTCAACTGCTCTAAGGACATACAGAAATAACACCTAATATTTAAGCCAGCCTTTGAGTGGGGAAGGGAACAATTTTCCAAAAACTGAGTCCCAAAACCACATGTTTATTAAGGGGTGATCTACCTATATCTTTGCAGATAATTCCATGTTGCTGCAGACAAGATGTACAGATTCAGAAGAGATTACTCCCATGGACATGGCAGTCAGGTACTTGAACCAAGTGAGCAACACAATCTCCAATTCCTCCCGCTCTCTAAACAGTCATTCTCCTTAGATCTTCTCTCATGACAAAATCATACTGAGGTGATTTTCTGAAGGACTGACATAAAATTAGGTTACAGCTTGAAACATATGACATCTGCCTCTAAGGCACAAAAACACACTTCCTGTTAACTGCTGTTCTACAGGATTCTTACAAGACCCACCTAACAAAGAATACTTGAGACACAAAGCTTGATATTTAAAGACATAGAGATTAAAGACAAGCAATGTTTTATTTTCCATTCTATTCTTCCCTGTGTACATTAAGATTCACAGCTCCTACACTGGAGTTATCTCTGATACATAACAAAAATAATTCATAGTTTAACAAGCTAAAAGGAAACTCCCTTTCTGTATTAAAATTCTGCCTAAGAAACTCTGAACAGCATCTCCAGTTTGTGGTTTCTGGTCCCTGTGACTGTTTTGCTTCGTAGTTAGTCAGTTTCCTTGTTGTTCAGTGAGGGCTGTTTCATTGGGATTGCTTCTAAGCAAGTGTAGTCTAGTGAAGGATGCTTGCACCCTTCATATGCACATTTAATGTCATTCTATAGAGAATGATAACTTTCATTTATACAAAGAATGAGGTGAAACTCATCACAGAATATAGTACCAAAGGGACAAAATAAAGCAGTGACTTTTATAAGGAGCCTTTCCTCAAAGAAGTTCAGAATCTACTTAGACTAAAAGAAGGAAACTTTTTGCTTGTTCTTGTCATCTTTCAAAAGGAGGCTAACAGAAGTACCATAAGCCCGAAAGGCATCCAAACACAGTTACTATAAAGCATATGCAAACAGCTAGAAAAGGAGAGAAAACAGGTTTTTCAATAACTCAAGGCTGACTTTTGCAGAAAGTAAATCAATTGTAGAACAAAGAATAAAACTGACAAGCCACAAAGCATTTAAAAAAAGATAAAATCTTTTAATCTTGTCCTGGAGTTCAGTTTTCATCAACCACTGTGTGGGAGCTGAAGCAAGAGATGCAAATACCAGGCACAACTATATTAAAGGCCCGATATGAGCACAAAAGATCACACAGATATCCTCTACACTATTCTATTTCCATCTTTATAGGAATTTGAATTACAGGTTTTGAAGATTCTGTTGTCTGGAATTTCTGAACATCCTGAATATAAGTTATTTTTCAAAAGCTACCTGAAATTTCAAGCCATTTTTTCTTCTCTATTTGTAACTACATTATTAAACTGATTTTCTTGAAATTAATCTTCTCTTGACAATCTCATTTAGTCTCTAAAAAAATCAAAGACTTCTTATACAAACTTTCTGAATGTAATGAATAAAGGGCTTCCTCTGGCTTACATTTATTATTACCAACACAAACCAGCCAACATTACCACAAAAAAAAGCACCAAACAGGCACAGAAGTACAATTTTAATTCTAAACCTTAGCTTGTTGCCCCCTGCCTGTTTCTTTATGGTATCACTCATCAAATCTAGCATTAGTTTGCACAAAAGCTGTGGTAATTGTTTGGTTAGGGTTTTTTATTTTGATCGGATTTTTCTAATAAAAACCCTTAAAGCTCCCATTCAATCTAGGCTGGAGAAGAGAATGCTTCAGTGGCGAAAATATTATTGGTGCCAATTCCTGTAGTCTTTGACACAGACAGGAAAGAGCAATGAAGTCCAGTCAGTGAAATCCCAGAAACAAAGTTTTAAATACACCTCAATTATTTATTCTTTTGTCTTTTATTTTCACTGCATATTCAATCTAATCATAAAGCTAAGGGTAGCAAAGAGGCATTTCCTACTTAGGCACTGACCTTGCAAACAGTATTAATTCTGAAAGCGTAGTTAAAGCTGCATGATCAAGCCACCTCTAGGAAATTGTTTCAACTGGGAGAGAGCCCAAGCTCTCACTAATGACAGCTGATTTCATAAAATGTGAAAACCTGAACACAATCAAAACTTGAAGAAAATCAGAGAAGTGAGAGTTAAGTAGTGCTCCGTTACGACCCGTATATGAGTTCTCCACATCCCTCAGCTCCCTTCAGCCCATTAAGTGCTTTCAGCTGCAACATACATTGATAATCAGTAAGGAGTGACTTCCTCCAACAAAATGAAAAAATTAATTTATATTTGACAGGCCATGAAATAACTTTCTCTCTTCCTATCTTTCTTGGTTTTGTTCCAATTAATAAGCATTCATCCTAGTCCTGTTTCAAAGAAAACCATATTAAGAATCAACATTTTACGTCTTTTTCCCATAAATGCATAAGGCCATCAGCAGCCAGAGATACCACATCAACTTCTCAAAATAATCATGGAACTGTTTAGTAGTTTTTCGTTCCCCTGAAAAAAACCAAGCTATGATGATAACATAGAAGTTACTTTGGAGGAAAAGAACAAAAGGTCGACAGAACATCTATTTTAACCCAGTTCTTCTTGTAGTAAATTATAATAGAGATTTGAATCCCACAATATCATTTTTCCTCCCTTTCCTGATATATCCTGTCTCAAGCTGACAAGGCTTTTACAAAAAGAGAAACATTCCATGAGAGAGGAACTTCAACTTGGTTTATCACAAACAGCAATATCAAGACAAATCAGAGAAAATAAGAAAATTTGACATCTACATATCATCAAATTCTGAATGTTTCTCTGAAAAAGTAGGTTATAAGTTTTTGGAGTTACAATCAGTAAGTGAATTGCATTAAACTTTATGGAATAACAATTCTGTGCTAATTCTGTCATGGGGAATTCTTTGAAATTCCTTTTTTTGTACTCTGGCTTTTAGAACCAATATGCACTACACATGCTTTGTCCTGTCTTGGTATTCCTTTCCCAAGACACCAAGGCATCTTCACAGCCCCCAGTCCCTGTCATCACCTATAACCCACTTGCCCTTGTACACACTCTATGCTTATTTTCAAAACCTTTTCCTTCTACACTGCCTATCCTGAGGAAGGATATCAACTGGTATATAATCCCCAGTTTTAGTGCTCGTGCAAATATGAGAGACAGTTATTACAGGCACAACCCACAGGTAGAACTTCAAGTAATTCAGCCAGCAATCAGGTATGCAGAAAGCATCAGGATTTTTGCTTTCAGTTTACAGACTTTCAGAAATCTGGTTTCTTTTTTGATGATTTTGAGTTCTAAAGATTCTTTAATTTAAAATAACATCCATAAGGAGAGTAAATCAGAACACTGCCAACAGGAGACCAAGCCTGTGCCAAGTTTCAAATCTGAAGAGCATGTTAGGTAACTAGAAATTTTTTAACGAAGAAGTACTCTACAAAACTGATATTTAAAACTTTTGGTCCCCATCCTGTCACTACAAGCCTTGGCAGTAAATCTCTGCTCATCTTTTAAACATCCTTTTGAAAGATCACAGTAAGGTCTTCCCAGAGGCTTCTCTCCTCCAGACTGAAAAAACCCAACTCTCAGGCTCTCCTCAAATGAGAGGTGCTTCAGCCTTCCGACCATTTTTGTGGCCCTCCTCTGGACCCATTTCAACAGGTACATGCCTTTTGTGTACTGAGGTCCCCAGAACCGGGTGCAGTGTTGCCACTGGAGCCTCATAAGAGCAGAGAAAAGGGGCAAAATCACTTCAGGATGCAGTTGACTTTCTGAGCCAAAATGCATCTGTCTCTGTCCTTGAACCCTGGAGATTGCAGAATGTATCTTCTAAAGTTCTCCCAAATCTAACACAGAAAAAATCCTTTAGTTTCTCCAGAAATACCAGCAAACAGAAAACCTCCTCTGAGAACAACCATATGCCCTAGGATAGAGGTGAAAATCTTCCAGGGTTAAATATGCTTCTTCTTCATTGTAAGAACACCCACACTGCGTACTGCAAATAGGGCAACTTTTCAGTATGGTTGGATCAGTCATTATTTTTGCACAATGTTGTCTTTTCTCTTTTAAAAAGAGAGAAATTAGTCTATCCATATTCCACAGGCTACCAGGTCTTAGCAAGATCAGTAAATGTTAACAGAAGCACTTTTCTGGTATATCCAATGCTCAGATTAGAAACCTGTCAGCCGCGGAATGAGTTAAATTTGTAAACGGGTAACAAATGTTTACATTTATTTTACCTTTGTCAGACATTAATAACTCTAGTAAAGTAGCTTTAATACTTGGGAACAAATGGATAATCTTGTTGCAGTACTGGTCAATAGCAATTCTTTCTGGAGAAAGCACAGAAAGTAACACTTCATTTCTCCTTGTTTTGGCACAGCCTACCAGCTCACAATAAACAATAGTTCTGGGACCCTGGATTCACAGGTTGGATGTGGATGGTGTTGACAAGTGAAGAATGACAGATCCATTCCCCATAAATTTGCCCAACTCTTCTCAGTCCTTTACTTTTCATAACTAATTTAAACTCCATTTAGTTTTTCACTTCTGATAATCTTTGCATTTTCCAAAACTCATCTAAGGTTCTCAACAGAAATAAATCTTTTCTTGGAAAAAGCACATGAACAAAATTAACTCCAACTAACTTGCTATTTTGAAATCACTGCAGGTAATATCCATCAGAAAGGTAATTTACCTTTCTGTCAAGTATCTATTCAAACAACACAAGCTGGATTGCACCCACCTGTCTATGTTAAATATTTGGAATCAAACGGCCTAATGTGACCAACATCAAAACTAACAGGATAGGTAATACCAAGGGTAAAGGTTAGCTCCTTTTGGCTCTATAAAATATGCAGCATACAGGCAGTTTCTCATTAATTCACAGCATACAGAACACACATAACAGAAAGACTCTTCCATCTGTAGGTCCACTGAGACTCAAACAGCCACACAGCCCCATTTTTTAGATGGTACATTCTATTGTCAGTATTTTAAAGGATATGGTTACTGAGAAGTTCTCAGAAGAGCATTTCTATTCCAAACCCTTTCATAACAAAGGACAAAAAATGCAGAAGAATGAAATGCCATAATGTCCAAGAAAAATCATCATGGACCAATATAAAAATTATATGCACAATCTTGATTACAATCCCTGATCCAAGGTAGAGTCTTTGAACATCAGAAACCAACAATTAAAAATACATAAATTTAAATTAATATACTGTATTTAAACTCAATCAAAGCTATTTTCAAATGTACTTGAAATTGAAGCCCAAGTTATCTAGAACAAAAATCAAAAAAATAATAGAATATTTCAGAGAGTGAACATTAGTCCTGAACTTATAAGATCAGTCAAGCCTCTGAAGAAAGCTCTTGGCCGATCAAATGAAGTCAGAGATGTTTAGGGTGTTCTTTCAAAACCTGATGCCTTTTATTGCTCTTACCTTTGAAAAAAAGTTTAATAGCTTGCTTATTCAAAGTTAGGAAATTTATTACAAATTTTAGAAGAAAACAGTCTCATTTTTACATAGTGAAAAAAGAAGGCAAAGTGCAAGTGAATACTAAATCACAAGTTCTACAAACACTACCTATCAAGAAAAAAACTTAAATGTGTATCTCCCTCAAAAGATTTTGTTTCCATTTTCCTGATTTCTCAAAACCGCTTTATTTTCAGCATACTGACAAAACACATCTGCCTTTCAAGACTGTTTTAACAAGCTTGTTGTCTAAATTTAATTTATATTTCAATTAAATAGAAGCCCATCATCAATTAAGAAATATAAAATAATCTTTACTCAAGGAAAACAAAGTAAACCGTACAATTTTTCAAAAGCCTAAAACATGGAACATAAGAAGCCAATAAAATGTGCAGCCATATAAAATCCTTAAATGTGCCTGTAAGTTACCTCCTTTCCTCGCAAAATTTAGCAAATAGGAACTTCAAATGTTATTCAAGAGGAAATACACTTACTGACTAGTAAGATTCAAGTTTTCTCTAGATGAATGCTCCAAAGCTAAACTGAAAACCATAAATCAAGGAAGTATCCTAACTGGCAATTTAAATTAATTAAAACCAACCTAATTCAGATTCCCCGTGAAGGCGTTTTTGTGATGGCCTATGGGTTTTGCTTCAGGCTTTTCTCCCCTCCATGTTGAAGATGAACAGAAAGCATGCACAACCTTTATGAATTCAAAACAAGCAAGATGTAAAGCACGCTAGCATAAACATATGCTAAGTAAACCCAATAATAAAGTAAGGGACATCATATCTTGACTTACGTTTGTCATGCATTTGTGTTCAAGGTATGAACATAAGGTATGAAGTTGCAAAACCTAAGTAGATTGTTTCTCTGAAATGTAAAGCAACTTGCTAATTTGTTACTGGGGTTGCGTGGTTGCTGGAAGCACTACTACAGATAAACAAAAGACCTTTGAATGGAACAATTATGAAATGACAATATAAATTATTTTTAAATAACTACAGGATGATTATTTAAAACAGTCCTGTAAAAATGCTTGAACTGTTAACCATATCAAGTATTTAACCCATAGATGCCTGACATTTGAGATGCCTTCCAATTGCCAGCCTCCTCTCACACAGCTTGTCTATTCAACAGTACATACATCCATGGCCAGGCAGGAGATATGTGCTGAGCCTTTCTTTAATACTTCACAATCCTGCAGCCATCACAACAAGCAGCCTGGGTCATACACAATGACAAGAAAGATCTGTGACCAAGAAGGCACACAGAAAATCCAATCATGCAGCTACCCGCCCTGATCAGTTTCCAACAGACCTGCTTAAGCTTCTAAAACATGATGGATATAAAAAAAAAAAAAAAAAAAATTCTCTCTATCCTAAGAACTGCATCTACTTTATAACCTAGAGAAATTGACTAAAGAAAGCTTCCCAATGCAGGACTGTCCTTTGATGTAATTAAAAGAGTCTTGTTACTTCACTATACTCAGGAAAAATAAAGGAACAGAACAGAAGAAGCCACAAATGCTTCTTTCACAAAAACACACAATGCACAGTTTGTTTGTGAATCCTTCCCAGTGCTGTTCCACCTGACATTATAAGGTAACTAAAACACAATAAAACTAGGAACAGTACAATTTGTACTGGACAGGCTCATCAGACAATAGGCTGAGAGTAAAGTGCCTTCAGCTACCAAACAGGTGAATTAAAATCCTAAATGAACTAGAAAGAGCTCACATTTTTCTTTCTTTCAATGTGTGTGAACTATACCTGTTCATTTGATACTTTGTAAAAGTGTTTGATACTTGTAAAATCTGTGCAAGACATTGCACATTTGAGGACACAAATTTTAACTTTATTACTTTAGCATCAGTTTAAAAGGCCAAGGCAACACACGTAAACATGCACAAAATTTTTTTAAAAATCATATATGCTACTTTGTTTCAAAAGCAAACCTAGGTTAAAGACAATTTTTATATATGACACTGAGGCAGTTTTTCCCAGCAGAATATGCTTTTGCCAATATAAACGGCCTCAGAGCTGTAACTGTCGTTTCCTAATCACACCAGTAAACTCATTCTAGCTAAACTCTCATACAACACCCGCACAACTCATTACAAGACAAAGTATTGTTTATAGTCCTACTCCAGCTTTATCTCCACAACCTACACTCTGAAGGCTACTTATGAATACTAAAGGTTCACCTGCACTTCTCCAAAACAGAAACTAGCAAACAAAACTAGAACTAGATGCAGAATTACCTACCATTATACAGTAAACATCTGCTGAATAGGCTTCTCTCAAACACACCCTCTTGCAAAGTAATTCACAAATGGAGACCTCCTTTTAATCACCTGCTCAAATCACTGGCTTACTGCACAATGTCTGCAGCAAGAAGAACTGAAAAGAACGAAGAACAATCAGAAATATGCACACACTCAGATGGCAGGAGATGCAGCCCAGGAAGTCTAAGCTATGCTATCAGTCTCACTGTAATCAGCTGAGAGTACTCCCAGGGAAATGGAAGTTGCTGAAGTCACAGCTTTGTTTTCCCAGCTACGACAAACTCTGTGTGTTCATGGTCTGTTTCTGTGTTTGTAGGGAAGCATTAACAAGTGTTCAAATGGGTATTAAAAAAAAAAAAAAAGTAATACATTCTCAACATAAGCTTTACTGTTAGTTAACAGTAAACATTCAAGTACAATTCTTGTACACTGTGTACATATAACGGAAACAAATTAGATCACTAATTACCCAGCAATTTGTATACAAACAGAATATAGCTGCAGGAACTATAAACACCAGCCAATTCCACAAAACCTCTACTACTCAGGGTCTTTCAAATCAAAATGAAATTATGTTATTAAATTTAAAAAGGAACAAAGAAACCAAACAGTAGGATTTACTTGGGCTCTGGCCAGGAGTGCCAAATTCTATTGCCTGCAGTATGTTTTCATTGCAAACTGATAAATTCTGCCACAGAAGAGGTTATAGAATGAGCAGCAATCTCTAATACAACCCTAATAACAGGAACAGCCTTTAACAAATTTCATGAAAGTGTTAATTCTATTTTAAGATTTGAGGTTGGTCACCAAACTCTCTTCCTTTTCCTCTCTTTTCTTGAACAATCTTAGAAAAAAAAACAAAACAAAAAAAACAAAACCACAAAAAAAAAGCCAAAAAAACAAAACCATCAAACAACCCAAAACCCCACAAAGCAACACACAAGATTTTGACAAGGGAGGTACCAGTATTTGCAACTGGCAGAACATAATCAGTGTGAATGGATACTACACTTCCACTTACTTCCTTGCACAGCAGCATCAGGCAAGGTAAAACATCAATTTTTACCAGCTAAGTTACTTTAAAACTCACATCATCTCCAACTAGACAGGGAGACTCAGATAAGTGAAGAACTGGGGAGTAGCAGTAGAAAGAATGAAGGACCCTGAGTGACAAGAACAAAAGGCACTTAAGCAGCAACCTCACAGGCTGAAGGGGCCCCTGTCTGAAGTGTACATGCAACACATGAAGTCTGAAAACACATAGGAGGAGGAACAAGAGCTCTGCATCCAGTCACCACATAACATGACTGGAAAAACCGAAATCTGGCAGGAATGACAGTGCTGTGATGGACAAACAGATGGTGTTCAGGAAATGCAGAAGCAAAATGAAGGTAAAGTGTGCCTTTATGCAAAAGACCAGTTTAACCAAGAGCTCCATCAAATATGGAGCTCTTTTAGTGGACAACAGGTGGTTGAAGGTTTGTGGAACCACATCAGAAAAGTTGTCAGGAAATGTGGCATAATGACAAAAAACCAGACCTCCCACATAGACGGAGCACCCTAAACAACTTAAGGATTGCTTCTGATCACAACCTTGGTTCTTGTCAATGACTTTCATCTCCTTAAGAAGAGAGCAGGTGGGGACACACATTAAAATGAATGGAATGGAATGGAATGGAATGGAATAGAATAGAATAGAATTTCTATAAAGAGTATATCCTTAATATAGGTACTGGACAGGCTAACCTGGGCTGGTGTACCACTAAGCATATCTGTGATTCGCGAGCTGGGAAGTACCAACTAAGGATACAAAAATCACTGGCAGCCTCAGTGGTGATGACCATGACAGAGGGGAATTCTAAACTCTGGGGGCAGAGAGGAAGGTGAGTAGAGTACAGACCATGGACTCTTGGAAAGCAAATTTGGGGATTGGTAGATATGATCCCACTGAAAGCTGCAATAATGGGTAAAGGATCACAAGAAAGCAATTAGGTCAAAGGGCATGCTCCAAGCACAGAAACAGTCCAACCCAATACTCAGGAAAACAAGTACACATATCAGAAGACCAGCCCAGCAAAAGAACTAATGGTGGAACTCCATTGCTAGAAGGAAGTATACAGGAGGTAAAAGCAATGTTAGGCTACAAAGGAAGAATTTAGATACACTGCCTGGGCATGCAGGAATGGCATTAGGAAAGGCAAAGCTCAGCTGCAAGTAAGACCTGGAAGATCTGAAAGGTAACACAAAGAGCTTCTACTGCTCTATGAACAGTAAAAGGCTGACCTCTGAAAACATGGTATAGTCACTGAATGGAGTAGGTGATTTAGTGTACCCAGGAACAAATAAGAGAGAGGTACACAGTCTTCTTTTCCTTTGTTTTTTACCAGCAAAGTACTCCTGTTCTTACAGACAGGGTTCAAGGAGGTTCAAAGAATAGCCATCAGTTGATGATGATTTGGTCAGAATTTGTGCTAACAGAACTTGATCCATACAAATACATGGGATGAGACCTGCTGAACCAAACAGTACTAAGAGATGGGCAATGCCATGACAAGCCCCACTCTCTCACACATCTAAAGTCATGTAAAAAGCATGGAGATTGGGGAGGCTCCTAATGACTTAGTAAAAGCAAATGTTACACTGTTGGGATTGAGCAAAAAAGCTGAGAATTAAGGCCCTGGGAAAGCCCACCATGGCTAGGGAGAGAGGTTACTCACACCCAGCATTCCTTGCAACACTTATACAATTGTTACCAGAATGTTCTCCTCTCCCTGTCCTGTCATTGGTTATAAAAACCCTGCAATAAATCGCATATTCCTAATCCCTCGGTCCTATTGGATCCTCACCCTCAGACCCGGCCTCTATCCTATGTTATATAAGTTGTGTTCACCCTGGTCCTGAGCTTTTTTTTGGTGCATCCCTTCAAGCTGTAAATGTCTTTGCTTGTTTGTTGTTTTTGTGTTAATAAACCTTCCTTTATTTTCAGGTCACCAAACTGTGCCAGTCCCTCATTTTACCAGTGTGATCAGGATCTTCTCATCGATCTCCCGAGGTGGTCCATGGGTCTGTCCATCCAGGCCAGACGTTACACCAGTATGGGGAGAATGCCAAAAAGGTCATTGGGGAGCTGCAGAATGGTCAGATTCACCTTGATCCCTGAGGAAATCATGATACAATTGAGCATTTTTCTGAACGTACAACTGGAAGTTCACTGTGAACAGTCAGCAATTGCTGCTTTAGCCTTCACTCTATCACTAGTGAACAGGCTGAAGCTAATATGGAATCCCATGCATATTAGTACTTGCAGCTGAAAGCAATTAAATAACCAACATATGGGGGGATGAGAGAAGAGGATGAAGAATCAAAAGCCCACACCTCTAACTGGAAACCTCCACTCAAGAGCTGGCTATGGAAGTATTAATCCAGATCCTAAAGCTTTCATTCACTTTGTACACCTTTTTAAAGTAAACAGATAAAGCAACAATGAAATTAACAAGACAAATTTCCTAATTCCTACTTTTTCTAGAAGTAGAAAAACTAGTATTAGAGAAACAAGTTTATCACAAATTTTACAGTAAGAACAACAGAAAAACCTCCATTGGAAGCTCACAAAAGTCTCAAGTTTTTAGGAAACTGCTCTTTTAATTGCCAAACTGTCAGTATTATTGCAAGCCAATCTTTGCCACTGTAATCTACCAACATACAAACCCCAACCTACCTTCTTAAACAGAAAGAATGGGATTTCTTTTTCAAAAAGATGAATATTTGCAGGTGTTCCTGAAAATTACTATCTCTGGCAGCTGTAGGTAGCTCTGAAAAACTCAGCTGGAAACTGAGATGCCCTCAGCATCAGCATCTTCCAAATTTCAAAGCATGACATGACAGCACTCCTTGTGTTCTGACACAGACGACGCCCCATACAGAAGAGGCTTGCATTCTACAAATGCCAGCTGTTCCATTGTTATAGTATTATTGTCCAGAAACATCCACTAAAAGCTTTTGAGTAATTTGCAGCTTCACACAGATCCTCTCACATTTTACCTCTACATTGTGTATCATACTGGCTAAATTTACTTATTGAAAACCCATGCTCATGTAACAGAAACGCTGGTACAATTTTTTCTAAAATATCTTCCCTCCTCCTACCAAGGCCTCTTTGAGGTTTGATTTTGAGAAAGGAGAAACTGAGAATGAATGAAAATAATCATCTCTTCTCAAAAAATATTGTGAGCACATGGCTGCTTATTCTTTTTTTGTTTGTTGGGGTTTTTTTGCCCCCACTGTTCAAAGGTTGAATGTAAATGTGAGAGGGGAAGAAACAAAAAAGACCAGAAAAAATGCAGCAGCTATGTAGTAAAAGTATTTTGTGGTATTTTGTGTCTCTCACACAGACTTCATGGGACAATGAAGCACACAAATATGATTTTTCTAGTTACTGTGACAGGTAAAGAGATCTCCTGGCATACTAAAGAGCAAGCAAAAAACCCTTTCTTATGCCTATGCATGAGAAAACTATGCTGTGGTAACCCAGGGTAGCTCACCTCTCCTGATCAAGTATGACGAGTCAGGTGCACATCTTACATGGTTTTTTCAAGTAGGCTGGGACAGTTTGCTTCCCAGCATCCCCAGACCAAGTATACAGAGCCTCAAGCATGTTTTTTTCCCCTCAGGGTAACCCACTGTAGTTCACCCACCCCATCTGCACATAACCTTGTAACACTTCACACGATGGAGGCCAGCTGCAGATCTCAGAGTCCAGACCAAAGCATATGCACATCTTGTAACAGGCCTGTCAAGATCTGAATCAAACTTCACAATTTTTTTTGTTGTTTTCAATCAGTAGATATAGCTAAACAGTCATGATTAAGCAATTGCATTGTGAACATTATATGCTTGGCTAGTGTTTGTTTTAAGGAAAGGGGAAGACAGTCCCAGGAAGAATGAGCTGTCTGGATGACAGCCTCCAGGAGTAAGGTCAGGACTGAGCAGTAACTGGGGAGAGGTAATTCCAGCAGTGGACCACCAACTCAGTGACCACTTACTCCAAGCAGACCCCCAAGTCAGAGGGAAGAACTGTGCCTGCAGACTAATTGGCATGGCAAATAGGGGTTGAGTACTAATTAATGAAAGTCACGTGATCTGGAAGCAATGAATGCTGATGCTTTGTTTGTTAAAATGTACAAATGCTGTAAAGTTATGATGACTGAGGAGCCAGCCTTTTGTGGACTACCACCCTGCTTCCTCCTTTGGAGAAACCAGAAAAAGCAGTAGAAATACCTGGCCTGGCTGTGTGAGCTGGTGCTGCACACTGGGAAAGGAGCCCATGGCTGGCACAAGTTTTTGGTAATCCAAGTGGGACAGACAGGGTGCCTTGTGCAGATTGACTGGCCACACCAAGCAAATGGGCTGAGTCAGGCAAATTCCAGTGCACAATGACCTTCTGACTGGGGACTTTGGAAAACCAACCCCAAAGTCAGGACAATCAACACAACGCTGTAGAGAGGTATTTCATCAGCAAAAAGGGGGGTGATTGGGAACTGATAAAGAGGCAGGAAGATTTTGGGTTGGGGCTATGCAGGAGTAAATATTTTGTTTCTGCACTTTGGCGACATGCATCTTGAATTTTTGGTATTTTGCAAATACATTTTCACACTCATTGGTAGTGTGAAAACTTGTTTTGAGGTGTGTGCATTTGGACAGTTTATGAAACATTGGGAATTGCAGTACTGAAATGGGTCCCTCTGCTTCTACCAAAAAATTGCTCTAATTTGCTCTGCCCCTGGATGCATCCTAAAAAATAGGAGTAAATTTCAGGGTGAGCCTATAACTCAAGAGAAATTGAAAAGATACTGTAATCTGTGGTGGCCTTAACAAGAAGTAGATGATGGTGAAAAATGGCCAGAAAATGTGTCTCTGAAAAATAATATTATTTTATAGCTGATGTTATTTTGTAGAAGGCAAACCAAATTATAATAGGTCTATTATTTATTTTTGTTTTTTGCTTTAAGAAATAATTGGGATGTTAAAAAAACACATCCTGCTTTTCATAAGCAAAATTTCAAAAATAACTACCTCATCAGGCTGATAAACTTTCTTAGTTCTTATGCCTTATCCTTTTAAACCAAGTGTAAATAATCCTTTTATCATTATAAAGGAAGAAAGGAGGCCCAAGATGAAGGCCCTCATCATACATAGCACCAAAGGAAAAAAAGCCCTAGAAGTACAGTAGATGCAGCACAGATGTATTAATCAAAGCAATAAACTGGATGACCAAGTACAAAACTAAACCTTGGGGTATTGCAGCTTCAGTAGACTAGGTACAATTAACCATTCTTACCATCCTGGCTTACTCAGAAAAGCTGAATGAAACTCAACTAACAATCAAAACTCAAAATGACAACACTCCCACACACCCCACATGTTAAACCAAATAGGAAAGGAATGACAGAATTATACACCAGTAAAAATAGAAAGGTCTTTCCCAGCAACATACAGAATGTCTGTTAAACCTTGACTACTACAGGGTATAAATCATATTTTTCAGTGATTAACTGTATGTCAGGAAATCTCACACACACACAGACACACATACAAATATTGTTGCATGCAGGACATGCTGACCCTCAATATGATTCCTAATTCTAATGTTTGATGTACAACTATAAAACCACAAACTGAGTAGAACATTTTATTGGGATTCATAAAGACAGGAAATCTTACAATTAACCCAACATTTAACTAGTAAAAAACACTCTATAAGGAAGCTAAACTACATTTCCAAATTATTCCAAATTATTTGGAAAGGCAGCGAATCACTCACAAAAAATAGCTAATATGGTGACTGAAACCAGTATCTACAACATTCAAGGACAACACTGGATAGTGCTTGGCTATTTTTAGATGTGGTATTTGGTTTAGCCAGGAATTTCACAATCTAAACACCACCAGCATTCAGAATTATTTTTCAAGATTTTCATTTCTTTCAAGTTTCCCTTAGCCAAAGACAACCCAAAGACATCTTCTCTGTATAGCTTACCAGTATTCTGCTCAGCAGGAACAGCAAGACTGAAAGCCACATACACACACACACACACACACACTCACAGTACAGCCCAGCTCCCAAGTAAGCGAGGAATCATGAGGACATAGCTGAAATATTAGGACATAAACACAACTGAATGCAGTATACAGACAAACAAAGGGCAGTCAGACAGATTATGTCCAGATGTAGGAACCCACTGAAAAAGCTACACCAGCACCTTGCAGTCGTTTTGTCTCTCGGTACTAGTTTAGAAGAGCATCTAGCATGTGACAGGAGCCTGAAGAAACATCAGTAACAGTAATTTTGTTACCAGGTTTTATTTCTAAGATACTTTCTTCAGGATTCAGTTCTGGAAATTCCTTCCCATGTTAATGCATAAAACAGATAAAACAAAGTAAACAAATGCAGCACTATTGCTAAATCACACCCTAATTCCTTCTACCTTCTACAGCTGGAACAAAACACTGACACTTCTTTCTGAACAGCTGAGAGAATTGCGATTGTTCATCTGGGAAAAGAGAAAAGGGGTAACCTGTTTGCATTCTTCCAGCACCTGAGTCTTCAAGACAAATGGAAAGAGCCTATTTATTACAGGCATGTAATGCCAGAACAAGAAGTAACACCTTGAAATTGAAAGGTAGTAGGTCTAGATTAGATATTAGGAAGAAATTCTAAACTGTAAGGGTGATGAGGCAGTTTGCCCAGAAAAGCTGTGGATGCCCCATCTCTCTTCAAGGCCAAGATGGATGGAGCCCTGAGCAATCTGGTCTAGGGGAAGTTGTCTCTTGTAGGGTTGGAACTACATGATATTAAGATCCCTTCCAACCCAAGCCATTCTATAATTCTCTCATGCTACATCATGAATAACCTAACTCAAACTCTCTTTTCTCATCCCAAAAGCCTTCAAGTATATACCTACCCTCCATTTAGAATTTTATGCCACTTTTACTTAGTCTCCTTGTGTGAGAAATGTCCTCCTGCAATTGCTATTGAAGGGTCTAAGGGTTCATAGCCTGCTGTGAGTACAAGCAGCAGCCTCTCCGCTGGCAGGCACCTGCTGGTAGGCTGATAACATCAGTAAGTGGGCCTGCAGTGACACCCACACTTGACACACAACTCAGGCAACACTCAAGCACACACATTAGTTCCTTATAATTCCTTTTCCAAACCTAGAAAATGTCAATGAGATCTGTACACTGAGGTCAGAGTCCCTTTTGTCTGAGTTACGCAAAGCTACATGTTTCGCTAGCTCTAGTAGAGAAACAGCAAGGAAGTTTGACTCCCTGTCTTTTCAACAGTTAAATGCATCTCAACTATTAACACTCACTGATCATACCTCAAGACAGAACATTCAAGCAATTTAAAAATAAATAGGCCAAACCTGCTATGGAATCAGAGAAAAATTAGTGAAAAAACACTATTAGGTTTTATGTGGGTATCTACACCAGCTGCTGAGTGGGTTTGTAACTGTACAAGGAAGCAGGAAAACATCATTCTCCTTGCTCAAATGACACATGAAAGCAACACACAAAAAGATCACCAGAAAAGATCTGAGGAAGCAGACGAAAGTATTAAAAAATAAGACTCCATATATCAATTGTCATCACATACTTAAAATTAACAAATTAGGAAAAACACTCCAAAAGCTTTCTAAATGTAACCATTTTAAATGTTACACATAACAGTTCACGACCACAGTTCATAGAAATACTGATAATAAATACAACTTGTAAAGGTCATAGAAGCAACATCTGCATTCTGTCTATATATCACAACAAAGGATACACATGTTTAAAAACAAATTAGAAAGAGTAAAATAAAAAAGTCTTAACAGCAGTGCAACTTGGGCAAAAAAAGCTGCCTTTTCTCAGGCTCTTTTCATGAAGATGTGACATAGGTATTCAGGAAGAGGTGTTTTTTGGTTGATTTGGGGGGTTTTATTCTGAGGTACTTTTGGTTGGGGGACACATTTACTTTTTTTAGGGGCTTTTTTTTGGTGTAGGGTTTTGTTGCATTTTTGTTTGGTTTTTCTTTCCTAACTCTAACTGAACTTATTTGGACTTCTTGACTCTTAAGTATTTTTTTTTTTTTTTTTACATGAGTTGTGCTGGGACAGAGAGGCCCTGTCTCCCCATCAAAATTCACAGTAACATCTATCCTAAAATCAGTTTCAGGATCTGGAGATATTAAAAAAAACCCAAGTGGACACTGTCCTAGCCAACCTGTTCTAAATGATCCTGCTTCAGCAGAGAGGTTGGACTAGATGATCTCAAAACATGCCTTCCAACATCAGTGCTTTTCTGATCTGTGTACATGACACAGCTTACTTTTGGCTAACTAAGGAAACCATCTACTCCAGAAAAAGCTACATTATCCCAAGCAAACATGTATATTTTAAAACTTGCAACAGCCCTTTAAGGACAACACTGGATTAAATGCCATTATAAAAAATAATAAGTTTTTCAAAAAGAGCATAAGAATCTATTATTAAAAATACTTTATGGTATTCAACATACTATCTGACTCATTTCACAATCATTCTCTCATTCTCCTGCTGTATATCCAAGTAGAGTCTCTATTTTAGGCAACTTCTTTATGGATGTAAGCAGATTATTACGACATATCCCTGCTCTACAGTTGTGTTTTCTCCATGCCAAACAAACCCCAGTCCCTCAGCCTCTCCTGGGAGTGCGAGCACCTCAGATTCTGTGGTGCTTCATAGTTCCCTACTGAGCTCAGTCCAGTTCTGCATCATTTTTTCTCATACTGTGGCATCAAAAGTGAATGCAGTATTCCAGATGCAATTTAAGAAATGACAAGTAAAGAAGAATCACTTGGTCTAATTTCCTTGTTATGCTCCTCTTAATATAGCCCAGGCTGCTGCTGGCTTTCATTAGTTGCAGAGCACACTCTTTGTTCATGCATGGCCACTGTCACCCAGCATCTGTAAGAGCTTTTCAGCAGAGCAATTCCCCAGCCAGTCAGCTCCTGTCTGAGGGAAGCAGCCCATCCTGCTGCCTGTGTCTCTGTTCAATTATACAACATGCCTGTTGGTCCACTCTTCTAGCCTGTCTAGATTGTTCTGGATGGCAGCCCTTACTTCAAGTGTATAAACTGCAAACCCAGACTAGAGTCATTCACAGATTTTAATGATGTGCATGATCAACAGCTGCACAAGATGTGAAGACTTTTAAGAGATTTCAGGACAGACACCAGTGATATTAGTAGTAGTAGTATTACTCACTAACTACTACTTTCCAAGCTTAAATATCTAACCAGTTTTTCACATACAGAATTGCAAATCAAAGAATCACAGAATATGCTGATTTGGGAGGAATAAAATCAGGATCATTGAGTCCAACTCCTGGCCCTGCACAGGACATCCCCAGGAGTCACTCCATGTGCCCAAGCACATTGTCCAAATGCTTCTTAAACTCTCTCAAGCTTGGTGCTGTGACCACTTCCCTGGGAGAGCCTGTTCCAGCATCCAATCACCCTCTGGGTCAAGCGAATTCTCCTAATATCCAACCTAAACCTCCCCTGACTCAACTTCAGGCCATTCCCCTGGGTTATGTCACAGGTCACTACAGAGAGATTATCAGTGCCTGCCACTCCTCTTCCCCTTATGAGGAGATTCTAACTGCAGTGAAGTCTCCCCTCAGCCTTCTTTTCATCAGTCTGAACAAGCAACCTTAGTCACTCCTCATACAGCTTTCTTGAAGGACCTCCACCGTCTTTATTATCCTCAGCTAGTAGTTTTTCACCCATCCAGACTTTACTATCCCAACTTGGATGCAAGGAAGCCATGGGAGACCACAGCAAAAGCCTTCCTGTGAAAGCCTGTAGTCTCCCATCATTCATAGATCTTGTCAATTCATCATAGAAGACAAACAGGCTGATTAACCCTTCTACTGAATGTACTCAGAAATGGCTTCCAAGAGACTGTCCTGCTTAAAACAATGTTGTCTACTACTTTCAAAATGAGGAGTACTGTGCTGTTCTCTTTCTTTCCTTAACTAATTAAAGATCCATATCACAGGGAAAGAATGTATTCATTCTCCAGCCAAGGTGAAAGGAAGGCTGTAAATGTTTTATGAGACTTCTCTGGTCACATAAGTAAACTTGTAATATACAAATAATAGTATAAAAAAATTGCTAGGAAGACTCCCCAACACTGCCTTATAACTTCTAAGTCAGTTCCTCTCACAATTTCACAGAATCTATGTTTGCTGGTATTGCAGGTTTGTATCTTCTCTTGGTGTGCCATGCAGACCTTTAATATGATCATGCTCTGCTTTAGTTTAACCATCTGCATTTAGAGGAGTGAATGCTTGCTTTTGGCCAGCAGACATTGCAAGGAAGGAATTCACTCACAGCACTGGACAGCAGGGTTCAGTCATTTAATCTCCTCCTGCACTGCACACATCTAAAATGTAGGCTTGAAGTAATGCAAATTACTTCATGGAGCACTTTGTCTAATGAGTACCAGAGCTTACCAGCAGGTCTACAATCCCAGGTAGGTTGCTTATTTAACTGCTCTGTAATGAGTGAGAACTCCCTGTACAAGCCAAGATGGGTACAATAAACATGCACTTGACCTCTTTGAGTTTTTGGTTTGCATGGTCTCCAAAAAAAAGCAACATTCTTTTCTTTTACACAGCTACTACTGTCAAGCATACTTACATTTAAACGATTTTGAAAAAGACATTCGATTGAGCTCAACTTCTTCAAACTTCCATAGATCTTTCTTTTAAATGTGTTTTTTCCTCATAGGGTAAAACTGATAATAAAAACCAAGACTTCTAATCACTAAAAACAATATGCAAACTTACGCCATTCCAGTACTCAAAATTACATATAAACCCATGGGACAGTTACCAGGTTCAGGAGAGTTCACTGCACTAAGACTAGAATGACAACTAAAAACATTTTTCCTGTTTTCTGCCAAGTAGAAAACAGTAATCGGAAGAGAGGAGGGGCAGAGGAGGGGAAGACAAAGAGACAGAGAGAGAAGGACTTCAACAAAAAGTCCAAGGGCTTTAAGAGTTGAAAACGATGCACCTGACATAGAAAGAAAACCCCACGTTATTTGAGGGACAATGGAAGTCAATTACTGAAGTCAGTTTGGGCTGATGGAAAGCACAAAGGCACTAAAGACAAGAAAACATGAAATAAAATTTGAAGAGTAAAAGTAGAGCAGGCTTGGAAAAACTCAGCATTATTTAAATTGTAATCTGCCAAACAGTCAAAATCATTTGGATCATTTGTTTTTGACAATGTTTCAGTGAGTTATGTTTTACCTTTGGGGAAACACCAAGAATTTCTGGGCTTGTGTCTTTAATGTTAAACCTGCAGCCCGCCCCTAGGTTGTTTAGAGGGTCTCTTTCACTTTGACAAAAATTTACAGCATTAGAAAAGGCTTCTCCCTGACACAGACCAGTATCAGAAGCACCCCTACAGTAATGCAACCCATACTAGTGTTTTTCACATTCAACAACACTTCATAAGTGTTTCAAATATTAGACTAACATTTTCTAATAAATGCACAGACTCTTGCACTGAAAGAAGTGGAGTCTGTGTAGGTAAAGAGCAATAAAATGCTGTACAAATAACTGATAAAACTTTAAATCCTTTTAAATATAAAAGGACACATACAGCAATAAAAGCTGCCATTCCATGGAAGTAGTCAGTCTCTGCATAGCAGATGAAGTGTACAAACTTACAGGGCTGCTGACAACTCCACAGCTTGATAAATCTGTCAGTGAATCTACCACGCAAAGGAGGACACTGGCCATTAGAAACAAACTGCTACTGGTAAATCAAAGAACCACGTATGTGACATGCCTGTGGTTAGGAAAAATGCAGGGAACAGTTTCAAGTGAGCTCAGGCAAGCCTTTGTCACTGCACTCAGCTGGAGCTACAGTTTATCCAAAAGCCAACAAATATGCCTTAACTGTTGATGCAGAATTTTGGTGGCATATTGTTAAAGAGCTCAAAGAAAATACCAGCACAACAGAATTATGAACCATTTCAGTTTGCTCAATTTCTGCTGTAAGAAGTGAGCAGTTTGATTCAAAACTTCAAAAAGCTGTTGCAAAACACAAACATTTGTTTTCCAAAAAGAATAAAATGCTTTAGATTATTTCTAACATAAATTCTATCCTCACCAACATTTGATTACATAGGTTATACAATACTGGAAATTTGGAGCAAAGAAGCTTAAGTCCAATAACCACGCACACAAAAAAATCCCCTGTTCTCTCCTCATGTTTTCTGAAAAACTTTCAGAGTCAGAGTAGCTACAACGGCCAGTTACCAAACACAGGACATTAAGCTGATATTTTTTGACAGCAATCCACAAAACAGAGAGGTCAGAAGCAACCACTGGATTTCAACAGCATACAAAAAGCATTCCCCTTATTCAGTAACACCATCTTTGCTAGCGCAGGATGAATTTGTTATGATCTCCATGGCTGGAAATTGTGTAGCTGTTGCACAGTGTGATGCGGGTAATTTTTCTGAAGACCTTCACTTCTGTCTAGCTGTTCTTTTGCCAGTGCCCTCTGAAAAATGTCCAGTCCATTTCTGTATGAAAGCCCTGGTGAACAGACTGCTCATACCATCTCCAGATGGCAAACTGCTTCACACACTGCCAGACCATCCCTCTACCCCCAATTATTTTTGCTGCTAAAACCTAAAATTCATATACTTGGTACTTAACAAAAGTTATGAGGAGAAGTGACAGTTGGTAAAAGTCACCCAACAGATCTTTTTGTCTTGTACATTACTCTGGACTGACATGAGCTTTTTTTCTGGCAGCTCTTCTTTCATATTGAAAGGGAAAAGCTCTTGCAAGGTAAAGTACTACCTCAGCACTTAATTAAAGAATACACGAACAGATTTTCAATTATCAGCAATTTTTACTGCTTACACATCTGAATGTGTGCCTTGGTTGGACCAACACATCTATTTGGCACTCCAGAGGCAGAATATGGATTTTCACTTTACAGATTCATCAGAAATACCTCACTTTTCAAGTAAATTCTTTCTTTTTTTTTTCTTCCTTAAAATCTGCTTTTATCCACACATAAAACTAAAGAGCTCTAAGACTTACCGTCTCAGTAGGAAAACAAGCATATGACCTCGCTTCAAAAAGACTGTCACAACAAGACTAGATGTTTCTGCAATAAAGCCAGCTGGTTTGTTTTGGGGAGGATTTTTTTGTTGTAGTTGTTTGTTTGTTTGGGGTTTTTTGGTTGGTTAGTTGGTTGGTTGCAGGTTTTTTGTTTGGTTTGGTTGCTGGGGATTTTTTTGAGGGTTTTTTTGAGCCAAGTAAATCTTGGAGGGTTGCTGTTGTCCCAGAGGAGTAGTTCTCATTCTCACTGTAGGAAACCTTGTGTAACTTCCTTTCTCTTCATGAAGTGGGAATTTTCCCAGTGGGTTACAAGTTACACTACATTTGCTTACTGACAAAGTTTTCAGGTCTTATGGTTCTCAGCAATGTGAAAAATTATCAACAGGATGACGAATTCAAATCAAAGCCATTCAGTCAAAGAATACCTCTCATTTTCCTTCATAAAATTCATCTGTTATGTTACAAAAGACAGCCAGGAAAAAGTATTTCTTATCTCTGAAAAGCTGTCAATTCTTACTTAAATTCAAAATTAGAGCAACAGTTGACGTTCTGAAAAAAAAAAAAAAATTTTAAATTTGCCAAATATATTACTAAGGTGCAAGTGCTTTAGCACAAATCTGTACTTGCTTCAACTATCCCTCTACTCCAAAGAGCTTACTATGGGAAGATGTCTTCTCCAAAACAGAAGTTAGGATACTCTATCTAAACTGACTTTCATCTACAGCCCACAACTGAAACTTAACAAATATTTGATTTTTTAACCTCTGAAGTTAGTATAAATCAATTTCTGGTAAAATGTTTTAATTTGAAATGCCTCAAAAGTCACTTCCAAGTATTAGAAAAGAAAACACTTTTTGAAGACAAGTAACATTTTTTTGGAGGTAGGAACTTCCCATTTCATATTTCAGAGAAAAATTGACAGCATTTTTAATGTGGAAGAAATAATCTGCCATCATTGCTGATTACTATGGAAACAAATCTGCTGTGAAAGAGACAAAGAATCACAGAATCACATAATAGCTGAGGCTGGAAGTGGAAGGGAGCACTGGAGGAGGTCATCCTGTCCAACCTCCTTGCTCAAGCTAGAATACCCAGAGCAGGCTGCTCAGCCCAATGTCCAGGCACAATGTACCTCCAATGTGGAAGACTCCAAAATGTCCCTGGGCAACGTGTGCCAAGGTGCAGTCCTTCTCTCCATTTCCTGATGTTCAGAAGGAAGCTCCTATGTTTCAGTTTGTGCTCACTGCGTCTAATCCTCAAACACACAAGCAGAGTTGTCATAATAGAAGGGAATACAAGTACTACTTTTTCCTTTAAAATTTCATCTGTTTTCAACGTTTCTCCAGATAGTCACATAGGATAGGATGAATTTCTCCAGATAGCATGCAACCCACAAATGAGGATGCAAGAACATAATACTATGTCCACTTGATTTAAGGCCAAAGAAAATGATATAAGGATATGATATATTGAGGCCAAAGAAAATGAAATTGTAAAATCATACTGCTTTCTGCCTATTTGGAGAACAAAGAAGAAAATTCATCAATTTTTTTTTTCAATATGCATTTGCAACCTTCTTAGTTGCAACATCAAAATATAAAAAGGCATTTTTATCCTCAGTAGGAGGTAGTACACCAGAGGAAAGGCAACGTACAGTAAAAGAACAGTTAGCTCCCCAACCACACACATTCAGACAATCAAAAGCCATGAATTTAGAAAACACACTCAATTTAAAATATAACTTAGAAAAGTTCAATGCAAGAACTAGAAATGACTAAGCCCTAACTCTTTTTTAACTCCTAAAAAAAGGCATAATTTGGGAGAAACTTGCTGAGTAAAAGTTCTAAATCCACAAATTTAACAATGCACAATCAATTAATTCTGGCATGTATGTGACAAGAAATAGGAATAGCTACAAGCCTTGAACAACAATTGTTCATTAGCATCTGGAAGCCTTTTAACAGCATTCCATGAAATGCACCTTTTTTTCAGCTTGCTGCTTTCTGTGAAGGTTAAGTAAGAGGAGCACAGTTACTACATAGAGGATCCTACATAGCTGACTACAAAACAAACTGAATGCAATGCCAAAGATGTAATCATTGTAAACACAGAATTTACATATTTATCCAAATGCTCTTCCAGCAGAGTGATAAAGCCCATGGCACAATTTACTCATATTTAGGAAATTCATTACAACACTCTTCGCTATCTGCTCTTGTCTGAAAAAGCTGTAATACAATGCAGTGGTCAAAACTAAGGACTAGTTCTGGAACTTCTGGAAATAAGCAAATTAAGTTTTTTGAATAAAAATTGCTTGTCTTCCAAAAATCCAACTACATATATCAGTGGACTCTTGCATCAAAGATTCTGTTTCTCATGAACTTAAAAGTCTAATTAAACTTCAAAGAGAAAACTTAAAGATACCATGTGCTGAGAGACGACAAAAGATTACGTTTCAGCAGTGCTCAAAGAAGGGAGATGAGCGCTATTTATTGCATGTACTGATTGGTAGTTCAGACTGTCAAAACCCTGTTGTGAGGTCACACATAAGTGACAGAGGCCTGGCCTTCACTATTTATTACTAGGCAAAATAAGGAAAGAATTCAAAGATGTTTTAAGTACAATGGGAATTTTGCTTACAGTCAGGACAGTCTTTATACCCCCCAAATGACAATACTTGGTACAGAAATTAAGAAACACAGAGAACCCAACTGTACAATCTTTCCAGAATTAATATGCTTTCTGAATCATTCCCTACATGAAAAAACTGTACACTTAATGAAGCTAATTATCAAGGTATTGGGATGAGCACTTGTTTTTGTAACAGGTTTTTTGCTTAGCATTCACTGGAGCATACCTATGCTAGACAAAGTCTGCTTCCTGAAGCTAGGCTAGCTGAGGGTAACAGCTTACCACACTCACTAGGAGGCTACAGAGGGGATGTCAGAGCAAGGCTTAAAAGGTTAGTAGAGAATAAGCTGGCAGCAGCAACACACTTAGCATATTTCAGTTCCACATGAATATACTTCTCTCCTTCACCAGCTTTCAGTGACTGACGCGTGAAGATTACAAGAGAGCTGCAGATGCAGAGCAGCAAAGATATACACACCAGGTTATGCTCAAACCTGGCAGACAGCACAGTGGCATGGAGCAACAATGATCAGGACCATGAAGAGATCATAAAAAGGCCAGTATGTTTTAACTTAGAGAAGAGGTAACTAAAGCACTAAGTGTACCTCGCATGAAATAAAGATCACAGAAGTATATTGTTCAATAATAATACATAATAATATTTAGGATAATCACATATTAGAATATTAAACTTACCATTCCCTAACTTACAAAAACTGCTTTAAAACTTAAGACTTTACAGGGAAGCTGCACATGTTGCTGACAAGAGAAAAACAGCAGTGGAAAAACTTCAGGTAACTGCACAAAGACTGAGGAGCTGAACTGTGATCACTAAACAGTCTTTTCTAACTCAGAATGGAGAAATAAAAAAGTTATCCTATGTTTTCATGGCCATAGCAGAAATTAAACCACAGGACATAAGTTTTTTGAGTACTCTTCGAAGCTCATCCTTTAAGCACATATGGTGCAGCATTACACATAAATTCTTTAACTGTTCATTTTTCTTTCTCTCTTAACCTCAAATGTGCAACAATTCTTTGCTACTATGACTAGATCTGCTATATCATTGTACAGAAATATCAAAACATCCATTTCTCTCACTGCAGCAGTTTTAAAAATTTATTTCACTCATCTCCTTTGTACCTGAGACATATTGCCAAATAATACAAGACTGACAACATGAAGTTAAACATCCAGCCAATAATCTAGACCAACTAGCATGCTAATGATAATGTACATCTCACCAAAGATTTATTTTTAATTGAAAGTGTTAACACTATCCAGAGAGAACTATTCAGCTTTCTCATCCATCAGAAGACTCAAATATTCACTTGATTCTTAAGATGGACAGCAAGCAGATGTTATGGATCAGAAAGCTTAGAACTCCAGTCAAAGATTATTTGGCAAACATGAAGGGTGAAACTGCTGCATTAAGTACAACAGCTCTCCAGGGTGAATCCTTTTGCTTTTTCTCTTCCCGTCAGCTGAACTTCAGATGCAAGATATAGATACTGCCTCCAGCACTTCCACTACTACAAAAGCCCATACAAGCTTAGTCCGTCCTTCTTTTGTGACACTACCTCAATGAGAAGTAAATATATTTACAAGAACATTATTAGAATATATTTCACTTTGCCTCTGAAAAACAAAGTTCTAAGAACAGGGAGACTGTCCTAGTTATGCTACGAGCAGTTAGTAGTATTACTAATAGTACTAGTAGTAACTATTAGTAGCAGTAATACTACTAATAATAATCAGTTACATTCAGGAGATTTTTCCTCAATAAAATTGCTTAAACCTTACTTAAGAAATTTACAGTTATTTACCCTGCAGTGTAATTACCACCTGCCTTTTGTTCTCTGATAGAACACAAACAAAGCAGACAGGATACATACTTTTTTGTATTACTAATTTCAAGGAAGCAACAAGTTGATTTAGCTAGTGGACAGAACCCAGACTTCTCAAGCAGGTGCAAAATCACATCTCAAATTCAAATACAGCATACAGCTGGAAGCACTCCTCAAAGAAACCGCTAGAGTAGTGGGGGTTATGTAAGATCTTCCAAACTCCATCCCACTCTAGTGCAATTACAGCTTTGTACACGCTGTCTTAACAGCAAGATTTTCTATTAAGATATCTCTTAGGAATGACATGGAAAAAAGGCAATCCCAGCAATGGAATGTGGAGTGAACACATTCCCAGAAAGCAGGGGAAGGAGAGATCAGGAGATTTGCTAAGTCATCTTGAAGAAGCACTGATGGGTTACTATAAAAGCTTCCTAATTATTCACAGCAATTAAAAATCAAGGCTGTTGACCCAGTTACTTATTACTTTAAAGAGGAAAAATCATTTAAGTAACTTCATAAGTAAAAGCAGGGAGAGGGTCAAAAAATACCTTCAAGGAGATGAAAGGAGGAGCTAGAAGACAAAATCGTGATTGATATCAAAGGGAGTTACTCTGTTACTTTGTTCCCATTGCCAGGGCACAGCCTCCACATTTCCAAAATATCCTAAGGACATGCTCTATTCAGGAGCAAGTAGAGCAGCACATTGCCAGTAAAGTAAATGTGGAAGACATGATCCAGCCAGTTCCACAGACAGGCAAATATGCTTGATTAAGTGTGGGCAGAATTGTTCAACTAAGGAGTGTTTTTCCTCATCTGTCTAACATGGTTCTACAATTAATGGACAGGACCTTCAAAGTTAAAAAGAAATCCATTTCAAAGCAATCCTCATTTTCTAGTCTATTAAAATCAGCAACAGGCATGACCTGGGGTCAAAAGGAAGAAAAATATACAACAGAATTATGACAGTATTTAACAATAGCAATTGAGGAGCAAATAAAATGACTGATGAAATTCAGTGCCAGTAACTACGAAAGAGTCCACTCAAGGAGAAAGATCATCCCAACTACACTTGTGGGCCAAAAACATCCTTTTGCCTTCTCCCCTTAAATGGAAACATATTTGTTCATCTGTTAATTTTATAAGAAGTTCTGCATTGAGAATAATCAGAAAAAGACTGCAGAACAAGACTGAAAAATACCCTAGCATTTTCCATATTATACCTTGATAATTGCATTCTTAAGAACCTGTAATTAGTCAGAAAACACTGATTAAATAGATAGGTGTGGGGAAAAATAAGAAAACAGCATACAGACCTGGACTCTTCAGCTTTTAAATTGCTTGAGCGAGTATAATACTGCCAAAAAGAACACTGATGAAGAACATTCACTGTGCCTCAAAAAAAGTCCAGCCCACTGAACACAATATGGAAGAACTTCCCTCTCTGGAAGTCCCTGACCAGGACTTTTTGAAGCTTGGTAATACGATGGGACAGGTATAATCAATATATATTTGTCAGATACTGGCTTAGGACTAGCTAGCACCTGATAAAACAAGAACAATTTGGTCCAAAAGCCATTGTTCACCTTCTACAAACATTCCTCCAGACTTCTAAGTCCAGCTTATAGATAGTTTCTGGGTTTTGGAAAACTCAGTACTTTTGTGTGGTAACAGTAAAGCTGCAAGACGGAAGAGGGCACCATCAACAGGACTCCCAGCAATCCTTTTCAGGGTAAGAAAACCGCTAATAGATGTTGTGTCTACTGGGGACAAGGAATTTTCACAGCCCTGGTACTTCCTATCAGACTGGTAAGCGCCTGAACAGGGCAAAAGAACATTCCTGACCCCAGGTCAGATAAAATCTATATGACACTATCTCCTCACTCTGAAAGTAGTCTACTTGATTTCAGTTTTTCTTTTTTTGCACCATCTATTTGTAGCACTTTGCAAAACACAGCCTCTCTAAGCACAACAGCAATGTAAGTAAAAGGATTCTGCACCATGAAGAAAAAAGTTGGTTTTGTTTCATGTTGTTTCCTTGTTCAGAAGCCCCATAACAAGCCTATGATTTTCCTGGAACATGACCAAACATCAGCTATCAATTTCTATCAGTATACAAGCACTGAGGGAAGGCTGAATTTCTTTAGATCCCTCAACACTTAGCACATGACAGGCCCTTCTGGGCTCAGGTATGAAATCAGAGGGAAGAACAGTAGATAACATTAGGGCTACAGAAGTCGAAAGAGAAGAAAGAATTTCCAGAGGAAATTATGTTTTTGTTTCTCCCTTGAGACACTCAGAGGCGACGGATGGGAAGACAAGTTGGAACACAGGGAAATATTATTAGGAATAAGGATCTGAATATCAAGAAAAAAAACCAAAAAACAAGTCTAAACAGGGGGAAAATGGAACTGGAGAGAACTCCTGCCAGACATAAGCTCAACCTGTCTAATACTAGAAGATTTCCACATCTTCTAATAGTGGGATGTTATATCTTCAAAATATCCTTTCAAGAGAGCCCAAAACAGAGCAACAACTAAAGTAAGTGCTCTCAATACAACCTCTCAGAAAGACTGAAAGCCTTGCTTAGTGCTCCTAATAGACCTAGGTCCAGATCTTCTTTCAAGAGCCACTTTGATAGAGAAAAGCAGAATTCAGATTACATAATTCAAGTATCAGCAGTTTGCTTCAATAAACCATTTAATTTAATGTTATTTCTCCTAGAATCAAATGACTGGATTTCTAGACACAGATCCTCACTTGTCTAACTGCCAATGTGTCTACATTTTTTTCATAACAGAATCAACATCTTATGATGGGAAACTCACTAAGTTTTTACAGGAAATTATTTCTCTCCAAAAATGTCAACCATACTAAAAAGCTTATGAGAATGAATAAGTTGAAAATAACCATGATGCTAAAATGCTTTTAATGAACAGTCATCTGGGGGAGGAAGTGCAGTCAAACGCTTAGTTCCACATGACAGGGTCAATACATTTCTGTGAAATGATAACGTGCTTCTGGGTGATAAGGGCAATTCAGGTTTTCTGCTTTTCACTTGATATGAAAGAAAAGCTGTCTAATATTCATGTACATGGTTTACATTGTATTTGCTTGTGCATATCAAGTACCAGACAAAAAGCACCAACCCTGTACTAGTACTGTAAAGGGGGAAAGCACTGGGGCTACATGAGCAAACCATACAGCAGAGTCAAGTAAAAATTAGATTCAACAGCAGAGGCTGGCATTTACCAGCCTGCAAGCTTATGCTTTGCAATATTATTTGGGGTCAGGGAGGAAGGGCCAGTACCTCCAAGTGAGAGGTCTCTAGCTTCAGTCCCCTGATTTGCGAGGATTACTCAAAATTGCAGTTACAGAGTGCATAAGCTATTCTCTGATTCACGAACAATTTGAATCATGTAAATGATGGTAAATTCAAAGCAATATCTGCACATTGAGGCCGTCATGTGTGTGAAATTTTTCACTCACTTTACACTACAGTATAACAGTATTTAATCAAAACAATACTTTTATTCATGAAAAAACTACTCTTTTTCTCTTCCTTCCAAGTTCCCAAGTATCTGTACCTTCATCAATGATGCGATCTCTATCACTATTTCCATAGGGTGAATTTTTTTAAAGAGACAAAAATAAGAAAAAAACTAAGACATCACTATTTATTTACTTTTACAAACCACTTATTTGTGTTCACTGTGTGTATCCTAAAGACTATCAAAATGGATTGCAATAGGTAGATTGGATGATAAAAGTAGGAAACAAATACCACCTGGAAGCTGCTTTACAGACAGAAAAGAAGTGGTTGCAACCTCCTTGCTTTCCTTTCTTGATCCCATGTTAGAGCAGAACTACCAATGAGGGAAACACTTCCATATTTCCTATATACTGTAGGTATGTATGTGTAAGAACACCCAGTGAACCTGGACAAGTGTTAACTCAGTTAACACCTACTGCTAGTGTTAAATTGCAGCAGTACATTCATCCATTTTAGGAGTATGATGGTCAGAAGCCAGGTGATTATGCACAGCTACTTCTGCTATTCCCACCTGCAGCTTAAGAATACATGAAGTTATTACCCTAGAAACACAGTTTTTGGGATATTCCTTAAGTTGTTTCTACATAGCTAATAAAAAGGTAGATGCTTGATTCAGCGCTTCATGAAATGAATTGGAGAAAACACACATGCACATGCAAAATGCTTTATGAACTGTGAAAAGACCAAAGCTGTCCTTATCTCCCTTAAGCAACCAATGCCAGCCTAACACTCGAAAAACTACCACAAATCAAATCAGCTCTTGAAGCATGTCTTGATTTCACCTTATTCCTCTGTTTTGTCCCAAAGGTCCACAGTATACCACTCAATAAAAGAAACACTGAAACACTTCTAGCAATGGATTCAGGTGGTGTTCTTTAAAGACACTGTGCATCATGACGGTGAAAGCTTCACAGAAGGACAATCTACCCAAGAGGTCATGAAGAGGCCCCACACCCACTCATTCCAGTGAAGAACAGATCCCTTCAAACACAAATCAGAAAATTTTCTTCAAACAATACAGACGCCTTTGATCATTTTGGAAAGGCTAGAAATGGGCACATTTTCACCACAGTACAAAATACAAGATGGGTCACCTGCAGCAACATCAACTGATGCTTACAAATACCAGTGTTTCCTTGGTATGCACACCAAGTGCTACTCAGAAAGAAGCACTTCCTTACAAGCACAAGGACAGAAGTAATTTCTCTTTTCTCCTTACTCATAAACCCATGCACTCTTCCAGAAACATGGTTTCACTGCTGAGTAAAGTTTATTACTATCTATTCCTGTCAACAACCTCGCTGGCTTCTGTCCTTACATGAAAACATGTTATCGAAGCTCCCTCTATCCTTGTGATGGATGTGACTGCTTTCTGAAGTTTACCCTGAACATCACAGCCACTGACATTTTACCAGAAGATGGGTATTAGATAGACACAATCCACCTAAAAGGTTGTTGCAAAAACACACCTAAAAATCTAGGTACCAGATTTACAAAGACAATAGAAAGTGCAGAAATTTCAATCAAATAGCAAAGCAGCAGGTCAGCCATAAGTAGATTTCACTGAAAATCAAAGATTAGTCTGAACACTACTGTTTCCATTCCATTTATATATCTGGATTATTTCTGCATCTTCATTAGTTCTGCAGTTGCTTACTCTCTCTGATTGTGGGGGCGGGCAAAGGGGAAACCAACACAAAAAAAGCCCCCAAAAAACCACCACCACAAAACCCCCACAGTTTTTTGAAAGCCTCCAAAGTAAACTTGAAAACCTGAAATCCAAAAAAAACTAAGCAAAAGACACAATACATGAATCTATATCTACATCAAAAATTTGTGGTTTAGCATTTCAATTAGAATTTCATGATTTTATTTTTTTAATAATTCCAGATCTCTCCCCAACGGCAAAGTTACAAGTACAAAGAGCATCTTTATTTGTGACAAGTGAGTAATCTAGTAGGATTCACAGACTTTATTTAAATCCTTCTGTATATTTATACCTATTTTTTCAATATAATGGCTGCAATTCAGTCCATTTTCAATTTTAAATGCAAGCTATAGGAAGTGGAACCCAGAAAAACCTGCCTTTAAGGTCAACTACATTACCCTTTTCAGCTGTAGAACTTTTCTAGGCAGCAAACTGTTTAAGTCATAAGCAATCACAAACCAAAAAATGCAACATGCTGAATTCACTCTACTTCCCTGCATTAGATTTTTCACCCACACAACTCATACAACTCATTTTTCATCAAACAACTCATCTTGCTCCAGGACACCCTTGGAAAGAAGCTGCGTTTCCTTCTTCGAGCAACTGTCTTGGAGCTGTGACAAAATCATGACATCAAAATCTTTGTGTAGCCAAAGGTCAGATAACACATACACACAGGCAATGTTTGTCTGCACTGCTTATAAGTAATTATTTTTTCAAACCATCTTGTGTGGCAAGGTTTTGGTGGCTGGCTACAGGGATAACCTCTGTCAGATGATGTCAGAACTGTCATCTATGTACAAGAGCCAGTGCAGCCAGCTCCAAAATAGAACCACCACTGGCCAAGGCCAAGCCCATCAGTGGGCCAATTGGTGACAGTGACTGCATCTCTAAGAGAACATACCTAAGAAGTGGAAACACTGCTGCACAACAGCAGTGAAACAGACCTCAAGGTCAGTGAAAAAGGTGGGAGAGGAGATGCTCCAGGCACTGGAACAGAAATTCTTCTGCAGCCTGTGCTGAAGACTATGAGGAGGCAGGCCATCCCCCTGCAGCCCACTGAGGTCCATGGTGTAGCACAGATCACCAGCAGCCCACGGGGAACTCAGCATCTGTGCAGGTGCCTGAAGGAGGCTGTAACCATGCCAGAAGACATATTAGGGCAGCTCATGAAGAACTGCAACCCATGGGAAGGACTCATGCTTGAAAAGTCGGGAGGGACCTCACACTGCAGCACGGAAAGAACACGAGGAGGGAGGAGCAGCAGAGACAAGTGTGATAAACTGACCACAGCCCCCATCCCCCATTTTCCTGAGCCACTCAGACAGAAGAGGAAGAGGAGTCTGGAGCTGAAGTTGAACTGAAGAAGGGAGGGGTGGGGGAAAGATGTTTTAAGGTTTGTTTTTATTCCTCATTATCCTTCTCTGACTTTTCATTGGCAATTAATTAAATTAATTTCTCCAAACCAAGTCTGGTTTCCCCGTGACCATACTTGCTGAATCTTCCGTCATATTTTTTCTTCACCATCCAGATGAGGAGGGTGAGTGATTAGAGTGGCTTTGGTGGGCACCTTGTGTTTGGCCAAAGATATCTCATCACAAGATAACATCCTTTCTCCACTGAATTTTACTTGAGTTTCCATAATGTCTCATTTTATATATTCTGCACAAATGAACTATACTCTGGAATTTGCTTCATGTCTCCTAACCAGTAAAATGCTACAGAGGCAATAGTGGATTAGTATTTCCTTCCCTGTAGTTGCCAATTCTCAGCTTGTCAATTCTCTTTGACTAAGTAATGTAAAATACCTCTAAGTAATTCTCTTTGACTAAGTAATGTAAAATGGGTGATCTTGCCTGGCTAGTTATCACCCATTCTCACTCTGTTCCATCAGGAATTCCCACAACCCCATCACACTCTTACCTTTCTCAAGTAAACAAGACCCAGCTCTCCCAAACACTCCTACTACCAAAGCTCCTTGTGCTCCAACTGATACTCATGGTAACATCTGAAAGCAAAAGCAGTAACACATATGCACGTCAGCCAATACCTGTGACATATCCATATAGCTCAGCAGTTTTCAGTTGTTTGTCTAGCAGCTTAGCAGCCAAAAATACCCCTTTGACATGAAAACTTTGAGAAAGAGGCCAAGTTCTGCAGTTTTGATGGGGATTGTTATCACCAGTATTTTTATATAACTGAACAAACTACCATTGTTGCTCTTATTGAAGGCATACCTCTCTCCAGTCCAGAACACAGGGCTCCCACATTTACACAAAAAGTATACACACAGATTAAAAGACACATACATAGTCCAGTTTTATTTTAATCAGATTTCAGCTGAAGACAAGATACCAGTAAGTAGTGTATAGAACTGGAAGAGAAGTTTCAAAGTAGCTGGGTCATCCTGTCCCAATAGCAAATCATTAGCTATACCACTGCATACAGTAGACAAGTTTCAAAAAAAAGAAGACCCTGTAAGTTTGCAATCATTCAACATACATAATTCTAGGAAACCACAGAGTGAGTTTCAGCAAAACTTTTTTCTATACCTTACATAATGCACTGAGGCAATTAGAAGTAGAGGACTGTGGCCACTGCCAAATGGAGATGCGGAGATGACTGCTTATATATATGAAGCATCTAAGTTTGTGTGTCTGTGAGCATTTCCACATGCATGTGCTGTTTGTCTTTAGAAGCAAACAAACTCAAAGTATGCATGTCAAAAGAAAAAAGGTTAGAACTTAAGACACTGGATTAAACATTAGCCATCACCAGTTTTGAACTCTCAAACCTTCTTTAAGATCACCAGTATGTTAATAAAAGTAGTAGCTGGTAGAAAAATAGAGAATAGTCAAGAGAAATGTGTATGTAGAGGAGACTTCAAATGAATAACAACCTTGTGATGAGATATACCAATTTTTTCAGCACACTACCCTTTTCAATTTCAACAGCTTCTGTGTTACCTTTAAAGCAAAACAAAGATTTCTCATAGCCTCTCTATAGTAATGGAGATCAGCCACTGGACTTCTGGAATAATGTCTCTTGCCCTTCTTAAAAATATAGATTTCAGAGTACAGTAGTCCATGACTTGTAATACAGAGGCATAAAGAGTGAAATCAACACAGACCAGAAGATCTGATACTTGATTTGCAAAACTGAAGCATGACTATTTGTGGTTGATGGTGAAAATTACGTCTACACTTCTGAAGGCAATAGAGTAAATCTGCTCCTCAAAACCTGCCTCCATCTGCTGTTTCACAATGCTTTCTGGAAAGTAACATCTGGAGTGCTTGGGGGACTAAATTTAGAATTTAAGCTCTCACTGCTCAAATTTTTCCGAAACAAAATATGCCATAGCCAGAGCAAAACTCCACAAGTTCTGACTTAACCAGAGAACAGACTGTCACATTTCTTTTTAATATACACAACAACCAAAGTCCACTTTCCCTTCTTTTGTAAGTAACACATTCATAGCAATAGCAGCTTGCCTCATGTGCCGAAGTCTTTCATGGTAACACCATAAAAATAAAGTTCTGAGCACAGTTTTGCAGGTCATACAAAATCCTCACAAAGAATCCAAAGAGTTGAAGATGAAGCAAGACAGCATTTTGTTTACCAGTGCTGAGAGTCACTTTCATGTCCCAGAGATGTGTCTCCTAGGACATGATTCTTCACCCTCAGCCTGCTAGCTGTATTTTCCATTGAGCACTCTGGGCAGCCCTGGAGAACAGGTAACCACATGTCCTGGTTTCCCCTCTCAAGACTTTGTGATAACTCTCCCCTTTTGATGTCACTGCTCCAATGATAACATAAAAAGCTTCAGTGGTCACAAGAATGCTGAAGCTAATAATCTGCAAGAGGTGCAATTCAGCCCACCAATGTTTTTTTACTGCACTTTGAAATCTGTTCCTCCATTAATAGCCTTGAAAAGGACAAGCTTAATTGGCCTGGGAGGTAGCAAAAGCAAGGGAAATGTCTGGACAGCCATAAGAACAATCCAGGAGACTCCAGCATTACTCCTCAAATGAGCTGAGGAGAACACAAAACTTTTAAACCCAAGACAGCAAGAGTTAGGCAAAACAAGATAAAGGCTTAAAACACAAACGTTTTGTAGGAAATCACTTCAAATTCATCACATGGACTGACTGCAAGGAAGAGGCAACTGACACCCACACTCCAAAAAGGTACCATATGGGCCCCAACATGGCTGAAAATTTATTTTCAGTACCACACACAGCTGTTAGGAACATGAAATTTCAAGCATCTATAAGCTGGTGGTCTACATAAGAGAACACACAAGTGTATTGTAAGCCACAAGTCTCCAGATGCACTGTGTCTACACAAGAGCAATGCGGCTTTCAGACCAAAATGGTCATATTGATGAATTATCCTGTTACTCAAAATAGGACAAACTCTTCCAGAATGAGCATTTCAAAGTCACTTTCATGTCTGAGAAGGTCATGCTTGCCCCTTTTGATATACTGATTGAGTTAGCATAGCATAACCTTCTAGCACAGGCAATCCCTAAGCAGTAACTCCTAAGATACCACATAATAAATATCAAAGCATGTCAGTATACAGCTATTCAACAGCAGTCAGACCAACTGTTGTACATTTAAAGTACAACATAACATTAAGTACATTTAATACTGTACTAAGCAGTTTTAAAGTATTCTCACCTACTACTCTACACAGGTCATAAGGTCTTCCATGGTTATTCTGGACCTTGCTCTTAAAGAGATGCAATAAACCTTAGACAACATTTCTTTCAAATTGCATGAATTTAAGATCTTTAGAAGACAAAAAAGAAAACCACTCCAGGTGGTAATCATTCAGGTATATCTTTTCTGAACAATCATCCCCACTCTGAAAATCCATAGGGACATAAAAGGCCATAACTAGATACGGTGCTTTGTTTTGAAAACAAAGCTCTCTTACAGCACTGTACAGTGGTAGAATGATGTCTATGTCTTGCTTTCTAATCCAAACTATTAGACAATTCTTCACCTCTCTTGCTACTTGAGACAAAAAAACAAACAAACAAACAAAAAAAAAAAAACCCTGAGGGGCTAAACCAGCAGAAAATGGAGAAACACAAGGGCACAGAAGAACTAAGTCACTAGAAACAGCTACCTCTCTCTGACATCAGTCGCAAACAGAAAATGCAGCATCCAAACAAAACTTGACATAATGCAGAAATGTAACACTACAAATGGCACTACTTTTTGTTTTAAAATGCTTTAAAACCACTTTTGCACCAACCTAGCTGAAGACTCAGTAACTCCAGAACACTCTGGCATCCTCATTTGGCTTCACTACCCACCCTGCCACACAGCCTCCATGCAGCCCATAAACAAGCAATACAGATGATGCTTCAGTTAATTCACACTAAACAAGTCTATAACAATATGGGCAACTCACTTGCTTTGAAAATTCTCTTTTATGGCACAGATGTTTTAAGAGTGATCTGCAAAATCAGTTGTTACATGAATATCAGAAATAATGAAAATCTGTGTTCATGGAATTTTGGTATGTATTTTTATGTTGTCTCCCACAGTAACACAGTTTGCCTCCAAATCCTTACAATTCCCATTTTCTGCAATTCCTTTGGTTTCCCTAGCCCTCAAGATCCTCCTTTATTTCCTGTGTCCTTGTCAGAGAGACTATACACCTCAGCTGTTTGGAAGCAAAATACTGTCTAACTGCCCAACAACTACCTGTGTCCACAGAACAATAATTCAGACAGAACAGCATCAGATCCCCTCAAGCTGTTTGCTTGAGAGAGCAGACTAATTTATCTGATACTTAACCAGTGATTTACCAGAAGCCTTTTTAACAAACTAAAAAGCCTCCCTCTAGCTTTAAGTTATTTCTAGAGAAACAGGACTAAGCAAACAAGTATTACCGCTTTACTTAAGAATCCCAATTTCACTTTTACATGGAAAGGTAGCCTGAGGAAGTCATATACCTATAGAGACTTTTTTCACTCTTTTCCTACTTTCTGCTGTGTTCATATTTTATATTATCAACTGAATTCTTGCTTGTACCATTCTCCCTTAAAAATACTATAGAAAATGTATACACTAGTAGAGTCATCATATTAGCAACACTGGTTTGGTAAAGACTAATCAAAAAGGGTTAAGAATACATCAGTTAATATATTTTTATATTTTTTACATACTCTCTAAACTTGGAAAAAAATCCCTCTCATTGATGAAATCATCTCTCAATTAATTTATCAGGCACTTTCTGAGAGTTTACCAAGCATGACAGGAAAGACAGGACGCAACATCCCCTATACTTCTAGGACTGAAAAACTGAAGAGCATACTTTCGTCTATCAGATGAAAACAGACTGTTTGTACATAAACCAGCAAGTAAGTTAGGAAGAAGGTCTGAGAGGCAGAAGTGTAGTTCTACTTTAAATGCAAAGAGCTATGGATGCTTTACCCAGAAGCATTTATACATTAAATACCCATCACAAAAGGTACTTTTGGGTGTGTGTGGAGGAAGCATGTGAAAAAATCAAGGTTGAAAAAAAAGCAGTCTCACAGGACTCAGATGACATTTGAATGCCGAAGCAAACAGTTCTCACCATCACTTCTGACCGTGTGCAAGTAAACCAGTCCCAAACTGCTGTTCCTTCTCTGTTTGTAATGCCTGAAGCAGGCATTCCCAGGCTAAAGGTACCATACACACACTACACAGTAAAAGAAAGTTTTGAGGCCACAAGAGACTGCTGTATATCTGCTAATTCAATCCCCCTGCTCAGACCCTTGTCTGGAAAACTTCGGAATCTCTCCAAAGTTGTAAGATCCATAATATCCACAGTTCTCTGCTTCAGAGTGAAAAAAGATTGTTCCTAAAAATACCTGCACATATTTAGGTGTTTCAGCTTGAGCCAAATTCCCAGTGACTTGCCTTACCAGCATGCAGAAGTCTGGCACTATCTTTTCTTCATCTGCCATAGGAGGAGGACAGAGGCCATCAGGATCTCTCAGTGGGGATCTCCCCTGGGCCATCTCTCCAATTGTGCTGTGCAATCCAGCGTCCTCTACCTCTCCTCACAAGTCCCATGCTCCAGCCCCTACATAAGCTCGCTGCTCTTGAGTGAGTGAGCTCCACGAGGTCAGGAGCTGCTACCCACCCATTTCAGTTTTTTTTGCCCTTGTGGCACACAACTCTTCTGCCGCAGTGCAAGCCTCAGCCTCTACTGAATGCCATAAGGTCCCCAGTTCTCCAGGCTGTCAAAGTCCCTCGGAATAGCACATCTGCACCACAGCATACTGACTGGTCCTCACCATATATGTAATCAGTGAGATAGCTAAGGATCACTAATCCGCCAGAGAGATATATTGTTCCATAACTGGTTTTTTTCCAGGTTTGTAAGGTGACATAATCCTAATCACTACTGAGTAATTTTTACCATATTTACCCTTTTCATAGCTTTTCCCTAATCCCTTATGTTCAGAATGCCTCATCAAATAAAAAGCTGCCAAAATGCAACAAATCCTTTAAGTTATTTTTTCTCAGTGACCTAATTCTTCTTTAGTAATATTTCTGGTATCTCATTGCATAAAAGCAGAATCAATACCCCATGGGCACGAGGGACTGACAGTGTTTTAAAAATTAAATTAAGTTTTAATAAAGAAAAGAATATTTTTCTATCTCATTCACTTTTTCAGTCCAACTCAACAGGCCCTTATGACGAACAACATCAAATACATCTTGACTCTCAATTTCTTCAAATATGTCCCTGCAGTATGTAACTCAGTTTGCTGATCTTTACAAGCATAATCACATATTTCTTAAGTTTGAAGACACTTGCCACACTGGTGGCTAAACGCTTTCACTTCCAAGCCTCCAAAAATCAAAATGCATTTCTGAAACAGCTCAGAAGTCTAACCTGTACCCAACCTCCAAAATAAGATGCAAAGGCAATTTTCAGATCATATCATAAACACTTCATGTAAACTTGCTTAATAACACACACAAACTACAACAATTACAGACTCACTGGGTTTCTGTGCCAAAAGGCTCAATATCCTACTACTAAATCTACATGATAATTCTTTCCAAAAACTACTGCTTACTCTGCTTGGCTTTGGGCCATTTCAGTTTATAAACAGGAAAAAAAGTGATGCCATGGAAAAGATATCTACAGAAAGCCTGCACATATGAAAAAAAAGCAGATAAACTTATTTTTAAGGGAAATTCAAAAAATCACTTTAAAATATTGACTTGTAGGTAGGGAGGCAAAAAATGCACCACAATCCAGATCCCACAAACATTTGCCCAGGCTCTTAATGAAAGCAGAAGTATCCAAGTGCCTAAAATCCAAAACTTCACAGAGCAAGAACCCAGGCACAGAGTAAACACCAATCTCTAATATTTTCACTCTGGAACCTGAATATACTTTAGGTGCCAAGCAGCAGAAAATAAAGAGGAGATCACTTTCAGCTGTGCTGGAAAAACAGGCAGCAAATGTTTTCAAACTGTATGTTGCTTTTCATGGTTCAGGTTCAATCATACGGCACAGGAGCTGTTCCAAGTATTCTCTGACCCAACTGTTCTATATACACAGCTAATGTTTCTAGCCATACTTTGTGGTTTAATAGCCATTCCTCAGGCTCTTACACAACTACAAGTTATGCAAACAAATACAGTGCATGGCTTTTAGCAATTTTTAGATTGTTTAAGAGTAGTCTTCCAGACAGGGAGTTTTCCAGGCATGCAGATTATGAAGTATTTTAATAAGATTCAGAGAATTCATATTTTACTCCTCCATGGGCTGGCAGAAAATTTACACCATCACCATTTACTACCTTCCTTGTGCCCTCCTTCCAGAAAAATGTGCACAAGGCACAAATAACATTTTTTTTGGAAGTAAAGACTGGTAGTATTACAGGAAGAAATGCAATTCCGCTGTTCATAAAGGATATCAGAAACAATCATAAACACTCTCTAACAATTTAAGCAATATTCTTTACTGATACTGGCTGCACACCCTTGTGCTACAGTTGTGTACCTTACACAGAGGAACAGAAATTCTGTAAAAGACTTAAGTTTTGCAGGGGGTTATTTTGCTGGAATTTTTTTCTTGTCATTGTTTGGAGGTGGTTTGGTTTGGTTTGACTTCTGTAATTGAAATGCTAAAGTACATTTCCTTTAATAATTTAATTTCCCATTTGGAATTGTTCTAGAAGCTGGTGAGCAAGCGCAAATGCTTATAGATGTGAGTTTTGAAACATTACAATGCTGCACTGAAGGCTGGTTATTTTGACAGCCCATGCTCAAGAAAACCACACCAGCTGCCATACAATGCAGCAAGCAACACAGATTATTTGTCTGGGTGCAGAACCCCAATCATCACAAGACATTAGAGAAACATCTTGACACACTTTCCTACCAAGAGACTGATAACAGATGTTACTTTTTCAGACATCGTGATGGTGAAGGGCTTGCATGAGAGGGATGATGCAGAGACTCAACCTAAACACAGTGCCAGGGATAATGGGAACAGCAACTCAGGAGCTTAGAGCTGGGATGTCACACTCCCCAATGAGAAAATCTAAGGAAGACTGTTTTAAGAATGAACATTTGGAGCATGCGTGTGCATTTCAGAAGCTCAGAAAACACTGCATATCATGCTTGCTTAAAATAGTTGTGAAAATACCTATGACTTAGTATTTTAAAAACTTCCTGCATCTTTCCTTAAACATTCTTTGTCCTACATTACACATCAAGCAACTTCCTGAAGGAAGCTTTATTTTAAGTCATCAAAGCACAAGAACAAGATTTTTTTTCCTATCAAGAATGGACTATCTTTTCTTTATACAAAGAATTCTAACGATCAACCTTTTACTGTATTTCACATACACAAACAAGAAAAAAATGGTTTAGAACAAGCGCAGAAGAATGCAACCAGAAGGTGTTAAGGAAAGAAAAGGCACTAAAAAAGGTGTAACATAAGAAAATAAACAAAACCCAGTAAGACAAAGGTGGGAAAAAGCAGCACTATCTTACTAAAATATTCATATTAAGGGTGCTCTCAGTGTGCCATGTTATAACCTTGACTAAATACTAGCAGCAGCTCTCCATCACTCTCCCCCTTTGCCAGTGGGATGTGAGTGAGAATCAGGAAATCTCGTGTACTGAGATAAGAACTGATTAGTAAAATACTAAAACAACATTAATTACATAATATTATAATTCTAATTCTAATGAATAGGGGAAAGGGGTGACCCAGAAATAAAACCCAGGAGAAGCAAGTGATGGAAAATACCATCAGTTACCACACACTGACTGATGCCCAGAGTGCCTTTCAGTAAGAAAACTAACTCTATTCCAGCCAAAACCAGGTGCTGAAAAATTTGTAATGTTCTTTATTATTCCAGTACCCTACCTTCTTTTAAACCCATCGACACCTTGTATCACATTAACAGTGACAACCCTTATGTTTAGATGACACATCTCCATTTGAACTTCTAATATGAAGCAGATGCCATACAAGACCATTTAAAATACCTAAGGTGCAAGAACTAACTAAAAGGTTGCAAAGCTATTAATTGAAAGAGATTTAAAGCCCATCTTTCTCAGTGAAAACAAAAAAAAGAAAAAAAATTGGTCAAAAAGATTCTGTCTGCATGTGGATTTCATTTTGCCAAGATAATTTGTGGGTGAAAAAAGGTCTGTATAAGCAGCAAAAATAAACATAAAAAGGCAAAATAAAAAACCTCCAAACTCCCCATTATTTTTTAATTGAACACAGCTTTTCCAAGAATTTACAACGTTCTCAATCATGCTTATTAATATTTTTAAAGCAGTTTCTCATTTTAACCTTTCTGTGACAAGGCATATATATTTCTCAAGCTCAGTATTTTGATGACCTAGACCAAAAGGATAACTTAGATTATTTCATAAGCCAATGTTGCAAAGCAGAGGATGCATTTCAAATTAAAGACATATCTCTGGTCTTCTTGATATTATTAAACTGAAATTTGTATTTTAGAGGATATTCTGAATTTTTAATTTCCACGCTTTTGCAAATTTTACATCTAAAATATGACAGATTAGACAAGTTCATACTCTATGAACTATAATCAAAAGAACTGTATCTTAATTTTATATATTTTCTTTAAAATAGATTTGTTTCAGTCTCACACTTATCCTTAAATACTTATGTTGGGGGCAGGGCGTGGCAATATATTAACACTTGTTAGCTTCCACTTGATGCTGGCACCTTAAAGGCACACCTCCAAGGAACAGTATCAGGCCAAAAATCATAATTTTCAGTTCCCATAAATACTACAAGGTAAAAGTGGAATAAAAATCGTGATAGTCACAGAACATGGCTTAAAATAAGTGCACCTTATCTGAAAACAATTGTTAAGGAAGGACATTTGCATTTATTTGCCAATTAAATCCGATAAATATGCAACTCGTATCTCTCATAACCAAGTTCTTGAAACAAACTTTTATTATATGTCTGTTAACATTAAATCTGTAATTACTATAATCTATTCAAAGTACAACTAATTTATGTAAAAAACAAAGCCTCCTATCTTTCTTTGTAATTCAAAAGTAGCAAAACTAACATACCAACATTATAATAAATAATTCTGATATGCTAAAGGTAATTGCAAACTCATGCCCAAAACAGATTACACTCAAACATGCAAAGTAACAGATTTACAATATTGTGGTAATTCTAACCAAGAAGTACTGTCAAGCCAGTTCTTTACATAGCACTTTGACCAAATTGAAATTGAGATGCCTCAGTGATAGTTTCTAGTTTCGGTGGGGAATTTTTTTGTTTATTTTTTCTTTAATCTATCAAAAGCAATTGTAACTCTTAAAAAGTCTCCACATACTGAACATGCTTCATTTGTTCCTACCAAGAAGCTATCTTTCCATCTCACTTTATTTTATATGGTTATAAAGCTGTGAAAGCATCACCATGTCATAAATAAAAAAACTAGCATCTATCACCAGGCATGCCAGGATTAAATATGACTCTCACTGTAAAGCCACATTAACTGCTCTCCAGTTTGAGAACAAAACCAGAAACACCACATAGAGATGGTATAACTATGCACAACTGATACAAGCACAAAAGTTTATATGCACCAATATGAACATACAATTCTACTGCAACTGCTCAGCATATACAGAATTAAGCAGAATCAATAAGAATTCAGCTTTCTACTGCACTTAACTGACACCTCGTATAATCTTCACAAGTCCAACTCCTCACATTCTGCAATCAATTAGGCTTGAAAACTGGCACTCATCCTTTCAAGCAGAAGTTTTAGCTTCTCCATACTGAAAGACTTAGTAAATGATTAGTTATCTGACAAAATAAGCACTTTCCATTACCCCACTTAATATAGGACTTAACCTTGTGTGCACCTTAAAACACAACTAAACTAACTGAAGACTTAGCAATGGAGAAAAAGCAATATTAAGTAGACTTAACAACGTTCATCAGATAGCATCCAAAGAGCTGATATGAGTAAAAACAATGCTTAAGAAGAAAGCTGTTTCCACCACTTATGGACATAACACTGTGTCTTAAATTCAGCACAACTTTCAAAAGCTATCTTTCCCTTCCATATGTTGCAACACCTGGGAATGTCAATACAGACCTAAAAAAACCCAAAAATAAACAAACGAAAAAACACCAAACAAAACCAAAACAAAAACCCAAACAAACATAAAAAAACCCCGAACACCTTAAGAATTTCCTGTACAGACATACCTTTCCTAGCTGACAACCTTTCCTCTAGGTGAGTTACTCTTTTTCACTAAGGAGATGCAGGTACCCCAGTGGAGACAAAATACTTTATGGACCATGAAATGCCTTTTAGGATCTGGATCCATTTTCTAAATGAAGTAAAGAATCAGCAGCATTTCTAGTCCAATATCCTTTCAAATTTGACAGCCATGAATGTAGACTTTCCATTTTGTTGACACATACTCATGAAAAAAACACAAAAGAAGCAACACCAAGAGAGACCCAACCATCACTGAACATTCTTCTGCTGGGAGAAAAGACAGAGCAAACATTCTCTTAACCTTGCATGTAAAGCACAGCAATTTCACTGCCCCTTGACATTTGAAGATTAGACCACAATCCAAGTTTTTATCAAAAGTTAAAATACTAGGATCAAGAGTACAACTAAGAGGATGCTCAGCAAAGCAATCCAAGTTCAGCCCTGATGCCTGAGTTTAGTTCTTTATTTTTCCCTCTGGGGACAAATATTTGACTGAAAAAGACAGTCCTTCATGAAAAGTCTTTCACTTTGGAGAAAAGCAAGTAAAGAAACACTCCTCATGCCCCATCTAGCAATCTCCTGGATTTGTCCATAAATTATGACACTATTTCAAAATTAGAAGATGAACAGCATATCATACTATTTGAAAATGGTTTATGTATTTTTTAGGTAATGACTAGCAAGAAGCATTCACCTGCTACTGTGACTTAAGTGTACTGTAGAGCTTAACCTTTCAATTTGAGTGTCTGCACTTTTGAGCTCTTTTGAGCAAAATCTTTCTGACTATTGCAATTACCATTAAACACAGGACTTTTAAGGGCTTTTTAACACAGGATCTGTGCTAGTGAATACCAAAACTTCAGAACAAACCCCCCAAAAAAATCCCCTTTTTGGAGAATAAAAATCCAGTATTCCCTAATCCAACACTAAGGTCTTTGTACACTAGGCCTGTGATGGATTTATTACATGGTAAAGGTTATAGATCTTTTTTCCACCATGACTTTCCAAATCATGGAAGATACAAAAGCTTTTATCTCCCAACAGTAGCATACTAGGTCCATTTGTCTATAGGACTGCTAAGAGCTTAAGAAGATTAGAAGAGGTTTTGAGATCAGGCTTTAAGATAAGATTATCATCTACACCCGGAATGTACATGCAATTTTAAAACAAAAAGTTGAAATAGAGCTTCATTAGATAAAACCTCCATTTCCAAATAACATACACTGGAAAAATATTTTTCTCCTATATATTTTATTTGGAAGGCCTGGGAGAGACTAATCTGCCCCATGTACTGTGTGGTCTCAGGATATAGCAAAAGCTGCTTTCGAACTATATAATACAATGAAAGGTAAAAATTCAAGTTCTCCCTCAACTTTCTGCATTGTAATCCTGTTATATATTGTCAATCACAAAGTTCAAGAGGAGCTTGTCTATAAAACCTACTTCATTTCAGAGCAAGATTTCTATCAGTATAAACACCCATACCACAGAGTCCAGTAAATCACCCAACTAAGTGCCCAAGACATAAGCACCACTAAAAATACACTCTAAGGAAAGACTTAATTAGACACCTCGTTTCTTCACCCTCCAGGCCCAAAGAACAATGTCTTGTTTTCTGAACTTCCCCCATACCACTTTCTAATTAGTAACTTCATATATGCATAAACAACTTAATTCTGGCTGCAATTCACAAGGAACAGCTTAGGAAAACATCTAAGGCCCTGATCCCAAAACCACACAGGCACGCGTTTAAATATAAGCATGTGGGAAACTCCAGCACAGCCTTGGAAGCGGCACTTGTGTTTGATTATAAACAAGCACATCAACCCATATGTTGGGACCACAGTCCTGAAAACATCGAAGCTTCAGGATGAACGATCCACATGTCCAAAACCAGCTCCTCAGAGGGATCTTGCTGTGGGGCAGTTTCTAAGAGGAAATCCAAAAACACGTCGGTAGAACTGACGATGAGAGCCCCGAAGACACTCAACGGGGGTCTCACAAGGCAAAAGTCCGACTTGTAACCAGCATTTTGGAGCGGACCACGCAAGAACTGGATATGACCGGTCAGGGTGCTCCGTGAATTCCCGCAGTTACCGGCAGCCCGCTGCGAGAGGCGGAGCCTGGCTCCGGGCACGGATACGGACACATCGCCCCCCCCCCTCTCTCTCACTCTCACTCTCACTCTCTCTCTCTCTCTCTCTCTCACACACACACACATACACACTCACACACACAAAAAAATCATTCCAGGAGCGGGGCGCAGCCGGCAGGCTGCAGAAGGCAGGCGGCCGCTGCGCAAGGGAGGCAGGGCGGCAGAGGCCCCGGCGCTGCCCAGGGCACATCAAAGTGCCATGAGACGGAAGCGAGAGGGCGAGCGCACACAGTGCCCCGCACAGCGCAGCCCCGGCGGACAGTGGCGCGGGGCTGGGGAGCGCCGGCGGCAGCAGCGCGACAGCCGGAGGCGCCCGCCCGAGCGCCAGCACTGCGGGCCGCCCGCGCTTCGCACCGCCGCATCCCCACCGACCGTCGGGGAAAGAGCCATCGCCGCGCCGGGCACCGGCTCAAAGGGGCCCCCAGCACTTCGCTGCCGGCCGGGGGACACATGGCCTGCCGCCAGCCGCCGCCGCGATTCGCCTCGCCGTGCTCAGGACAGCGGGAGTTTGCCCTCCCTTCTGTCCCGTCCTGCCCGTGGCCCCCACCCAGGGACGGACCCCGGGCTCTGCGGAGGGTAACTCCGCGGCCCTGCGGGCCGGCTGCGCTGCCAGTCGGGGATGGGACACACGGACCCGCTCCCTGTCCCCCAGGACCCCTCTCCCGCTCACCTGGTGGCGGGGCTCTGACGCCCGGGGCGCCGCGGGGTGCGCCGTGCCCGGCGGGGCTGCCCCGGCCCTGGCTCCGCGCTCCCGCCTCCGGCAAGCTCGGCCCGTGGAGGGGCGGCGGCGGGCAGAGGGTGGCGGGCGGCGGTAAGCGACCGGAACCGCCGCTCATGGCGAGTCCCGGGAAGCCGGAGCAAGAGCGGACACGGGCGCGGGTCTGGGGGAGTGCCGGGAGAAGGGAGGCAGCCGAGGGGGAGGTGGAGGCGGCGACGGCGGCCCCACCAGCGGGGGAGGAGGCAACGGAGGAGGCGGGGGGCGGCGGAGGGGAGGAGGAGAAGGCAGGCAGGAAGGGGGCGGCGGAAGAAGCCACCCATCTGCCGCGCCGGCCCGCCTCGCCGGCCTGACGGAGGTACCAGTCGCCGCCGCTCTCCTCGCCGCGCGGAGCGACGCCGCGGTCCCGCTGGCGGGCAGGGGCATGGAACCCGGCGTCGGGCTGCGCCCCGGGGGCTGCCGAGCGGGCGGCCACCGGCATCGCCGCCCGCTACGGCCAGCCAGCGGCGGCCGCCGCCCCAGGAGCAGCCCCACCGCGGGGATGGCGGAGCGGTCAGCGCCAGCGGGGACGCGTGGGTGGCATGGGTGGCGTAGGGAGCCTCCGGCCGGGGCGCAACCCACCGCCGGGCAGGGGTCCGCTGCCCAGCCGCGCCGGCCGCTCCAGCGGCGCAGCTGCTTACTGCTGCCGCCGAGGAGGAGGAGGAGGAAGTCTCTCCGCCTGCTTCCTCCCTCCCTCCTTCCCTCCCTGCCTCTAGCCCCAGCGGCCCGCCGGCAGTCCGGCGCCTCCCTAAGGCCTCTCGCCGCTCGCAGCAGCGCTGCCGCAGGGCGTGACGACCCGCGGGGCGCGCACAGGCGCGGCCGCCCCGCACTGCGGCGGTGCACCCTCGGGACAGCGGGAGCGGGGTCCCCGCCGGGACCCCCGGCGGCCCGCAGCCCGGAACCATCCTCGGGCTGCCCCGCGTTCCGTCTCCGCGGCCAAGGGCACCGTCGCGGGCCTTCGCTCTCGCTGTCCGCCTCCGCGCCCCCCGAGTCGGCACGGCGCTCCGGGGACGGGGGCGACGGCCTGGGGGCAGGGGCAAAGGTCGCGATCGACGTGCGAGCCAGCCCCACCCCCCCCACCCCCCCCAGCCGTGTGTAGGGAACGGGGACGGCCCCATCCAGGCGTCAGCGGCGGGTGGTGAGTACCGGTCACTGACAGGGACACACCGCACCTGCCGGTATGCAAAAAAGTCAAGGATGTCGGTAAAGAGATAGGTTAAGGACAGGGATGTCCTTAAGCTGTCGCGGTGACGCCGGTTTCGTTGTCATATGAACGATAGTCTGGCAAATATCGTTCATCATGCAAAGGCGTAAGACACCAGGAACGCAGCTCAGAGTTATCCTCGAAGTGAGGGAAATGCCTCTGTGCGTGCGTACATGCATCTCTGCGATACAGAGAAACATCTGCGTGTGCGGAGCGAGCCCAGCGGGTTTGGTTCTCAGGAAGAGTGCTGTAGTAGGGAAAATGATACATGCATTAGCAAAGAAAATTCACAGCGAAATTTACTGCCTAGAGGGGTGCACTTCCTGTCCCCAGTGAAACAACAGTAATTCTCTGAGATCTAAATGTGCAGACAGAGAATTCGTTTCATTTTGCACATCGCAGCAATGCTGCCTTCTGTGCAATGGTGTGAATGGGAAATGTTTCCACAAATCCTGCACTTGCCAGCATTGCCCCAGTGTGCAAAGTCTTTTCCCTCACTCCGTTTCGTTTGGTTGAGGTTTTCATCCGATGTGGCAGCAGGTGATCAATGAACCCTATCCCGAGGAGGATTCAAACAACGCTGTGGGATTTTGTAGCCAGACCCCACCCGATGTGATTTGAGTCGTGTCTCAACAATTTTTAAGGTGTTCAGACCTTCTTGATTTGCTTTGCTTAAGTCATGATTTGCTTTCATGAGACTGTTTCAGTCTCCAGCTCTGAAACTGAAACATCAACAGCTCCTATCTCTGATTCTGTGAAATGTGAGTGTCTGAAGTTTCACTGTCACTTTCTGAGGGTCTGCACTTCTTTCAGATTGCTACTCTCGCATGCCCTGCAGCCTTCATGAAGGCTCTTGGCAGTTCACAGCTGCAGAAGTGATGAACAAGACCTATTGCATTTTGTGATGATCATATTTACTCACTTCTGGGGAAGTTGCTTAAAATATCCAGTTGAAGGTATACTTAAAAGTGCATTGTGGCACAGGCTTCCCTTTTTGTGAACTCTCAAAATGCAAATTTGAGTACCAATTATCACTACTGAAGGTTGAAATTTTACCCAGTCCATCACTAAGACAATTACTAATCCTTTTGTAGGTAGATTGTCTTCAAGAAATAAGCAAATAAAAATTTGCAGTATGAAGTTACTCAACTGTTAGTCTAAAACAGCTCAGACTACAGGCTGTCTGGCAAGCTCAGGAAGTGTCTGTGATTTGGGGCAGGAGTCTTGCAGACATAACCTGACAGTTGTGGTGCACCACACTTCATTTGCTTCTGGAGCTTTGGTGTTTCGTTTTCCTGTTAGTTCTAAATTTAAATAAAGCCTTTTGAAGATAACATCATTGCAAAAGCTAGATCCAGATTTTTTTTTCCTGGAGTTGTTTTACTCAAGTATAAGAGATACTACCTTTAGTCTAATACCCTATTAGGGTAAGTGCCACAATTGGAAAACAGACAAACTTTTTAGCAGCGTAGAAAAAGCCTTCAGCTCTGCTTAAGGTCTTCAGGTACTTAAAGACAAGGTTTTGTCCAAGGTTTAAAACAACCGTTAACTCATTCTTCTAAACAGTAACATACTGATGGCTGTCCAGAATTACATTCCTTGGTAGTTTATAACAAACAGATCCAGGGAAAAGTTATAAAAAGCTTTTTTTTTTTTTTTTACTTTCTTTGTTGTGCTTTTTGTTTTAAAGTTTACAAACTTGTAATGCTGCCTGAAAAACAGTACAAACTTGGAGTCTAGGTTTCCTTACCTCTCCTAATGGTCTGTAAGAATCGGTTACTGGCATGGTTTTCAGGGTTCTTACTGTGATACATTGTTGAAAACTGGCATTAGATATATTGTTTCACTAAAAATTGAAAGTTAAACATCCCCTATGCCCATGGCATCTCTTAAAAGCTGATATCCTCTGAAGTGGCGTGTTTAAGACTTTGCATATGCCAGACTTTGCAATGAGATGATTTCTACTCTGAATCCTTCATTATCTCTGTTTTGTTTCTGTTGGTGCTGTTGAAGTCCCTGATGATTAGAAAAAGAAAATTACTGCAAGTAAGGCTGACAAGATTGAAAAAACTGATTATGGACCTTGAAAATTGATATGATAACTGACTTGTGGAGTGCCTCAAAGGCATTGGGGGGGTATTCATCTAAAGAGCTGAAACAATCTGTAACCCAGTGAAGTGCCCATGCAGCTATGCCTACAGCACGGGTAAAAGCAACAGCTGTAAACAGCTGTGGTCAAATAATCAGTGTAACTGAGATGTGGAGGGACAAATTGCGTGGCTGGAGCACTGTTTCAGTGGCTCTAAACTGAACTACAGAGAGCTGCCATTGAAAAAAAGCAATGAACAGGTAAAATGGTTAAAAAATTTATAGGTAAAAATTGGGGTGAAGCCAACAAGAGAAACCTCGTGGCTGATGTTTCCTGCAGGCCACCAGATCTAGGGGAGGATGTTAATGAAGTGGTTTTTACTTCAGCTACAGAAAGATTTCACTCTCCAGGCTCCCCCTGGAGGGGAGAGTTCAACCACTCTGACACCTGGAAAAGCAGCACAGCAAGCTGTAAGCAGGCCAGGAGACTCCTGGGGTGCATTGAGGTCTTAATCTAGGTGATAGCCCAACCAGAGAAGAAACTTTACCACAATAATAAGAATAGTAAGAAGGACTTCTGCAGGTATGTGGACAGAAAAGGAGTTCAAAGAAAATGTAAGCCCCCACCAAATAAGACAGAATAACTGGTCTAATACAGAAAAAAAATTAGGTACTCAATATTTCTTTTGCCTCTGTTTTCAGTGGTAAACTCCCTTCCCACATTTCTCAAGCCCCTTTTACCTAATCTAAATAAACTTTTCTTTGGTTTAAAGTAACTCTTCTCCAATAAGTTTTGATTTGTACAGAAAAAGTATGCAGTTCAAATGGATATGAGAAATACAGTGTGGGAGACACAGTGCAGGCAAAAGGATAGGTGGTTTTATTATCCATTTTACTTTATCAGTGGCAGGACATTTCTCATCCTTTTAGTAGCCCGTCATGTGTCTGGCTCTAAGGAGCCAGTTTCTGATATTGACACAAGATTTAACCAATGGAAAATGTGGATACACTTTTACAAATACACCTTTAAGGACAGGGAGGCCCCGGAGTAGCTCTCTTTGTCTTCTGACCTTTGGGGAAAGTAGCGGCGGGCTGGGTGCGGGCTGGGCCCGCTCGGCCCGGCCGGGATTCTCCGCTCCTGGAGGGGCGGGAGCGGCTGCCGAGCCCTCCCCGAGGAACCCACCGGGCCCGGCCCGGCAGGGGCAGAGGAGCCGGCAGAGCCTGCAGAGCTTTTGTGCCAGTGGAACCCCAAACCACGCTGGCCTGAGGCTGTGTCGGCATCGGGAGCGGCTGAGCATGGGGACAGCACCTGGATGGGCACCAAAGGAGCTGAGCATGGGGACAGCACCTGGATGGGCACCAAAGGAGCTGAGCATGGGGACAGCACCTGGATGGGCACCAAAGGAGCTGAGCATGGGGACAGCACCTGTATGGGCACCAAAGGAGCTGAGCATGGGGACAGCACCTGGATGGGCACCAAAGGAGCTGAGGATGGGGACAGCACCTGTATGGGCACCAAAGGAGCTGTGCATGGGCACCAGCACCAGTGGCCCCCGTGGTTCGTGCTAAAGGTGGCCCCGAAGCCAGGAGCAGCCCTGACCCCCGTTCCAGACTGAGAGCAGCTGGCACAGCTCACATGGAGTCGGCAAAAAGGGCACATGGCCAGCAGAAAGAAGCAGAGAGAGAGTTTGTTTCTAATACAGGACTTGGACTAAATTGACTTTTTTCAGCGTTACAAGATTTTGTACTTGAAGAACACTAATTCTCGCTTGAGCTAAGAAGGAAAAGAAGGAGGTGAAACTTTGTAAGGAAAACCACATGAAGTCATTAAGAAAAGAATTAGATTTTAGAGGGAAGGGATTTTGAAAAGTTTGTCTTAAGCTTAGACTATAAAATTCTTTTGTGAAGCTATGGTAAAATTATATTTGATATTTCAGACTTTGAATTTTCCCAGTAAGTTCTTGGAATGCTTTGGGGAGGGGGGTTGGTAGCATTCTAGCCACAATCATGAACAGAGGCACCCGTTAGACCCGTGTTAGAAGCTTGATGAGAAACCTTGGCCCGGGATAAAAGGGGAAGAAGACCTTTGTTCCCAGAGATGGTGTGAAAGGATGCTAGAACGGCTCATCCTTAAAATAGCACCCCAATAAGCTGACACAGACTGAAAGCTCAGTTGTGAGGAAAAACTGTGAAAGATGGGAAAAACTTCACAAGGGCAGATCTCGGGCACCTGCAGTTTGTGAGAAAATGAAGCCACAAGAGTTCTTTTCTTGTGAGGAGTTTTCCATAATATTAGCAAAGAATACTTTTCTCTCTAAACGAATTAAAGAAAGACTATTTGTAGAGGTGAAGAACTGACTAAGATTTTTCTGAGTTGTTGTTCTGTACATCCTTGAAAAGAGAAAAAAGATGTGGGGGAGGGAAGAAAAAGAGTGTTCTAATTTCTGATTATTTCTTTGTGTTGTTGTTGTTGTCCTGTTAATAAAGTTGTTCTTTGTACCCTCTCAAGTTTAGGCCTGCTTTGTTATTTTCTCTTAATCCTATCTCACAGTAGAGAATAGACCCACTACATATTTTGGCAAGCCAGGTAGGAAGAGTCTAAAATTGGCAAAACTAAATTCCCTATCCATAATTGGTATTTCTGCTTAGTTTCAAACTGGAATTATGACATAACTGCTCTGGATTAAACCTGATAGTCAGGCTCTATGTAGATTACAATATTTTTGCCCTGTGGTGACACATGTTTTCTGCAAGAACCCCAGGTAAAACAGCTTCAGCCATTCTAAATTTCTTATGCTCTAGTCTTCAGATATATTAAAATGTCCATCAAAGAGGGATGTTGTGAATCTCTTCCATGTTACAGTGGAGAATATGACATTGCTTTTAGTAGATAATGCAGCTTTATCCCACACTGGAAAGCACCACACATGCATTCCTCTGTTTCTGAACAAACAGTAGCAGAAATATGGACCAGATTTTTCAAATGACTATTAGACATGGTGGCTAATATTTAAAATCAATGTGAAGTTGCGTGATTATTATAGCTAGTACTGTTAGAAGAGTGTAGTTAGACTGAGCAGAACATCAAATTGAAGAAAAGTGGATGGGCTATTGCAGATTTAAAAGCTAACCTTTAGGCAGTTAGATTCCTTGACTGCGTTCACTCATTTGCTCAGATTTTAGCTAGTGTGTATTCAAGGGACAGTCATGGGTGGTCTCATGAGGAAAATGAGAAAAGGTGCCCCACACCCTTTGGCTCACAGTTTGCCTCATGCAAATACATCCCTGGCTGTCGATCTGTTGTAAGCTGCTTCTCCTTTATCCCATAGCAATCTAGTTGACATTACAAGTTACCTTCTAATGCTATCTATCCTGTGGATTGAGGAAAGAATTAAATAATTGAATTGATTTTGAATTTATATTGATAGAATAACTGACATATTAATATTATCATAATTGGTAAAAGAACTAGAGGAGAAGGGAATTGTTATCAATTCTTAGTCTCCCTGTGTAGCTGCCAGTAAAAAAATTTCATGGCACATGGAGACTGCCAGTATATTACAGAGCCTTGAACAGCGTCCCTGAACCATTCACTGCAGCTGTTCTCAGGAAAAGTGATATAGTTAATGTTCTTAATGAATAAGATGCATGTACTGAACAACACCAGCAGTATTCTTTAAATATCTTGGTGTGGTATTCGGGAAATCAGGAGGGGATTCCACACCTATCATTCAAAAAACACAGAGTCACTTTGCTGGACTTTCAAGGGAAAGGAATAAGGGAAACTGAGATTGAAATTCGTCATTACTGAGGCTTGGATACAATCCAAGACTTAAGTCTTCTTTCTCCTCCACCAGGAACTGATAAATGAATAACTGAAAACTGCCATTCAACCTACATACTATGGAAAGTTACTATTTAGAAAGTTTATTAAGTATTCCCTGGAACTTTATTAATAGGTGATGATGAGGTGTTATAACTGGAGACAATGTTGACAACATTTTAAAAGATAGGAAGCTTTGTGTGCCAGACTGTGCTAACCCTTGCATTGAGAAATCTGGTATTCTGTATTGTAAACTCATAAAAATCAGTAAACTCTGAAGTAACTTGGACAGTGAGGTCCAAATATCAAAAATCTCACATCAATGCTGGCAAAATTCTGGACTTCAGCTTGGCCTGTACCTTTAGGACCAATATGGAACACAGCATACTCTCAAATTGAAGAACTGGGAACCTGAAAAACCAGATATGAAAAGACTATTATGTAACAAAAAAACACCCCCAAAAAAACAAACAAACAAAAAAACCCAAACAAACAAACAAACAAACAAAGTTACTGTTGCAATTAATCATGATACCTGCTAGAATTTTTTGAATCACAACAGAAATCGAACAAACTGCTGGATATCATCGGTGCGATATTTTTATGGGATTCACACCATCTGCATCTGGCATATTGCATCTTATATTCTGTGTTCATTTTATTATTGTGTTCTGTTTTATTAGCTTTTTTATTCTTATGCTGGTATACTTGTGTATTGCTTTTCTCTCCATGTGAAAATATATCACATTTTAACACATCAATTGTTAAATGATTACCTGCCAAGGAGAATACTATCTCCTTCCAGATGTTGCATTGTAGTGTATAAGAAATGTATGTATAATCAACAGAAGGACCTGCAAGGACTCCTCTGAAAGCTAGGTTTATATTTGCTTATTCACTGACAGAGCTTCAGAGCCTGGTTAAATGAAATAATGGGTAGCACTCCTGAACTGTAGCCAAATTTCAATTTCTTTTTTTTCCACAAAATGCCTTTAAATACCATTGTACCTTCCCTAAAGAATTAAAAGGTGGAGGAAAGGAGGAAAGGAGGGAGGAACAAACAGTCATTTGATTCGAGATTGAGATGTTATCAATCATAGTGACTGGAGTTTAGTTACAGAGTGAGAAGAGGACAGGCTAGAGTAATACACCTTGAGCTAGAACATTGACAGAACATTAGCACTGGTGCTTTTGTTTAGGTGACAGAATTTATTGTCTGCCTTGTTTAATGTTTCACAGGCTTTGTGTGTACTTTCCCATCAAATGTACACTGAAGTAGTCTCTCCTATCCCAGGATGAAGTTTCCTGGAGAAATAAAACCAGAAATTTAAAAAATAATTTTGAATGACAGAAACCATCATTAGTGACTGTGTGGCTCTGAGGCACAGGAGAATTTACAAGATGTCTACATTTGGAATTGACAGGCTCTGGCTCTCAGTGTCTCTGGAGGCTGTGTTTCACTCTTAGGAATATTTAGCAAGTAGTAGAGAAATTACCCATTCAACCACCAAAACCAGAAAATACACCTACAGAGGCACTGATTGCACTGCGATATTTATCTCCTCACTTGACAGAGCTACATATTTCATTGATGCACATGGGGGTTTTGTAGGGTTTTTTGGTTTGGTTTGGGTTTTTTTTGCTGTGACATGCTTCATTACTTTGGTGAAAAGAAAGGATTCTGCCAACATAGTAGAACAACTGTCTCTGTTTATGAAGAACTTGTACTGAGTTTCTTTCTTTTCTCCAATTAGATCCCAACAAGTTAATTCCATGCATACAGAGAAGCAAATCTAGGATGAGGTGGAAAAGATTGATATTGCTTATTTTACCTACTAGTCTTTGACTTTCAGATGTATGAGACATAAAGACCTCTCTGATGCATTCAGTCAACATGTGGAGATAGTTGAACAGTGGTGTGTACAATAGGTTAAGTGTGCTGTGTCTTACCCAATTTCTTAATGGCTCTCTCTGCAGAGGACCCTGTTTCTTCTGTAAAATCATCTCCAGAGCAAGGTGCTGCTTATAGCTTGATAAAAGGAGGCAGGACAAAGTTCTAGAAGGAGATCCATCACTGGATGACATGCTTGAGATATAATGAATATTTTAATTTCTCTTTGAGTAAGATATCTTTCCCTCCTGATCAGTACAACCCTGTCATATCTCACAATAGTAGATTTTCTGGTTCAGTTTGGCCAAACAAATGCTTTTTTGCCTGAGGCAGCTGGAATTACTGTCAGCATGTTACTGCTCTGCTTTTCTACGGAGCCATTGCAAAGCCACTCCACTACCCAGATGAAATAGACACACTGGAGGACCACAACTCTTTGATTAGTTCCTAAAACAGAATGTCATTTATGGCATGGCTTATGAGTGACGTAATATGATAGCAGCTGGTGCTGAAACCGAATGAACAGCTAACAGCTCTCCAATGTTTGTTAGAAGATGTTTGCTTGCTGGTGTTTGATTTTCAGGAGCCTAGAGTAACTGATAGTACAGGGCAAGGTACTGCTGTAACAGATAGATCATGAGTCTGAATGCAGCAGAAGTGGGAGCATGCAAGTTTCTGAGAGGGTTTTGTGACAGAACACACAATATATCCAGACAGAGTGGAACAAATACTCCCAAGCAAGAGTTTTCGCTTGTGTATCGGTTAGAATACAAATCTTCAAGGGTCTCCAAAGGTCAATTTCCTGTTTCAGTGGTTGATAAGATATCAAAAGAGAGTCCAGAATCACTGCGCCAGGCATGTGTTTCATAAAGATTAAAGAACCTTGCTGAAATCAGAGACACTGAGAGATGGCTGTGAGGATTGATGAAGGAGAAGAGATCAGTTGGTGTTCCACCTTTGTTGCGCCAAGAAAAGTGTCAGACTTGCTCAGTGTTTGCTATAGTGTCTGCCTCTCACATCGTCCAGGATTCCATTTTCTATGTCCAGGAAACAGAAAAGAAAATGCAGTTGTTGTGGTCCTGAATTAACTGTGTTGGGTAAGTACTGGTGCATGAATCAATTAAAATTCCTGCAGAAAAGTGCTTATCCCATAAACATCTGCCTGGCCCAGTCATCACAATTTATTAGTGCAAATTACCTCACTTCAGGCTCCAAGTAGGTCTGACAGCAGCTGTCTACAGTGAGAAGGGACATGGAGATATGTAGAGCAATAGACAGGACAGAGAGACAGATCATCCCAGTGTGCAGTGGGACAGATCATCCCAGTGTGCAGTGGGAGAAGGTGAAAGAAGGGATGAGGTCACGCACAGGTATGATTCTGGCCATTTGATTTGTTTGTGACATATAGCCAAAAGATTCCTGAAGATAGGCCTGTGTTTGAAATCAGTCCTTACTTAACTGGAACCAGAGAACATCAGTCAGTTGTACTGGACACTTCATGGATTGCACCACAGTGGAATTTTCAGTAGAAAACCCCCTTGAGATGTACAAACCCTCATAGGGGTTTTTCACTGAACTTGCATGGGCAAGCAAGAAGGCAGAGCAAGAACTGGTGAGTGCCTGAGCCAGAATCTTGCCAGGCTCAGGATCACCACTATGATTCCCATGTTTGAAACTTGGGTGAAAACCTGGCATTTGCTTAAATGGGACCAGCAGCACTAGCATTTCATTCCCTGTGTCTGACATACAGCTGAAAGACCTTGACTGAGTCTAGGGGAGAACAAGGTCCAAAAACTCCCTCTGGCCATAGATATGTGCAAGGATTCTAGCTGGAAGGTCAGGATGATGGTGCCCAAGATGGCATAAGAACTCTATAGCCTTGCTAAGAGGTGGAGCTAAGTTCCCCAAATCCAGCATAGCATATACCTGATAACATCTTCCATTCTACAAGCCTCACTGTACCTCACTTTCCCTTCTGTGGAGAAGATGCAAATGTCAGGAGCTTGATATTGGAAAAAGATCCAGAATCAATTCACACAATGCTGCAGGAAAAGAAATTTTAGGAAATCCTCTTCAGTTGGATTGAATAAGCCAAACTCCAGAGCAGCTGTTGTGTTGGCCATGTCTTCTTCAGGTCAAGAAACTATGAGACTTCATGTTGTATCCCAGCTGTTTCCAATCTGTAACCCCACTCTCCACCCCAGTTCTTCCCTCCATCAATTCAATAATATTGGTAACATAGGGGACTATGAAGCCCTGAAGTATTGTGGTACAACATTCTTGCACAAACCACATCTCTCTCCTCTTGCTTTGACCCCAGCAAGTCAACTAGATTCTACTAGTGTGTACTTTTTATCTCTGTTCTCACCTCATTTCTGATTCTATGTGAAGACCTTGTTCTCAGAGAGAGACCTCAGGACCCATGCAGCTTTACCAAATGGAGCTCTCAGAAGCAACTTACAAATGTACAGGGACTTCCTCTGGGTTGCAGGAAATATTGGAGAATTATTTGATTTGCAGCAGAAAAACTGGAAAAGAGGCAAGAGATGTCAAGGCCAGATGGCACAAAGAATGAACTATCATATTTTTAACAAGTAGTTTTCAGTTTTTGAACCACCTTCCAAAAGATCAAGTGGTTTCTTTTGAAGACTCCAAAATCAGATGAGATTGTTTTCCTGAGAAAATTGTAGGACAAGCGCTAGTCTAAAGGTCCAATATTGACATACTTGGAAGCCAAAGATGAAGATAGAACTGAGGTCTAAAGTGAGCACCTCTGGTTCATAAATCTGCCATGTGTTCACTAACTAATGGAGGTTAATTTATTATGTTGACAAGCAGTAGCTGGGGGACAGTTGTAGGCATTTATTCCTCTATATTTGCTTTTCTCATCAAACGTGCAGAGCTTTCCAGAGTTATGCATATGACCACAGGAAGTCCTGGCCCTTTTCTTGAAAGAACTGCATAGCAATGCTAACAATAATGGGATATACTCCTCCTATGTGTATAAATGGATATGGAAATACATATATATGCACTTACACGTACATGTGTACACAAATACACCCTGAGGTGTACAAAAGTTTTAAACAAAGGATATGTAGAAACTTCATAGTCTCTGAAAACTCCTCTGTAAATAATATGTCTGGTCTTTTTTCTGTTAAAAAAAATAATCCAAAAATGCTTTTCCCAGTAAGTATTCATGATCACTGCTAACTGGGACATAAATCCCACTCTGCTTATTGCTGCTTCTTAGCTCATCACTAAAAATGGCCCAAGCAGATGAGTGCTGCTTTCTCCAAATCTACTCTGCTGGCTATAGCTTAATTCTAGGAACTGTAATGTTTTTCATGCTTTCAGCACATAGAAGAACATCAGCCATGTGAGTGACTACGGTTGAAGATGTGGGCTGATTAATGCAATGAAAGCTGCTTACTCCCCCTCCTTCTCCTGTCCTCTATTTAGGCCAAGCAAGATCAAATCTGATTTACCGATGAGAAAGTGTAAGTCATTGGACAACCCTCCTCATGTGACAAGTTTATTAGTCTTCCAACACATCAGAAGCAGGACTGCATTTTAGTTGATTTAACATTAGAGGAGTAAAAAAGTCCAGATAGCTGGAAAAGATTTATGAAGGAAATTTTAATTTATGTTTTGTACATTGGTGATGATTGTAGGTGAAAGACACATGATGGAGCCCTGTTTTCCTAGAGCCTTCTAAGGAGAAGTAGTGAATGAATATTTTGGTTTTCTTTGCTTGCCTGTGCAGACTTTGCTTTACTAATTAGACTGTTTTTATCACAACACGTTTTTTCTGCCATTAAGCCTTCTAATTGTCTTCCCCATCCCAGTGGTTGAGAGTGGTTATATGGGGTTTAGCTGCCTGCTGGGGTTAGTCCATCTCAATCCAATCTGCCAAGCTCCTGCCATGGCTCCTGAGATAGGGAGGTTTCAAACAAAGCAGGAGAGCTATAAGACATGGATATATATTGTAACTTTTAATGCAACTATGTAATTTCTGAAACTGTGGCTGTTGTCTGCAGACACTTGTGGAGCTACAGTGGCGTTCTGGCAAACCACTGGTTCCAGATTCTTCAAGCAACTTCAGAGGTGTTTTCCTGGATAAAAACACAGGTCCAGACTACAAAGTAGCATCTTCTCCCACTTCTCCTGGTGAACAGTGGCACATGTTCATATCTTCTTCATCAGCATTCTTAGTTCAATTCCTTCACGTGTGCAGGGGACCCTGAAATCTAGCACTTGTAGCATGATCTGTTGAGTCTTGATGGTCAATGTGAGTGTTAAAGAAATAATTCCAGAAGTAGCCTCATATACCAAGTGGGATTACTTACTCAGGATTGACCAAGATGAGCTTTATAGGCCTGCCTACCTTTATCAAAAGTAAAAGATTTAGCTGGAAATGCTTAAATGCCTGCATGACTCAGGCATCAAAGTCCTGTTCAGAGATGTTATGGTCCAGATCTTCAATGCTGTCATGCCAAGCTGAGATTTGAGCAGTGGTTGTGCCAAGCAAGGGTTCATCACACTGGCTAGATTAATGTAGAACATTAAAATTATGCCCTTCAGGAATCTCACAAGACTTTGTGAAACTGGCATTTCCAAAGTAAAAAAAAAGTAAATTTTTACTACTTCTTTTCATGGTTATCCACAAGTTATCAGTACTTTTAAAATCTATATAGAACATCCATTCAGCAAAATGCAGTTAAATGTTTACCATCTCCTGAAATCATACTTTAAGGAGCTGTGACAAATGGAATTAATGATGTTAATTAAATATTTAATGCCTTTAAACAGATTGAAAATTTAGGGCATGATTAAACTACTAATGACAAAATCCTACAAAAATAAGCAGTGCTAAAATTTGGGAATTGGTGTTTGCTAGCCTCAGCATTACTATGGAATTGTAGAGTCGCATGGTTGGAAGGGACCTTAAAGATCATCTAGTTTCAGCCCTGTCGACCATGGGCTGCAATGCCACCCACTAGATTAGGGTGCTGAGGACCACATCTAACCGGGCCTTGGGATATATAGAGGTATGTAAAGCTATTATATATTTTTCTCTACAGTGGTCAGACTTCATTGAAACTTGCTAAACCTTTATGGCTACGTTTGCTTCAGCAATAGAGTAGAAATGCCTAGACTGTGGATTATACCTTACAGGAGTCTTTTGAAGCCACCCTGTTATTTGGATGCTGTAGTAATAGGAATTAAGGTCTTCAGTGCATGGCAGTTCACAACCCCTTACAGTTTATGATAAACACAACCAATCAGCAAATCAAAGACTGGAATAAGCCACAAACTTTTCTACAAGCTGTGCTTGGTAAGCTGAAAATATGCTTCAAGCAACAAATAGTTGTGAGCTGCCAGTATTAGACAAGAGATCAGTTCTTAGCAGATATGTTTCCAAAACTGGTCTGTGTGTTGGATGTAGTACCACAGAATGCAACAGAAAGTTGGGAAGAGACGAGAGTAGCTTACTGGTGGAGCAGTATTTTACCTGATACTAACACTGACTACTAGATGTTTCACTCTGATAATAGCTATATTTATACTACTAACAGCAGTCAGGGGGGCAATGAGATATTTGGCAATGGGATATCAAATTTTAAAGAGTTGGTAATTTCATTAGTATTTTAGAGTATTTCTCTATCAATAGCTATACAGCAGTATTTTCACAGAAATATCTCACCATAAGAGAAAACTGCAACGAGTTCTTCCACAAACTAGGCATGTAGTAACACTCCTAGATCATTGAAAATGTAGGCTCAGCACAATATGATTCTCTGCATCCTGAGATTCTTAAAGCAAAAGAAGTGAAAATTAGTAGCTTTTGATATGAACTAATTGCCACTGTTCTTGTATTCCCACTGCCAATACACTGTATAACATTAGATGTGAACACAGCGGTCAGCCAGACATGACTGAAATTCTGGTCCCTTCTTGGAGATGCAAAATCTACAGTATCCACACTGATGTTATAGACCTGGGTAAGCCATCTGCCAACTGTACTAACTTGAAAACTGGCAATTTTCACTCCCATGGCTGGTGTTATTATCCTTGACAGAATAATGGTTTGATATTTTTTGCTCCCAACCTGGGGACTTAGCACCTTGCTAGACCACATTCTTATCTTGCTGTACAGCAGAGGAAATGCAAAACACCTCTTCTGGCAGTAACTGCACTGTGCTTCATAAATGGGAGAGAACTAAAACCTGGAAACCATGGGTTTAATACCAGGCAGAGAAATAATATGTGTAACAAACACCTGTGGGCAAGTCCAGTGTCACAGTCAGGACTGGTATCTGCTCACAATCCTGGAGCAGATGCTGTCACATTCCGGCAGGGGAGACTTAGCAGGAAATCGTGCAGACTGCCCTGAGCACTGGACTGATAACTGACTCCACATGGCGCAGAGGCTTCAAGCTTCTCTATCAGTTCTTGGATCCCTTGGGGTCTGAATGTCACATTTCTCAAAAATGAGCCTAGTTTTTCAAAGTGGATCTGATTTTTTTTTCATCAGGCCCTGGAATCTCAGGATTTCATAAAATTATAGAATGGTTTGGGTTGGAAAAACCTTAATGAATGACTAGTTCCAACATCTTGGCATGGGCAGGGACCCCTCCCAGGTGTCTCAAAGCTCCATCCAATTTTGCCTTGAAATGGGGCATCCACAACATCTCTGGGCAACCTGTTCCAGTACCTCACCATGCCCATCGTAAAGAATTTCTTCCTCATATCTAATCTAAACTTACTGTCTCTAAATTTGAAGCCATTCTCCTTTGTGCTGTCACTGCATGCTTTTGTAAAAAGTCCCTCTCCAGGTTTCCTGTAGGGCCCTTTTATGTACTGGAAAGTACTGTAACACCTCCCTGGAGACTTCTCTTTTACAGGCTTAAGAATTGCAACACTCTCAGACTGTTTTCATAGAGAAAGTGCCCTGTCCTGAAAATCTTTGTGCCTCTGCTGGTCACATTCCAACAGGCCTGATTCATTTTTGTGTTGGGAGTCTTGTGTTGCATGAGTCTAATGGTTGCCTGACAGTTTGCTGCTAGCTAAACTGACCTGTGTTCTTCTGCCCAACAGCTCAGAACCATAAATTTGAATTTAAGGTCAGATCTTGCAGGAAGTCAGCTGGGAATCAATTCCAGTACATATATTTCAGTCAGGGATTCACAATTCACTCCACCTTCTCTCTGTAGGCCACATCACTGAGGGGATTATTCTTCCAGCAAAACAGATAAGGAGATCAGATGTATTTTAGACTTCAGAAATAACAAGCTCTTAGAAAACACATAGTTTCAGACCAAAGATTCATTTGTTAGAGAAATGAGTTTTTAGGAAACTAAAAGTAGTTTGCAGATGTTTTCACTCATTACTTGTATAAAGCCTGTGCTTTCTAGGAGAGAAGACATGGTACTCTTTGCAAGATGTTTCATTATCTACCTCTTAAAAACACAAATGTTGTCCTTCAGAAGAAGTAAGTCTGGAAAAAAAAAAAAAAAAAAAAAATAATCCTGTTTGTCATGGGGAGGGGTCCCATGACCTCAGGATTGGATCAGCAGGGAGCCGCACGGCAAAAGAATATGGGGAAGGGAATGATGGGGTTGCCCAAAAATAAATTAGTAAGGGACAAAATAATAAAGATACATGAACTGACAAAAAATCAGCAAAAGATTGCCTTGTAAAAGACCTTTTAATGTGGCAACTGAAACAATATATAACCAAGGGTCTGGATAGGTGACCAAGGAACTAAAACGTAACCATATATGTAAAACATTGTAATCCAATCATAAACAGGAACTGACAACATTACCTTATATGAACTGCAACATTAACATAATTGTTCCCATGGTCCTTTTCTTCTTACCATGACTCACTGTAACCTAACAAGATGTTTTCCACAGCCTTAAGTTAATGCTCACTTCATTGCTAAGCCAGGCCAATTCACTCTCCATCCCTGGCTGCCCAATTCCCACACCTGTTTAGGACCGTAGTGCTGGTTTGAACATTTTCTTGTACATTATGTTATTTTGAAGTGTATGGTTTAGATGTTCAAGAGACGTTATGTGTTAGACTATATTTTAAGAAATTAGAGAATTTTAGATGTTGGCATTCTTATGGGAATTTCTGGCTTGCAGAAGCAGGCTGTCTTCAGAGAACAATGATGATCAATAGTCACTTTGGTATTTGTTTTTAAATTTGGTCCTTCCTGAGTTATTTTCCACCATTATCTGAACTTCTATCAACAAGAGAGTCCATTTTTAGACATGCTTCAGGCTGGTCTTACTCCAGGATATGTCTTCCAGCTGGCCATAATTTCTATCAGGGCATTATTTCAGTATGTCTACCAAAAAAATTGATTTGACATTTTCATTTTGTTGTGTCATTCTATTTACCCCTACTGATTATTTTTACACCTGGGCTTTTTCTCCTTGAGTACAAGTCAGTCAGAGACCCTCCTGCCATATCATAGTAGCTAAAGAAGAAACGGAAATGTGTAGTGAAACATATAGTACACATAAAAAGCTTTACCTGTTCAGTTTTGAAGAAACTCTTGTACTACATCTATGTATGTGAAAAGCAACACAGAAATGTTCCCCAAAATTCAGAGTTTGGCCAAAACAGCTCCTTCTCATTTTTGAATGAATTGATGTGATTATCTAATTGCAGCAAAACACAGCACTGTTAGTCAACTTGCCTACACCAGGAGTTAGTGTTTTCTTTTGTTCTGAATAAATCTGATTGGTCTGCTCACCACTTGCTGAGGAAGTGGCTTTATAGCCTGATTGAGGGCTGTCAGTACTTTTGTCCAAAATACAGAAGGAAAAGAAGGTGCCCTGGCAGTTATTCATGACTCTTGTTCTGTGAGTTACACTTGCATGGAAATGAGTGTGGTATTAGACACTGTTAATTACAGGTAGCAAATGAGACTGACTGAGGCTGATTAGAAACATCTGTTTGCGTACAGATACCACTTTCTGGCAAAGAGCAACAAAAGAAGTTATAAGTTGAGTGAGGTTTGGTAGCTGTTTGCCTGCTTGTGGTACTGGATCTCCTTTTGTGCTCAGATTCTCATGTTCCAACTTTGAATAAATATTTAGATTCTCTCTCTAGTTATAAGAAAAAAAAAGCTGGATAGAAAATGGCACGATATCCATGATTTTCCATATTGATACTTAGGATAGACCTGCAAGCTGCACAGTCTTTTTGAGAAAACAGGAAATAGCATGAGTCACTTAGGAATGAGAAATACATGTTGTTTAAACTACCCATAGTCTGACACAAAACTTGCAGTACAGTTCCTTTTTTAATGTGAATACCATTGAAAATGGTAAGCCAAGTTGATTTTGCAATATTGCTCTGTTTTAATACAGCCATGCAAAGTATAAAACAAAACCTTCGATCATGCAACAGTATTTCAGCCTTCTTCCTATGATTGTCACTTTACATAGAACCTCTTACACGTCTTCTAGAAAAATAAAATGTTCTCATAGGAATATTAAATTATTGTTTCTTCTTCAAGAGCATTGGCTATTTAATGCTACATATATTACAGCTGAGATTTCTTTTTCTCTATTGATATGAACAATAAATTTTCTTCCTATTACTTTTGTAAAAACTTTTTGTTACAATCAACATGATCAGTCAAATATTTCGGCTGTAGATAGAGCAGTAAGAAGTTAGAACTTTTGTATTTCATCTTTTGAATTAACATACCATGGCTTTCATGAATCACACTTTCACATTTAGAAAGTCCTCAGTAAGGTAACATCCTAGTCTCAGACGAGTGGTGAAAGCTTCCTATTTCAGTTTTTCCCCCTATCTTTTTGCAAAAAAAGGAACACTGGAACTTCACTTTTTTTTTTTTTTTTTTTCCTCTTAATTATAATCTGCTGGTTCTGCCTTGAAATATTCAAACAGAATAATCAGTCTAGCAATTGAGAAATTATATTGCTAAGGTCTATGTGTGAGAGTGTGATTGCTAATCTAGGCAAGAGGATATTTACCAATTACTGCCATGGAAATCAGCATAGATCTGAAAGGACCACCTAAGGACTATTGCTGTTATTTGATTCTGGAAATTGTTTAATTTTTTCCCCATTGTTCCAGATGGTGGAAGAAACTGTGATTGCTTCAGAGCTGCCAAAAACTTAAAGTAGAAAAAATGTGAGCAATTCATTAGTGTCAGGCTTTGTCCTGCACCTTTTAGCTGCATTACTTCTGCTTGGGGTGGAAATGTCTGGTACTGGTCACTTTGGTCTGACAAGCTGGAGATTTTGCTCCTGAGTGTGAGATTCAATTAGAAACTTCTTGCATAGAAGTCTACCTTCATCTGTCCTGCTAGCCTGGTTCTCACTGAGGTTCATGAAAACCCTTTCATGAGTATGAAGAAGGAGGTTTCTAATGTGAGTCTTCTTAGCTTGCAAGTTTCTTATTACACATTACAGGTCTTTGGGGAAAACAGGTTAAGGAGAGCTAGTTTGTAAGTAGAAAATTAACATTTCCCCTTCTGTCTTTTGAGATGAGAAAATAACTATAATTACTCAGCCAGGGTTGGCAGAAAGGGCACAATGCCTGAGGAAGAGAAAAGTGTTAAGGTCACAAACAATTAGACTGAGAGAAAGAAACTTGGAACTTCTCCAAGTAGTTTCTAAACTGCTGTTTCTCCAAGACCAGATCAACAGCTGGCACAGCCTAAGGATCCGTGATCTGATGCCTGCCTGAGGTAAACACAATTCCTAACTGGGGCCACCTGGTACCCTGAGGACACAGTTTTCCTCCCAGATTCATACTGCCATCCTGAGGACCTGCAGTCCTTGCACATCACCTGTGAGAACAAGTTTTTAAAGACAAAGATTTTTGTGAAAAGGTCTCTTTTAGACCATGACCATGAAATTTAGAAATCTGCACCATGAAAGGGAGTGTGAGATGAGATGTACCCTTTTGTGCTCACATTGCTGCAGAGAAGAGAGCAGACTTTGGCCACACACCAATCAGCATCTCTTTTTGAATACCAAAAATACTGAGCTGTGCTATGCTCACAGGGCATAACAAACACTCCTCCTCTCATAATGTTGAAAGAAATGTAGTCCTTTTACACTGAGAGGTTTCAAAGCTTGTTTCAGAGAAATCCTGTCATGCTTCTTCTGTTTCTTTTACCTTACAGATTGGTGGTGAATTCTGTAGCTCCTCTGACAGAAGATTTGCAAAATAACAGTGAAGACACAAGGACAAGAACATCTCTGTGACAGAAAATATATTCACTGCTTGACCTTTAGAGATGTCAGCTGCCATCATTGCCTCACGGCTGATCACAGTAGCTGGACAGACTACAGGCAGTAAAAGTGGTCAGAGGTCTGCATTTCAGGCTGCTATTAACAATACAATCTAGGACAAACTATGTGTGAAAGTCTCTTGTATGTGTCATTTCCAGGAAATAATTCCTGGAAAATAAACATATTATTTCAAATGTTCAATTTATGACAAGGAAGTCATGTCTTACCTCCACTTTAAGTAATGTATTCTGAATATAGGAATTCCCATATATTTGAGTGCCAAGCAAATGATTTATAGTCAAGAGATGCCTTTGCTGATAAGCTTTGAGGTAAAGAACCCAGACTGGCACTGGTTCCTGGCTTAGGAGGCCTCATTCCTTCTTGCACCTCATCAAACTGCCCTCTAAAAAATTCAGCTATGCTTCTGTCAAAAGCCGGACTGGCAGCTTCTTTCTATCAGTCCTGGCACTGCTGGAGCCTCCCTGCTCCAGTGACCTTCCCAAATGTCTGTTCTAAACTTATTGATAGCAAGTCTGTACTCATTTGTTCTTAGGCCAACATCAGGTTTTAGCTGAAAAACTTCCTCACCCAACACAGCATTTTGTATTCTGATATTTTTAAGAACATAATCAAGTGCCTTCAAGCTTTCTCTTAACTGGGAGAAACAAACATGCTCTTTTTGTCTTCCTTCAGAAGACCTGTGACTGTTCCCAGAACCCTGACTGGGCAGTACAGGAAGTATTAGGAATTGTTAGAGACCAGGTTTTTTTCAGCCTGTAAGCTGAGGTTTCTAAGCCTCATGCTGTCTCTTTCAGTTTTGTAACTGCCTTTTCCTCCACTAATTTTTTCTGTCTAATCTATTTCAGTATCCAGGATACTGTGGGGCCTGTGAGTGGCATGAAGAAACAGTTATATCTTCATTCTGAACAAGATGGCTTCTTTCAATGATGTCACAAATGAGTCATTTAGGTAATTTAAAGAATTATCGAGAGCATTGGGAAAAGCCCATTCAATATATATTTGTGAAAGTGTGACAAGTTTGGTGGCAAGGTTCGCTCTATGACCTAGTAAATAGATGAAGCATGCATAGAAAATTGCATTATGAAGCATACTTTAAACAATTTGACTAGAGTAAGTTTAGAATGATTCACATATAGTTCTGAAGATGCAAAATGATAAGGATGCAAAAGCGTAAGGGAGACTGCACTATTGAGCCATGAAGTTCAGTGAGTACCCCCTTGATTTCCAAACTCCTGATGGAGCCTAGGTGCAGCTGAGCACAGTTTTAGTCCCAGCCCCTTGGTCAATGACTTATGTCTAAAACATTAGGCAATGCATGATCACTGACAAATTTAACATTTAGAAATAGAAGCAATAGGATTTACTGTAATTACAACAGTGACTTGATAACGGATCCAAGATGGAAGATTCATACTATACTTGAAAGAGGATATTTGAATGAATTCAGACACACAAACACAGGCATGTATATGGATGTTTATGTAAAAGGTACCTGTTAAGATTGTCACCAAATGTGCTTGCATCTCTGTGGGTGAAGGGTTGAACCTCAAAGAGCTGGGTACCAGCACAGGCCCTGTTTTCCATATTCAGTTACTGTTCTGAAAAACCTGTGAATTGGTGAGCTCTGAGAGAGCCTGCACTGGTGCAGCCACTGCAGCCCAGGGGAACTCAAAGGCACTCACTTGGGACTGTTGTTCATAGGGTTGCAAGTTGCTTGGCTTTAGACACATGTCAGTCTCCATCCTGGCCTCAATCCAGACCAGAAATTTTCCTCGAAATTTCAGTAACAATAATATTATTCCATTTGGGCTATCATTCAGGCAAGTTCAGTTTCAAGGCTTTCAGGGTTATCTCTTGTCCTCTTCCTTGGATGGACAACAGAATTTCCTGCTACAGACCTGGATAAGATGTTTTTGATAAGTTCAATGGGAGATTCATCACCCGAGAGCAATTTATCAACGACAAAGCCTAGCAAGAATTGCTGAGATCTCAGAGCAGTCTAGGAGACAGCAGGAATGCACCACCACATGTGCTAGAAGTCTCTTCTAAAATTATGAATTTAAATGAGCTACAGATTAGCCGATCTGAAAAGTAGACTGAAAAATTAAACTGTTTCACACCTGGATATGTATTTTGTACGAGTTATCTGGTGTATTTGCTAATAACCTTATCGACATGAATAATCTCTGGTTTTATCCTTCATACAGTGTGGACATGGAATAAACAGAATGAAAATAAGAAAAAACAAATAAAATAATGTAGTATAATGGAGTATAATTTGAAAAACAGTATCTCCTCTCTTACTCCAGCAATTGCAATAGAAACAATAACCCAGAGATACATTGACATCCAGATTTTGAAAATCCTGGCCATTATAGTTTCACATTTTCTTCTCCTGAGAATGGGGGAGGAAGGAAGAATCTCCATTGTTTTGAGTGGGAGGTGCTAGGTTCTGAGTTAAACACTGTGATGTGAGTTCTCTAAAACTAAGAACTCTTTTTCATGACTGAGAATGCCTGGCTGGTCCCCTGGCCCTGCAAATGCATCCACTAAATTATCCCAAAACTTTTGTGATCCAGGAAATGTCATAATACATGGCTCTGCTGGAAAGTTTGCCCACTGAGCTGGTCATTCAGACTGCTATAATAAAGGGGCCAAGAGGAGATAAGAAAATTTCTCCACCAACGAGGTGTACCATGCAGGAAAGCTGCTCTTTTGATACTGTCCTGGAGTGGAGTTTCACTTAAACTTTTCTGTAACTTAGCTCCTACTGGTCTCAATCTTCTGGTTGCATTATCCAAGGTCAGGTTCATGTCCATAGCAATGGCAAAGGTTGATAGGGAGCACCACACTGCTACAGGCAGTGCTTCAACCAGTTGGCTCTCATGCTTCTCCATGGCATGAAGACAGTGAATACCTCACAAAAGTGTTGACTGGCTCCAGAGCTTTTGTTCAGGTTGTGCCAGGTTTTTTCTTTCCTAGGAAAGTTGGAACATAAAATACCACTAAAAGAGTGGAAACTAGACAACAGGAATGAAGGCACTGAACTAAGAGTTTTCACATGGAATTTGTGGGGGAACTCACTCTCTTTGACTTGTTTCCTGTTTTTTTATATTATTTCAGGATTAACAACAGTTACTTGGACTTTGTCAGATATTCAAAAGGTTTTGTTGCTATACTAACTTTTACCTTATGTCTTTTCTTGTTCCATAGATAGATTTTCTACTGTGTTGTCCACTTCTATCGTATTAGACCATTAAAACATGAATTATAATTTTGTTTTTCATTTTATAAAGCACAACATTCTGGAGTTGAAGCAGGCATCCAAGAAACAAGTGATAACAGCAGGTAGAAATTTAGATTAAAAACTGAAGTGGTAAATATCAATGATGTCTAGTTATGTTCAAATTCCTGAATCTATCCTACAGCTCAGACTTTATTCTACAGCTATGCGCTTAGGTTCACTCAAGATATATTCAGGAATATAGAATGGGCCACTGTAGTGATCCTGAACAGAAGATTATTGTTCAGAGCTAATTATCCACAAAACAACTATCTTGAGCAGATCCTGGACAGTGCTGCACGGCACTGTGCAGAATGGATGCCTTGGCCTTCAGTCCTTAATTGGTTTGACTTTTGCACTTTGATTTTTCTGCCCAGAACACCACATCTATTACATCTTGACTCATTTTGGCAGCCTGTAGTGAAGGTACAGCCCAAATCATAAGATTATCCTGCTAAACTGAATAAAAAAATCATGCCCACTCAAACGTTTCCATTTATTAGCCACTGCAAACTGACTCTCCTCTTCATCCTTTTCTTCCTCAGAATGATGAGAGAGTCCATGGCCAGGTCAATAGCGCTAAGATCTGAGTGTTCAGGTGATTTAAAAAAAAAAAATTAGTTAGGCATGGGAAACATAATTTGAGTTCTATTGAAAGCAAAATTTTAATCATAAGCACTGAGTACTTTAAGAACTAGATCACATGATATGGTCAGAGAGCAGAAAATCCTGTGTTTTCCCTTTCTCCTCTGAAGCTGTCCTAGTTCCAGGCTGGCCATGATGCTTCTTGTCTGGCTGAGAGTTTTGAACCTAGAAGACAGCAAATGTTCTTGTGTTCCTAATGTTTAAATTATCTTAGGTCAAGAAAAGGCATGAAGAAAAAAATATATAATATTTAAGTGGATTTGCAAAACAAGTTATACAAATGGAAAATAACCTGAGAGTATAAATTCATCTCTGGGGATTGCAGCTGATAAAATATCCTTCACTGGGTTCTAAATGTCACTGAATTATTTGTTTCAATTAAATATAAAATTATTCTGATTTTCATGTAACTTGGTAATTATTCATTGCTATTGCTCACATGACTTTCGAGATAACTTTCAGTTTCATGACTGTTCACTTTGCAAATTTCTTGCTATCAAGATCAATCAGCCTCCAACATGCAGCGTGCCATGCAGCAATGGCCCATTGCAAACACGATCCCTTTGTGGACTTTCAAGCAATTACAGGTTTTTCTTGCAAGAAACAGCTCTATAATAATTTATTTCTACAGTCAAAACTGTAATGAAGTTCACTTGAAAGCATCTTTCTGCATGTTTAAAGGAGTTGCAATTGCTACTTCCAAGTGGGCTGAGCAGGCCACTGTTGTGTGGAATTGGCTGAGTTTATGCTGCAGCCCAGGATTTCCACATCTGTAGGGCTGTGCCATCCATGTAGACCAAAAAGGGATAATGTAACAGTTTGGGTTGTCCCTGCCTTAGGAATAGGTAAACCCATCTGTGGGATGCTTTCCTTAAAATTCTAGCTGCACATGGTGGGTAATGCAGAAGTTTGGGAAAGTCTAGTGTGTATCTCAAAGTAATTTTGGGTGAGAAATTACAACTCCAGTTTTTCATTCGCCACATTTATGGAGAATGGACCTTGATGGAACTCAATGAACATAGTGGTGATGGAATCAGACTTGTCTACAACGTGCAACAATCGGACACTACACACCATAATTCCTGCCTGATTGTTATGACAGTCCAGGATCACAGACTAAATTAATTCAACATACTCTTATAGGGAGACTCCATAGACTTAAGGAACGACAGCAGAGGGTATATCAATCAAAAGATAGGAAAGGTGATGGGTTACTGGGAGCATGGGACCAATGAAAAATGGTATGGGGTAAGGATGTGGTTCCTTGACTGTTTTTTGCTGGGATGGAGTAAATTTTTTTCTTAGTAGCTGGTATAGCGTGTTTTGGATTCAGTAGGAGAACAATGTTAGTAACACACTGGTGTTTCAGCTTCTGCTAAATAGTTCTTGCTCTAAATCAAAGACTTCATTTTCCCACGCTCTGCCACATAAGCAGGGGCACAAGAAACTGGGAGGGGCACAGCTGTGACAGCTGATGTGAACAGGACAAAGGCATTTTCCAACACATAAAGTGTCATGTTCAGTGTATAAACTGAGGGGAGCTGGCCAGGTGTCCCCAGGCACCCCTCAGAGATGTGCTGGGCACCTAATAGCAGGTGTTGTGCAATTGTATTGTGCATCACTTGTTTTTCTTCAGTTGCATTCCTTTTTCTCTCTCCTATTTATTACTGTTGTTGCTTTAGTTGTTTTCATTGTTGTTATTGTTGTTGCTACTATTATTATTATTGTTGTAATCTTTACTTAGTTTCAATTATTAAATTGTTTTCTCAATCCACAAGTTTTGCCTCTTTTTTTCAATTCTTATTCTTATCCCACCATGGGGAGGGGTGTGGGTGAACAGCTGCTTGGTACTGAGTTGCCAGCTGGGGATAACCCACTACAACTGGTTGACACAGGTTGCACGTGCTTAACTGAAATTATCACAGAAGATCCCATGCACGCTGCAGATGTGGTGTTGGTTCATCAGTGAACCTAGTGTAGGCAGACAGAGCCAGAAGCTTGCAGTGCAGAAAACACACTTCGAAAATGGGTTTGTTTGATTGTAACAAAGGCGAAACGAAAGAGAACATTCAGAGTATTCTGAAATATATTAAGTAGGTTGAGATAAATTATATGCATATTCATCCCTCCAGAATTAGTAAGAAAATTTACAGTATAAACTCTGACTTCTAGAAATATTCAGAAAAAAAAATCAAAAAAATTAAAATATCTGGGGAGCAAAAAAGGCAAATAATCCAGGAAAGTAACAATTAGTACAAATTGTTTTATAAAATATAAATAACATAGTAATAAATTAGCACTAGTTTATATGAATAAAAATGCATATAAAAGCATCCACTCAGTCATTATTGGAGTATAAACATTTATTTAATATGTAACACGCCATACTATTTCAAATGCTCTATCAAAACCATCCAGAGAACTTTGAATATTAAATTTCAAACAGTGTAGAGCATAACTTCTTCAACACTGGTATCTGGGTGACAGGATTATGGCATGTGCAGCTGCATGGAATTCCTCAACAATTTTTTCAACAGTAACACAAAAAATAAGTCAATCAAATAACTTACTCTTCTTTGGATCTCATCTCCTTGCCCCAGTTCTGCAAAATGCATAATCACTGTTTAAATCCGACCCACACATTAAGCTTTAATCTATGTAAAAACCACCCCAGGAAAGACAGACCAAAAAGCCGTTGCCAAAGCCGTTCTGAGCAGAAGCAGGAGCTGAGTCAGTGGTGGTGATTGTATTTTCATCCTTTGTTGCTCCTGCCTCTAACTGCCCTAACGATGCTGTGTGAAGTTCAGAGCCTGTGAGGTTCAGAGGATGGCTCTTTTTGAAAACACTGTGTCACCAAAGCTTTCAGATGCTATTGCTAGAGGACAAGTGAAAATGTTATTCATGCAAGTAATTAGCCTTGTGCTTCCTGAAGCCTTCTCTCACAGCTGGCCTCTGGGGGAAGCAGAGGGGCATGAATATGAAAAAGTTGATAGAAGTATTGAGTCAACTATAATAACATGACTAATTTTACCTGGAAGATCATTTCTTTCACAGCTTTCATGCACTTCAGAGAACACTACTATTTGGCCTCCAGTGGTTTTGGGAGTATTTTATTCTCAATTTCCTAATATTATTCTGGATCTCATGCAGATGAAGAAATATTTTTCCTTAGTAAAGACAGGGGCACATGCATTTGCACCAATACTTCTTGTTTTACAGCCAATTAGACTGGCTGCATGATATGACATAGGAAAAATGGAGAAAATTACATAATCTAAGCAAGATAACTTATGCAGAAATCCAGTATCAACATTGCTTTTCATTGGAGAGACATAGCAGACCAGACTGACTTATTGCCAAGAAATGAAAAATACCTGTGAGCTTTCCCTGATCTTATCGAAGGTATTGCATTGCATTTTGTGTCACTAAAATAACAACAATGACGACAATAAACAAGCATGCTTGTCAGGCACTTGTTAATGCTTGCTGAAATGACTGCTGTATGCCTCATTCTGTGTTAGAAAAGTATGGATAACTCATAAAAAAAGTTTTCCTGAACTGTGAGAAAGAATGTGGTAAATTGCATACATGAGATTCTGAATTATGACTGAGTACAATCATAAATGTGGCAAACACCTGGATCTGTTCGTTATCATCTGGCTAAGTAATTTCTGTTTTCTCAAGACATTAGGTTTCTAATTGCAGGGTATCTGGATGCTGTACAAGGGTAACAAATTTTGTTATTCTTTGCAGAGATCTGAGGGGTGACAGTTGTGTATCACTTTTTAGAGCAGTTGCGTAAACATCCATTGCATCTGATGATACATTATTCCTCATTCTTTGCTCTTCTTGAGTTAAAAACCCCAAAGAGACACAGATTTCTGGTTAAATTTGGTGCTGAGATACTTTCCCATTTATTTTCATTGAAAGTTCCCTGATCGTTTTCTGACCCACTCTTACTTAGAATGTGAGCTCAGTGGAAATGTTGGTGAACCCACACTGATAAATAATGAGCTGGAGCTGACCTCTGCACTTCATGGAGATGAATTTTATCTTAATTTATCATAATTTATTCAATTATGACCAGATCCTTGGAAAAAAATATAGAGTCTTGTACATGGATAACTGAAGGCAATAAAATTTTCAAAAATATTTCATAAATCCTTGGATGCAGTTTTTATTTATGCCACTTGCATCTGGATTCTCACTGAAATCTGAAATTCAAGTCTTAGAAAAAAAAGTCAGCATTCTAACAGGGAAAAAAAAAAAAAAAAAAAAAAAAAAAAAAAAAAAAAGGAGATAATTATTATGTACAATTGGAGGAAAACAATCTTGAGTGGGTAAAGTTGATATCTGGCCTCAACAGATCCAGTTTTCACTGCTTATCTAGACCTGCTGGTGTGATCTGAAACGCTCCTGGGAGATCATCATATGAAAGATTTATACCTAGTTGGGATCCATTTAATATGACTGAAGAAAACGAAAGTTTATGAGAACTTTTATTGGAGATCTGGTTCTTACTGGTATCAGTGTCTTGGTTTCTGTGTGATCGAAGCTGCCCTACTTACAAACCATACTAGTTAGGTAACTCTCGACTGCCACCAACCCCATCACAGTTACCTGGGATGCTTATATGGACCATGCTGGTCTAGTTCAGTCCAGAATATGGTATCTGTCCAAAACAGCTTTGACAAAATCCAACAGCTTAGCAAACAGGCAAGGAGGCCATGTGACAGGAGCTCGGTATGAGAACACACCCAAAAAGAGGGGCGCAGCATTGTGCTGAGGAGCCGAGATGCAGCTAACAAAGGCTGCCCCCTCTTGATGGCAGCATGAATGCACTTTGCTGTCAATGGTGGGTTTACTACAAAATGATAACAAATTTGGAGCAGCGTCCGCAGCACTGACAGGGTGATTCCCCTCTGGAAGGGATAATTATGCATGGACTGGTTACCCCTGGTAAAACAGTTAAATGATATCCATGCCACTTGCAAAAAAGCCTAGATTAAGTGATTTTTCCCTGTAAAAGCATGTAGTAATCAGGCGGATCCACATCCCCCTTACAACAGGGCATGAAAGGACTAGATGGCTAGAAGCCATATTTACCTTCTTCATCTTCTTTCTCTTCAGCTGCCTCTGCAGTTCTAGCAGTGCAATGGGGGTTTGACAAAATTACAATAATGTAAATTTGACAAGGTGTCCCCCATTTCTATTGGGACGCAGAAGATTGTATGAGTTATCCAGACTTGTGAAGCATTTAATATGGCAGCCATCACTCTCAGGAGAAGGCATTTTTAGTTCTGTAGAATAATATGCTACCTCCACTGGTCTAATTTATACCATACTCAAGCTATTTGAACTGTCATGCTTTTCTCTTGCATTATTGTTAACTGCATGAGAGATCACATTGCATTTGTCCAAAATGCAGCAGCACTTGCACCTCCCTTGGCATCTGGTCTCTGGTTGTCATTCAGAGCTGTTTCATATTTAAATGTGTTTACTCATCAGGAGCTTACCACCAAAACTTGCCCAGAGTGCCATTTTAAAGATGGAAAAGTTTGGATGGGATACACTTCCAAACAGATTATTGGCCAAATTGCCACGAGGAAAATCTCAAAAGGCAAACTCTTGACTATTCTGCATGGCTTTTTCCCTTTAATGCTAATTTAGTCTTTAGTTAAGGAAAAATATATTGATAAGCTACAGAAGTAATTCCCTATAAATTCCCTTGGCAGCTTCCTATAGACCTGACAAAACCAATCAGTTGACTAGTTCGAATATTGGACAACCTATTAAACCACTTAAAAGAGCTAAACAGGCCTCTATGTGTTACTGTGACGCAGATAGAAACACACAGCAACACACACAACAGGTGTTCAGGCAGAGAAGAAGAAAGGAAGAAGTCTCTCGTTTATTGTTACCTCGTATATATAAGTTTCTGGACAGTGATCGGAGATTGGACAGAGAAGTCACCGCCTCTCCATCTTCACTGGTCACTTGAGAAGTCCATCAGGTGATATCTTTTACAAAGGAATGCAAACATGATTCTTGTTTATCTTACAATTCATGAGAACTGACTCCACTATACTAAAACAAATCAGAAGGCTTATTTTCAGGGACAGCATTTATGGAAAGCACATTTAGAACTGAAAAGCGCCCGGGAAGATCTCTCCTGCCGCCTGCCTTCGCCCCAGTCAGCGCAGGTGGGCTGGCTGACATTCCGCTGCCGCTGCATTTCGCCAACAAACGCCAGGCAGGGCGGAAGGAAAGCCACCGGTTGCTGCTGCTGAGTCCTAACCGAGCCGCTGAAGTCCTAGGGCCACCCCCAGCACAGCCGCTGAAAAATCCTCAACCACAAACTCCGGCCACCGCCCGACAGAGGTCACATAGCCATCCACAAGGCCAGGCAAAACATTAACGCTTTTAGTACACAAATGAAACTTACAAACATCAATCCTCCTTCAAGTGAGCGAAAAAGAAAAGGTAAAAACCTTTTCTTAAAGAAAATACAAATAATAAAAGAATAAAGAAACATGAAGAAAATAATGTAAAGACACTAAGGTCAGTGAAAAAAGTCAAATGCCAGATAAGAAATAATATAAAAAGCTACTTCAGTCTTAAACTGAAATTATTTTATAAACCAATAATAGTAATCTATGATACACTCAAATATCCCTGTAATTCATAAATAAACATTAAAAAGATGTAGCATTTTAACCACAACCATGAACAGAAACAGCAACGTTAAAACAAACAGATGTTAATGAGAAAAATGAGAAACATTACCCCAAAAATAAAAAAAAAGAAAATCTCTATTCACTGAGAAAAAAAAAACTTCTTTATTTCTATAATAAAACAACACATCCTTAAAATTATACCACAATAAACCAAAATAACCCATAGCAGTAATTATAAGAAAAACTATTGGAATGTGAAAGAGACTTCACAATTACAGATTTCCAAATAACTGCTATTGATAAATATCAAAACCACAAAAAGCTCCTATTTCTTATAAAAAAAGTCTCCATAACATAGCAAGAAAGACTCCTCTCTCTAAATAAACGAAAGAAAAATTATTTTAAAATAGTAAATGGACTAAAATACCAAATTTGTCTCCTTACATAATCAATAAGAAAAATAAAAAGGAAGAGAAGTGTTCTGAAAGTTTATTCTAATTTCTTATTTTTCTTTTAATTCTGTTAATAAATTAAATTTTAAGCCTACTTTACTCTCCTCCTAATCCTTATCTCACCAAAAAAAATTCTATTAAGCATTCTAACATTTAACCAACATTAAACTCACTACAGCTTTCATTTTCAAACTTCTTTGTGCCTTTTCCTGTAACATCCCATCTTTGACATTTTCCTTCAAGCAGCAAATCTTGTGAAGCTCTCACGACATCTGAACTTCTCTGTTACATGATTGAAGTACCTGCTTTAAAGAAGCTATTCTTAATCAAATCTTACTTTTTCACATTTTCACACCAAGCCCCCAGAAGAGAATGCAGAGTGGAGACAGAAGCCACAGAGACAGGACTAGGGTCTGAGCTTCAGGGCACTGCCTGGCTGAGTGCCCTCACCTGTGCCCTCAGAGGGAGCCCAAGGTTGCAGAGTATTCCCTGGCACTCAGAGGAGGCAGATGCAGGCTGCCTGAGTGGAAACGTCTTCATCAAAGAAGAGAAGTCAGGACCTGACTGAGGCAGGTAAGCCAGCTCACAGAAGGCTCACAAACAGCTGCTGGCTGTACCTCAGCAAAGGGCAATAGAGCCTGGGGAGAGAAAATCTGCTACTTCATTCTGCAACATGGCAGCTGCTCCAAGGCACATCTCTGCTGAGAGCCTGTCCAGCTGTGTACACTGTGTTTTCCTGGAGCAGACGCAAAACCTGTAACCCAGTTCTCACTGCTACAGTTACTGGCAATCACAAGTTACTGGCTGACCTTTTGCGGCTGGTTAGACAGCCAGATTTCATCCCTGCTGTAGTCTCTGCACCTTTCAAAAACTGGCCTAGGGACAGAAGGCCCTCAGGCAAGCAGGCCTCTGATGAAGGCACTTCTAAGCCCTTTAGGAAGCAGAGTAACAAACCTTCATAGCTGGGACAGGCAGGTCCTAGTGGGTTGCTGCCCTACTCCCTGAGCTTGGGAAGGAAAGCACAGTGGAAATGGGCCAGCAGTGCCAATTGTCAGCTGTGTGGACCAAAGGATGGAGGTTTTAATGCCTCTTTTCTGCTATGGGGAAAGTTTAGTGGGAGGGTCAACCTGGAATGGCAGAGGACACATCTTTCCCTAACATTGCAGGGGTGAAACGGAGGGAGATGGGATTCTGATTGCAGCTGGGTGACACTGGACTCACAGACGAGCATAGTGAGTGAGTCTGGAGTCAACTTCCCTGGTAGCAACCATTATAGAGCTGTTTCTTGTCCTTATAGCTACAATGATGTTGATAGCACACCGATGTTTTGTTCATACTGAACAGCACTCACACAGTATCAAGGCTACTTTTTCATACTCCATCCGATGGCCAGTAGGAAGGCTGGAGGTGGGCAAGAGTTTGGGAGAACACATAGCCAGGACAGCTGACTCAAACTAATCAAAGGGGAAATTTAATACTATATGATGTTGTATTTGGCAAAATATAGAAATTAAGGATCATGGGAGGGATTTGTTATTAAAGTGTTTGTCTTCCAAAGTAATCACTACACATACTGAGACCCTGCTTCCCAGGACACCACAAGACGATAAAAAAGGAGAGAATAAATATTTTTGCTTTGCTTTGCTTACACGCACAGCCTTTGGTTTTCTTCATTGAACTGCATTTATCTCGACCCATAAGCTTTTTCATTTTATATTCTCCCCTGTCCTGTTGAGGGATAGATCTGTTTGTAGCCACTTGGCATCCAGCCAAAGTCAACCCACCACAATCCTTTTTGGCACTTTTTTGGATTGAGATTATGGGAGTTCTAAATTGAGCATGCTATAGCTAATAGCAGTTATCAATCGGTAGGTTTCTGTGCCTTTGAAATTGGCTGGCTGCACTGAATACTTCTTCATTTTGTTGAGCTTTGGAGCACGTTAATACAAACACTGTACACTTAACTATGCTGGGGAAGTTATCTTGTAGAGAGAATGAGAGAATATGCCTTCCTATTCGCTGAGATTGATACTGGTGGTTTTACTGCATGGACTTCCAAGGTTCTTGATCATCCTTAGGTGAGGTATTTAATACCGCTAACTGAGATTATTGGGTTTGTGGCAAAAACTCCCTATTCTGGACAGTCCTGGAGGCCTCATGTATAGGCCTCAGGCATAGACTACCTGAGGACAGTGTACTTCAAGGGCCCAAAAGGGCACCAAGGAGCTTTCAGCGTGGCCATCATGAATATGGAGAAGACTAAACAGCTGACTAGTTTGTCTGGCCTCTCGGAACATTTCTCTGTTGTGGCCTTACTGTGGGTGGATGAACAGCAGGCTGATTGCCACCATGACACTGCACCAGCAGTGATACTGCAGACACTGAGATTCTCTCACCTGCAGGCTGATTCACCCATTGGAGACCCAAAGAATGATCAGTGTCCTTTAAATATCTCGTATAGCCCATGCAAAATCTGGTGGAGGGTGAAAATTAACAGGGACTATTGTGTACTGAATGAAGAGGTCATGTTGCTGCTGAATGCTGCTGTACTTGACATGCTGGAGTCCCTATGCCAGCTGGAGTCAAGGACAGACAAGTGGTATGCTACAACAGGTATTATCAATGTTTTTTCTCAATTCCTTTGGCAGCAGAAGCAAAAATTTGCTCTGATGTGACAGGGTGTCAGCACACCCGAAATGAACTGCACCAGGCTAGAAGCACAGTTGTACCATTTGTCATGGGCTAATCAGAGCCATGCACAGTAACTGCACAGTTACCAGAATGATCACCTTGAACATTTATCATATACCTATGACATCAACAGGTCATAAAAAAGGGATAAAAAAGCCCTGGGTTTATAGGGGTGGGAGTCTGTGATTTGATTTCTAAGGAATTAAGTAGCAGAGTCTCTAGAGTATGGTAAAGAGGTCAAGTCTTGAGTTCTTCTGGTGTTGAGAAAACATTTGGGACTAGCAGTTAGATGAAAGCAGGGCTAGTGAACAGTAGGGCACTTGGGCTCCCTGAAAAACAGCAGGATCTAGAGCTCCTTTCCCCAGCCTCACCTCTTACAAGATGCATCTTCTGCCAGTTGTACCTGTGCTGAGAGTTGATGGTTACGCCTGCTTCCTGGGTGTTGCAGGTGGTTTCGCAGCTATACCCCATTACTTAAGTGAACCTGGAGCCTCAAACGGCCCTGCTGAAGTCTGCCTCACGAGGGAGCTGTGTTCTCAGGAAAAGAGAGTGTCAGCCGATTTTCCCCTATACATCAGTCCTAGAGACCGAAAATGGGGTAGAAGGAAATCTCTCTTCCCTCTTCCTGCAGTCCCTATCGAAGGAGTGTGTCTCTACACAGCCCGCAGTTGTGTCCTACAGAGAGACAGCACCAGGGAACATGAGGATTTAAGGTTGTGGGAGACAGGATAGGGGGATGTGAACCTAAGGAAAACAGGATCACTGCCTCCCTGTGATCCACTTCTGGAGGAGTTTCCTTAAGCTCTGTCTCTATATTTCACAGCGCCCCACCTCAGGCCAAGCTGAGGTGTGTTCATTCCTCTAAAGGCTGGAGGACATTCATTGTAATCCACTAGTGCCTTGGCCATTGAGGCTTGGAGAGTGTTGGCAGCTCTGGGCAGAGAGAACACACAGCCCCTTCTGTCCCTTTGGAGTCCTGGAGATTGTGCTGTCTGACTGGCTGCATCAAGACCAAATATACTGGGAGTGGCCACAAAATTTCATTTTGCATCAAAATATTCATAATTATTTTTAGTTTTCCAAGTCTCAAACCAAAAATATTTGACAGTTAGATTTCAGCTTTTCAAGTAGGTTGGCTAAAGGAGGAGGAATGGGGGATTAAGATGAAGGAAGGAAAGAAGAAATGCATCTGTAGTGATAAATATAAAAGGTGAAATGAGCACAGGCAGACCAAACACATTTTCTGTTTTTGTTGTTGTTGTTGAAATAAGCAAAATTCTAGGATTCAGTAACAAGAAAATTCAACATGGAGAAAAATCAGGATATGATGAACATTAAGTTAGACAAAGAAAAAAAAAAAAAAAAAAGGAAATGTAATAGTCCCCAATAGTCCCCCCTATAATTGCTCTGGGTTTGGTTAGCATGTAATTTCTTTAAAAGCAGGAAAATTTTGTTTTGCCCATGAACTGGCCTCCTTTTCCAGACACTGGGTGGCCCCAGCTGTAAATGGAAAATGTAAAAACTGAAGGAAGGATGTACATGCAAGCATTCAGCAGCTCAATATGTAAAAAACAGAGCATTTCAGCAACTTCGGCCATCCCAGAATAATATCTCTTGCTGTCAAACTCCATTTTCTCATGACTACTATACAAACAAAACCTATGGCTGGAGCAGGATGCAGAGTTATTTTTTGTTTATCTCTCTGTTTGTTTGTTTTTTCTGACAGGATTCTGAGCCAGCAAGTCAGTCTCAGTCCAGCGGTAAAACAGCAGGTGCACAGGGACTTAGAAAGCCTGAGGCTAAGCCCAAAAACCACGGTGATGTGTCAGGATTAGGGCCAGAATCAGAGATACAAGGCAAAGAATTACATAAGTGAAGATACTACAGAGTAGCACAGGTAGGGGTCAGTAGTAAAGTCTGAGCCTAAAAGCAGCTTCCAAGTGCAAAAGGGCCATGGTCTCAACTTTAGTTTTCATCACAAGAGCTTCTATTAGTGACAGACCAGACACCGGACTCGGCAACTCAAACTCTTTCACTCAGCCAATAACACAGCACCTTGAAATCAGAATTATTCAGGGAGTCACATGGTGACTGCACAAAAGACAAGTAAGGGAAGGGACTGTTTAATTTGTTTAACAGAGGTGAAGAACAGCCTTAATAGCAGTAAAGCAGGTTCAGGTAATGGCTGGAGGATGTCTGGGCTGTAGTAATCATGAAACGATAGAATTAAGGAATGTGGTTAGGAGAACTACCAGTTTGGACTTCTAACAGGAAGGCTTTGGCCTAGTTGACAGAGTCTCTTGGAAGGAAGGCACTTCAAAGAAGGTATTGAGGTGCTGGGGTGAGTCCAAAGAAGGGCAATGAAGCTGGAGAAAGGTCTAGAGGCTAAGTCCTTTTAGGAGAGGCTGAGAGACCTAGGGTTGTTTAGTTTGGAGAAAAGGAGGCTCAGGGGTGATCTTACTGCTCTAAAAATCCCTGAGAGAAAGCTTTGCTAGCTGGGGGTTAGCTTCTACTCCTAGGCAATTAGTTACAGGATGAGAAGACACAGCCTCAAGCTGTACCTAGGGAGGTTCAGACTGGATATCAAGAGGAATTTCTTGATGGAAAGTATGGTTAAACATTGGCATGGGCTGCCCAGGGAGGTAATGAAGTCACCATCCTTGCAGATGTTCATGAAAGGACTGGACACAGGACATGCTGAAATAGACTAGTTGACATGATGGTGATCAGACAAAGATTGGACTCAATGGCCCAGAGGTCTTTCCCAGCCTAAAATATTCTGTGATTCTGTGCATTCTTGAAGGACAATCTAAGCAGGATAGGAATCTTTGAAGAAAAAAATCTTAAAGGTGTAGGAATACCATCCCTGAATGCCAAAAGATGGGGCGGGGGGAGGCAGGGATGTGGAAGAAAAACACTCTGAACAAGAGAATTTTGGATGCAATTCAGGAAAGAGTTTAATACCTATGTGTCATAGGTTTGACGTTGGCACAAGGCCAGTGCCCCTATGAGGATATACTGTCCCTGGTATTTGCTGTGAGATGTGACTAAAAACAGAGCAAAACAGTTTCTAATTTAGAAAGCAAAAGAAAAAGAATTTTATTACTTATAATAGGCAAAGAAGACACATACAGAAGAACATGGAAACTTTAAAAAACACTCTTCCTCCCCCCCCCACCAGTTCTCAACACAACAAAACAAACTGAAAATTCCCCATCATGTTACCACTTTTTAGACAATTAATCCTTAATCTATTACCACCCTTTCGATAATCAGTACTCAGTCCATCAAGGAGAGATAGGAGTCTTCCTTACACCACATCGTGGCCTCTTCCTCCATGTCCAGTGCTCTCACCACTGTGCATGGACCAGAGCTGCTCCTAGGGTTTTTCTTTTTAAAGATGCTTTGGTTAGTTCCAAGAAACGACAGCTTCTCAAATTTGGGACACTAGTCCCCCCCAATATTACCCCCTGGGGCTGAGGGGCCTTGAGAACAGAGCTCTTCCTCTCATTTCTGTTCACACTACTGTCCACTCTTGGCTCCAAGCCAATGCCTCTCCCCAGATGCCATTTCTGTGTTACAGAAAAGAAATGAGTCCGTCCAGGGCTATAAGAACCATCCAGCCACAAGCCACTCCATCATCTCCTCCCACCTAGGATTCTTTTCAGCATTCTCTGACAATCTTCCACTTGCACGAACTTTCATCATCTTTGCTTAGTTCTCCCTATTTTTCTTCTTCAAATTCAGGAGGATTAGCATTTATAAAGTTTCCATCATTTACGAAAAGGGTTAAAATCTTGGGCTTTGTTTCTTCAGAACTTTTACAGTATCTTTGCTGTTGGGCACTTTTCTCGCGCCACCCCCTCCCCCATACTCTTTCGGCCGTGCTGCCCAGTTACTGATATCAAATTTCAAGGTGACACAGATCACAGACACGGTTTCTCAGTCTCTCTCTCTCTCTCTGGGGGGGGGGGGGAAGGGGAAAAGAAGGGTGCTTGATGCCTCTCAAGGTCCTTGTACTCTCTCCACCCTTCCATCTTGCAGGATCTTCCTCTCCCCCTCTGTGCCCAAGGTTCCAGCCTACCTCGCCCAGACTGCATGGCTTCCCCTCCCCCGCCCAGCCAGCTGCTGGGCACGGGAGATCCCTCCGTCCTCAGGGACCGGAACCAAGAGAGAGCTTTCCGGGGAGCCCTCTGCTTTTAACCCCTTGTGTTCTCAGAGGCGGATCCTTGTCCTTAGTGGCCACACCAGGTGCCAGTCTTTAAACCTGAGCACTCATTGGTTTGACCACTGAAGTTCGAAAAAACTCATTTTTTTTCAAACTACGACACTATGGAAGAAGTGGATCTCCACTCAGGAAGACTACCAAGTCCCAAATTTGTATGGAGAGAAAATTTAAAGGGCTGAAGCCCAAATAGAACTTAATTTGACTACTGCAGTAAAAGACAAAATATTTCTATCAATACATCTGGTGAACTGGAAGACATAGATGAGGAACAGAATGATGGCCTAATAATCCAAAGGGGGAAAATTAACAATCCGCTACACCATTAAAAAACACACAAATCTATGAGGACAAATGGAATCCTCCCAAGGGTACTGAGGGAGATGGCAAAAGAGCTCATGGAGTAATTTTTAATCATTTAGCAGTAGTCCTTGCTAACCAGGACACTGGCATTTGGCCAGTGTGATGTCCTTCTACAAGGGCAGGAAGGAAGATCTGTATGGTGCTGGGACACTACAGGCCTGTCAGCCTGGGGAAAGTCACGGAGCAGATCACGCTGAGTGCCATAACATAGCACATGCAAGACAACCAGGGATCAGGCCCAGCCAGCAAGGACTTAGGGAAGGCAGGTACTACTTGACCAACCTAACCTATGACAGGGTGACCCACTTAATAGATGAGGGAAAGGCTTTGGATGTTGTCTGTCTTGACTCCAGCATAGCCTTTGACATTATCTCCCACAGCATTCTCCCAGAGAAACCGGCTGCTCATGACTTGGATGGGTGCACTGTTTAGTGGCTGGATGGACAGATCCAGAGAGTGGCAGTGAATGGAGCTACATCCAGCCAGCAGCTGGTCACAGGTGCCTTTTCCATGGCTCAGTACTGGAGCCTGTTTGGTTTAAGAGCTACTTCATTGATCTGGATGAGGGAACTGAGTATAACCTCAGTCATTTTGCAGACAATGCCAAGCTGGGTGGGAGTTTTGACCTGCTGTAAGTCAGCAAGGCTGTGCAGAGGGATCTGAACAGGCTGGATTGATGGGCTGAGGCCAGTGGTGTAAGGTTCAATAAGGCCAAGTGTCAGGTCCTGCCCTGAGGTCACAACTCCACTCAGCACTACAAACTGGGGACAGTGTCTGCAAAGCTGCCCAGCAAGGGACCTGGGAGTGATATGGTTGAGTTTGGCTGAACACAAAGCAGCAGCATGACCAGGTTGCCAAGAAGGCCAATGGCATCCTAGCCTGTATCAGCAATAGAGTAGTGAGCAGGACCAGGGCACTGATTGTCCCCCTGTAGTTGGCACTGGTGAGGACACACCTCAAGTTCTGTGTCCAGTTCTGGGCCCCTCACTTCAAAAAGGACATTGAGGTGCAGGGGTGTGTCCAGAGAAGAGCAATGGAGATGCTGGTGAAGGGTCTGGAGCACAAGTCCTATGAAGAACAGCTGATAAGACTGTGTGTGTTAAGCCTGGAGAAAAGGAGGCTCAGGGAAACTTCAACCCTGCAACTATTGGGAAAGAGGCTTTAGTGAGATGGCGTTCAGCCTTTTCTCCCAGCAAATGAGGGGATGAGAAGAAACAGTCTCTTGCAACAGCACAAGATGCACCAGTGGTGGTTTAGACTGCATTATTATAGAAATAATTCTTTACTGAAAGGGCTATCAGTTACAGAACAGGCTGCTCAGGGAAGTGGTTCAGTCACTGTTCTTGGAGATGTTTAAAGATGTGGCTTTTAAGGACATGGTTTAATGGTGGATTTGGAAGTGTTAGGTTAAATCTTGGACTTGATGACCTAAATGATTCTATGTAGATATATTTATATGGAAATAAAAATAGTCTTAATGTGTAGACACAACAGACAGATGACAAGATTTCACAGGCTGCCCTCTCTATGAATGGATCTAATTACTGGAGGTAAATAATAAGATGATTTCAGAGGAAAGTTTACTACATTTGTACTGAAAGGAGATTATGAAAAAACAACAAAAATCAAAGACATTATTTACATGGCCCTTATTTTCACAGAACTGGTAATACTTACATTGAAACCATGGTCCATCCTGGCCGTACAGTTACTAACTGGAATCCTTTTATTATAATAATTTAACACAATTATATCTGTCGTAGTTTGGAAAGAATGAGTTTTTCAGAACTTCAGTGGTCAAACCAATGAGTGCTCAGGTTTAAAGACTGGCACCTGGTGTGGCCACTGAGGACAAGGATCCGCCTCTGGGAACACAAGGGGTTAAAAGCAGAGGGCTCTCCGGAAAGCTCTCTCTTGGTTCCGGTCCCTGAGGACGGAGGGATCTCCCCTGCCCAGCGGCTGGCTGGGCGGGGAGGGGAAGCCATGCGGCCTGGGTGAGGTAGGCCTAGAACCTCGGGCACAGAGGGGGAGAGGAAAAATCTTACAGGATGGAAGGGTGGAGAGAGTACAAGAACCTGGAGGCGTCAGACAGCCTTCTTTTCCCTTCCCCCCCCCCCTTTCCCCGGAGAGAGAACTGAGAAACCGTGTCTGTGATCTCCGTCACCTTGAAATTTGATATCAACAACTAAACAGCACGGCCGAAGGAGTATGGGGGGGGTGGCGCGAGAAGAGTGCCCAGCAGCAAAGATACTGTGAGAGTTCTGGGGAAACAAAGCCCAAGATTTTAACCCTTTTCGTAAATGATAGGAAACTTTATAAATGCTAATCCTCCTGAATTTGAAGAAGAAAGATAGAAAGAATTAAGCAAAGATGATGGAGTAAGAATGCTGAAAAGAATCCTAGGTGGGAGGAGATGATGGAGTGGCTTTGGCTGGACTCTTTTGTATAGCCATGGACGGACTCATTTTTTTCCTGTAACATAGAAGCTGTATCTGGGGAGAGGCATTGGCTTAGAGCCAAGAGTGGACAGTAGTGTGAACGGAGATGAGAGGAAGAGCTCTGTTCTCAAGGCCCCTTGGCCCCAGGGGGTAATATTGGGGGGGACTGGTGTCCCAAAATTTGAGAAGCTGTCGTTTCTTGGAACTAACCAAAGCATCTTTAAAAAGAAAAACCCTAGAAGCAGCTCTGGTCCATGCACAGTGGTGAGAGCACTGGACATGGAGGAAGAGGCCACAATGTGGTGCAAGAAGGACTCCTATCTCTCCTCAACGAACTGAGTACTGATTATCAGAAGGGTGGTAATAGACTAAAGATTAATTATCTAAAAGGTGGTAACGTGATGGGGAATTTTCAGTTTGTTTTGTTAGGTTGAGAACTGGGGGGGGGGGGGAGGAAGAGTGGTTTTTTTTAAAGTTTCCATGTTCTTCTGTATGTGTCTTCTTTGCCTATATAAGTAATAAAGTTTTTTTTCTTTCGCTTTCTAAATTAGACACTGTTTTGCTCTGTTTTTGGTCACATCTCACAACAGATACCAGGGACAGTATATCGTTATAGGAGCACTGGCCTTGTGCCAACGTCAAACCTTTGACAATATCACATAATTTTATATTTGCAAATAATTAAAAATAATTAATTAATAAGAAATAGAGAGTTCAGGGCTGTTTTTTGCAGTTAAAATGAAAGTGCAGAGACTAAATGAAGTCAGATCCAAAAACATTTTAGACATGGATATGTGTTATGTCAACCATGAGAAACATGACCTTCCTGTTTCACAGGACAGTCCAGAAGAAGTTGGTTTGATCAGTGTAGTGGTTCCTAATGTAACTTCCTTGTCCTATGTGGTAGACCACATACTCTGGGACTGAAGTCGGGAGGGTCAGTGTAAAAATTCCAGCCTTACCAACTTACCGTGTCTAGCCTCTAAGGATGTAGGGCCTCTTGTGTTTCTCCCAAGGTGTTCCTGAATTCTCCTTTTCCTCCCCAGGGTTTTGTTTGAGATCTCTTCTGAGTCTCTCTGGATTCTCATCAAGTTTCTTTAGTTTCTCATCATAATCTCTTCATCTGGGTTACCTCTTGTAGGTAGCTTCTGTGTCTCTCTTGAGAGACCCTGGACAATATCTATTACAGATTGCTAGAGAATGCCTGGTTCTTGCATTCAAATTCTCTCAGTATCTCATACTTGGCTCTTGCCTCACTGCCATTCCAGTCTGCCCTTTCTGAAAGTATCTCCACACTTTCTCCATCACACTTTTACAACTTTCACAGCAGTTAACAAGTTATTTACTTGTAATGGTTACCTTACACTTCTCTGTTCTTTCGTAGCTAAATTTCAGCCAGGCCCAGCCCATATTACCTGATACAATCTAGCCATTACTCTATTGACAATCCTGTAACTCTTCCTATATGTTAATTTCATGTAATCATGTTTCAGTCATCCCCATGGCTTATGCAACTGAGTAGATTTCCAGCCATCCTGTTGATATTTCTACTGTGATTAGAACCATTGTTTCTTGGAGGCAGACTTGGAGAATGGGTTATTATAATCAATTTCCCAACAAACTTCACCAAGCTTGTGTCTTGGAGTTGTCAGCAGCAGCAAATACAATTCAGGCACCCTGAAAACAAAGGCGTTGTTTGGTCTAATCTTATCACTGAACTAAATATACCAGGTGCAGAGCACTGAAGTCACCACATTATGGCTAGATTGTGCATACCTGGTTTGAAGAGGAAGAGGCTCAAGACAGGAAATCACATGCTGCAGAAAATTGGATTGTACGTGGTCATCCCTTCAACATATGAACATTTTTTTCAGTAGGACTTCTATTTGCTTCATTTCAGATCAACAGCTTTGTTCAACTGTTGCGATTTCCTTCCTTGCTTTCTTCTTACCTTCTTACTGGGGCCTCCAGAAATAAATAATGAGAGAAAGCAATATGAAGTATTTTATGTGGGATCATTGCAGGTTATTAAAAAAGAAAAAAAAAAAGTATGAAAGCCAGTTGAATCTCCTTTTAATTTCCTTCACCCCTAGCACAGACCAGGAGTACAGACAGTTCTGTTCCAAATTTGTTTCATTTTACTCTCTCTACAGGGAGATAGTAGAGTAGTGTGTGCAGTGAGGTCTTTGTTTATTTAAAATTCTGTTAAGACCTTGCTTGTTTCGCTCAGGCACTACTTGAGGTACCACCCAAGGACAGCAAGAGTAACTTAGAGCAGCAGAGGACCGAGTCCTCCAGAATACAGCTTAGCACTGTGGCAGTGTTGAAATGGAATCAGAGCCTGGAAAAAAGATATCATTTGTGGACTCCACCAACATTGCCACATGGTTTTTGTGTTGCCAGCTTAAGCCATGACATCAAGATAAAATGCAAAACTCAATGGGATGCCAAGGAGAAGCACACAAATGTGTCATCCTCCAAGCAGTAACCATTTTCCTCAGTGTACGGATTGAGGCCATGTTCTTTGAGAAGCTGAAAATGTCTGGTTTGAACTTTTGCACTTAATTCAGCCCTGTGCTTTGCACCCTGTCTCTGAAGGCTTAATTTCAAAGTAAGACAATAATCTGTTATTGACTTCAGAAACCATGGTGATGTCTATACTTTCACAAACCTAAATGATTTTCCAATTATGGAGAGAACTGTGAAATGCAATCTTGGCCACTAAAGCTCTCCTACACATCATACAGATGCTCACAGCTTTCACCATGCTGTGAAATACTCATCAAAATAGAAGCTTAATTAGCACCTCTTACAAAGACTGCAAAAAGTGACTCACCAGTGTTATGCTGTTAGCAGCAATAACTGGATTCCTTGGACACCATCAGGAATATCATTCACACATGCACCCATGTCAGCCCTTGTAAAGGTGCATATTATCAAGAGAATGAGTCAGAGTAGAACTGAGACATATGAGTTTCCAGACTCCAAATTACAACCTAATGATTTTTTTTGCAACACAGTTAAGACAAAAACACAAGTTGTTCTAAAAGGACACTTCAATTATTAGCTATTCATGACAATCTAAGTACACAAGGACAATCAGAGGAAGAAAAGGGAGAGGTATATATTTTTTTTTAAAATAAACTTTTAATGTGCTATATAGGCATGATCACTACAAGATCTTCCACCTATATGCAATACTACACACTGTTAACACACTGCATTTTCACTGTACATTAAAAAATCTGGGAAGAATATTCCTTCACTGGAAAAATATCATACAATCACTTAAATAAACAAAGACAACATTACAGTGCAAACAAAATCCTGGTTTTATTTATTCTGCAATTACTGAGTATTTTCTAAAAGTCTTTTAGAAAAATAATAAAAAAACCTTCCCATGGACAACCAGTATGTTCTGAGATGATTTCCACTTGCTGAACCAAGAACCTTGATCTGATCCTTGAAGCTGTAATAAGTGGCATACTCATTTGTATGATGCATATTCACATAATTTGTATGAAGCTATGGATCCCAATCCAAAATTTGCAGACAGCAATAAAATGGCACTTGCTGGCTTCATCTGACTTTTGACCAGACCCATGATAAGAAGGTCTGGTATAATAGTTATCCCCATGAATTAAAGACAAAGTGCTTAAGGAAGCCAGACAAGACCCTGGTAATGATGCTATTGGTTTCTATTGGTAATTGCTGTTAGACAGAGTATGGGCATATATTTTTTTTCCCTTTAAAGAAGAAAAACAGACCATGGAACAGCAATTATGCCAGATTCAACATGCAAAAGAAGAAATATGACATATTTCTGTTCCAAAGGACATGATAGTGTTGTTTGAGCCCACAAAGGCCAAGATTCAGAGCAGATGTCACCTGATTCCTAATCTGTGTGAACTCTGCCATCTTCATAAACTCCTACTCTGGTCAGAGAATATACTAACTTAAAAGTGCCTGTATGCTCTTGTCAGTTGGGTGATGTTAGGAGAGTAAAGACTTTAGGGAATAAAAAAAACAGGTAGGTGAGTACATGAAAAGGGGATGTTTGTTTTCACTTGGAGAGGAAAGCTGTCTCTTTGTCCTCCATTGTGTCACCCTCCTCGGAAAACTAGAAAACCTATTTCAATGAAGCTTCCAATTCTGGGTGAGACAGACAGTTTGACCCACTACCATTGCTGCACAGAATGACACTGGGCTCTTCACATCACAGATCAACTTCCATTCAATCTGCATTGGATACCATATAAAGAATAAGGCAGGCTTAAAAGGAAACAGAATATTTAGCACCAGTGACAGTATATGGGTCATCCTTGAGGTTCTTACCAGATTAGACAATACCATGAAGCACTACTTTTACAGGCAGTAAGTGGTTATTCCATTACAATTTTCAGATTTGCACTTCTTTCTAAGCATACATAAAAAAACAGTAGTAGCTAAGAAAGCTGAATTAAATAGCACACAATTTCACAGTCCTATTGCTGTCTGTAAAATACATAACCTGCATATAACCAGTTTGCTACTATACCAGCTGATGGGTTAATGCACAACATTCTAGATGTATGTGGGAGATGGCACAACATGAGGACTATAAGGCTATAGATTCCCCAGTTCCAGCTTGTGTACAATTATAATTTTTCACTTATCTCACTGAATGAGCACACAGAGCATGTAGAAAGTATGTCCCAAGTCGATGGGCACTGAGTTGGCAGGACTAAGTTACAGAGCAGCTTCCACAGTGCTTCTGGCTGACAGTGACTGAAATACAGCAGGAGGCAGGCTTCTGCTCATGGTGAAAAAGAGCACTGGTCAGAAGATATGTGCCAACGGGGCTGTGCCTTAAGAATGCCTTGCCAGACCAGAAAAACAAATTCTGCTCTGCTTCATATTGCAGTTCTCACACCTAAAAAAGCCATCATGTGGAAAAGCAGTGTGATACGCACATTAGCCTGCTACATCAGTAGGACGGCTGTTTGATCTAGATGAATGAGCAAGTGAAGATTTTGCCTACTAAAGCTTTATAAAAGCCTTTGACCACCCTCATGCATAAATACTAACCCACATATCGAAATTACTTATCCTAACTACTTAAAACATTATGGTGTAACTGCCCCAAACAGAAATAGCTGCCTGTACCTACAAATGAAACTTGCAAATGAAGACAGTAAACATTAAGAGATTATTGTACCAAAAAGGATAAAAATATATAACAAACTACTGTTTAATTACATCCCCTATTCATAAGTAATTGACCATGATTTGCTCTCACAAAATTATTTTAAGATTGCGTGTCTAATAGAAGTTCAGTATTTGACTACCCCAAGAAACTGCATTAAAAAAATCCCAAACCCATCAAACTATGTGACCCGAGCCAGACACTTGCCTGCTAAGCAGCTCCTTCTCAGGTCCATCAAGAACACCCTAGGGTCCCTCAGAGTAAGGTTACTCTTTCTCATGGAGAAGTTTCTCAGGGTAGCAAGAGAATAAAAATTGGTTTTTTACTGCTGAGAAGAACTTGTTAATTCTTCTCAAAACATGAAGGAAGAACTTTTGTTGGGAAGCACTTTCATTTACATAGAAGTTCTGGGAAGGTTATATGCTCTCCCTGTACTAAAATAAGTGTTCTTTCTCTTACGCAGCAGTATAGTTCTAGAGGCATACTGCAGCACAAGTGTATGACACATACAGTCCTATAAACAACTCTGCAGAGAGCCCACACTCACAAGACTAAAGGCTGCCTCTCTCCATCATAGACTCAAGCTCTGAGTTCTGGCAATGAATTCTGTGCAACCCAGCTTATCCTTCACCTCCCATCCACAGGAAGGGGTGAGACTAGGTTATTAGAGAGTCCGTACAGCCACAGGGTAGAGCAAGGACAAGTGTTCTGCTCCTTTAATAGGCAGCTTTTTTGTAGTGTAGTAGTGGATGACCTCAGGAACACTGTCGAAGGGAGGGCTGTTCTGACCCAGGATGTATTTCTCTTTGGTTTTCGTCAGCTTCATATGCATAAAACCTTGACTGCTCCTGCAAGGAAAGCAAAGCGTAAGTTCATGCTTGTGCACAGGGAAGAGGGGTGCAACACCACCACAGATTCTCCTTATGACAGGGAACAAAATGCCAGTAGTTGCTGGGTGACAGGCCAAGACAGTGGCCAGACTGACAGTTTCCAACTGCTAGTTGCAAACCCCCATGGACAGGTCACCACAAAGGCAGCCTAAGGTAGTATTTTGTGTTCAGCACCTCTGCTGCCTTGATCCACATGCAAGGCTGTCTCACACAAAGTGATCCAGAGGTGTGCCAGAAGACAATCCATTTCCTCCCCATGGCCCCCTCTCTCCAGCACCTTCAGTATTTTCCTGTGAACACTTATACTCACTATAGCCAGTCATTACTTTTGGACCCAAATATTTGCAGTGTTGGCCTGTCGGAGGGTCCCTTCATAGGCACAAGCAGGCCACAAACCTTGCTCAGCTAGGCAAGACAAGACCTGTCCTGTTCAATCCTGTGGATACCTCAGGGCAGACCTTACACATTCCACCCTGACAGTAACTGTCCAGAAAACATCTCTGTGCATAATCTGCTGGCTTCAAGTGGGCTAACTACTCCAGGTGAGCATGTTCCCAGAGTTCATGGCATAATACTGCACTAGACTGAGCACTATACTGAGCAAAGACCCTGCTGTCCTTGGTCTTTCTGCAGGTAATCCCTTTGAGGGAAGGCTCATGATTATGCAGGCAGGAGAAGAGTGTCATGGAACTCAAGGAACTGCCCTGCCTTCTCTTTGTAAAGCAACCCATCCAACATAATTCCACTCTGATGGATAGCACCCACACTGCCATATGGCACCAGAGATAAAGCTGGCCTCAGCTCTTCCCAGAAGTGACCCTCAGTGTCTGCTGTCTTAACATAACATACAGGCTACTTGAAGAGTGTAGAGTTCAGCTAGGGCAACACAAGTGCAAAGAATAGCTCCTACACATCAAGATGTTAAATGAGGCATAGAAGGTTTTCACAGCTTGTTTGATGTCCCAATCCCGAACCTTCTGGCTACAAGCCATTGCTTCTTCTAGGTGTGTCCAGGGGCAGACAGTACTGTTAAAACTAGAGTTGGTCTGTGTCAGCAAAGAAACCTGATTCAAGATGACACAAAAAGCTGCAGCAAGAAAACTAATTATGCTAAAAACAGCTTCTCTAAAATCTGTGATATTCTAGTTAGCAGGTGCAGCATTCCCTTTGTAAGTGCCTGTATCATAACCAAGCCCATATCTTTCAGATGTATTAAACAATTCTCTGATGAAGAGCCTTTCTGGTACTCAGAAACCACTGCAGGCATTGTAATTTTGGATCTACATGCTTAAAACCTTGTTTTAAATATCAGGTTCTTAGTGGGAAAATATATATTTCAATTCATAATTGGTGTCTAAATTATTTACCTTAAATAAAAGCAACATCTTCAAATACTTATTATGAGGACAGATGTATTTCTCTCTTTCTTCAGTTCACTATGAATCTGCTTTGCTACATAATGACTTGAAAGTGTGTAGATACATTAATGGAATCACAGGCACATGCTAATTTCAGAAGTATGGCAAGGACTGCAGAACAATCTTTTAAGTGCACTTTAGTGCAGAAAAGAAAAAGACACAAGCCCTTTTTTGAAGAGGAAGACAATGCACATAGTATGAACAAATTGTTTACAAGCCATGTATTCATGACAGACAGCTGCTGCTTCCACAAGAAGGACCTATGTATATATTCAGGTTTGTAGCACATAGTCAATGAGCTTACACAAAAAGAATCTCTGCTATATATCCTGACAGGTGAGCCTTCTGGAGGGCCACACTTTTTTTTTTTTTGTTTGTTTGTTTTTGGGTTTTTGTGGTTTTGTTTGTTTGTTTTTTGTTTTTGTTTGTTTGTTTGGGGTTTGTTTTGTTTTTGTTTTTTTTGAGGGTGAGGGAAAAAGAATGTGAGCTTAAAGTTATGAATAGCAGGCTAATGGAACATAGATAAGGCAAATCTATAGCTTCTGCCCTTGTGATGGAACAACCCCAAGCAGCAGTGCAAGCTGGAGCACAACGGGCCAGAAAAGGAACTATGGTAGGGAGGACACATGGTGGGAAGGAGAATGATTCAATGTTCTTCCCACAAAGGCCTACTGCAGAGGTTCCACAGCAAAGTGCAGGCAGCTGTTGGAAGACAGCGACTACTTCTACTAAGCGCTCATGAGGGCTGCATCCGTAACTGGTGAGAGGTGTGTCCCATAATTAAAAGAGACATCAACACTGGAGCATATCCAGAGCAGGACCTCTAAACTTGGTCTGGGGATGGGAATACCTAACATATGAGGACAGGCTTTGGGGAATTATGCTGGTTTAGTCTCCAGGAGAAGAAAAGGTGAGATGGAGGGCATCAGGATGCAATCACCCACTGCCTAACAGAGAGTTACAGAGAAAACAGAAGTTTCTTGGTCAAAAAGCACAAGCTGCAAGGGAGTTCCCATGAGACACATGGATTTCTTCCTCATAAAGAGTCCTAGAGCCCAGGAAGCAGAATAAGGCAGTTCAGAAGGGTTTCATCCTCACAAGTTTTCCAAAGCATTCAGCAACCTGATAAACACGTACTGCTTGGAGCAGGGGATTGGCCTAGTCATCTCCAGGGTCCATTCACACTAGATCTCTCTAGGCAACCAGAAGGTATGTGAAACTGACTTCAAAGCTTTGCAGTGTCTCCCACAAATTTTACTTCATAAAAGAGTAGAACTAAAACACAAGAACATTCAGCCAATTAACTGGTTTTGCTTACTGCTAGTGTTTGCAGACAATACCACACTGCTAGTGACAGACATGATTTCTATCCTGGCTACTTTTCTGGATGTCCAGAACTCTTTAAACTGAGCATTATTTCAGGGTAACCAGTGGATGAAAGCAAAGACTATGTTTTCAAATATTTTCCTCCTTCACTCCCTTTCTACCCTCTTTTAGTTTCCAAAAATTACACTGTGAATGTGCTATCTCTGCCCTCCCTGTTTCAAATGAACTGTCACTGGTAGCAAGTAGACCTACCAAAACAGATGATTCTCATCTTCTATAATGTAGAACAAAGTAAGTCGGAAGAAAGTCAACTTAGCACCTTGAAATCATGCCCTTGAATCAAACACCTTCAACTATTCTGTGAAACTTCATATCTACACTAAGAATTTTTCTGTGCTTCTCACCTTCTCTAATTGTCCTTAAAATCTGTCTCAGTTTCTCCTCTTCTGGTATGCCTGGACTCAGAATCAGTGCCTTTAGTAACAGGTAAGGGCAAAATGCATCTGCACTTGATTAACAGCACCAGTGCTGCTAGACCAGTCACTAGAATTACAGGGACTATGTCAAAAAGGAACCTGGAAGTCATACTCCCTCTTTCTCTCCTCCAAACACTTTCAATTAAGCTCTGATTTTAGTATGCAAAGAGACTACTGAAATTTCAGGTAATGATGGGGGAAAAAGTTTCATGGTTGAAGTGATTGTAAATAAGTTTCTGCTTAGTTTTTGAGGCACTGTTGGAGTCTACCTGAATAAGTGCATGACTGAGTAGTCCTTGTTTTGGAATGCCTATTTTTCAGCTCAGCAATAACTATTAGAACCTGTCAGGCCCAAGGTTTTCAAAGAAAAGAACCTAAATAGTTATCCCAAGTTCACATATATGAACACTGATGAGAACCAGTGCCTTGAAGAGACAAGACATACACATTTTGCAAGAGAAGGTGCTGGGACCTAAATTAAGGTATGTGATATTGTTATTGTGTGAATTCTGAATGTCATTGTGGTTTTTCCAAGGTTGCAATAACTCCTCACCACATTTTCATTCAGTTCAGTGAAATCAGTGACAAAACAGCGAGAGATAATACTAGAGACAATATTTTATCCTCCTGCAGCCAATATTCTATACTTTCTTTCCTTTTTGCAACCATTCCCATGAGTTTCAAATTACAGAAGAAAATTGCTAATTGCTGATCCCTGCACCAAATTTCTTTGGAACTCTCAAGCATAGATGTTTACACAGTCACAAACTTGATACATAATTAATAGTCACTCACACCTTGTTTAAAATGTTTGGCAACACAACCGTAACACCAAGAGACTTTGAACGGCAACTTCCCCAGATATTTTCTTTCAGTTTTCAAAACCCAGTGAGGATGGGAAAGGAATTGGGCAGAACATGCTTTTTTGATCTTATGCAAGAAGTGTGATAAAAGCAGGTTTAATAAATTAGATATTAAATCTAGCATTTTTTTCCAGGAAATATTAATGGCTTTGAAACATGATTCAGTGCTCACAATCGGAACATTTGGCCAAGTCTTCTGAACCCTATTTTTGCTGAAGAAAGCACTGTTTTTTCAGAACAGGTTTTCTGCATTTATTCTGATGAAACACAACCTGCACAAAGAAAAAAGTAACAACTTTGCAAAAGCATCAGAAAAAAAATCTAACAATATAGGACATACGTGTTGTGTTATTTTTCATGATTTTCCATTTCATAATTTTAATTTGTGTTAACTACTGTTACTTTGAACAAAGCCTATAATGTCTCACATCAATGTACAGAAACGATAAAATAAAATAAAGCCTCCTCCAAAAAATAAAGACTCACTACTTAACCCCGGACCAAAAAGAAAATTTTAAACATCACTTACTGGAGGCTGGCCTATGAACTGGTTTTCCTGTTTCAGCTTTTTCAAACACACTGTACACAACACCTTCATTTTATGCCTGGCAGACACTGTCTCCATAATAAAATAAACAGTGTCTCTTCCCCTACAAACAAGGTGTAGAAATGTTCATTTGCACTCAATGTGTGAATATCACTACTGAGCCCGGGCTCCATTCTCTATAACCACTTCCCATTTGCTGCTTTAAAGGTAGTGAGTATCTTCAGCTTGTTGGATTTTCCATTGAAGTGACAGAATCCATGCCTTCTGCTAACAGCCAGGACCCTATCATTATGTTTTAGGCTAACAACAGACTAGTAATACACTTTGAAATATTTTTCTTCAATTGTTAATTTAGAGACACATCAAAAATCCCATGACCTCTTTGTAACTTATGCTGACAGGAAGAAACTTGTAATTTTAACAAGTTACTTCCAAGAACAAAAATCAACAGAAAGGTGCAAGCACAGCATTTATCCAGAACCCAGAACTACCTTGAGTTTATATACTCAACTTTGGAAATCAGGACCATTTCTACAGACTGTAATGACAAAAAAACCCACAGCTTGCAGTTTCCTTTGCTATTCAGGGAAACCACATGCCTGTTTATGAGTCCACAGGATCAGGATGTCAAAAGGCACCACCCTCTCTGAATTCAGCTCTGTACTTCCAGTGGCTATGATTGTGCAGGAACTATCGTTAACGTTTTTGCTCACAGACAACGCATTTAGTTAACTCATGAGATAATCCTTATCTAAAATGAAGAATAGTCACATTTCCCAAAATTGAAATGGGAGTCAGGAAATTAAGTGGTGTGAGCACGGTGCACACTGCTGCAAGAGCCCTGAGAGGGAGAAATCCTGACAGAAAGGACTACCTAGCAGAGCCCAGCTGGCATCTGGTCTTCACTGAGCAAGACTGAAACATGATAACCCCATCCTGAGATCCTGTTCTATTGCTACATCAGGAAGGCACCTCTGTGAGTTTGATGGTCACTGAAGTAACTGCTGAACACCTAAAACTTTTATAAGTACAAAATGCCTCTCCCTCTTTCATTTGCACATCCACCTTTTTCACCATTTTACTTGTTAATAAAGAACAGGTCTCAGACAAGGAATTTTAAACTAGGCATTTCAATAGCAGCCAGGAATTTCTGGTTACAGCACAGTTACCAGGAGTATGGGTCTCCAATTTTTACCCAGCCATCTGCAGTTGTAATTGTGTTTAAAGAAAGAGTAGGTGGGTATGAACAAGCCAAATATTTACGACCCTGAAGGAACACAGAGAAGAGGAAATACAGGGAATAATACAGGACTGACAAAGAAGATTCAAGAGAATGTACAGCTCACCCCCATGCCTTTGGGATCATTTTATTTTTGGAAGATAGATAATTTTCTTTCCCTCTTCTGCTGTGCAGAATTTAAAGAATGCTGACAAAGAGGCTTAACTCTTTGGACCCCAACCCATAGAAAGGTGCTTTTAGCTTCAAACACTTGTCACTAACAATACCAATTCCTTGTTTCTAACTGAGATGAGCCATATAAATGTATTGTGTACTTCAATAAGACCTTCTCTGATGCCCCAGAGATAGCTAATCCACATGCATTTAAATTTCACTGGGTAAACTACACCACCTCGAAGTGACAGACATCGACATGAGCATCTTAATCTCAATGACTTTTATACACAGATTTTAATTCCGCAATGAAGCTATTTTCACACTCATTTCATTATATTTGAATAAGAATTTTTGGAATTTGAATCAGACAAACACCTCATATAAATTCCCCATGCAAGTTAAACCTGTCTGGCCCTCTCAATGCCCACAAAACACAAAAAGGTTTCCTGCTATTGGAAAAAATGGTCTCCAGAGATCTCTTCATTATGCAATTCAGTTATATTAAAAGAAAACGAGCAAGTTCTACCATCTTTTCACTTTTCAAATACAGGTAATATTTGGGTAGATTCTCAGTGCTGTGTTTTGGGACACAATCTTCTGTTACTAGAGAAAAGAAAACTCAAAAAGTAGAGTGAAGTGATTTGGTTTGGTGTTTGCTTTCTGTTTTGTTTTTAGAAAAAGCTTGTCACATGAAACCGAAGAATGGATTTTAAATCACTGTTAATCTTGGTACAAAATCAGGGTGTGATTCTTACTTTTTCCCCGAAGCAGAAATTTAACAAAAAACAAAAACAAAAAAACCCCAACAAAACAAAAAAAAACCCCAACAAAACAAACAAACAAGCAAACTGACTCACACATGGTAGTAAAAGTCCCTAAGAAGCACAAACACATTTAATAGACAATGGGAACATGGTAGTTCTGTGCAAAGAGACTATTAAAGGATATTAAAGGCATGAACTCAGCTGTTCAAAACAGCAAAATATGATTTTAGCTGTCACCTTTTCTTCTGGAAGTTGTGCTCTGGATGAATAACAAGAATTACCAGGCTGTTGCAAGAATAAAGTGAAATACTTTTAAAAAAAGGTCATATTCCAAGACTTTGAATTTAAGGGAAAATTTAAGCCTGAGGGAAAATTTATTCCAAAGCTTGTGCCATTAATGCTTCAGTGTTTGAAAATATGTAGAGGACACATAAACTGGAGAATACATACATCAAATTAAAAGAGAGATAACAGGAACTAAACCACAATTCTAAAGCAAATGTGTTCCTACTCAAGGCAAACCTCTACATTACAGAGAGATCCCAAAAATAACTGCAGAGGAATAACATAAAAAAAATGTAAATAAATAAACATATTTAAAATACACTCCTACAAAATATTTTTCTACTCAAGTCCTAGAATGGAATTTTAAACTTATAAAAAAAGGGATCATCCTTGGTGCTATTTATAAAACTGTTTGTTACAACCAGGTATCACCACCATCCCAGCAGTAAAATGTATTTTCAGAAAGACCTGTGAAGAAACGGCATAAAATCCAAACTGGCAGGAGTAATGCTAGTGAAAAGGGCAAGTCAGCCTGTACCCCAGACTTACTTGGAAGTTTAGGTTCCACATCAGACCCTAGCCTGCATGAAGGAAAGAAACGAAACATTTCTCTTTGCATCTGAACAGCCTATACCAAGGTCAAGGGGCTTTTTCTCCTGCACAGTAAACCTTGACAATCTTCATCAGCTAGAAAAGGAAGTGAACTTATTTTCCTGTCATGGGTGGGAGAGTTGGGCAGATGATCTTTGATCCTCCCTTCCAACCCCAACTGTTCTATGAATCTGTTTTATGGCATGTTGAAGACAATATCTGTAATGTACTCTGCTCAGCCTAAGCTAGGTAAGGCAAATTCGGAGCAGCACTAAGAGTAGAATACTGTTCATTACCTAATTCTGTAGATCTTTCATCCTCAATCCTGAGCTTTTTACTTCGAAGAACTGTAGCAATGCTGTACAGGTTTACTCCAGTAAAGCATACAAAACAAAAAGAATAAAATCCCCAAACGATACAGTTCCTTATTCAGCCTAGAGCAGAAGCAGCAGGAGCATTTCAAATTAGAACCACAAAAAAAATTATTCCAAGTTTATTCAGTTAAGTGGACACCAAATGAAGACTAAAAATCTCTTAACATCCCCAGACAGGAAAGGTATTAATTCAGTGACTGTAACTATACATCATGCAGTCCTAAACACCTTGGAGTCCTTTGGAGCTAAAACAGTGCAGCAACAAACTGCATAATTTTCTTGTATGGCACCAGAGAAGTTACGGCTTATAAATACATTTACTATGTTTTACTAACAAGTACTTACTTCAGTGAAAGAGAATAGTCATGCTTGCTTGTTTGACTATTTCTTACAAGGTAGCTACACTCCTTACATAAACGTAACAGGTTTTCTGCATCTGTCCGACTGATTGCTCCATGATACCATCTAGAAAAAAGCAGAGAGGTTAATACACACACAAATAACCCCACTCATACTGCTTTCACTGCTTCATTTTTTAAGGTATTAATTGTTACCAACAGCCCACGGATACCTTTAAAATCTAATATATAATGGATAAAAAGCACTAGATGAAGTTACTACAAAATGTGGAGGCTTGTAGTTCCTGTGCGCTGAGGGGAGAAATTCAGATCAGGAAACCACACAATAAGATTAGCGTACATGTTTATGTAAGAAATTCCCTTTAGAGCAACAGATTATAATCTGTCTTGCAAACAGATCCATGATATACACATTTGTCCTATTTCATCCCTGGGATATATCAGTTTTTGAACTAATATAAAATAAAGAGAACACCAGAACAAAGAGCTAGAAGACTACACATGGAGAATATGAACAGATAACAGAGGAAAAGATTTGCCAAAATAAATCTTTGAAAAAGGAGAAGAGTGATAAAGTGTGAAGATATATCAAAAAGGCACATTCTAAACAAAGCTGTTCTGGCAACCTTGAGAGCTTTTTATAAGTCTCTGGTGGATCTGTGGAGTGGATGTGAAAAATTCAGGGAAAAAAAGGGGATGGGAGAGGAGGGGAGGGGATGGGAGGAGGAGGGCAGGGCAGAGCAGAACAGGGGAGGGCAGGGGAGGGGTCATTCATTAAACTAGTCATTGCAAACAAAGAAGCTTCTCAGTGCATGCTGCAGTGTATCAGCTTTCAAAATCATAGACTCCAGAAGTAAGTGCTTTGACCCCTTCCTAAGTTTCCAGAGCAATGCAATGTGTCTGGCCTGTACTGTGTCAAACATGATCTCTCTCTCACTGCAATTGCCAGATGCACTTTGAAACACTATGTGACATTACCACATCTGCCTAAGCAAGACAGTGAACACATCAGAAGTGCTCTCTGTCTGTTCTTACCAGGAACTGTTGTTTGCTTTGTGTAAAAGAGTGGTATTCCATTTGTTCTTACAATAAGGAAAATGTTACAATTAAAAAATAGGTGAATAAAGACCAGATAAATCTCTTTGACAGAAATCATGCTCTTAACTACCTTGCGCTGATGTCTCCTTTGTCAAATCTGATGAAAGGGCTAAAAAAAAAAAAATGTTGGTGCCCAAATTAAAAATTCATTGTGTCCTTGATTAAAACCAAAGTCTGCATTAGGGGAACTAAAAAGAGGTTATATTTTTATATTGTCAAGACAGACTAGAAAGGGAGGCCCTGATGGCTTCATCACTTCACAAATAAGATGGAGACAGAGATGCAAATGATTTCAGGCAGTCTCCTCCTCATCTCCCATTAGATATTTACCAGTGAAGGATATTTCTTAACAAGCAATTTAAAGATTGCCTTCTGAATGTGAGGGAATAATATCAACACAAGTGTGAATCAAGAAATAGATTTGGGAGAATTTTAAAACTTTTCCTATTAGCTACAATTATCTTTATTTTCTCCCAAAGGGCCAACTAAAACAGAAGTGGAATATTACCTTGCCAAAATAAGGGAGATGGAGGACTCTGATATTCAGAGAGAAATAGAAAAAGAAAATAGGGATGGTTTGAGGAAGAAAAACCTGCTTTTAAGAGTTGAAAGTAAAACAGTTGATGAGATAACATCCGATTCAGATGTGATGTCTGGAAGCTGTTTTGGCTACACCTGACAGTAAACAGCAGTATCCAGAAGTGTCATTGTTTGTGAGTCATATGTCCATGTAATTGGGACACTCTGACTGCTCCTGTTCCAGCTACCTAGGGCAATAAACAAAGTGTAATAATCAGCTTTAAGTTCCTGAGTGATTTGCTGTTCAACTGCATTGGGTCTGTTTTTCCTGGGTGTACTTATTTTTTTTAATGTCAGCATATAAGCATTTGTGAAGAAGGGTCCAAGATTCAAACATCAGTGATGTGGTCTTAAGAAAGTGCAATGACAGCTTGTGAAAGACACCAGTGCAAAAGTACAGAATAACGTGAATGTCTTCTGGATATCCTGGAAAACACAGGCACATAATGCAAACCTGAAAGCAAAATTCTAACATAATCACACACTTTGACCCTTAACAGGATCTCCTCCCTAGTTTTTAAGTACCCTGATTGTGGTTTTCAGAATGCTCTTCCTGATGTGCCTTACTTTGTCAATGGTCAGGTTTCAGCCACTAAGGGGCCACAACTCCACTGAAGACAGGACATCATCAGCAATTATACAGTAAGTATAGTAAGTTATTATAGCTTATGTAATGCACAACACCACTCTATTTCTGAGTTAGAGCAAAACAGGAAACCACCAGATCTTGATTATAAGGCTGGGAGGGATTCACTTTCAATAAGACAATGGAAACAGCAGAACACACTTTTTCTTTACACTGTTATTGCGGAAATAGAACAAATTACTTTGATTCCCCTGGGTACACGAGTTAATAAGTTCATAGTTACAGATTCCTCAGTCACAATTAACTAAAAATATTTTCTTAATATATTAACACACCTTGGTATTTTTGCCTGTTTGGGGAATATCCTAACTACCCATTCTCTTGCCAATTTATGTGCATCCTTTCCTTTAGATCTTGTATTCCTTTCTGCAAAAACAGACCCCACTTCTGCAGAAAAAGACGGAAGTGTTTGGCATGTGCTGTGGAGATGTCTCACACTACTAAAACTTGAGTAATTTGAATTATTACAAATAATCTATTGTAAAATAAATGTGAACTCTAGCACTTTCTGACACATCATTGTTAACTGTGCATTCATTTTAGGGTTTGATCCATCATACTGAAGAATGAAAAATAACTTCATGTCACTGGCATTTGAATAGTTAAGAAGGAAAAACTAGACCTGCAGTTTTCAGTTGTAACATTTAACTGCAGTTATACTAAAAGATAGAATGACACAACAACTCATAAATGAGTAAAAAAATTAGGTAACAGAAACTCACCTTCCTGCAGTTATTTTAAATGTATCTGGGACTAGATGAGCAACTTCGGTGAGCTGGAACTAGCCAGCTTGAAGGACCAAATTTACAGGTAAATTTACAGCCTTTTAGTTATCTGCCTAACAATATCAGTGACTGATTTAACAATAATGGCTGCTACTTCCTCTACTGGAGATAAGCATACAAAAGGCAGATGGTTCAAAGGCTGAGACTGATTAAATGGAACATGACAACATGCAGATGATATTATCTGTTTCAAACTTAAACTTCCAAATACTGCTTGAAAAATAGAATGTCAAAGGAAAAGCAATTTCTAGAACTATCTCCTCTCAAACACTAGGAGACGATTCCCTCCTACTAAGGATTCAAAATGTAAATTATTAATCCTCTCAATGCCACTAGCATTAAGGAACAAAGTATTCTCACAAAGTGCATACTCACATCATGCTAAATTATGCCCTCCCTCTCCAGTGCAAATAAATTCTGCCTCTAACCCAAATGACAGTTTCTGCAGTGGACTGCCATCAGGGATTCAAGGCACAGCTTCTTCACTTTACTGCATGAATCCGCCGGCTTCTCAGTGCCCAGGAACACCAGTCTAACTTTTGTAAATTGCTCCACAAGAGGATTTTATGCAGCAGGAATTCTGGCCCCTTCTCTGAGGTTGCACCATTGGTATGATACAGGATAGTGGGTCATTCCATCACACAAGCCAGTCTGTCCAAATTGTTCAAGGAAGGGTAACAATGAGGCAGGATAGGGGCTACTCTTGTGGATACCTGACATTCACTACAGGGAATTCACCCAAAACCTGAATTTGAAGCTGACAGAAGTGCATCTTAATACCACTCTTAAGTTTGACAGCACAAGGGTAGAAATAACAATCTCTTTTCTGAAAGCTGTTTAAGTGATCTTATAATTCTTTCCCTGGAGGAGAATCACAGGCAGATGCAAGGCAAATCTGATGTATTAGAAACATGCTCTACAGCCAAAAAACATATGGGATTCATGCACCTTTAAGTAGAATTTGGTTATATGTGATATACAACATTTTCTTCCCTAATGCAGTATAAACAACAAGGTTGAAAATGGAATAACTGCACACATGTGACAGATAAAATTCACTGTTCCTGAGATGAGTTTCCTGAGATGAGTTATTCCAAAATAACACTATTTTGTTCTCCCACAAAAATTACTTACACTTTGCAGGATTAGTTACAGTAGGTCTTTGGGGCTTTGGGGGTACTGAGGAGGGAAGCTGGACAGTAGGATCTGGGCACTTGCTGCTTCTGTAAGTGGGAGGCAAAGAGCTAGAGAGCAATTACTATGCTTACTTACATCTGCTTTTCCAGTTGAATAGTTGGATCTATTCTCTCTCCCAGGATCCACAAAATTCTGGACTCCCATGTTTGATGGGTTTTAAAGCCTCCTCCAGGTGCTCTTAATTGCCTGTGCTGATCACTTGAGGGAGAAGGAGATGTTTGCCGTTTCCCACTTCCATTAAACTGGGCTGCAAGATACACAAAAATTATCTCTCCAGGCAGAGTTAGCAAGGACCAAAAGAGTTTTAGCAGTTAAGAGAGGTTTTAACACCCCATGAAGAATAAACATATACTCAATAGCATTATGATGCTTTATCTACAAAGTTATATGTATCACATAAAATGTTTCTTTCTATACAGGGTACAATCCTAAAGCTCCCTAGTTTTTCCAGTAATTAGATTCACACTCTTCCACACCTTGTTACAGTAACTGCTGTTTATCTTGACATTTGATACTTTGATCCTTCAGAGATGATGCTGTTAAACAAGAAACAGTAACAAGCCTTCAGTCACCTGCCATAATTCCAAAAGCAAATAAGTGAGAACCTCAGTTTGCCTCAGGTTATGTGGTATCATCCTAACAGTGATCTGGGGGGCAAATCAGGCACCAAAAACCCATCCATCCATATCAGAAATGCTGTCAAGCAGCAAAGAGTTAACAGTACATCCACTCGCACGCTGCTGGCACAAAGTTTTTGCCTTTAAAGTCTAGGAAACAGAGATGAAAAAAGAAAAACAGCCTTTCATCATTTCTCTCACTACTACATTAACTACATTATTCCAAGAAAAGCAATACAATTTATTTTGCAAAGCTGTAACTTATTAGAGCACTGCAACATCCATAGCTAAGCACATACTAATGATGTCAGCATCCTCACTCACACTTACAGATTCCACATTTCTACAATAAATAAAATAAAATAATGAAAGGACAGAATGTTAGCAGGAACAGTGAGAGAATCTACCCACACCATATTCTTGACTCTCAATGCTTTCTATAGTTTGCTGTTTCATCAAAAACTAACGCTCCCAGCTGCAGATGATTGTATTTTAAGGTCATCTAGTGAGCATCAGACAGAGAACCTTCACTGTGTCCAGAAGTAAAAATCACAGTGCTCACAAGCAGAAACAGATCAATCAGCTCCTATGTGAGTTTCAACAGCATTCCTGGGGAAAAATGCTACAAGGAAAACTGAAGGGATTCCCAAAAAACTTACAGGCCTCGTGCATTTAAAAGTGATCATTATAACACATAGCCAAGTAGGCATGTGGGTGATATTATTAAATGTTTTAAAGCAGTCTTTTAAAGCAGACAGCTTTGATGTTTAAGTTTGAAAAGATAATGCACAGAGATATGACATATGAGGAAAGTGTTTTGGAACTGTTTTTTAAAAAGTTATTTATGCTTTTGTCATGAAGCTTAGGACACTTCCAAATAACCCCTCCACTCAGAAAAAGTAGGCACAATTTTTTTATTGCAAAATTTGTGCAATTGTATTCAATCACATTCCTAAGTATGCATGGTGGAAATATGCTGATTCATTTTATTATAAACTCAGATTTAACCTCATTACTGGATAATGAAAGCTGATTAGCATAACAAGGAGAAACATTGCATGTGGATACTTGCCTGTGATATAGAGCAGTATTATTATTTTAACTCTAAGAAAAACACCCAGATATAACTTGGGTACTTTCTGAAAATCAGTGAGCTTATTGTCACTTTCTGAACAAGGAATATCTTTCAGACACCAACAAATTCAGTTCACAAAACATACTCAGTTCTAACAGCTATATCTTTACAATACAGAATTACAGAATGGCTTGACTTGGAAGTGACATTAATGATTATCTAGTTGCAACTCCTTAAGAGCAGGGAGATGCCACTATAGGCAGTGATTTCATCCACTAAACCACATTGTTCAGAGCCACATCCAACCTCGCTTTGAACAATTCCAGGGAAGGGCCATCCCAAACATCATACAAGGCAATCTGTTCTGGTGCTTCACCCCCTTTGACTATACAACTTCTTCCTAACATCTAATCTAAATCTCTCCTCTTTTAGTTTAAAAATATTGGTTTTATCTCTATATGCCTGTGCAAGAAGTCACTAACATGATGGTAAGAGGTAGGAACTATTCTCCAAATACAAGAAACAGTTTCATTTCAGATGCTTTTGAATGTTGGGGCTTTTTCTCTGATTGAAAAGTTCAGACATGTCTCTTGACTTCTGGCCTTTTTTTTTTTCTTCTCCCCTTTCCTTTCTTCATGAATTAATTTGTCAGCAAGAAGCAGTTTTGAAGAGATATCCAAGCAGATTAAATTGACAAGTGTGATACCCAGTCAGGTACCCGCCCACCCAATGTTGTAACCAGGTCTGAGTTTTGGCTGCTATGAATCGTCTCTTAAAAAAAGCTGAAGTATATTTAGCCACTGCAGTTATGGAACTGACTGCAATATCTCACACTTTTACACTCTCCATGAGGCCTCTCTTACACTGCCCTGTAATTCCTGTCACTCCCCTGTGACATTAGCATGCCAGAACTCCCTTTTTTTAAGTCCCTCAGGTCCCAGGCAACACCGTTCCATGCAACAGCAGTAGAAGCCAGAAAAAGCCAAGCATTTATAAGTCCTCCTTCCATGAGCCCATGATTAGTGCTGAAAACTACTACCAAATGACCCTCTTGACCACTGAGACCCTCTTTATAACAGAGGGCCACATATTTTGTAAAGCAATACTAAGATTGGCTTTACAGACTTCACAGGCATTTCCTTTACCCAAAGGTTTTCTGTGCCCACATGACAGTTTGAAGAGGACAGATTTCTCACAAACTCAGTGGAAGCTAGTGTCAGCGTGACATTCTTGAATGGGCTCTCTGATGCCCATGCTATCTTCTATCTATCCAGTGGGCTCTCCCTGGTGTTATGTCCTTTTCTAGCCAGACTTGTGTACCTGGAAGCTACTGTCATCCTGCTGCCTTGCCAATCTCAACACTTCTGGGCAAACCAGTCTGCCCAGCTCAGCAGCAGTTCTAACAAGACCTGCTCACTTCTCATAAAAGCCATCAAAAACACATTTTAGCTTCAGCTGTGCAGCTTCCAATAAAACAACCTCTAATCTGTTTGTGAAAGGACTCCAGCTGCAGACAGTCAAAATGCTGCATTTTAATTCTCCTACACCAAGATGCATCTTATAGCACAGCAAAATCCATAGGCTATGTACAGCTTGCACCCCAGTGCCGTGCCAGCTTGACAGCAGCTCCAGGCTGGAGATAAACAGGTTTTAGTTATGCTTCAGCAACAAATCTTGAAATCATGGCAGAAGAACAATTTTATTTCTTCAAAGACTTGCACAAATAATTAGTTTCATGATAATTCTAGTGTTTCTTGCCATTTTGGTTTGTTTCTACAGTCTTTTACCTGGTAAATCAAAAACATTTTCTGCAAAAGTCTCCATGTCTGCAATTCTCATCACAAACGTCCGTTGTTCTCTCCAGATGAATTTCTCAAAATAGGAAAGTTTCAGCAGAGAGTCCCTCCAGATCTCCACAGTTCCATGTAATTGGGAGATGGTAATTGCGGGCAAGTAAAGTGGGACTTACCCATTGCTATGCTTTTTAATAGTTAGACCAACACTGCACTTTTCAGAAAAAAACACATCAGTTAAGAACTGAAAAAACCCTTTCATGGGCTACACTATGGAACCACTGAGTAAGTCAGAACAGCACTTCATACATATCAGCAGAGGGTCAACACTTATCCATTGCAAACTTTTCACCATTTCAAACTTCAAAGCTGTACCTTTTCTTTCCTTATTTTAAACATTAACTGCTCCTAGGACAAAGATGAATTCTAGAGACACCAGGTGAAACAGCACCTTGCAACTGTTCTTGGAGCCAATCCTTAGACATTTCTTTGTGACAAATAACCTTGTACCTAAAACAATCTAATCTATAATGAATGGCATATGTAATGTGAGAAATCTAATTAATCTCAAAAAGTGTTTACTCTTCTTATTTTAAATAAGATTTATCCATGCTGAACCATGGTAAGTAATCCAACCATATCATAATACCATTTAATTAAATCTCTCTTTAGTCTATTAATTCTGTAAAGCAATATTTTGCTCTGTGTGCTTTTGTAACTGCATAATACTTGAAAGAAAAATTACACATAAGCCAATCATAAAATCTTGTATTGGACTGACCTTGTTAATTTAGTTACATGTAAAAAGTGAAAAGTAGATATAAAGAAAAAAATTGACGAAACTAAGATTCTTTATTTTAAAACAACTCAGAAAAACACTATTTCAGAATTTACCTGATAGAGACCAAAAAAGTGGACAAAAGGTGATTACAGAGCTTAAGACAAGATCCAAATGAATTAAAAAAACCATTTATTTCATATAATATGACCAATACAATGAAGGATAATGTCTATGATTTACATATGCATATATAAGACTCTTAAGACTTAACTTTTAAATCTAATAAGCCAGTCTCTGTAGCTGCTGTATTACTATGTGAAAAATTTGTGAAATGTGATATCACTGGAGACAGATGTACACTGGTCCCACAGCTTGTACCTCAGCATCATTAAGCAATGAAGTTGCTGGTTTTTGAAAGAAAAATTACTTCTGAGTAGAACACAATCGCCAACCTTGTGTGGGAAGTTATGTGATCAGATCAGATTGTTCATTCAGTCATTTCTTCCCATAGGATGAAAAAAGATGGAGACTGCAAGAGCTCATTGAATAATTGTTTCCGATTAACTGTTTCAAATTGTTTCCATTTAAGTGTTCTTGCAGAGGAAAAAAGCCAACTTGAGTCAGAACCTCTCCTGATTCATCTTACATCTCTTATTCCCATCACACACCTGCTCATTTGTGAAGATACTGACTCCATCTTACCAAGGATCTCCTCACAGGCATTTAGAAATTCCCATTATGTCCCACCCAAAGTTTTCTCTTCTCCAGGCTAAGCAAGCCCAGTTCCCTCAGCATCTCTTCACATGTGCTGTCATGTGCTGCAGTTTCTTGTCATTTGGTTGGCTCTATGCTAACAAAAACATTAATCAACATCCCTCTTATATCAGAACCCTGCCACAGCATGCACAGTTCAAGAAACATGAAGTAAAGAGGAATAGTCACTTTGCTTCATCCACTGGCTTGCTCCTATTCATACAGCATAGCATGCTGCTAGTCATCATGTTGAGGAGCATTGCTAGCCACATATAGTCTACTTCCCCCAGGACTCTTTAGCCCCTTCTGGCAAAGGTGTATCCCAGCAAGTCAACCAGATCTAGGTCCATACCATTGGAGGGGTTAGTTTGCTCCAGATGCAAGTCTCTGGGTCTGTTATCATCAGGTTTTGTAAGCTTATTGTCAGTCCATTTCTCCAGCCTGTTCCTCAGAAAGGCAGCTTTGCACACACCCTCCCCTCCCTTGGCTATTATTCCAAGCTTGATAAGGGGCATTTCCTCTCGTTCTGCTCTTGGTTACTAATAACTATGCTAAACAGGAAGGGTTCCAGAACATATTCTTGGAGGAATCACACTTGTAACAGATTCCAGGAAGAGGATGAATCACTAACACTATGCTTTGAGGTCAATAACTGTGATAAGTTTTCACAGATCTACTAGTCCACTCATCTGGGCTACAACATTCCAAACACAGCTGATGCCACAGCACAACATGCTGAAATCTAAAGTCAACACAGATGACACCTACTGTGCTCTTTCCATTAAGTAGTAGTAGTAGTTATAACACAGAAAGCAAACAGGTTTGTCAAGCAGGATTTACCTAGGATAAATGCACACCAACTACTCAGTAGTCATTGCTCTCAGGCTTCTTTCATGTTCATTCCCAGAGCCACATCTTTTTTCTTCCTGCCTCACCCCCAACACTTCATCACACTGTCCCTTTGAGAATTGCTCCACAATTTCAGGACCCTGCAAAGCAACTTCCTCATTATAGAGATATTCAACAATAACACTCCTTTTTATTGATGTTTTAAAAATATCCCATCCATTAAAATGAGGTTAGAGACAAGGAGTGGGAGAAGCAAAAGTTACATTTTATGTGAAACAAGTACTAAGACGATTGACAACAGGTTGGCTGAAGTACCAAATAAAAAGTGCAGTGTTCCATAATTCTGCAGCAGGTAAAGATTTGAGATGACCCACATTCACTTTTCAGAGATTTCTTCATATACAAATACACACCAAAAGAGCATAAGTATTTGATTTACTCCAAAGGCAAATACATATGCTATAATAGTGAGAGAGAATTTTGAGGCTGGGATCTAGGAATCCTACCTGCCAAAGCTGGGATGGTGACTTTGTTCCACTCCCACGGCTGATCATACTCATCTGCAGGCCTGTCATCATCCTGTGGCAATTTGCTTTCTCGTAAACGGCGACTCACCACACTTTCAGAATCAGATTCTACACCACTGCCTTCTGGTTCATAGGGTGTGTCATAGAGCTGCATGTTTTTCTGATGGGACTTCATGCCTTCCTGCTGTTGAAACTCTGTTGGCAAGGAGGAAAATTGCATCAGAATCACTACTAACAATGTCTTATCATTACAGTCTATAATTTTAGAGCTTTCAACTTCCACCCATTTCTTAATAGCCACATAATTATAGAGACAACAAGCTTGTACAAGACTTCTAAATTCTACCTCTACATTGGTAACCGGCTGGAAGCAAAAGTTTGCTCCAGTTAACAGCCACAGCTTCATGCCTCCACCAACATTTCTGAGCTGTGAAGAGCTAGATTGCAGGAAGCACACAATCCTTGTCAGCTAGTATAAAGCACACAAGCAACTGTACATAAATTCCCAAGAACACTCAAATTTGAGTATAGCTAGCTCTTCAGGAGATGGTTTTGAAGAGAAATTTGAAGATACAAAGAAGATAAAAAAACAAATCCCACAGTACTATTGTATATGCCGATAAAAAAAAAATCGTCTGCATTTACAGAATATCAGTAAAAAATGAACTAGGACTAGACTAAGGACACTAAAAAGCATTAGAGCTTATCTCACATCAAGGGAGTTGTAAGAGCAGCTCTCAGCTGCCTGAAAAGCAGTCAGAACCCAACCTTCTTGGGCAGATTCAGAAGAAGCCGTAAGGAGAAACAGGCATAAGAGGTAGCCCAAGAGATCCAAGTGGTACATTGTGGATACCTTCTTCCCCTAGTGTGTGGTGCAGCCCTGGGAAAGGTTACCAGGTAGGTCATGGGAGGTGTCTCCATTCTTTGGAGTTTACAGAGCCATAGGCAAAGCCACAGTCCCTCTGTCTACTGATGAAACTGGGTGGAGTGAGTGACAGACCAGGTGGCTGTGCTATCATTCAAAGGGACACAGGGATGCTGGAAAAAAGCAGGGTAGCCGGCTAGAAAGCTGCTCAGCAGAGAAAGACTTTGGGGTCCTGTATAACAGCAAGTCCACATGAGTCAGCAGTGCACCCTCACAGAAATGAGGGACAACCCAACCCGGGGTGCATCAGGACTGCTGAATGCAGATCAAGAGATGTGATTCTTCCCCTCTACTAAGCAGTGGTGAGGCCACATCTGGACTGCTGGGTCCAGTTCTAACCTGCTCAGCAGAAGACATAGAATACTGCAGGAAGTTCCAGTAAAAGGCTGTGAAGCTCAATAATATGACGGAAGCACTTTTCATGTGAGGAGAGACTGAAAGAGTTGAGACCTGCTAGCTGGGAGAAAATAAGTTTTAGTGGAGAAATTATCAATGCATATAAATACCTGATAGAAGAAAGAGAAGATGGAGACAGACTTTTATTGACAGTGCCCAGTGACAGGCACCATCAATAAAATAATTAAATAATATAATAGGCACAAAATATATGCAATTCCACTCGAACACAAGAAAACACATTTTGGCTGTGATAATGGTCAAACATAGAAATAGGTTGCCTGTAGAGGCTGTGAAGTATCCATCTTAGGAAATATTCAAATCTGACTAGACATAGTTATAGGCAACCTATTCTAGCTGATCCTGCTTGAGCAAGATATTTTATTAGGTAGTATCAAAAGGTCCCTTCCAACTTCAGATGTTGTGTGATTATACTGACCACTGCAATGACAAAATAAGAACACCAATAATGTAGCAAATTGCAAAGTTATGAAAAGACTCAGCATGAGAATTTTTTAAGCTACAAATGAAGAAAATATCTAGAGCAGTTCTCTCTGTTACTAGAACAAAACTCAAAAATCAATTCCTATATCAACAAGAATATTATAATCAAGCAATTTCTCCAAACCACTTCAAAGCACAGTGAAGCCTGCAAAATAACAGTGCCCTTACTCCTTGAAAAAAATTATTTAATTTATACATTAAAAGTATGGTAAATTTGAAGAAATATACACCAAAATTGATGGAGATGTAAATACAATACAAAGCATCATGTTACTTTCTGGTTATGACAACCACATCAAGAAAAAATGCTGCATTGAGAAAAAACAGTAATAGAAAGAATATGCAGCTCTCTTGAATACTCAGGATCAAAAAGTTAAACATTTTATTTCTTCTAAACTCAGAAAAGTGGTATGTATCTTTTTGTCTTTCAGTACTGTGGATCCAATCAATACTACACCAAGAAATGTGCATTACTGAGGAACAGAAACCATGATTCACCCGAATCAATTTTAAGTGCCAAATTCAAATTTGTGTGCCAAATACAGGTATGCAACTGGCTCTTTTGTCTGAGCATATTTCAATATAAGAACTCTTGCTTGACATTTTTCTTCTACCCAGAAGACCCAAGTACCAGACCATACAGAAAAGTTTACCAGTAAATAGAAGATGGTTCATGTTAAGGGAGCATAATTAGAAAAATTATAAATATTTGATTCTAAAGCAGAAAAGTTTTTCTAGGAAAAGATAGAACCTAGAGCGAGGGATGTGCAGGGCGAGGAGTTGGACTTAATGATCTTTGTGGATTTTGGATTTTACAGCCTTTTACAGTGACAGTTCTAAGGGCTGAAATAGTCTTTGGAATTATTAAGAAGTCAAAAACTATGTTAATTTAACTTTTTCTTTAGAAAGAAATTGAATTCTTGTTGCTGATTAAAATTATATTTGTATACAATTCAGCATTAAGTTGATAGCTAACAGAAGTAACAATTGAAATTTTGAAAGGATTAATTTTGCTAGCAGTCTATAAGACTCCTACAGATAATTCTTCTCACAGATCAGCAGTTATTACAGAATCAGACACCAGAAGTTTGGCACCTGTGAAAAACCAAGAACCTGACCAGGAACTGTACAGAAACTGAGGCAACGCTATGAGAAACAAGACTCAACTTGACATTGACATCTTTCCTCTTGGTGAACAATTCTGATATTCACATACAGAACAGAGCTCCATAGGACAAGCAGACACATAATCCACACCAAACACTTTAATAGCCCAAAATAATTCAACAGGATTACACATATATGCACTGTAATCTTGAAAATAGTTTGGAGAGAATGAGGGGATATATCATCAGGGAAGCAGAACAGCTATGAAGCCAACAAAAGGAAACATTGAAAACATTACTTCTTGCTTTCAGAACCCAACAGGTGAACTACAGCCTGCTTTCCAAAACGATGCAACAGACTAAAAAACAACCAGATCATTCTATTATGGCAGGATGCCAATAGACATTTCCTTCATCTCAAACTCCAAGCATGCAGTAACAAGAGGTCAAACAATGTAGTTGCACTATTAAAAAAATTCTGATAATATAAAAGCCTATTTTCCCAAATCAAGCACATCTATAAACGTCAACAGGCAGTAATAAACTCAATGCCATTGTACAGCCCCTTTTATCATTTCTTTTGATGAAACACTAGACAAGCAGGAGTCTTACTGCCACAATCATGTAAGGAATGTCAGTTATAGAGAGATTCCCTGAAGTTAAGGGCTTGCAAGAGTTTTTGTTCTCCTGTGTGGTGAAAGGCAATGAACAATGACTCTGAGCAGGTTGGGAAGCAAAGACAGGTTCCTGCATCACAGTAACAGCACATCTTGCTCATCTACACCTAATATGCAGAAAGAGTCTTAACACACAAGAGACAAAATCACTAAGTTATATCCATTCCCTGATTTTTTCAATATCTGCCATTCTATTGGAAACTTTTTAAACAAATTACATGCCAAAAATCACAGCTCTGGTGGTAAGACAGACATAGGTGTTTCTTTATAAGTCTGACAACAATCTGTAATTTATGCATGGTCCACTGAAAACCAGGGAATACTGTAGTGCAGTTGGGTACAGTCATATTAACTTACAGATTGCTCAAGAGCAGCACAATAAAGCTGTTTTGACTTGCCAATATGTCAGATTTCGAAGTGCACTGGTCCACACACATCAGGTACAAAAGTGATAAACCAGACCTCTCTCCATCTCAGCTACAGCTTTTAAGACTGGTGCCAAATTAAAATGACAGTCCTACTAGCTCCTTAGCTGCATTCTCTAGCCAAAAGCCCTGTCTCAGGGGCAAAAAATAGTCCAAATCTTACTATGAAGGTCTTATGCTGGAAACTTAAGATGTCCTAGGATGCAAGGTCAATTTTTGAAAAGCTAGCACTGAAATTGACTTCTAAGTGAAGTTCAAGGGTTATCAACACCCTTTGCATCTGACAAGCCTAAGAGCAATACTCATGATAGAGAACAGAATTCTGCTGAAAGGATTTTACAGGGACATTTAGCTTCACTCAGCTCCATTCAACAGTACAGAATTCATAGAGTTTATCTGGCCACATTGCTGATTAAAGCTTCATCCTATTTCAGAAAGCATGAAGCAAAATACTTGGAAATACTCCTAACTTCAACAAGCAGCTGTTGCTAGAAACCCTTTTATTAAGTATAATGATTTTCAAGGTCATTTTTGAATGCAGTTAAACTTGTTCAAATGCATAGTTATTTGCAAGAAGCCCAGTCGATTTTTCATTCATTTATTTAACACACATTAACATGTAAACACTATGCTGGAATAAGGTTGTACAGAGGACAGCTGTCAAGCTGTCAGTTTGAAGAATTTCTGTCCTCCTACCTCTGGGTTAAGACTACAGGTCTCCTCCAGATGGTTGTTTGTCTTCTGCTCTCTTTCCAGAAGTCAGCATTTAAACAACTTCAGTCCTACTGACCTGGATTTAGTTTCCCAGTAACCAAATAAAAAGCAAAACCTGCTATTAACTACATTCAAAACTGGAACAAGCCTGCAGTGAACACCAAATACTGTGCTACTATTCTCACTGAGAACATTAATGTCACTCAAATCTACCAGATAATTCCAGTGACAAGGATCTCAACACCAAAGCGACTTTATCTGGAACTCAGAAAACTTTTCAAGGCACACTAAGAGACCAAAGATTGATCATCAGAAAGATACAGGTATTTAATTAAAGCAAGCAAGCAAACTACTATACCCCGAACAGAGTTCACTTCCTTTATCTTTTCCTCCTACATACACCAAATTCCCTGTAGGGAGAGGGACTGCTTTTGCAATGAGAGAACAGTCTAATTTGTCTTCAACAAAGTAGAATTATGAACAGAACTTTTGGAATGTGGATTCAAACATTTTATATTCAAAAGCCCTAAATGGGTAGTCCACAAACTGTTTGGAGGACTTGCTATAAGCATACTGGCTTTCTGTGGATAAGACTGGGAAAAATAAAATACCATATTAAGAAAAAAAAAAAAAAAAGGTATGTGAGAACATAACTGAGGAACAGGCCTGTTTGTGGAAAACAGCCAATTGCATTCCTTGTATTCTCACCTCTCATTGAACAGAATTGAACAGAAGTTATCAGTGGAAGCAGATAAAAACTTGAAAATGCTCAGGTTCACATTGTGAGGTACTGGTGTGTATCTGATGCATTTCCCCCAACATTATCCTGACAGCCTGGCAATCCCTAGCAGGTAAAGGTCACATCAGGGCCAGATCTGATCACAGACAACAAAGCCCAATATACAGCAGTTCTTGCTATCAAGGCGTTTTTCAGAAATAGCCCAAACCTCTGCTTTACACATTCTGCTCTTGAGGCTTCTAATGGAAAATCACTGAACTAGCAAGTAATTACATTGAAGGGCAGTGAGCTGTTTGCTCCAGGTGTATGGGTAGGCAACACATCAACCAGTAACTTACCAGTTTGCCGGAGGCATAAGACAGATTAATGCAAAGATCACCCTGATATGAACATTTGCTTCCATTGAATTAATTCCCAGATAAACAGGTCAAAATACTCAGCCAAAATGCTTACTTATCTAATCCTCACCCTCACCATTAATGTTTCTTTTCACATCCATTTTGGAAAGACAATCTGAAAGTATTTCAGGACTTGTGATGCAGAATTCTCATTTTATTACTGCAAAGCCTATTCACTAGAGAAGCTCTGTTCAAATTTCCCCTCAGGTCACCAGAAATCAAACTGCTTTTTCCTCTGCTTCCAGATCCAGCTGGATGCCTCCAACGGGTGGGGCACAAGGGAACACCAACTATATTTCAGTGGCAGGGAGGGCTGTTTTGCTTTGGGACTGCAGCAACTGCCACCCAATGGTAATTATTCCAGATTTTGCTGCAAGAAAACCTGGATATGAGAAGATCTTCCTTCCATCATCTTTTATGTTCTGTTCATCGGAACAGAAGACAAGTGACTCAGAAGTGAGCCACTTTCCAGGAATGAGCAGACATTTGTTCCCCCATTCCCTGTGAGGGCTTGGCATAACCACACGATGTGAAAACCAACATCTTAACATTGCCTGCATCATGCCGGAAACACTACTGCAGTCCAAGTATGACTCATTACCTCAGGAAGAAGAATTCAAAGCAACCTTACATTCCTACAATCCTGATAAAGAAAAGTTGTTCGGCCAGTTAGAGAGGGGCAGGCAGGGAGAAGACTGTTCATGACAAGTGTCAATAAAATAGCAAAAAACCCCATTAATAATTTCCACTGAAGGTATGTACTGAATTAAAACAAACAACCACTACCCTGCCCAAGAAGAAAGGAAGCACACGTTTGTCTTTGTGGGTGGGAAGGGTGAGGAAGAGGAGGGGCGGGTGTTGGTGGAGTCGAAGGATGCTGATTAAAGAAACAAACACGTGGGAAGAAAATCTAAATCCTGGTGGCCTGGAAAGACAGCAGTACCGCTTCTAAAGGACATGAAAATTATCCTTGGAGATGTATTTCCCTTTTGGCAAAGAAATAAAAAATTAAATTTCTTCAGTTCCCTGGATGTGGAAATTTAATCTATAAAGCCTTCTCCCTCAACACTGTATTTTCTGATAAGTAAGCAGTGATTAAATTGTTTAACTGTCAGTTTAAATTCTTGATTTCTGCAGACTTTGCCTCTTGGAGGTGCTTTGATGCTGCTGACCTACTTACTCCTTGCACACTTTTCAGTAAGACACAGAAGAGGAGTAGAGACGCAGAGACGGTAGTTTTATTTAGACGAGGGAACAAAGAATCCAAAAAACTCTGCAAGTCTGTACGTTTACTGCTGCTTGACCACAAGCCAACTCCAGATGCTGCTACAGCCAGTTACATCACAGTATTATATTCCTGGTTTATTTTCTTGTGGGTTTTCTTGACCTGTCTGGAGTACTGACCTTTGGGATTCAAGGATCATTGCTTTATGACACCCAAACAGAGCAATCCAAGTGGCAAGAGTGCAATCCAAAAAATTCAAGATCCTCATTCCATACTCCAAAACTTCTAAGCTGTGTAACAGAATGTTCACTTCTTGTGGTAAGAGGTTACAGAAGCTCTCTGGGAAAGAGAGTGCTGTGCTGGGACTTCCATCTACACCAGGTAGTACAAGGGTTCTCATCAGCCTGGGACACAAACTACAGTGTCTCAGAAGATTTGCTTTAACATTAGCACAAACAGAATAAATTCTCCTTGAAAGCCATCCTAACACCAAAGTCTAAATGCCAATTTTAAACAAGCTAAAACTGTCCCTTGTCAGGACAGAGAGGTTTGTAGTGAGCATGACTGTCTTCTGCAGTTAGATCAGTCCTGCTGCTCATGACTGCCACAGATGTCCCACATGACCTTGCCTGCGCTCTTCATGAACACAATACCTCACCTTCACAGGAATCACCTTGAGAGAGGACAGGAGTGGAAGAAGAAACCATTCATAATTTAAATGCTCTTCAACATTCACACAGAAGGAAGATAGCCTCTTGCATCATGTCTGCCTGAGAGAGTCTCTGTCTGCTGAAAGCTAACTCAAAAGAATCAAATGATCAAAATTATTTTTAATGAGTATAAATATATATATTTATATGCTTAGGATGATATTGCAAGGAATAACCAGATATGAGCAAAAGGGAGTTTATATGACTAGGACAAAACAGGAAACTGTTTCTTGAGAGCTGGAGGTTAAATTCTATCTGAATTATGCAGAAGGGAGTTATCTTTTCTGCAGGTAATTGACTTTGAGCACAGCCTCTTAGGGGTGTGGGAGGGCAGAGAAGTATAAGTAAATAGAGCCTCCCTCCAGACTCCCTCCCTGTGACACAAATAGTGGGAAGAAGTTCCCTACAGGTACAACTTGCACAGTGCAGTAAGGAGGCAGACTTTTGGAGCCAGAAGAAATGCCATATCTGACTTAAACTCAGATGAGATGTATTCTCAGCCAGATAAGACATGTTATCTTCCTTTAGCCACCTGCTAGTGTTTGCCATAGAGAGTACAAGGCAGGGAGAAGAACTGCTACTTAATAATTCATAGAACAGATTTATTCCATAAACCTGGTGGTTATGTCATTAAGAGGAACACAGAAATGTGAATTATGCATTGTTTTCATCCCACCTGTGAATGACTGTGTCACTATGATTAAAAAAAACAAATCCAACCAATCAAAAAAAACCTTAAAAACCCCCAACTGCCAGCTCAAAACATAGCCTGGAATTTCTCTGATAACTAATGCCCATTATTTTATCTTTATTAGTAATTTTTAAAAATAAAAATGTTAAGAAAACAAAGAGATGTCAAAGCTTTGGAAATAATATCTGACGCATTTGCAAGAGCTCTTTCCCTCCTCTTTCCTCAACCAGCATCCCAGGCAGAGCAGACACTATCAGTACTGTTCCCTCCTTTGGCAGGACTTAAAAGCCACACAGCATCTGCATGCTAAACCATCTGGTTTTTCTCCTGTTCACTCGAAGGAACAGCCACAGTGATTATTTGCCACAGTGATAATTTGCAATTTTCCAACTGGCAAATTGCAAGCAGCAGAGATCAGCCACTGTGATTATTTGCAATTTTCCCCACTTTTACATGCTTTCCCCAAGGGAAGTATGGTCCTAGTTGCAATCTTTCTGTTCTGTCATTCAAGCCAAGTTACAGGCATAATCTAGGAACTCTGATCAGTACTGAAGCACCTAATGAAGATGTACATTCATCTCTTGGACATACAAGCTTTCAGATATAACTCCAATGTAAATTTGAAGTCCAGCACAATCCTGCACATGCATACCATAAGGATCATTAATGTAGACCTAAAACTGGCCTGCATTTGCTGTTCAGCCCTAGAGAAAATATGGTTTAATTTAGAATTCTACCTTCCCATGATTAGATGAAGAAAACTACTCTGTTGTCATTACATGTAACCATAGATTTTACTTATCACAGTCCAAGGCCTTGCATGCATTAAATGACAGCTGACAGCACAGAAAAAGTGACAGGGATATGAACACTGAAATTACTAGGAAAATGTTTCAACTCATCCTCTTTGGCCTATGATCTCATTAGTCATTGTGTCAAGTAGGTCAGCAAGGGATTGAGAAAAGAGAAACTTGTGCCTAGCATTTGTATGATTTCAAATATTCTGCACTGAGCTGTGCAGCTGCTAATATTCAGTACCTTGCCCATGTTTGCAGATTTGTCTGTAGTTATATTACTCAGGTAAACCCTGATTGGATGTCCATTCCTAGTTAAAAGCCCACTTGCAGAGTCATCTGTCAGTTACAAGGTATTCCCCTTGGACAAGATTTACATAACAGTACAGGACATTTTTTTGAACAGTGGTGCTTGAATGTATGCAGAATACAGTCTATCACATCATCACTCAAGGTTATTTGTGCTTACACTGATACATAACAGCAAATAAATCTGGTTGGCATTCAGCAAAGGTTCATTAAGAACAGGTGCTTTAAGAAAGCAAATGACAGTCATGTTCAAACATCATAAATCAGTACTTTTTTTCACTTCTTGCAATGGCAGTATCACACATTCAAAAGAGCAATATTTAATATTTTCCAATTAGGTCAAGTCAGAAAGTGTCATGTTATAAAAATCATTGCAATCATGATCCTGATGCATACAACTGAGTCAGCACTTCCAGCTAAATTTTGCAGTTACACTCTTACTTTCCAATATGCATCTCTAAACTACCAACCAGTGTACAGGAAAGCATTTACAATGCACAAAACCACACCCATGGAGACAATTGTGGAAGGCTGTATTTTTTGCTGGGTTTTTTTGTTACTTGTTTTAAGAGACAGATAAAAAAAATATCCTATTAAAAAACAGTCAGGAGAGACTGTCTTTTCTTATGATCTACATTTTACCATGATGTCAGGATCTCAGTGATGGTGCATATCACAGCCAAAGGAAAGGGCAATAGTATGTGCTGCTCAGCAAAAAATATAATACAAAATCAAGGGCATATATGAAAGAAATTGCCTTTTTTAAACTTTTTCTCACTCTTCCCTTTTATTTCAACTGAAGCAGCAGCACAGACACCTCAAGACAATCTCAGGCTGCATTAGGGCCATAACTGCTGCTGCAGGACTTGCTTAGAAAAAACTCACACTTTTCTGTCTTGCAGCCCATCCCAGACAATTGCAACTGTTGTTTGACTGTACAAAAGACAAGAGCCAGAACAGCGCAGAACCCACTGCTTCATCACAGCAATTTTCAAATTATACACTCCATAGAAAACGAATGCAGAATTGAAAACAAGCCGAGTTCCTTCAAGCAAACCTAATTTCCCCTAGGTTTACCTGTGTTGCTCTTTTGTTAATGTAACCTGCAATAGCATCATTTTTGCATGCCTACATCCTGCTTCATTAAACCAAGTTGTATGTGGACTCTCCCACTTCAAGGCACCAACAAATGAAACTGAAAAATGTACAGCCTTGTTCAAGCACAGATGAAGACTGATTATTTCCATCTTCTATTTGCACATTGGTATTATGCAACAAATTTAGACACAGCAGCACAACGCAGTCCATCAGCAAGCAGAAACACACTGAAAGCTTCCTAAGTCTTTACCTGAGTAGGGATAACAAAGATTAATGTACATATCAGCACACACCAAAACCAGAGGAGGTTTACCTGACCTCAGCCAGAAAGAACAGGCTGCTTCTGCAGACAATTGCCTCCAACAATTATAGGAGACAGAACGGTAATGAACAGCTGGGTTTGCATAGGTGTATGAGCTCCTTCAAAAGAGCATCTTCAAGCAGAGTTCTTCACAGCCAGAAATCAGAGAAAGAGAGAAGCTGTATGTTTTTGCCACCCTACATAAAATGCAAAGAGCACAAAAATTGTGCTTCTCACCACTTCTCCCTAAAGTTTTAAGTTGTATTGTATGACACTGCTGTGAAGCCACATTAAACTGTTGGTAAACTGACGTGGTAAGATGTACAGTCTCTGTGGCAAAACTAGACACAGAACTAACTGGTTGAATCTTCAACTCTCATTCACTTCTAAGGATATGAACACACTCATCTTGTTTGGGTTCCCTTACTGAAAAAGGCACAGAAGAAACTGTAACTGCTGATGTCAGAAACAGACTTCATTTACTGAAGGTTTCAGTCATATTTTGCCACTAGGGATTTCCAGAGTCTGGATGCAAAACCAGCAGGCAACAATTTTATTCATTTACTAGCAAGCTAAGCACAAAAAAGATGACAAAATATCAGACCTGAAAGGGTGTCTTGTTCTTTCAGAGAACTATTCTGTTTACCTCATGCTCAACTAATACTTCCTGTACCAGCTTTTGTGAGCTTGCTTAACTCTCCTGTACAGTGCAGATAAAAAACTCAAAGTGATTTGAGTGAGAATATAATATGAAAGAATGATTGAGAAAGTTCTTCTGAGAAAAATTTTCACTAATTAGTGGGAGAAAAAAAAAGGACCCCCACACAGGACCTTTGAGTTGAGCACAGCTTCTGACTTGACATGTAATGTCCATGAGTTGCCTTTAAAAAAACCATAAATCCAGGTTAGGCTAGAAATATCTATTCCCAGGGTTGTCATCCTGACACTAGCTTGTTTATTAACATGCTCCTTTTAAACATTTTCACACTTCCTTTGGCTAAAAGCCTCTTTGAAAAAGTATAAGAGGAAAGAGAAAAGGAAAACTAAGCATAATTGAAATTACATACAAGTATGACAAGGGACTTTTGTATCACTTTTTGTCCTAAGTGCATGTCTCATTTTTTCTATTAGTACCACTATTACATCTCCATATAACAAATCCCTGTAAAACTCATCAGCAACAGCCTACATCTCCCATACGCTGCTGACTCTTCGTGTAACAAATTCGCCCTATTCTGCTTTTGAGCAATGTTGCAAGAAGCAATAGAGCTGGCACCAGTTTGAGAAGATTGAGAGCTGAACTGGTAAGCTGGCAAGACGTGTCTCTGATGTCAACCTGCCTAACAAAAAAACATTCCTCCCAGTCAGACCCAAAAATGAGTTTGCAGTATTCCCTTCCTTTCCTGTGGCAGACTACAATGGTATCAGTCACCTACCCTTCCATCATAGCTCCACCTGGAAAGCACCCAGAATTCCTGCCAACAGAGTCCAGAAGTGCACATGCAGGCTGAGTGCAGTCTGGAAGCCCATCTGTTCAGCCTCTGCTCCTTCCTCCCCACAAAGTGATAGTGAACAGCTGTCAAGAATCATACTCCCTTGCTGCATCAGCATGCTATCAACATGGATTCTGCTCATCTAGGGTTACCTTCACAAAATCAGAATATTTGTGGATAAGCCCCTGCTCAAGCTACATTTCAGCAGACCGTTTCCTTGTGCCTCACTGTCACCTGTCTGGTCTTCCCAGAGATAAAGTTTTTTAAACTTTAAAAAGGGAACATACTGTCATGGTGGCGAAGCTGGAAATCTGACTGAGACTAAACAAACATTGGTTCCAGCAATCTAGTCTGGGATAAGCTGACTCTCGCAGCTTCTTCTCACTTTCACAAATCAGTTGCCAGATCATAAAATAAGCTAGGTTAAACAAGATTTCAGGAAATGGAAGTCATCTTGTTCAATGTCCTACTCAAAGCAGGTTTTAGCTACAGAGTCAGACAAGGTTACTCACATTATGATTTCTCAGTCCAGTCTTGAAAAATTCCAAAGATGGAGACTACACGGTCTCACCAGGCAATGTTCTCCACTATTTTAACTGTCCTCATAGTGAGTTGGTTTTTTTTTTCTGGTATTCAACGAACCTCTTATATCAGTTCGTGTTCACTGCCTCTAAGCCTTTCTGGGCATGGAAAGAACAGATGGAACACTGACTAAATCAGAAGGAATCACAGTCTACAGAGATCTGATTACAAGGGAAAATGCAAAACAGTTTCATTTTTTATTTACTTCATCCACTTTAAGGGTTTATACAACTCACTCCAATTCTACAGGACAGACAGAGGATCTCTTCACGGCCATATACATTCATGTTCAGGCATGTTCTACCTAAGAGAATCCTTTGCTCTACAATGAAGTACATCTTTTCTATCCCACTAGATGACCAGAGAAGTGAAACACCTTCAAGTGCAACATATGTGGTACTAGAGGGTAGGAGCTGGGGGAAGGAGGGGAGAAGTGAGATGGGAGGGAGATTAAAAGGACTTGAACAGGTCAGCAGGACACAAAATGAGAAAATAGTAGCTCTTTCAACTTTGTAACCAAAAGAACACCAATATTCCAGTGAATACTTCACTAAATTCTTTTCACTCTAGGATCACAGTTTTCTTTCTCATATTTCTTAAGAAACAGCTGCTGAAGTTCTAAAATTACAAATCCGTTTGGACCACACAGACCTCAGTGCTACTCCAACTACTGACAGAAGCATCACTGTCCTGAAGGAATAGGCAATTCACATCCTATATTAAAAGCACCATTGTTCTTTAGAAAAGCAGTCCAAAATCTTGAAACTCATCTGGGGATGAGAAGGATAGAGTAGAGGGAAGACATGTGGTAACTGGCAGGTGAAAACAGACATAGATTCAAAGCACCATATTAAGAAACACAAATATAACTCCCTATGCCACAGGCAATGCTGCATGCAAAGCACATGTAGGCACCAAGGGAAAAGCACCTGCATACATTGCACATGTTGCTTGTATTAGGTAAGCAAATAGATTTTGTCAAACTAACCATCTTGATCAAAAGTGGCTTGAAACTAGTGCTTCTTTGCCAACACAAGTCTTCCAGACTGCAGGTAAGGGTTAAACAGTATTCTGAGTTCATTGATTTCTCTTTCCCAAACATCCAAGTTTCTATTCTCTCACTTTGCTTTTTATGCAAGTAAACAGGCCAAATTCATCAAACACTGAGCAAGTAAATTGAATGAATGAAGTCCTTTTACATGTACCCTCAAGTAGTCTACTGTAATTCTGATCTACCTTTCCAAAGTTCTGGACATCTTGTTTCCATTATTTTCAGCATAAACTTTGTCTTAATGAGAACAAGAGTCAAGAAATTGTGAAAAACTCAATTTTTATTCAGGCTTGTAATTCAAGTTTCACATTGAGTCCATTTCCAGACTATATCAAATCAAAAGAGCAAGATGAAGGTGTTGAAACAGGGAGAAAAACCCCACAAGCAAAACCAACTTTAAATTAAACAAGTAGTATTAAACATTACAGAGAACACCTTAAATATTTCTAGGGGAGGAGACACCTTTAAACATAAAGAAATTGGATTAATTTTATGCACAGCTGGTTTCTGGCCCAGTGATGCACCTAGTTAAAGCAACCACAACACTTTGCAGTCTCACAACATGAGAAATTAGGCTCTATCCTTTCTGACTTTATCTTCTCGCAATGACTGATGTGGTGTGAAGTGCTCACAAAGACAGGAAGTACTGATGATCCTGGCAACGGGACATGCTTCCATACTGGTAGGGTTTCAAAGCATGTGTGAGATCCGTGGCTTTGCTCAGAGAATGTAAGAACTTGGTTTGAAGAAGGTCCAGCACTATTTCAAACATCTCTCAATTCATGCACATTAGACGTAATGCCAAGGAAGAAGTTCCCTTCTGTAATTGTTCCTAGACAGTTTCTTTCCTTTAAATCATTGCCCAATGGAATGTCTGTCTAAACTCCAAATGAAGCAAGAAACAACTTGAAATAGATGCTGAAGTCCAGGAGGTTTCTAATTATTGTTACATCTAGCATACTTTAAAGAAGAAGCACAGCTGTTCAGAGCATATGTCCTCACTTCCCATGAGCTGCAGGGAATAGAGCACTAAAGGATAGCAGCAGGTGACAAGTAGCCACTAGCACTATGCTCCAAATGATGGGAATGCTCAGAACACATAAGACATCCCTCCTTTGTCACTTCTAGGAAGAGCTCCCCAAGACTTCCAGCACTGCTTTATAGGAAACTCCCAACATGTAAATAAAATCATCTTACCAGTCACAAGCTTACTTCTGTACGCTACTGATCTTCAAATCCCACCCAGTGGCTCTCCACACTGCAAATGTTGAGATGAAAGCACATCCAATTTCAAGAGTGAAGAGTTACCTTGCACTTCTCCACACTTTTAAAGGAAAAAAAAACTCTTCAAACTTTTCTACTACAAGGGCCAACATGTGGTCTAGTCACATCGTCTGGAAACAGGACGATAATAGTGCAAGTGAGGAATTCACAATGCACATAAGGTGCATTGACAATGGATTCTCATTTGTGGCTGTTTTGCAGTCATGGCTAGCCTGTTGTTAGACCCTCAAATAGAATTAGAATTGAAACACACAAACAGTAGGAACAAGAGAAGGAGCTTAAAGTTTTTTGAAAACTATGCCAGTTGTTGAGTTTAGCAGACAAACACACTGCTTCCTCTGTGTTGGCTACAGCTGTCTGCCATGCTCAAGTATAGACAGACAACAAATCTTACACAGAGCCACTACAGTGCTTAGAGATCTGGTTAGCTCGCTAGGCTCAGTGATTTTCAATAGGCCAAAAATATTCTTCCTAAACGTCCCATGATGTACGTGCTAATCTAGGCATCCTAATCAAAGCCTTTATCAAAGTAGTTATCATTGCCCTTCTTATATTATTTGCAGTTGTAAACTCAGTGCCAACAAGCAACATGCCAGAGGCCACCTGGTAAAGAATTTTACAAGATCTGACTCATTACCAATGTGCTCTAGTGACTATTCAGATGAAGTTACATGTCTGAACAAAAAAACAGCCTTTCTAGTTACAAGGGAAACTGACACCCAAGACCTTTTGAAGTAGGTGCAGGTCCATGGGAATGCTGCTTTCTGCACACTCCCAGCATTTCTATGATAGCTTGCATGAAGACTGAGTTACTTCTCCCAGCATGTCTATGGGAAGCTCCCAGCTAAGGCAGGTGCACTGTTTTTGCTAGACTGCCTGTCATGCATTAGAGATTCCATTGTGATGCAGCCATGGATCCTTACCTCAGTCCCTAGAAATAAGCAGTGAAGTGCAGGAAGGCGTTTACTCTTCTAGCACTGTCTGGACCTAGAGACAAGTCTCAGCTTTCTGCTTCCTCAGGGAAAGAAGGCCAAGCACAAAATCTCTAAGTAAGAGCTAGTTAGACTTGCTCACTGCTGCTCTACTGCACAACCAGGATGATGCATATAGAGACAGGATGATAAATACATAGAAAAAGAAGAAAGGAAGATGATGCTAATGTTGTGAACCTATGAACAAAGCTGTGATTTTTTTTTTATTCTCTCTAATAGCCCCTTTTTAAATTTTATGTTAATTTAATTTAATGTTGACAAAATGCTCACAATCATTAAAGCCCCTCTAGATGAAAACCCTGCCCTTCCTCATCACATGCTTCCCTTAGTTTATGCACTTTTTTGCCCACTGTGCAAATGTGTAATTTTTCAGGTTGATGAATGCATTGAACAACACAGGCAAGAAAATAGGTATCTCTGTACCATGCTCATAATGCTCTAGAGCATCCCTTGGAATAGACTGCAGCTCTTCAGGTCCAGTACACATATCCTTCTGCCACATCACTTGCCTAGCCCTGGAGCATGCACACAAGTTCATCTATTCAGTTTGAAACTTGAATTCAGCTTTCCATTTACGGCCAGAAGCATTTTTGTGATTTTCTAGTGTTCAGGAACTAGTGGTAGCATGCTTCAGTGTTGATTTGGGACTTGCCAAATGCACATTGATCACTTTCCCTGATCTCATGGGTTAGCACATCCCACCGACAAGATCTGACATGCCCAGTCCCCAGGACAAATGTGTGGCTAGACTCTTGAGAGAAATGCATGAATAACAAATTGAATTTCTTCCTCCTGTAACACCTACTTTGGCTGTCCAAAAGGAGATATTTTATGCCCTGAGGAACCTCTAAAGTTACCCTGATCAGAACAGAGGGACAGTTTATATTTTATCTGTAGTGCTATGACAGCCTTCTTAGTGTCTGCACACAATACAGCACTTGCTTCATGACTACCATATGAATACCACATGGTATGTAACAGCTCAGGAAAAGCAATTGTTTACAGAAATGCTACCCATGTAAGTCTTCAGAATTCTGAGACACAAGAGGGTTTTCTCCCCAGCTACCACATCCTTGAGGCAGATGTATGAATTAGAGACCAGAACCCCATAAAGAGGCTGATATCTCTGGCTATAGGTCATATCTATAAAAGCAAAGGGAAAACATGATGTACATCAAGACTGTCAGGGCACACACCTAAGGCGTTTCTAGATCTCTAAGAAATCAAGGCACTGATGCACCACATGCTTAACTCACCTTTCAAATTACTTTCCTAATTCAAGGGCTTAGCCTTTCCTACCTATCCTTCTGTGACCACTCTACAGAACAGGAGATACAATTCCTGATCCAGAAAAAACAGAAGTGATTTTGCCAACACACATTTCTCAAGATAGGCATCATACCCTGATAATGCTTTTTTACTTCCTCTCTCACCAAACAGCCCCACCCCAACACCCCTTACCCAACCATTTATGATGGGGTTCCAAATTATGTTGAGACTTAAAATTACCTTAATTGTACTGCTGTTTAAGTAAGCTGTATTTTATATTATAGCATGTATCATGCTAAGTACTTCATACTCAAGAGATCATAAGCTGTTCTGATAAGGGTAAGTTTAGAGATTACTCGGGGCATAAAGCATCTCCTTTTGATAGCAATATGCTGTCTTCAAATGCAAGCACCAAGTAGGACAACAGATGCAGTTTACTAACTCATTCCTGTAGCCATTATTCCTCATCATACCTTAAAATGACACAGTTGTTACTGTGACACAGATAGAAACACACAGTAACACACACAACAGGTGTTCAGGCAGAGAAGAAGAAAAGAAGTCTTTAGTTTATTGTTGACCTTGTATATATGAGTTTCTGGACAGTGATCAGAGATTGGACAGAGAGGTTACCACCTCTCCATCTTCACTGGTCACTTGAGAAGTCCATCAGGTGATATCTTTTACAAAGGAATGCAAACATGATTCTTGTTTATCTTACAATTTATAAGAACTGACTCCACTATACTAAAACAAATCAGAAGGCTTATTTTCAAGGACAACACACAGTTCTTTGTGCAACAACTTGCCTACCAGCATCTCATCATCTGAATACTGATCCAAAATTGAATCCTTCTCCAAAGGCAAGTTTTAGATGCCCCTATGATGCAGCACACAGAGGACTGTGGTATAGACGGCCTTAATCTGGCATTTGATTGCAAATGTTTCATGCAATCTGAGGACTGGTGTTAATTCCTTCTGCAAGTCAGAGATGCCTGGAAGAGCTATGTCAACATGCACAGCTGTCAGGAGAAAAAGGAAAGGCTTGCCCATAAGGCTATAGCTAGAAGAGGGCCTTATGCCTTAGGGGATTTTAACGGAAAAGAAATGCACACGTTTTCCCCAAGGATAGCCATAGTCATATCCATGAACTGAGGAAACCTTTTCTCCTCTCAGGTAACAGGTTACCACAGAAAGCAAACTGACCCCTCTCCAGGATTTGACAGTCAGTGCAGGCTGATGAGAGTAAATACTCAAGTGGAACCTAACTTCTCTTCCCCTAGCATTCCCTGAGGGGAATGAATGACGGAGAAGCCTGGATGTCATGATCACCAGCACTGTGACCTGACAGTGTCTCAACCATTCACTTCTGTTCAAATGCAAATCCAGCCACTGCTTCTCTGCAGAGCTCTCTCTGAAGTATGAAGATCATCCTACACCTGATCCAAGCCGTGATGCTTGGTTACAGTCTAGGACAAGCAGCACAGGCTTGTTTCTGTGATGGGCCACATGTCACTGCAGCAGCTACAGACTGACACCAGGGAGAAGTAAGGTCCACAAAGTACTCAGGATCCTTAGAAATCAGCATTGTAACTATCTCTATTGCTGTCATGCATGCTTGATAGCAGCCAGTCCAGAATCTCATTCGGTGCATAGACCAGGATAGCCCACATCATATACCATAGAGAACTTCCTTTATACTCCTGTAATTACTCTGGGACATCAAATCACTGAACAGGCTGTGGACAAGGCAAAGATTCAACAACTGTTGCTGTGGTTTTGGGTGCACACCCAGTCAAGATGAGACTCCCACCACACAGCACTTCAGGAACTGGATTGCCAAGGACTCTCTCTGAACCTTTGGCATGGATCTCCTGAAGACAGGACCGACACAAATATCAATACACAGCAGATGTGTTGGGCTGACAAGAGATAGATGATAGCTTCTTATCAACATGCATTCATTATCATCACACTCTACCTTAGCCTCAGGTCAAGTCTTTCTTTGAGAAGTCTTTCCAAATCTTGTCATAAAGGTTGCTCTTTGTTCCAGTCATCACAACCACAAATCTGGGGAGACAGTATTTTTGAGGGGCGCTATCAGCAGAAGAAACTTCAAGTCTGACTGAACCTAATTCTAACCACAGATACCATGGGAACAGACAGACCATTTAATAATTAATTTTGATAAACCAACTCCGGGACTGCCTTTTCTTTTAAATTAAACATCAGCTTGGAATAAACTGCCTGACAACTGCCAAGACCACAGAACTTTTAGGAAGAAAGGAAAAACTCTGAAAAAAAATATTAGTTACTTCAGACATCATGCATTTCTATTCAGATGTATGCTTACTTTCTCATATTAAAATCATATGGTCTTATTTCATATGGACACCTGCTTTTGCCTAATCCTCTGCTAACTCGAAGAGCACATAGCATGCACCAGAGTTATAGGGTCATATTTCAACTACCTTTACACTGGGTCCCCAGAGTTAAAGAGTACACCAATAAACATGAAATAACAGATAAAAAGCCGTTTTATTTTCTGTCTTTCCTAAAGTGCATTCCACCGGGTTATGCAAATTCCCTCTCTCTAGGATTAAGCCACGTTAAATGCAATCAGAAGGATTTAATCAGATTAGTCAGGCCAAACAGATAGCTGTCTGATGTTCTTCTGTTCATCAGACAACAAAACTAACAAGCATAACAAAGCAGGAAATATTTTGAGGCAAGTCAAACTTCAGTCCAAAGGTCTTCTTGAAAAGCAGTAGATACATAATAGAATAAACTGGGTAAATATAAAAAAACCCTTTAAAAATGCTCCAACAAGATGTCTTTGGGTGTCCATTTATCAAGTGAAGTGCAAAGGAAACACTTGAGCAATAAAAAGTCCCCGCACGTAAAACTATGTGCAACTTAGTCTGAAGCCATGGAGGTTTATGGGGAGACCTCTATCCACATTAGGACAAGATGACTGGAAACTAAATACCCAGACCTCAAAACACTAAACATCTTCACAGGTACATCAATCATCTTCTACTAGCTCAGTCACATGAATATTCAAAACACTTGCTCTATCATTATAATCAATTAAACTCTATTTTCAAAAGTGCCTTTAGCATCTTTGAGAGCTCCTCATATTTCCTCTATAATAACATGGAGCAGATCTAACAGCTTGTCAGCCCCACCAAGCATCAATTAGGCAAAAGGATGTCTTGTAATTGCAACGGCTCACAAACCTACTGTCCCTTACTGCAGCTAAGTCATCCAGTATCATCCACTAAATACCTCATTTGTTATGTCTAATCTGGAAAAGCAGAGAGAACAAACTCCAGTCCTAAATGCAGAAAGAAACAAGCCAATGCACTGTAAACTTAATAGTTTAAATAACCAATCATCACTGCTGTATAAAGAACAAGAAATTCTTTGGACTAATATGATTTTCTGAGAAATTCCTCAACTTAAAATGAATAGATGAATATTAATGAGAAATAACAGCTTCCAGCCCTTCTATAAGGTCCTGAAAACTTCCAAAGAACGGTTTTAATGTGATTTCCTGTGTCTCTCTTCAGAAATGCTTTAAGAAAAGAAAAATAGGAACACTTGCATGAAAAAAGGATCTTTGCATCCAACAGCCTCATCTTCCCCCACTGATTAATCTTTCCTGAGGGCCCAAAACAGGAGCTGCCAACAGAAAAGGAAAGCATACAATCAACTTAATTGGGCACAAGAGTGACTTTTACCGCAAAATGAGCAAAGAAGGACCTGCTGTACAAATCCAAAAAATGTACATTTGACCTGTAAAAGATATGTGTTGACTGGTCAAATAATCACAAATTAAAAACATATGGCCCCATACCTCAGAACATTTTACAGACTGCACAGCCAACAAGTAGGAAGGATATTGATCCTGATAAAGAAAATACATGGAAAATAGAGTTGCATAATGCCAGTACAAGGGGTTCAAACAGTCCAAAAGCATACAACAATATCACCACTAACCACTTCTCTACATGACAGAAAAGGAAGGACACTACCAAGACTAGCAATTAAAGGCTCTCAGGCATCCTATAGCAATCTCATTTTGACTATTGGTAAAAAACCTCAGAGAAGCAAAGAAGAAAAAGAGGAAGCTACAGAAAGATGTAGCTCTGCAGCCCTACTCTGACACCAAGAAGTCTGAATCTGATTGAGGAAAGAAGTCCATAAGCAAGCTGATCAACTGTTTCTAAATGGAGTAACACAATGCTATGCTTTGGCCACCTCAACCACATACAGAGATGATAGCCTTCAGGTTGCCAAGAAGAGCAATACACAGTTCAACTCCCACTGCTCTTATTTTTTCATCTTATCACATGACAGTACAGAAACTATATTTAAAAGTGAGGTACAGAGCAGTATTTTTAGGTACAAAGGCATAAGCAGGAAAATTCAATGCTTCCACAGCATTTGTTGCTGCCTACCTAAGCATCTTTAGAAACACAGTTTTCCATGCCAAATGATATTTTTGTTTCATAGCAGCTATAATATACATGTGAACTGCGATGCAATTGGAGCTCACATGTACAACTGTCTTTTCTTACCAGCCATTATTCTCTGGGCTTCGTATGGTTCCATATAGCCAGTGTTCTCCCCTTTTCCTATTCTGTTCAACTCACTTTTGGCATCAAACGGATCCGAGTAGTCATCAGCTATCAATACCTGAAAGACAGGAAGGTAGCTGTTACTGAAGTCTCCAGTCAGATGTGCAAAGCAGAAGGCAACTAAAAAAACAAATCAGCAAATAAAAACAGCTTCACATGGCTGAATCCTATGCCATCTTCAAAGTACAGTATTGGTTCAGAGGATAAACGCACAATTGCCACAGATCAGTTGCAAAATGGTACTGAAAGAGAAGGGTGCTCCTATTCGTACCGGAATAGGCAAAGTCCATGTCATAGTCAATAAAGGCAGAGTCCATGTCAAAAAGATTTCTGACTAGCACAAGCAATGGAATAATTGGGATGGAAAAATTAGAAAGAGCCAACCAGTCATCAAATTCAATCCAGTGCAAATCTTATCAGAGAAGTCTGCTAATATTCATGAAAAAAAAGCACTCTTTTCCTTGCACATAATTCTTCTCCTCTACTTTTAAGGCTTATGAGCTACAACTGAAAATATTGTCAGAAAATTTGAAAATAAATATTCTAAGACTACTCTTTTCACTGCATTAATAAGAAGCCTTTTAATTTTAGGTCTCACCTGAAAAAAACAAGGCACAAAACAAACTTCTTGGCTAAACTTAAATCCTCAAACCCATCTGTATCATTCCTTCTCTCAAAGGAACATTATTTTTACTTATATTTTGTGAACTGAGACAAAAGACAGCAAAAAGAAATTATCTGTCAGAACACCTTTTCTTCCTCCACTAGGAGACAAAAAAGGTTAGCAAATCTCACAGTTGACATTACATTACTATGCTTTCCTGATTGCTGCAAAATCATTGTATGCTTTGTAGGTCCCATATATAGGTTCTTTTATCAGTCAGTTAAAGTCACAGGAATCATCCCTCCCCATAATTGAAGTGGTAGAGCTAATCTTTGCTTCTGGGATGTGACTGGGGCAAAGGCAGAAATCCTCATATGAGAATTATTGCAGAGCACAGAGATATAATCTACGCCAGGCAAAATAGTCTGAAGCAAACAAAGCAGGCAGAGGCAGGCTTCAGCATCAGAATCCCTACGAAATCACAAGATTATTCAGGTGGGAAAGAACCACAAGAGATCACCCTGTCCAACTCATCACTCAAAGCAGGGCAAGCCTAAAGGGTTCTGCTCTGAAGGCTTACTTTATTTACAAGGGATTTTTCAACTGAGTTACTTTACATTTTTAAGACCAGCACTAATAAGACTTATGGCACAGTGCTATTCCAACAGTTTCAATCTTTTCAACAAAGAACCAGGAGTACACTGCCAGCTAAGAGACTGAAGCTGCATCTGCTTCTGTCTCCTGCTGCCAGCATACCCCACCAGTCAGAGAGGAAAAACAGGACACACAAGTATTCATAGATCAAACACCTGCACAAGTGCCATGGAATAAATGAACACTCTATTAGGAAAGGCAGAGATCTCCTTTAAGATTAGGAAATAAAACATCTAACACACTTCAGAGTCATTACTCAAGCCCTGTAACACTTGCACATTGCAATTTTTTCTACTTATTTTGCTTATTTTACTACCAAGACTGACATTTTAATTACATTTTTTGTGTGTTTTCCTACAGTCAGGGTTTCAAGTGATTGGAAGCTTTTTGTTTTTACCAGAAATCAGACTGTCATGGATCATAGAGTGAGAAAAACCTAATTCTTTCTTTCACTTGGTGTCCAAAATTACTCCCTCATTATTTTGGAAAACAGTTAACACAAAGAGAAAAAGTCCCCTCCCCCCTGTCTGGCAGCATATGCTCAAGCAGCAAATCAAGTGACAGCAGCTGCACACACTTGAGACAAAGACAACAATGTGTACCACGCAGCAGTAATTTCTCCTAGTCACAAGGACAGTTATATTTCCAAAAGTGGTGCAGCTGAAATGCCATCCATGTCATCTTCTGCTCCAACCCTGTCAAGAGCTGCTAGGTGGTAGCATGTGCTCTGTGCTGCTCTCCTTGGCAAATGTTGACTCATAACACTCGCCAATCCTTTGTTTAACTGTACTAGAACATGAAACAGAAAGCGGACTTAGCAGAGCTATTTGACGTTTCTTCTTCCCTATTTGCCCAAAGTATACTAGGAAGAAAATTATACATCAAAGATGCTGTCAAACAAGACTACCCTCCAAAAAAGCCACCCAAAAAACTCCAACGTAAACAACATTCTCCCACAGCAAATCCCAAACCCACTTTTCAGCACTCAGTCAGGAAGAATGAGCAGCCTGCTTCATCCTTCCTGGAACTGTATATCTTATTACAAGTGGATTTACAATGCTGAGCTGTCAGAGGACTCCCCACTGACTGTTACTCTTTCCATATATACTAAAATTCAGTAATTCTCAGCCTAGATGTAGCAGCTGGCCAGTGCCAGAATTTGATTTCTTCTATACCTGCTAACAGCTATAAATTCTCCACTTCTAGAAGTCTCAAGTATTTCTACTTCATTTTTAATAAAAAAAAACAACCCAATGCTTGAAAATGTCAAATGAGTATGATTGCTGGTTCTATTGTAACATACTTACTGTAAATGTCTGAACTCCTTTTGACAATTCTATTTCAGAGGATTATTTTTCCTGTTTTCAGAGATCTCAACTAGAAAAAGAGTTCCTACTCTACAAGTCTTTTTACCATCTCAACATAAGATGTTTTTTGAAGATTTACCTTAATGAGCTCACCTTCCAAGCCTCTATGCTTGGTTAGAAAAAGTACAGACAAAAATTTATGATGAAATAAAAGGCTCTGAGTACATGAATTTTCTAGTCATGTATACAATAAACAAAACACTTGCTTCATGACAGATGGTATTAATACACTGTCTTCACACGCCTTTCATGCTATCCTCAGAAAGAAAAAGCTTGACAGTGTTACACACAAATTCTCTTCACAAATACCACAGATACATGCCTTGCACGTGCAGTGGGGATTCTGCAGATCACCTCCATGCCACATGGGGAAGATCCACTGTGAGAACACCATGCTGTCACCTCTTCCCCAGAGGCATATAGGAGCAGGTCTTTCCAGGTGGTAACCAATGTGCCCCTGTGTTCACCAGAGCTCATTAGCTTTCCAGAAAAAGAGGTATTTGCTGTGCATTTTGGTTTTTCAAATTTCTCCCCACAACCTTTCAAACACTGCCCAGCAAACTGGTCCCAGTGTGGCATTTGTTTTCTACAGTCCAGAGGCCAAGGCCAAGACCAGCACAGGAGATCCCAGGTTAGGCCCTGCATGCAGTGCCCCTGCCACAGCTTTGATTTAGTGCACTGCCAAGCCAAATGGCTAAACTCTTTCAACTGGTCTCCAAACAGATCTTTCATGTTACTGACTGGCAAACATTGGACAGGAAGTAAAAGATAATGGACAGCATCCATTGTCTACAAATGCATCCCTCCAAGAAGTCTCAACTAGTCAGATTATCCAGGATCTAATGCTGTACTTGCCACATCTACCCTGGACACAATCAGAGGAATGGTGACATGTTGAAATTTTGTAAGCATAACTAAAGACAGCATTCATACACAGACACCTTTGGAGCAGGACACATTTAATTTGGCTCTCTGCTCTGCCAAATCCAGCCATCTTCCTCACACGTCCGATCCATCAAAATGAAAACATAGCTATCAGGAATTCCCAGAAAGCAGTCATTCGGATTCCAAAGTAAGGTCTAAATCAGCTGCATTTGTCAGGGTTATTGTCAAAGACCTGTGGGTTACCTCTTGAAAGAATGCAAGATCTACTTTCTGAGTGGACTGTGAGCTCCTACAACTACTGATTCCTGCACTATTCAAGCCTGTTCTATGGCATCCCATACACATATGATTCTATTTTCTATTTTTGTACTTGTAGTAGCAGTATTTTGAGGCATCAGTAACATGAAGCAAAATAAACATTTTTATTATTTTTATAATAAATAGAAGTGCAGTTATCAAAAGAAGTCAATAAAGATTTAGAGAACACTCATAGGGGTTTAAGTAGCAAGCAGACTGCTAGCTAAAAGACAGAATACAGAGAAAAAGAGTACAGCTCAGTCACCAGACAAGTTGATAAATTAAAACCCATAGCTCTAGCTAAAAAGTTAATCAGCAGATACAAGATCAAAAACTCAATAATCACTCCACCTCCAGAAAATGAAATACAAGCTGAGATTGTGGTTATCCCTTATATTATCCCTCTATTATATATTAACTAAGTTGCAAGCTTCACTGCTGAATCATACTCTTTGTTCTTCCACAGTCTTAAAAAAAACAGTCTGACAAATATTATCATATTAAATACCAGTTTAAGTGGGTATTTGCATATACGAAAGCATGATTTGCATATGTGGCCACAGGAAGAAACCAAAGAACACGCCTAACTGCATAATTCTGTAGGCATCTCTATCTGACTAAGCCAAACATTTAAAAGGGAATGACAAAGAAGGAAACAAATGAGAACTCACCACACTGAAAAAATAAGGATAATCCCTTTTTTTAATTGAAAGGAAGTGCAGAAGATCAAGGTATCTTTAAAACAGAAACATCAGCAAGGAACTGCTAGCTATTTCACTAATTTAGTGACTATTGTGATTAAGGACACACTGTTCTAGAAGAATCCAAGAGGAATTATAGTAAACAACATGTAGCAAATAATCTAAAAGATGTCTCCTGCCCATCAGGCTTTTGGGGAATTAATCAGGGGAGATTTATTTTAAAGATTTATTTTTATTAAATAATATATACTATTATATTATCAATATTTAGATAATAGAATGGTTTGGGTTGGAAGGGACCTCTAGTTCCAACCTCCTTTCCATGGGCAGGCACATACTTAAATAACTGTATAAAGGCAGACCATATATTCCTCTTTCAACTTTTGCGAGTTGCAATTAAGTCCACCAATATTACAGACGAGACCATGCGTCTATCAGCAAAGATTCAGAAAACAAGGGCACTTAAAAACAGGGAATAAGTTTCTATGAAATCAGTTAACATATTTAACATAATGTAATGAAAATTCTTCATCCTCTCTAAGAATTCGTATTCACAAAAGACCAGTCCCAAGCTACATTTGAAGTCACTCTATATTATCATAGAATGAATGGCCTGGGTTGGAAAGGACCTTAAAGATCATCTTGTTCCATCCCCTCTGCTATGGACAGAGAAACCCTTAGATAGACCAGGTTGCTCAGAGCTCCATCCAATCCGGCCTTGTACACTTCCAGGGATGGGGCATCCACAGCTTCTCTGGGCAACTTGTGCCTATGCCTCACCACCCTAACAGTAAAGAACTCCTTCCTAAAACATAATGTAAATCTACTCTCATTTCAAAGCCATTCTCCCTAGCCCTGTCAAAAGTCCCTTGTAAAAAGTCCCTCTCCAGATTTCTTGTAGGCTCCCTTCAGATACTGGAAGGCTCCATTTAGGTGACCCCAAAGCCTTCTCTTCTAGAGGCTGAACAATTCCAGTTCTCTCAGCCTTTTCCTCATATGAGAGGCACTCTATCCATATAATCATCATGGTGATCAACAATGACTAACAATATTACATGGGGGGAGTTGTGTTTTTATTTTGTTTGGTTGGCATTGTGTTGTATTGCTTGGGGATTTTTGGTGGGGGTTATGTTTGGGGTCTTTTTACAACATGGTATTTTTGACAAATGCCAAATTTCTCTCTTTGACAGCAAGCAACCTCCACGTCTCACATCCCAAACATGCCCTAAGCAGATATTTCCTAAAAAGTTATATTTTCACCTAATACACCTAATATTCAGGCTACTACACATCAGAAACATCTCTGATGTTAAATTCCGGACAAAGCTCAGCCTGCTACAGCAAGACTGTGAAGTTTGATCTTGATTTGTTTTCCATATTAATAAAGACCTCCACTTAGGTTTTCTTCCATGAAGCACTAAATTGAATAACCTGTTGGATAATCCTCCCTGTAGCCTAAGTATCACTTTTCCTTCAAAATAAATTTCAGAGCCCTGGAAAACTTGCTAATAGAGTGATCTATGGTTAGATTCCTGAAAGTATCAGGAAAAATAAATCAAGAACCTAATACTGTGCTAACAAGTCAGGAATTTAGGATATGATTCTAGAGGACTACCCTACCGATAAAGTGTGTATAGAGCCTTTCCTTCTAGTCCTAAATTTGAGTCTTGGAAAGGCCAACACTAGCTCTGGCCCTGGAAGGAATCATTCATAGCAGTGACTTCCAGAGACTGACACATCTCATTTAAAAGCTAATTGAAAAACAAATTGGGAAACCAATGTGGTGCCTAAATTTCTCCAAGAGTTATGAATTGATAGTGAGGTGCTGGGGGAAAAAAAAAGCCAGTACTTATTAACAGGATTTCAAGAGCTACTCCTCCACATACAAGGCTTAGTGCTCAGTAAAGGTGAATTACTCTTCAGGTTTTACAATTCCACATACTCACAGGGACAGAACTGAACTGCTAACAAGCTGAATAACAGTTCTTGCCTTCCTGCCCCTCCATTTCCCTCCTCTATTCCCAGGCAGTAATTGAAGTCCTCTGCTATCCCACCTGTCACTGCTTCACACAGAACAATGCAGACCACTCATCGCACAACAGGCAATGCAGTACTTCCAACTCCTGCTCAAAGCTTAAAAATTCAGTTGTACCTGCTTTCCTCTCAGAGAGAAAAAGGCGCTTCCTTGACCCATCCACTCATATTTTAAATCTGAAAATACACCTTCAAGGATTTTTCAGTAGACCTAAGAGTTATTTTTCAGTAGACCTAAGGAAGGACAGACAGAACAATTAACAAGTATTGTTCCCTTTAGGAAAAAAAAAAAAAAATTAAAAAACTGGATCCCATGTAATGTCATTAGCAGAACATGTTTTGTAAAACAATTTTCCACACTTCCTGGACAGTGCAAACTACTCCAAAACCACACCTTATGTCTGTTTCCTTGTAAATAGACTGCTTAACAGTAACATTTATAAAAACAGTGACCTATACAGGAAGATCTGCACCACAGTCCTTTCCTATCTCTTGCTAGAATCCACCATTATGCTGTTTCAACTGCTCAGTCTCATATCACTTCCTCCCCTTCCAAACAGTGCCTGGCATACTGTTAGTTAAAGAAACAACAACAATGACACAAGGCAGCAAAGGAGTGAAAAGTCAAACCAAATTCTCTGACACCAGGCAGTGGTCAGCATGAGCAAGGACATATACGAAGGTGCTTGGAGAAAAAAAAACATCTATCCCACTGTCAGTGAGCCTGGGGAGCAAAGAATCCTGTAAAAAAAAAGACATTTCTTCAGTGATCTAAGCAAATAGAGTGGTAAACTGGCAACAAGATCAGACTGCTAACTAGGAGATTACATGCAAACTTGAAGTTTAAAAAAGAAACACAGTTGATCCTTTTCCTTTCCACATCCCTTCTCCTCATTAACCAGGCTAAAATACTTACATGAGTTCCCATACAGTTCTTGCTGTACTTAATTTCTCATTTAGAGTTAGAGTACCCTTTGAATCACTATAAACTGCATAACCTTATTCAGCCTATAGAAGGTTCTACTTCCATATATATATTATAACAGTCCTAATGCTAACAGTTGGTGTGCGAGTTTACCTTAAGTTGACTATGTAAAATAGCATAATACAGACCTCTTTCCTCATCTGGACAGATTTGAAGGAAAGTCTGCAGGTAATATGTGTGCTATCAGGCAGCAGTAAGAAAGCTGCATTTATAGTGACCTCACTGGGGTAGTTCAGATATGCTTGGAGTCCTGGTACTTCTGCATTCACATGCAAACTTACCTAAACCACCTCCTGTACATACCATATGAAAATTCAGAATCTACAAAAACAAGTACAATTCATTCCTTCTTGTTTTAGGGTGCTCACAGTATCACATTCTCCCATTGATCACTCTTGACCAGCCATGCCCAACTGTGTCCACACGCACTTGATCTGAACAGAGTCCTATTCATTCTTTCATGCTGTTGCAGAAGCTGCTACACTTTTATGCAATAGAGTCTATCCTCAGACTAACTCCACATTCACCTACTGCACAAATTCATCTACAGAATGGGGAAAAGCACTCCAGCTCAGCATTTTCTGTGGTTCTGTGAATTAATCCACTCTTCTGCTCAAAGCAGAGGTAATACCAAAGGTAGACCAAACTGTCCAGGATCTTGCCTGCACGTTTTGAAAGTCTCCAGAGACAGAATGTCCACAACCGCTTTCTCAGCAATACGTATGTTTATGGACATGAAATAACAAATAATGGTAATTATATACTATATATTTATTATATTGTGTCTGTGTACATGTTTATACACACATACAACGTAGATTCTGGAACTTTACAAATAATTTCAACATCTGTAATAAGCAAACCTGAATTCATTTAAATAAAATTGTAGACTATTGTAGCAGCAGTTTGTGATCAGACAGCAGATGTGTACACCAGAGAGGCATAAGACACACAAATCGGAGGATGTGATTAAGTAGGCATTTGGAATCCTTTCGTGGATATTATGGTTCCCATAAGATGGAAGACATGTAAGTGCTACACTGATGGACTGCTCTGGACTCCGTTCAAAAATTTAGAAAAACCCTTTCACAGGCAATACATGGTATCCACCATACAGTTTTTGCTTTTATTTAAACTATATAACTTACTGTTGGGATTTTGACTCTTTTCACCTGACTTCTTCGGCCACTCATGAAAACTTCAACACTGCATTCATCTTCAGGTAAGTTCTTTTGTTTCACGATCCAATTTACCCTTATCCAACATTTAGCTATATATAGATTATTACTACCTTTTGAGGTTAAACAATATAAACAACATATTTTCTCCTTGTCTGCTACCCTTAGTGGTTTTATCATTCTGAATACATTAACATAAAAACACAGTGACAAAAGAAGTATAAGTATAGCAAAATAGCTCACTGCTACTAATAATATTATTTGTCCTTTTAACATTTTTGGTAAGCTAGTGCTTGTTCACAGATGAAAATTTCATTTTTACAAGGAATCCTGCAGGGTACTCTTATGTGACATAGCAATCTACAGATGAAAGAGTGATACAGTAATGTTCTTGCTCACTGGGGGCCAAGTGGGAGTGATTCATAATGATTAGAGACACAAGTTATATGGAAAGGGGTGGAAACTGGACAAAGGTCCACTCCCCTGCCACATTCCCATATTCTCACTTAGGTATTAGCCTTTTACACAATAAGGCCACATGAAAGGTGTTCAGTTACACTCTGCCAGTAAACTGTTCAATAAGTATATTTTAGTTGCTCAGAACAGCAAATGTGTTCCCTTGTTTGAATGCAGTAGCTGAGGAACTTTCTTACAATGGGGTTGAGATGCTTGCTGCAAAGGTATACACATGATACACTCTTCTAGAAGTCTATCACTCCCTCCTTAAATCTCCATGTCTTCCAACTGCTTCATACTCCTTCCTGATAGACTCTGCTCAGATATCTTTTGCCCAAAAGTCTGACAGTTTGGACAGCTTCCAAAGCTGAGAGTGTTCCAAGCTGTGCATACAGTGCAGATGCCAGGCATACTTGTAACTGAACAGCCTACCACATCATTCAAAAAAAGCCCTGAAGTCACTGAGACTCCAAAGGCTCTGGTCTTAACTGAATATCCTCCTGTTCAGAAGACTGCTGTAGTCCCTTAATCACGAGACTGACATACATGAAAAAAATTGCATTTCTAGCTGCATTACTGCTGCCCTATATCATATATGCACAGAAAAAAATATAACTTGCTGCCTTAATGCATGACCTTGCCTAATCAATTCATTCAAGACTAGCAGCCATGAGCATATTTTTTCTTCTTTTACTCTAAGACACAGCGACACATCAATGGGAACCATAAGCAGAGAGGAAGTCTGTTTGAGAGTAGAACCTACTCTATGGAGAGACAGCTTGACACTGCTTCAATGGATTAAACATGGGAATAAGACATTGAAGCACATTTGTAGTTTAGGATCTCTAGAAATAACATTCTCTGATATAAATAACCCCAAGACTGCTTACACATCTTTCAAGTGTTTTCTCAGTGCACCTTGAAATACCAGCTGTAAGACTCGTTAAATACATGTGACTTGTTCTCAGTTTAAAGATCAAATAAAATATAGACCTTTTGTATACAGAAACAAGACAAGCATCTGCTCAACCCTAAAACAGTATTTAATAATGTAAAGATATTAATGTTTTATTGAGTCTAATCACTTTTACGCAAGTTACTAGAAGTTCAAAAAGCTAGACTACACTAGTCTAGTGCAAAGGCACTTGTTTCTTACATAGATAGTGTTTTCAGAACTTTGTACATCAAGTCAGCAACTCTGCTGTACTGAAAACTTGCCTAGTTGGTCGAACAGTTGCCTGCTTGATTGCTGTTGCCACACAACATTCACGTGGTTTTGCACTAGATCCATTCTGACTGTGCAGAATCACAGTTATTCTCTATTGCATCAGATATGCCCTGCTGTGCCGTTGAAAACTTAGTACTATTCGAAAGTGTCCAAGTGCTTGCTTGATAAAAGTAGCTAGAATTGTTAAGCTATAGGTTGAACTTTATTTGAACTATAAGGTTATGTTGTGTAATTTGAACAGGGATAATAGTACAGCCTGGAGCTAACAATATGTACATTAATAATAATTAAACTGGACAAAGCTAGCATTTTAAAAATTACTTAAAAAATAATAGATCACAGCTTATGGACTGCAAAAATGATATTACAACATAGTCTGCAGAAGCAACTAAACACACAGTAAGCAGCTGGTAACAAAACAGCAAACCAAAAGTAAGAAGACCCCAGACCCAAATGCTGCTGTTTGTCTAGACTGTCATGTGAGGGATAGGGAGTTTGGAATGTAAGTGTACAACTGCCTAGGGATTTATCTGTTCAGACTCCCTGTCTTGAGGAACTACCAGATACCATAACTGTGCCAACAAACCTATCTAATGGAGAAGAGGGACTAAAGTCAAATTAATTCTATGGAAATGGATCTTATGACTTGCAGTGTCTTCTGCATTCGATACATTCGATATAAAAACTGTTGCACTGTTCTGTCTCCAGTGAACAGAGAGTGTGCAAAACGCTGCTCATGATAAAATAAATGTCTTTTAAAGGACAATATGCTATAAACTCAGCTTTTAAATCTTAAGAACTTCCTGCGATGAAGTATGATACAGCTTGTTTTTGGGAAATATCCCAGGTTCTTCAGCTGCAAAACCCAGCAGAGAAATGGTAAGGTTCAAATATGTAATAGGTGAAAACATATCTGAAGTATCCTTTCACACAGACACTTCCCCCTCAGTTATTACTTCATGGATTTACACACACCACAATGCCAGATAGAGGACAATCACTCAAGAAGACTTCAGCTTATTTCTTTTGATCTCCATTCACAAGTGGTTTGCCTATTGAGTTGGTCTTAAACCAAGTCTCATGTTTATTCTTACACAAATACAGGAGATACCAGATTGATCCAGAATACAACCACATGCTGTTTCAACTTGCCCACACTCCCTAGATTCTCTGGGCCAAGCAAGTAAGTTAAACTCTCGTGAGCCAGCACTAAAGATGGAAGCCTGTAATTTCTTTATTCACCATACTGGAGGTCCTGAACTGCTTCAGCCATGAATTCTAACACAGCCTGCTATCCCTTGTCTGAAGGTAAACATGATAGTCAAAGTCCCCAAACCCACCTAATTGTATTACCTGAATAATAAAAAAAATTTTCACCCAACAATTTGAATTCTCACTGGGCATCTGTAATAGAGGTTAGTCACCTCACTACTAAAAGGTGCATGGCTTTGGGTTTGCCTCCTTCAGCTTTAGTTGGTATTTTTACTGCTACACATCAAAACTTCCTGAATCCCAGATACATTACATCTCTGTGGTTACTTTACCAGCCTTTGTCTAAGATCTTGCAAAATATAATAATGTTTGCCACTGCTTTAAATCTCCACCTCCCTTTACTCCCTGAATCAGCTAATTTACAATTTTTCTTTTCCTTCGGGAAATTCAGCTAACCAATTTGCCACTATCCGTACTTTGTCATTTGCCCTTTATAAGTAACCACACTAAACAAGCACCTTCCTGTATCTCCTTCCCATTCCAGTAACTCTTTCAAGTATGACACACTACTGAGCTTTTCAGCCAACTCTTTACTGATGACAAACCAGAGAAGATATAAAAACATTCACTGAATTTGTTGAAACCCCTATTTCTCACTTCTCCACCAACACAAAGGAAAACAACACTCTATCCTTGTAAATAAAATCAGGAAAAAAAAAAAACCCAAACCACTGAAACAGCAATGCTGGAATGAAACACAAACATTTCACAGGCATTGTTGGATCATTAAACACTAACATACTTCTATGAAGACAGAAGTATATGGCACTTAGTTATTGTTTTTCATTCCTAAAATATTTACTAGCTTATGCTATGTAATGCACACATTTTTTTATTATGTTTTTAGCATGTCTGTGCATCTCCTGAACAGCAGGCCTCTAGCTTTGGGGGGCTGTATTCCATCTTTACTGTCTTCCTTATTATATCTTTCTTAGAGAAGTTTATTTTCACTTGCTTTGTTCACTACTGAACTATAGACATTTGGTTAACTAAATTCCTTATTTCTCTTCCTCAGTGAATCACAAGTATTGAAGAGAAGCAGTTCCCTGCCAGCTCACGATGACCCCTGCTTACCAAATTCACCTGCCTAAATTTTCAGCGTTGTGAAATAAGAGAGATTTCACATCCATTGCTGAGAAAAAAAATAACACAATTGAACAAAAGGCAAGCTATGTTGCCTCTTACATACAAATGCAGTTGCAGGCAGGCAGTTGGCTTTTTGAGGCACAGGGATGATTTCTCAGTTATATCCATATTTCCTGCTTATCACATATACTTCTCTCTCTCAATAATCGAAAAAAAAAACCCCGAATATGACTGAAAATTTTTGCCTACCAGTTTGAGAACCAGCAACAAGGGCTTGGAAGCAGCATACAGATTTATGACCATTACAAAGCAGCAGGTGACCCAGCAACAAATATATATTTTCTAATTTGAAAATTGCTTTAGTAGGGTCTAAAATTGAACAGTGATTTTAAAGAAAAGAAAAAGAAAGATACATTTTGCCCGGAGCAGTTGTTTTTTGCTGAAAGATGTTCCCTAAAAGAAGATACCTGGTATCAATGTAGGAGATTTAAAGAGTGAATTGATTGTAACATATACTGTAAAACATAGTGAGATGCTACCTTTTAATCAATCACTTCCACAAAAGAAGTTGCATGCAGTCAGGAACCCCTACTAAGACAAGAGAATAAATCCTAGACTTTTCATCCTATACCACCACTGTCACAAGCAGATTTCTTTGGAATTCCACCTGGACAGATACAATTTATTAAGTTGTCATGGAAATGTGGCTATGCAATGATGTTACATATTTAAACATGTACGCACAGATCATATAGACTGATAACATTCACCACATACTTGAAATTCCTGTGATGTGCCTATTATCCTGGAGTTTGAAAACGCCAATTAACAAAATAGAGAAATATTTATTTCCAATACACGAGAAAAACTGAACTACACTCACAAGACCAACACAGGTGAGAGGATGTGCTGTGCTTAAAAAACAATTAATGCTATACCCTCTCTAACTTAAGTTCCCAAGTTCAGCACTTTCCAGCGTTGTGTCTAGAATGTTTTGTTAAAATTTGAAGAGAATTGACCAGTAAAAGACAGGATAACACTTGCAACTGGGCAAGCACCTACAGAGTTTGCTTCAGCTACATACCAGTTGGAAACACAGTATCATGGAAGTTGCCATTGTAACACAGGACTTTGAACCACCTCACCTTTGACACTGAACTAGGAGGAAAAAAATGTTTATAAATAAACAAATGACAAACTGTCTCTGTAAAAACAGTTTTTTATATATGAATGCCCCATACCACATGCAGTGGGGCTGAGGCCTCAGCTTAGGGTCACAAACACAAAGCTTCTCAAGGGCCTCTAGCGCTCCCCAAGAATTCCCCTAACGACTCACACCCTGTTCTGCAGGGGAATATCCAGGAGCCTTAGTAGCCGTCGTAAGGTTGGCAGTGAACTATTCCTCAAAGCAGGGCAAGACACGCCTGTGAACCTGCCTCATCAGAAGGAATATGGGCTTGAAAGCCAAACGGGCAGGGCACCATCGCTTCACGTGATGCTGCACGTGCCATGAACGCCCTAAAACACTAGGAAGGGCCAGGCCACCCCATGAAGGATGGCTGAGAATAGCGGCAACTCCAGATGCACAGTAGCTGGTCCCCTTGACAAAAATCCTTCCAGGGGCTGATGTAGCCCCAGCCCTACCTCCCAGGGTACACCGCCCCTGCAGGCTAGGTACACTGCAGGTGCACTACGGGATCACAACACTTACTTTATCTTTCATGGCAGAGGGGGCAGCAACCGTCGGCTTCTTGGAGCTCTTGTTGGCCTTCTTGCCCGCGCCGTCGCTGCCTCCACCGCCGCTCTCCACCTTGATCAGCCGGTGCTTGGGGGAGATGTACTTCACGTCGGAGGGCGTCGCCGGGCGGCGCTCGCTGTGGCTGCGGAAGAGGTGCGGGGAGCCGGTGGTGGGAGGCGTGGCGCAACACGACGAAGAGGAGGAGGAGGAGGAAGCCTTGAGGGCTGCCTCGCCCAGGTCCTCGGGCGCCGAGTAGTCCGGGCGGCACATGGCGCGCAGCTTGCGCAGAGACGAGCCGGGACCGCTGTAGGGGTCCTCGAAGTCGCGGTCCTTCTGGGCGCGGTAGGCGCGGAGCAGGTCGCTGGTGTCGTCGCGCAGACGGCGGCGCGAAAAGCCGGGCGAGGTGTGGTGGTGGAGGTGGAGGTGCGGCGGCCCCTCGGGGCGGGGCGAGCTGCCGGCACCGTTGCGCTTCTCCCGGTAGTCGGGCCGCGGGGGCTGTGGAGGGCTCTTGGTCTTGCTATTGCCCAGGCTGAAGTACTTGTTCAGCCATTTGGCCATCGTCTCTCCCGGTCGCGGCCTCAGCACCGCTGCGCGCTGCCCCCGGCGCCCCGCGCCCCAGCCCCGCTCGCCGCCCGCATGGAGGAGCGGGTCGGCGGGGCGGGCCGGGAGCCCCGCTCCGCGCACTCGCCGCTCTCCCGCTGCCAGCGGCTGGAAGGGCCCCGCCGAGCCCCGTGGCTTCCCGGCGGGAGGGAGCCGCTCCTGGCCCGAGCCAGGCGCTCGCCGTAGCTCCGCGCCCGCCCCCGCGGCTCCGGGTCTGCCGCGATCTCAGCCCCGCTGCTCCGCGCTGGCAGCGCAGCCAAGCCTGACCTCAGCACGCACCGGAGAGGCGGGGGACGCATCTGCATGAGGGGCCCGCCCACCGCCGCGGCCGGGCGGGGCCGCGCCAGGTGCCGGCGGGGCGGTGCGGAGGGGCCGGCCCCGCGCGGGGCGGGGCCGGGGTAGGTGCTGGGGTAGGGGTAGAGGTAGCCGTAGCCGTAGCCGTAGCCGTAGCCGTAGAGATAGCCGTAGAGATAGCCGTGCTTCGCGTTCCGGCACGTCGGGATCCGCTAGGTCTTCCCCACTGCGCCCTCGAACGGGCGGGGGAAGCGGAGCTGCCGCCGTGAGGAGGACGGAGGTGCCTTTCCGTTCCTTTCCTAGTCACCTTCGCCTGAAGTCTGGAGTGGCCATGGTACCTGCAGCCACCACCTGCACAGTTTGAACTCTGAATTCTCTACTACCACTACCTGTGTGTCCCCTTCCCATCCGTGGTGGGGTAGGAGGGTTCCAACTGGCGCCTGAAATGGAACCAAGCCCTGTTCTTGGCTAGGCCTGATGCTAAACAAACAGGATGTTGCATATTTTTTGGTAGGTGCCTTTCCCATGTGTGTTCCTAGGTAAGGGCTACAGTAAATCAAATCCAGGGATGATACTTATGTGAATCATGATGCTCAACTTGTGTGTTGCCAGAAGGATTTGTCATCTGGGCTACCACAGTCACAACCACTTAGTATTGCTCTTTTAACCTTTCTCCATCTGCCCCAAGGTAAACATATACTACAGCATGTTTTCCCAACTTCTGTCCAACCAGCTGTGGTAGTCTCATCTGTATCTTTAGTCCTCATCCCAGTGCTGATTTGGTCTGGTTTTAGGGAACGTTGGAGGATGTTCAAGTGGGGATAGGAATGGCAGGCTGATCTCTCCAGGCCCATCTCTGGCTTCTGCAACAATAAAAAAGTTAAGCAAACAGAAGAACTATTCGGATGATAGCTTAACCTGTGGTGCTTCGATTGTGCGTTATCATCAGTGACAGGAGAGATTTGTTGCAGTTTTGCAACTGCATAATGGAATGCAATTTCAAATGAAGAGTTAGAGAGCACCTCACAATTGCATTTTTGTAAATCTTCCGCTAATAAGAATTCAGACCGATCAATAACAGAAATAAAAAGTTTTTCATTCCCCCAATGCAAATCTGTGACAGAGTTTTCCAGAGCAATACCTTCATGCAAAGCGTCATTTCCCCATTGCTTTATTGAGCCCATCAGTGCAGAGAGATGAGCAAGAAGGGAAACCCTTTTCATATAGTTCAAAAATCTGCACAAGAACATTGCAGTTTCTCTAGGAGCTGTGGACATGTTTTTAATATGATATGCTGGTTTTGGCTCACGTACAGTTAATTTTTTTAACAATAGCTATTACCAGGCAATTTGTGCTGAAAACAGGATTATTAATACAGGATTTTTTTTTGTTCCTGGTGAGAAAGGAACAGATCCAAGGCCTTGTCTTCTCACACCACCCCAGTGGCAGACTGGGGGTGCGAAAAAGCTTGGGGTAGCACAAGCCAGGACAGCTGACCTCAACCAACCAGATGGATATTCCATATCATATGGCATCATGCTCAGCATATAAAACTGGGGGAAGAAGAAGGAAGGGGGGGAAGTTCAGAGTCCTGTCTTCCCTAAAATGCTATCTACACAGAAGGGTGGCCCAAAATTAGGTTTGAGATGCAACACTATTTTGAAGATGAGAAAGGCAATGTCATGCCCTGTTTGGAGAGGGGTGTGAAGATGTCAGGCACAGTCATGTTTTTCACTGATGTTTTTAATCATTTGGAAGCAGGACCTGTTTTAATCTTTTTGTAATCAGAATAGTGGAGGGAAGAGGAGAGGAAACATTTATCTACTTATTATAAGTCATACTGCATTTTGGCAAACACCTACATAGCTCCCTGTTGACATTGTTGAAGCCCAATGTCAGACACATACCTGTAGTGCATTTACACACCCACTGGCAGTCAGGAATTATGAGGGCAAAATGGATGGTTATATTCATGAGTTAAATATCTTTATAAAATAAAGATGGACTGGATTTACATACAAAGTTTTTATCTGGTTTTATGGACAGTTTTAACCTCCCTCTACACATTCTCTGTAAGAGGCCTCATTCTCTCTGATTTTGGGCACTATCCTTGCAGTTTGATCAATGTAAACATATCTGTATGTTTTGGTGAGCTCCTGAGAACAAACCTCCTCCCCTATGAGCACAGGCTTCAGTTGTAATTCCTTCCTGATGCATTTTCATCAGCTTGTGTGGAAAGGAGGGTTGTATGCTCCCTTTACTGTCATCAGCAAATTTTTCTTTTTATGTCCTTAGTGCTGGTCTCCTGTCTCTGCTCAGCATATTCATCCTGTCCCACTACAGATTGGTTTTGTTCCTCAGAGCAATGTCTCAGCCTGAGCCTGAGCAGTGCCCTGTTCTCTTGACTGGTTAGTACCCAGGTTTGTCGGTGGATTCCAAGACTCCCAGTAGTTGCTGATTCAGGAATTGTATATTCTGGGCCGTTTATATGAGAGAGATTTTTTGCCCTGAAGCAAGATGTGTCTCAATTTCTTTAAAACTCAAAGGATCTCATTATCCAGAAGTCTAGCAGCTCCGTAATTCCTGTTCTGCCAGTCATGGGAGAGGCAGGAAAGCCCCGGGAGAGCTTCAAACTCAGCCTCATACTGTCCCTTGTGGCTCAGTGAGGAACCACGGTCTCTTCCCTGCATTGTCTGGCAGCTTGTGAGGTGACAAGTGAGCAAAAGCACATCGATGTAGGGAAACTTCTCTAATCCTTAAGAATTTCTCTAAAGTTGCCTCCCAGCAGTGTGAGAGGATAAGAACTGTGGGTGTACTGGATAACCCTAGGAAAACCCAAACTGGATAAATACCTATGAATGAGGACAGAATAATCTGTAAAACAGGCATAGCAGAGAAATAAAATCAAGAATTTCACTGTCTCTCTAACCTCAGAGATTGTTACAATATAAGTGTGTAAGGCATATAACACTTTTGCATGTGCAAAAGATGCTTTTCAGTCTCAGTCTGCTCATGCTGGGGTACATCTACACCTGCAGGACTCCTAGTCCTGCTCTGAGTCATTTTCACATGGATTTTTGAAGGAAATTGGTTTTGTCTTTTTCAGAACTTTGACCACATTTTTGAGTTCTGGTTGGCAGGTTTCCAGCATATTTTTTAACTGAACATAAGGATAAAGGGGTGATGGTGAAAGTGAACTTTTTCTGTGAAATATCAAATCCTAAAACATTATGATCTGAATAAAGCACCTATTTCTTCTCAGATCTGCATCTCCTGAAGTAGAAATAATTTACAGTTTGTTTCAACTTAGGGAATTGGTAAAAAAGAGACTCTTACCTTTTGATACAGGCACATCATTGCACACAAGTCACTAATTTGTGCTAAGTGTTCACACTCTTAGCCATATTAATTTAATTAAATAATCAAGTTAAGTAGCATCTACTCTGGAATTTATAAGGTCTTGTTTCCTCTCATACTTCTGAATTCCATGTGTAATAAGGGTTGCAGTACATGAATGCATTTCAAATTAGGATAAAGAAGAAAAAGTAGCAAGGAGCATGCAGAGCAAAGTACTTTCTGTATTAATAAACACTCAGGCAGTGTGCCAAGTCTAACTTTACAGTTATCTTGCAAGAAAACAAGTCCAAAAGTTTTAAGATTGATCAACCCTTCACACTGAGCCACAAGAAAGACAGAAAGCAAATAATCCTTCTGGTTAATATGGTTTTGGGCTATGCAAAAAAACCCAAAAAACAAAAAAAACAAAAAAAAAAAACCCCAAAAACCAAAACCCACAAAAACAAAAAAAAAACCCCACAAAACCCAAACAAACAAACAAAAACACATTAATTCACCATGTTAAGAATAGCCATCACAAAACAGAGGAATGTTCTCTTTCTTGAGGCACTTCTGTCCTGGTGACTACTGTCAGATAGTTCAGAAAGGGTGTGTAGCATCCATAACACATTTGGATCCCTCCTATTTGTGTATGTTGCTTCACACAAATCATAATCACAAATAATAATCCAGGTAATGATTAGAGATCAATTTGTTGTCCACAGGCTATGAAAATGCTAAATGTTTTTCTTCTTATGCATATTCTGATACTTCATACTTCTGATTTTTCTACTTTCGGGGGTGACATCTTCCTGCAATTAGTTTATTGCAGAGTAAGAAGAAATTCTTATTCTGTCAGCATGTGTTAGTTATTTAAGTCCAACCTATATGGTCATGCTGCAGGGAAAAAACCTAGCCAGTCACTCCTCTTGAATTGTACTTTTGTGATGATCTCTTTGTCTCTAAGAACAAGTTCACATCAATCATCTTTAGTTTTCTTAAATCAAATGGGCTGTTCAAAATTGGGTTTTGAATGGTTTTTTCACCTACAGATGTCCTGCAGAATTTTCAAAAGCAGCTTCATAAAGCCAGCTGAATTTAGAGTACAGAGTGCTTGCAGACATTCCATTTATCATTTTCTTGCATTTTTTCAGTGCCTCTCTGGAAAGCTCTGGCTCAAGTGAGCACTATGATCTGCATCATAGACTGCTTTGAGCACAGGTAGTGTGTAGTCGTTGGAATTATGTACTTCAATCCCAGCTGCTTTTCAGACAATGGCAAATTCTGGCAAAAATGCAGCTGCAACAACATCTCCACAAATTGCAGATTTTGTCTAGGACCATAAATTAGCCTGAACTTAACAGGATAAATGGGAGCTCTTTGGTGCAAGGAGTCATTTTGGTGCAACCACTTTTCCTTGGATTTTTTTGGGGTTTGTGTTTTTTTTTTTCTGCAATTGTACATTGCAATGTGCAATTACCTCAGGATTCTGACCTTTCTGCTCTGAGTTCCAGTGCAACACAGAACCTTTGGGTAGTAATGGGGTCTCCTGTACAGTGAGGAGAAGTTGAGCCCTGGTACAGAGTGGTAATGAGATCTCCATTGTTGGAAACTGGGACCTCAAATAGGGAGGGCCAAGAATACCCAGATTTCGACTGGCCAACATTTCAGCAAGACAGTGGTCCAGAGACATCTGGAGGTTCTGTTCAACCTAAAATGAAGATGCTCTCCTATCCATATGCTTCCCTGTCCTTATGTTCCTGTGCTGCACAAGGCAGGACACTGACCAAAAGCCCTCACTATGCAACAAGACACTTTTCCATAAGAATATGCCTGATTGCTCTCCCACTGAGATGTCACTATTCAATCTTAAATTGAAAATGGTTGACCTGTAATTCTACTTATCAACTGCAACTGTAAGGACAAACTGATTCTTTTGTAGAACCTCAGCAAAATTATGGCACTAGATTGTAATTACAATTAAAGATACTTTATAAAAAAACATCATTTTATGATCAGCATAGTATAGAATGTTATGATCACAGTAGCACAGGAATTTTTTAAACTGGTATCAGTGTAGCATGATTTTATAAGTATCATGGAACCAAATTTAAAATCATATCTTAATTGATTCTTAATCAGCTGGACTCTCTGTAGATTGGGTGGTAGGCTTGCTGTATAAATAAAACAATCCTAATTTATAGTCAATCTTCAGAGGAAGCAGACAACAGTGAAGCAGTCCCTGGACACTGGGGGATTGTGTTTTTTGCTGTCCAGCATCAGCTGTGGTCCTAGTCCCTCTTAGGGCTTGTAACTTCTCTATTTTACAGAGCTCTCTCTCTCTCTGTGATGTTATGTTTCATTTTTCTGTGACTGGGTCATTACAACTTGTTTGTTCAGGTGCCTGAGACCTTCAAGGTTGTAAGGAGGTGAGAAGGTGGGCTGGTGCCCAGGAACATTGAGGATGATATGAGGGTGGATAAGTCTGCCTGGTGTGTGGTATCTTCAAGACCTGATTAAGTGGAGGAAGAGAACTGACACATGACCACTCAGTCACAGGAACAGCTCTTTGCCCTATTAAATGGCATTAGTCAGGCTAACTGTATTGCCATGTGTCAGGAGCACAGGAATGGGGCACCAGAAACTGTGCAGGGAAAGAACAGACACCTACATTCAATAATGAGGAAAATTTTTGATGCAGCATAGGAAAAGATGCAAGATCCTGCTGGCAGTGGTACTGTTGCATTGCTTTAGGTCCATTGTTCAGGAACCATAATTCTAAAATCATTACAGTTAAATTCCAGAGCCTTTTGAACAAAAATTTAAATGATTTTATAAAAAATTTCTCCTTCACTCTGGACTCATTTCTAGTTTCTGTGCACAAAATAGGTTTTCTAATTAGGAAGCACATCTGGTTTAAACGGTTTCACATCATGTTGTTGCAATGTGTGTAAGTAACAATTTGGAGACTCACAAAGAGCTCCCAGATTTGCTGAAAAATTGGAAAATTTTCTCCATTCCTTTTAATTTTGTTCACATCAGGCTCGGAAAACCTAATTACTTTTTCAATATGGTAAAGAAGAAGTAGTACGTTACAGGCATCAACCTCTGTTCTTCTCAAGAAAATTATCAGAAAAATGTCAGAACATCAGGATAATTCCTCTTCATGATTTATTAATGACCAACTTTCACTGGTCAGAGATTGGAAAGATTTCTTCATAATGAGCTTCTCAGCAGAGAATTAGAACAGAAGCATAGACAGTTCTGCATGCCAAAAAAATTTAACTGCCTTGATCAATTCAAGGGAATTGAGTTATAGCTCAAGTACAGAGACTCCAGGAAATTAACACATGTAGCTGTAAACACTCCTCTGAAAGGCTGAAGCAGACACTGCAGCAAAGTGAGTACAGCCTCAGCCACTGGGCAAGTAATCATACCTCTGAAATACATTAGTGGCAACTACTGGGACAAGAGATGTGAGAAATTTCATGATCTTCTTTTCAAATAGGTCTGTATGAAGAAGGAAAGGAAGGTAATTTTGAACACTTCCAACAAGCTTCCAACAAGCAATCTATACAGCTGGTGCTATGAAAACACAAAGCTTAATTCTGTAATTAAAGGCTAAATCATAACAACTGCAAGTAAGATATTGAATTAAGTTTCTGCACGCAACATTGACTCTGACATTTTCAATTCTACAATGCAGAAAGAGTATTTATTATGTTCTTGGTTGTCCTTTAACATTTCCCTAGTTCAAGCAGAACAATGAATTAATGACTCTCAGAAGTCTTGTCCTCCCTCATTTTCACAAGGTTTTAGTTATCATAGAAAGAGGAACAGTTCTGCAGTTCAGTTTTTCAGACCAGCCATACATGTACCCTATACATGTACCATACTACTACTGGAAGACAGGCCTGCAGATTTTGCTGTTGATTTCATGCTCTTTGTGGATCTAATGAAGAAGAATGCTATTCCAGATAATCAGTGTTAGGTGTTGCTTCATGCTTCTGAGAGTCAGCAACAGTCATTTACAATGTGTTTGTCTTGGTGCTCTTCTGTGCAGTAAACAGCTCATACAGTCCTTCTCTGGTTCACAAGTTCCCTGATTCACAGCTTTCCTGTCAGGTTCTGAATATCCATCAGGAACAGAAACCATATTAGTAGCTCCTGACTGCACTGTTTTGACAAAAAGGAGTTTGCCTCTCAACACCTGCATTTTCCTACAGGTACATTTCATAGGTCATTTTTCTTCTGTACCTTATCCAAGAGGAGAATGATCTGTAACAAATTAAATACTGAGGAATTTCATAATAATCAAGCTCCTACTTTGGAAACATACACACAAGAGTTGCTGAAGCCAGAAATTCTGATTCTATAGAGGGAGATAGTTTGGCGACTTGTACACTGGCACCTGCTGCAAGGCAGCCAAGACAACTCTGATTCTTTAATAAATTACTCCTATGCCCCGAGTCACTGTCGTCCTCTCTGACATTTCATTCCATTGGACTCAATATAAGGTTAATTGCTCCCATTTAGTGTCTGTTGGCTTATGGATGTACAAACCTGGCCATTTTACATAATGAGAAATTTTGCAATTGCCTTGCAAGTAATTCAGATGCAGATTTGCATTTTGGCATGCTTGGAAACCATAAAAGGAGCTTTAAAAAGAATCAGATTGTTCAAATGCAGTCAAATGGCTAAATTCTCAGGATAATGTAAGTCACACAAATAATATAACTCACCCAAATGCCAGGGATTTTTCTGCACACATCCATTACAGCCTTTACATTTGTATTTGGTCTGTCTGAGATGTCATTTTCCCACAGCAGCCCTCCCCGTGCTGTGCTTTGCATTAGTGGCTGGAAAGGTGTTGACAACACAGCAGTGCCTTGGCTGCTACTGAGCAGTGCTGGCACAGCACCAGCCTCACTCCACTATTCCAGCATCCATCTCCAGCATTCCACCCCACACAGGTAAGGAGCTGGGGATGGACAGGATCCTGGGAGGGGACACGACTGGGACAGCCAATCCAAACTATCCAGAGGGGTATTCCACATCATGGGATGTCTGTCCAGGTACAAAACCTAAGGGAAAGGAGAAGGAAGGTAACTTTCATTGTTCATGGTGTTTGCCTTCTGGAGCATCTGCTGTGTGTGTCAAAGCCCTGCTAGCCATGAAGTGGCTAGATATCACCCACTGGTGGAAAATAAAGAATAAAATCTTTCAGGTTTCTTTTTCCCCTTTGCTTACACATGTACATCCTCTTTTGCTTTATTAAACTGACTTTATGTCAACCCATAGGAGTTTGTTTCCCATCTTATTTTCTTTCTGTTCCCATTGTGCTGAGGAGAATCATAGAGAAGCTTGGTGGGCTCCTGGGTCCAGACAAGGTAAATCCACCATACGACTGTCCTCTTGAAGTCCCCGAAGTTCACCAAGTTTTTAAAGAATATTCATAGTTGGAACCACAAAGAGACAAGAGGCTGCTGATTATCCACTGAGGACTTCTTAACAGTCCACCTTCAGCAAAGAAAGAAAATTTTTTCTGAGAAGTGTTGGTGACCTTTGCTATCTCCCTTTAAAACATTCATTGCAAATTCAAGTGGAGGATGTCTGTGAGATGGTGTCTGTGATCAATTTTAGTAAAGAATGGTGAAATGCAGTGGCCTTTTAAATATAAAAAAAAATATTTTCAGGGTGTTGTATACTTTCTCCCTGAAACTTAAATGATGCTTTGGAAGAATTCAGATTAGACTTTCTTCTTCAACAACACAACATGAGGTACTGAATCATTTGAATAGTTTAGGTTTGAGGGAACATTTAAAGGTTATTTAGTCCAACTCAGCCCTGCAACACACCTGAGCAGGGACATTCTTCAACTAGATCAGAGCTCTGAGCTCTATCCAACCTGATCCCTTCTGGAATGGATCAAAGAAAAATTACTTACAAAAATTTTCCTGAGTGTGTATCTCTTCAACTATCCCAATCACCTATAAAATATTATGTGTGGAACAATTAGGAATGAGTATTACATCAGCTATTACAACTTGGCAAAATTCCATCTGTCAGTGGCAACAGTCCCCTGCTTTAAAAGAACAGATCTACCAAAACTAGAGTTATATCTGCCTGTTGCTACCCATAAGACATAATGCTCTGTGCAGACAAACAATTAGATAAGAGTGTACATGCTCTCTGCATTGCTCTAAAGCATCAAATAATTTGCTCATTCTTAGTTTCTCAAACAATCAGTCATTGACCTTCTTGAACTGGGGAGTAGGTGCAACAGAAACTTTTGAAGTGAACCAACAGAACTAGTGGCACTAGTTCTGACATAACTAGATGTCTGCTGGCAAAAAGAAATAAAGAAGAATAGACTTTACTACTATTCCCACATGAAATTACATAAGAAACATACCATTTGTTTCCCAGAGGAGACAATGTCATAACTGTGTCACAATGTAGCTGCCTGGAAGAGGGGATCTCAAGTGTATACAGATGCTTCCTCACTTTTCAGTATCCAGTGTGGTGAGTTGACCCTGGCTGGATGGTGAGTGCCCATCAAAGCCACTCTATCACTTCCCAGTTTCTCAGCTGAAAAGAGGAGAGAAAACAGAACCAAAGGCTCACATGTCAAGATAAGGACAGGGAGAGATCACTCATTAATTACCATCAGAGATAAAACCAAACTGAATTGGGGAAATTTGTTAAATGGATTGCCAATTAGAACAAGATAAAACCAAATAAACTCAAATTTTAAAACACCCTCCCCATCTCTCCTTCCATTCTTTAATTTCACTCCCTATTTTCTCTACTACCTCCATTTCCTAGAAGTATAAAGGGTGAGGAGTGTGGGCTGAGGTCAGTTCTTCACACATCTCTTACACTTCTTCCTCCTCACAGGAAGTACTCCTCACAGTCCTTCACTGCTCCACTGCTCCTCCTTGCAGAGGAGACAGTTCTTCATGAATATCTCACATGTTTCAGTTCATCATGAACTGTTTCAGCATGGGTCCTTTCCATGGGATGCAGTCCTTAAGGAACAGACTGCCCCAGCATGGTTCCACCACAGGGTCACAAGTTCTGCCAGCAAACCTGCTCCAGCATGGGCTCCTCTCTCCACAGGGGCACTGGTCCTGCCTGAAGCCTGCTCCACTGCAAATTTTCTGCAGGGTCACAGCCTCCTTCAGACATATCCACCTGCTCCAGGATGAATCTGCTGTACTCTAGCACCAGAGTGAACCAGCACTGCTAAAGGGAAGGCATCCACACTGCTCCTTTCTTCCCCTCAGCAACACTTCTACCCATAGGCCACTGGAAAGCTGGCTGATCACATGCCCAGCAGCACAACAGCAGTGGCTGGGCTTATGTATCTGCTTTCTGTCTGACACAAAGAAGATTTTGGTAAATTTTAGAGTGTGTCTGGGTTGCGTCTGGACCACTACAGAGGTTTCTGACACAGACTTTGCTACTGCTGAAAAAAGCATCGTAAGTGCAAGTCTCTGATGACTGAATCCAGCTTTGAGGAATAACTCTAGGCATGACAATGAACTAGAAAGTATAGATATATTTAGTTTTCAAGACTGCAACTTGTAAACTTCTTTAACACATTAACCAATTCATTTATCATTCTTTAACTCATGAAATTACATTACTTTATGAACTGCCCCTTTGCATTTTACAGTAACTCAGTAAAACATTATTATTTTGGGTACCAGAGCTTAATATCCTCTTGATTCCTAGTCCTGAGTCCAGATGGTTGTTTTCAAGGAGTTACTCGGTTATGACCATAAACTTACTTGACTCAAGGCATGTAATAGCCATTATGACTTTAATTGATAATATTTTCCAGTAATTCTAATGGAGTCTGGATATTTGTTTTAATTGAATAAAAAAACGAAGGAAAGCCCTGTCTCATTGTAATCTTATATGGTCATCTGCTGCTTTCCCAAATTGATATGTGGTATTATGAGGAGAGGAAGTATCCTTATATAATTACAAAACCGCAATGGCATATGTGCTGTTGAAGTAAAAATAACTGCTGCATTTCTAGAAACAGAAGAATGGTGGAAAGAAGAAGATTTTTTCATAAGAAACACTGATATTTCCTAATTATATTATTGGTGAATCATCATTAAAAGCCAAAGCCTTCCTGAAACATCAAAGATGAAAGGTAGGTTATTTATTTTGCAGTGCAAGGTCCTACACGTGGGTCATGGCAATACCAGTCACAGCTATAAGCTGGGTGGAGAAGTGATTGAGAGCAGCTCTGAGGAAAAGGAATTGGGGGTGATGATTGATGAAAAATGTAACACGACCCAGCCATGTGTACTCCCATCCCTGAAAGGCAATGAGGTCCTGGGCTTCTTCTGAAGCAGTGTGGCCAGCAGGGGAGGGAGGGGATTCTCTGCTCTGCTCTGCTCTGCTCTGCTCTGCTCTGCTCCGCTCTGCTCTGCTCTGGTGAGACCCTACCTGGAACACTGCATCCAGCTCTGGGGTCCTCAGCATAAGTCCAGAGGATGGCCATAAAGTTGATAAAAGGACTGGAGCATCTCCCTCAGAAAGACAGGCTGAGAAATATGTGTCTGTTCATCCTGCAGAAGACTGTGTAGACATCTCATGGCAACCTTCCATTATCTCAATGGTCCTACATGGAAGCTGGAGAGGGGTTCTTCATAAGGTAGTGTAGTGATAAGGCAAGAAGTAATGGGTACGAACTGAAAGAGGGGAAATTTAAGTTAGATATTAGGAAGAAATTCTTTACTGTGAGGAGATGAGACACTGGAAGAGGTTGCTCAGGGAGGTTGCGGGTGTCCCAGCCACACACTGTGGCCCTGTTCAAGGCCAGGTTGGACAAGGCTTGGAGAAAATGGGTATATGGAAAGTATCCCTCCCCACAGCATCTGGAATTGAGACTGGATGATCTTTAAGGTCACTTTCAACCTTAATATTCCAACCTTAACACAACTAGTAAATTCAGTAAGTAAATATATTTCATATGGCATAGATAGTATAAAATTTTCAAAGAGTAATAATACTGAGATAAAATTACAGAGAAAATAAATAGACTTAATCCGTATTTTCCTGCAGAAAATTTTTCTTCATAGAAATGGAAGTAATTCCAATTCCAATGATTGCCTTTTTTAGCTAAGAATGGACTTTGTTGACCCCAGGTACATGTCACAGTTCACACTTTTATATATAACTGTCTGAATACCACAATCTTGCCTGGGAAACTGGTAAGAATAAAAAGGTGTAAATATGAGTAGTATTCATTTGAAGATTTTTTTGTAATGGGCTGACCCTCCACACACCAAAGCTGCTCACTCACTCCCCTCTGCAGCTGGACAGGGGAGAGAAAATATAACAAAGGGTTTATGAGTTGAGATAAGGACTGGAACAGACCATTCATGAAATACTGTCACAAGCAAAGCAGACTTGAATTACAGATATTAATCGAATGTATTACTAACAAAATCAGAGCATGAAAATGAGAAATAAAAAAGACCTTAGAAACACCTTCCCTCACACACCTCCCTCCCTCCCAGCCCTACCTCCTCCCACTCAGCAGCACAAGGAGACAGGGAATGGGTGTTGTGGTCAGTTCATCACATGTTTCTGCTGCTGCTCAGGGACATGCCTCCTTCCTCTGCTCCACTCTGGTGTCCCTCCCACAGAAGACAGCTCTCCATGAGCTTCTCCAAAGTGAGTCCATCCCACAGGAAACAGTTCTTCACAAACCACTGCACTGTGGATCACTCTTCCACAGGATGCAGCTCTTCAGGCACAGCCTGCTACAACACAGGTCCTCCACAGGATCACAAATCCTTCCAGGAAACCAGCTCTTGAATGTTATCTTCCATCCACAGGTCTGCAGGTCCTTGCCAGGACCCTGCTCCAGCATGGGCATCCCACAGAGTCACAGCCTCCCCTCAGGCATCCACCTGTTCCAGCATGGGCTGCACCATGGGTTGCAGGAGAATGTCAGTTCCAGTGTCTGAAGCACCTTCTACCCTCCATCTCCACTGCCTTTGGTGCCTTCACAATGATTCCTCTCAAATATTCTCATTTCTCTCACTTATCCTCACCTCTCTCTTCTTTGTCCACAATTACATCTGCACAATAACTTTTCTTTTCCTTCTTTAATATGTTATCACAGAGGCATTACCACCATTTCTTATTGGCACAGCCTTGGCCAGCAGTGGGTCTGTCTTGGAGACATATGGCATTGGATATGCCAGACACAGGGGAAACTTCCAGCAGCTTCTCAGAGAAGTGACTGCACACCCCACCCCCCCACCCCCCCCCACACCCCCCCCCCCCCCCCCCCCCCCCCCCAGCCAAAGCTTGGCCACACAAACCTAGTTCACAAGCACTAAATGAATCAAAACCAGTTCAAGTCTTCTCACATCTCCTGCCTTAGAGGTTTGGTAACACGCAGTCTCATGAAGGTTTGCTCGGACCATTCTAAAGCTAATCAGCTCTGCCAAACAGATTATGAGCTCTTGTCTTTCCTGATGACAGGCTTTCTGGGTTACAATATCTTCTAGCACTTGATCAATTTCTGGGCATGCTGCACTTCCACCCTTTCCCTCACTCCCTTCCTCTCCCCCCACCTCCCATTCTTCCTATCTCCTCACTCCCCTCTCCTCCTCTTCCTTGTTCTTTTTTTAATTAAACAGTTACTTTTTCAGTAAGTGGTTTGGAAATTGTGGGAAATAAGGCATTCTAATAGGTGGCTTGCTTTTCATAGCAGTCATAAAGATGCGTTAGTAGGAAACGATGAGAAATATTTTTGTGTAGATGTCTTAATTATAATTAGATCAAAACATCATATATTATATCAAATACCTTTTAGCAATTTCCCTCTTTTCATTCATAATTTTTTTCTTTCCTGCTTTCCAGTGGTCCAGAAAACTTTTCCAGATTATTCGGATTGAGTGGAAAGAGACTACATATGTGACTCTTTGTTGTTGAACCAAGACCTGCTACTTCAGCCCTGTGTCTGTAAACTGCAGCTGCATCTTAGAAGTCATGCATTCTTGTATTTCTCCTCATAAGTATTTTTCCTATGGCTTGTGGATTTTTCTGTTAAGGTAAAGTACATAGATTTTAACCATATTGCTGCTCTTCTCATTAGTATGCTATTACTCATGTAACAGATGTCTGACAAAATGATCACAAAAGGCGAAGCAAGAAGAAAATCACTTGTTAGTAAGAAATTTAAAACAGAAAAGAGAAAAATTAACATCTGGTCAGCTAGGCAAGGAAATAACTGGCCTTCTGTTAGAAGGTAAACTGAACATTACCAGAGTGGTTACAGCACAAAGAAGTGACATTTTTGTTAATATTTAATAACAGCTTGTCCTTAGGTATAGTCTTATTTTGTCCCATCTGCTGCTTGTCAGCTGTAATAATGTCAAACAAGACCACTTCCAACATAACACATATCTCTGATTTGCAGTTCTTATGCTTGCCATGTAATTTAGGAAAGCAAATGCCTTCACTGAACTTTCTTATTCCTTGATACTGCCAGCTGGTACATTTATATAGTGCAGTGTAGCAGTTCTTTTCCTTGGTAAGTGATGTAAACTCCTCAGGTATTTTCTTCTGTCCAGCACTCTGTTTATGGACTGGAACACTGTTTCTTGCCTCTGTCATCTCATGTACTGAGAGGCTTTAACTCGTGTGTTAATATGAGCTACCCCCCCCAGCTCAGCAGTTAGTGCTGGCTAACAATTAGCTTGCTCAGGAAGCACAGATTGTTGGAAAGGCAGAGTGATAAATAGCCGGTGAAATCACCTCTGAATTGCATATTGGGCAGATTTCCAGCTGCTTGAAAAAATGGAGTATGCATGTTCATTCAGCTGTTAACTTGAACTGGAATCATTAGCTTATAACATGAAAACATGTCTGGCTTTTGCATTATACAAATGTAAATTCACTGGAGAATTAATAATGAGTAAAAATATGACCTCGTTATATATATGTGAAAAATTTACATTGCAGATTTAAAATTCTGAGTATTTTCTTTAGTTTTTATAAAGCCCATATTATTTTTCTGAAAAAAATTCCACAAAATCATAGACAGATGTCTCACTGCAAGCTATTCTCTGAATGCAAACATGGATTTTTATAATACTTCACCACTAAGTCAATATGAGAGAAAAATATTGAGTACATTAAAGTTCATTAAACAAAATCACAGCAAATATAATGCAAGATGGTTTTCACAGACACACTTGACCCCCACCCATGCCTTTGTTCAGATTGACTAAGGAGCAATAGACCTAATCCCCTGTGGGGAACTTGCATGCTGTTAAGCTCCTGGCTCATGTATAAAGGAGTGAAAATGCCTCATAAAAGTATTTCCAGAGACTATTTCAAATCCCAAAAGTACAAGATAACTGAAGCACAGAACAAGATGGTACAGCCAAAATTAAGACATCTGTCTTGTCTTTATTACTGACTAGCCACCAAGTACTTCACTCTGTAAATATCACCGTCAGGATGGGTCCAGTTTGAGCTCTCCCTGACCTGTAGCTGAGCTGCATGCCAGGTGACTCCCCTCTTCAGCACGGATGCCTCATGAGGTTTGAAATTCCTTTCCTGAGACTAAGACCGCCTTTCTTACCCAAGGTGGAGAGATCCATTGCATTTGACAGATCCTTGGTAAGTGATTGAAATAATGCTGATTTAATAGTAATGAAATGTTACTTATCCATATAGTTACCCATTATTATTATTATTTATTATTATTATTATTATTATTATTATTATTATTATTATTATTATTATTATTACTATTGTCGTTGTTGTTGTTGTTTTTGTTGCATAGGTTAATTTCTTTGCACATAAACCCAACAATAAGATTGGATTTAGCCCTCCCTAGGAGTCATAAGGAGTTTGGAAAGGAAGGTGGCCTATTCTGAATCTTGTGACTTAACAGAGGGGGTCTCCCTTATTCTTTGTGTCTCTGGTCTCTGTGTGATTTGTTCTAACTCAATTCACTTATATTTTAGTAAAAACGGTTTTTTGCTTCCTGACAGATGTTCTACTGTAATGTTGTCTGCTTCTTGTCCCTTCAGCTTAACAGAATTAAAAATGCTGGCGATGACTAGTACCAACAAGCAGCCTGTACTTTGAACTGCTCAGTAAATAGTCCTCAATGGCATGTGTTCTCACCTGATTTGCAGCTCTTTGAACCTTCAAAGGAATATACACTTGCAAATACAGGTTTCTAAACTCCTGTCAAATCTCTAAAATCCTGTCAACATGATAATACTCTGATTATCACAGATGGTGTTCATCTCTCCAACGAGCTTCTGAGGAAGCTTTAGGTGCTTTTATTCTCCTTAGATTACCTCTGACAAGCAACTTAGTGTTATCCAAGTTGCATTGGCCATCTGGGACAGCCAGATAGCTACCGAGCTTGCTACTAGCCAGATTTACTACTGAGAAGTGCTTCTCAATGCAATTCTAGCTTTACTTCTTTTGTCCTAAGTCAGTTTTTTAATAAACTGTATTTTCTTCTTTTTTTCTTTTGCACTTTTAAAAATATCAGTTATTCATAAGGTAAATAGGTGTCAGGCAAGGAACTCTGTCTCTACCACAGAGGCAGAGATAAATAAAATAGAAAATATAGGTTATTAGCTACTGCAACTGCAGAAGAAACTTAAGCATTCAGTTCATATATTCTTGTGGGAAGTGAACAAAGAACTAGACAAAGGTAACAGTTTTAACTTATTTTACAGGGAGATTAAACTAATATAGTATCATACTTCTAATAGTAACAAACAAATTAATTTTACAAAAACTTTGTCTAGCAAGTCACTCTTACTGGCTGTCATGTTAAAGTGTTTTTAATTGGAATTATGTTGCTGTACATAAAAGTAAATTTAAAAGAAACTCAATTATGAGAAACACTGCAAGGATACAGTTCCAATATTATAATTATAGCTGAAAAATATTTGTATTCATCTTCATATATTTAAATCAGCTTTTTTCTCTGTTAGAACTACATATTCTGGGAGTACATTTTACTTTTTCTGGGGGCAAGTTAGAAGATATTTAGACATAGCAACAAACAAAAAGCATAGAATACTACAATTAACCCATTAAACATGTGTCTTAGAGTATTGGAGCATGACTGGATGATTAGAGGAAAGAAGATGAGGTAAAGTTTGGATATTTAGCTAATCAAGGGCAACAGTTTAACCCAACGTCTGTGTTACTTCAGTCTTCATCTATACCGTATGATATGAGCTAGTGTCCTCCAAATGTATTGACATAACCAATATTTCCTACAACTGCAGTATGTGTAGCTCTTCTTAAATTATACAGAAAGAGATTTAATCTTCTGCTAACTGTGTTTGCGTTCAGGCTTTACTTTGGAAAACATACATAGCTCACAAAACAGACATACATATGATCAATAGTTACTGTCTCACACAAGATTTCTGGAAGCTGAAAAGTTGTGTTTGTATATATTCCTTTGTTTCCTATACTTATTTATTAAACACTGGCAATGGATTACCTTTAGGGATCACATACTGTGCCAGAGGATTTAAAACCAAATGCAATTTTTACACTAGTAAACTCTTACTAAAATCAAAGTTATTTTCTTATTGAGAAAACTACCCTAGAAGGAGTTACTTAATTACTATTTAAAAGTTCTACAAAATTCAGTTGGTGTTATCCTACATGATAGGATAACTTCCTCTGTTCCTTGACCTGTCTCAAGAAAGGTGTAGTCAAAAGACATGAGCAGAACTTATTATAAATAAGAACTACAATGGGCTAGAGCAATGCTTTGCAGGAAAACAAACTCCCTCCTGTGATCTTAAAATTTTCATGAGTCACTGGTTAGGAAGATAAAGCTTCTCCTCATCCTTTCCTCAGGATAAGGAAAACTCACTACTCACTAGTGTGATTACATATTTTAAAGTCATGGTTTACCTCATCTACTGTATTTGATAGAAAATATTCCTCTAGTAGAGGTGCTTGACTAAAGCTGACCCAGATCAGGCATTGATTGACATGTCTTTATTTAGGAGTCTGTAAGCCTCTGGCAAGTCATGGACTGTGGCTGTAAACCAATGGGATTGTGTCAGATACCATCATTAGAAGCCTCAGACAGCTGGACAAAAATCTCGACAGCCTCAGATTGGCTGCTGAATCCAGGTTAAAAATTATTGATATGATGTCTGATACATATGATCTAAGCACTATATCTCAGTAATATCTTGATGGATCAGATACTCTTGAGATTTAGGATAAGCTACTTGTGAGTATTTTACAGGCATGTGGTAAGCCAGAGAACCTGGCTGACCCATGTTCTACAATTCTCTCTCTCCAGACATCCTGCTCCCCAGTTTCTGCCCCTAGTGATATGACAGAAAGAAGAACAGAGTGGACAGCCTAATGGGGACAGAAGAAATCATTGGTACCTCCTATTCAGCACAGACAGGGATTGCCTTCTTCAGATTGAGTTAAATGTCCAATACAGACATATCATAATACACCTGCATTTTAGAAGACTGCTGTAACTGCCAAGTAATTTGTTAGATTAATTTCTCTTTAAATCTAGGAATTCCACATCTGATGTCAAAATGCTTTGCCAACTAACATTTTATTGCTAACAGCACATTTCCAGGGGAAAATTGCAGTTTGGCAAATTTTTCCAAACTGTATACTGTACTCTAAAAGTTCTCAACTGGTTCTAGGAAGTGTCTGAGTTTTCCTCAGATATTTTGCTATTTATCACTCTCAGTTTTTCCATGTGTAAATGGACAAGACATATGTCAGTGTACCTCCAATTTTTTAACAGCTGAAGTCTACATTTGTTCTGTAGCTTAAATACATTGTCCATAAGATGAAATATACCAAATTACTGGGTCTCAAAAGTAGTCAGGCAAGTAGGAATATTTCAATATTATCAAGCACATGACACATTAAATTTATTTTAAGAAATAAATTATTCATCAGTGGGCATTTGAAAGGGGGATATAAAAAAAACCCTGATGTGACATCATCTCATCTTGCTGGTATAACATCAGGGGTTTCTTTTTAATTTTTTTAATCTAACTTCTTGCTGGTATCTTATCTCAACTGAATGAAGAAAAAGCTCTTTTTAGCTTGGCACCTGTTTTTTGTTAGGATGATATTTTCTGGTGCTTATAGGAACAGCAATTGAAGCAAAATTAAATAAAGCTAAGTATATTCAAATCTCAAACAAACCCACACCTGGTAAAACCAACTAAACATCATACACAAAGAGTACATGTGTAAAACCATCTCATAATACATAGAGAGTTTAGACCATTCATGTGCCTAAGAACTTTTTACTTCATTTCTTTTTTGTTTCTTTATTTTACTATATTTCTTTTTACTCTATTTCTTTTTCACTTGGATTTGTGAGAAGTTAAGCACCTGCATTTGCAAGACTCTTTTGAAGAGGAATCTGGATACAAGGAAGTTCCTTTGCAGAAGACTCCAGTGTCTTCTGAGGAATTTAGTCCAAGAGTTTAATGCAGCTCAGGTGCCACATTAGCGCCGTTAAGCTAGACTGTCTTGGGGAGGCAGTATGCTTCCACTGCTTTCCAGCCCAGTCTCGCTTGTTTATGATCAGCTCAGATTTCTACTCATGTGGGTGTGCCCACAAACCTTTGCCATAGAAAGAGATTGTGTGAGGCAATGCTATTATTAGACACAGCGTCCTTCATGCACACACTTGTCTCACACAATTTTTTGTTAAATATGGAAGTGACATCTTGTATGCTGCCTATGGAGATGTTTTTCTCTTAGCAGCCTTCTCATATTAATGTGATTAGGTTTGTTTGCAGTTTGTCTTCTCATTTGGCAGTTGTAAAGCATTATCTATGCTTGAAACATACTGCTGTGAATCAGAACTAAGTGATTCTAGGCAGGCAGTTGTTGGATGTTAAGTGGACTACCCCTGACATTGTTATGTGGTGATTATATTGCATATTCCTAGTATTATATGCTTCATATCCAGAACATCGTTTCAAAATGCATGCTCTGCACTCCAGACATCCTATCAAGCATCATTCTGTTCTAATAATGCGTGCATCTCCTGTATTCATGAGGGTTTTGTAAGATTCCCTCCAGACATGAAAAGTACTTTGAAAGTTTCACCTGCAGCAGAGTCTTACAAGCCTTCTTGTAGCCTCTACACAGTTCTCTTCCTTCAAGATTATATTTTTCCAAAGTACAACTGGTGAGTGCTACACTTCCCCAGAACAGTGAGCACAAACATCCTGCTGCATACACAATTCAAGTCATGTGAATGCCTCAGAAAGAGGCCTGCAAGACTCTTGGATGTTATTCACAACCATCTATTTTATTTTCAATAGATATGCCCCTCCTAAGACTGTTGAACCAACTATAACTGCCATTTGGTCACTGTTGTTGCTGTGTCACTGTGGATGACTCGGGGTCAGTGTGCAGAGTTCAAAGCCGTAGGCTTCAAGTGAGCTGCTCTCCGTACACCATTCTTAGGAGCTTGGTCCAAGGTTTCTGAGCAGTAGCTTAGGGTTTCTGCTTAGGTTTCCTATATTATTGAGGTTTATTAAGTGCATCAAGACAGTAGGATAAAAAGCATGGCATTTAATAATTATAGGGACTGATAAGTGCAGACATGCTGTGGGTATTTCAGAAAACAAGCTAGGATGTTGCAACATCAGGCTAGTAATTGCATAAGCATACTCACAGTTAGTTATTCTACAGAATTATTGCCTTGCTTTGCCTTGCCTTGTTCTGAGTTGGAAATGTACTGGTGCAATGGAGCATCCTAGTTCACCAAATCATGACAATTAAAACCACAGTGAATCGCAGAGCTCTGCTTCTCCTCTCCCTGGCTGGCAACTATGCTGCAGAGATGTTACTGTATCATGGTGGTGATGATTCTACACTTGCATAGAAATAATCTGAGTGAGAACTGAGCATATTCTTTCAACTAGTGTGCAGGTATTATGTTTTATTTCCATGGTTTCATTTTCAGGAAAGATAGTAATTTTTTCACTCTCTCTTACCAATCAATGGGAAAGCTTGTCATCAGTCTGGAAATCATGGAGTTAAATCATTAGCTTTTGTAATTAACTGTAAAACTACTGAAGGCAAATACAGCTACATCAGTCTACCCATTCATATCAGCAGTGTGGCCCATTAACACTGTAGTATACACACAGTCTTGAAAACTGGGGTCTATCTAAAAAGTTTTCAGAATTGATGTATTTAAAGTATTTCATAAAGGAATAAAACTAGACAGGACTTGTTAACTCTGAATCCTTAAACCAACATTGAATATTATTTGATTCTTAAATAAGTTATGCTCTATTTCTTTCTTGTGGGTTTTTTTCTGTCTGTGACAATATCTTGTTTTACTATATGACTCAGACTTGAAGGAGCTACTACAATGAAAGGTGTCAAGAAAATAAAGGCAGCATGAGAACTTCAGATAAATCCCCTCAGGAAAGCTGAACTACAAAATTTCTTGTTTTTTTAGTTCAAGGGCTTGTCAATACTTGAAAGGTGCTCCAGATAAAATGCCATTATTCAGTACTCTGTCTTATGCCCAGAAACAGTTCTGTACGTTAATGGTGCTTTCATTACTGGTAATTTTTCCCTGCATTTGGAGCTAGAAATGGGAGGATTGTTAATTTCTATTCCATACCAAGTTTTGCTAACTGATAATGGTATCTGTCCGGTAAATGATGTTGCTTTTCAGATATTTGGATTGTCTATCAGTTCAGATCTGTATCATCTACTGGGTCAAAGTTAGCCTAATGAAATGGCCAGTTGATTTTAAATTAATGTTTTTGTACACCATCCAGAACTAACTAACTATCTATCTATCTATCTATCTATCTATCTATCTATCTATCTATCTATCTATCTATCTATCTATCTATCTATCTATCTATCTATCTATCTATCTACCTACCTATCTATCTATCTCTAAATATCTATCTGCCATCAGCTGCAAATTTCATATACCTATGTGTGTAATCATATTTCTCACCGACGAGTTTTCACTATTTTGTTACTCAGACTGCATTTACTCTTTCTGCAGAAATCTTGTAAACATACTGCTACTTTAATGAGAAGAATCACACAAAATCACTATTTCTTAATATGGTCGTTTACAAAATGTGTGAACAAAGACTTTTCAAAGGACATATGTAAACTATAATTTTAATATCAGCAACAATTCTAAAACTAGTTTCTCACAATAGCATAGATCTAGCATCAAACAGCAGCACGAAAGCCCCATTAAGTTCAATCTACTGCATAGAATGGACAACAGGAATAAAAAGGGGCTAAAAGTATTAAGATTTAAGCATTAGCATTTAGCATTAAAGCATTACCATTTAAGCATTAGACCTTAAAAGAAAGAAAATAAAAGGATTGTATTAATACCTGAAATTGTTTTCAATTTTTATTTAAAAACTTAGTAAAGTAATTACAATGTTGGATCAGAAGCAAGGATACCTCTCTTCAACACATTGTTATCAAGTCATTTGCTACCTGCATTTCTCAAAGGTTTGTTTTTAAAGGAACACTGCCAACACATGCATTTATTTCAGTGAAATAAATACACCAATGAAAAATTCAGCACAGGTGAGTGGAAAGAACTGTAGTTTCCGAATATATACTTGAATTAGAGCTCAAACACATTGGTCAGACTTTATGCTTTCTAGTTGTCTTGAGATGCTGTAAGTTAGAGTACTGTGACTTAACAGACACCACTGGCAAGCGCACACATTCAGCATATGGTGTGCTCTCTATTCTCTAACGTATGCTATCTGACTGAAGGCTGTATTTCTGTTGTAAGTAAAAGCTCTACAGTTTACTAAATAATTTAAGACTATGAGAGAGCATCACTAAAGTACACTATTTTGCTACAGAAGTATTAGTCACGCTGTTTTCACATAATTTTCTTTTATAATCGTTTTCAATGGGTGCAAGGGGTTTTGCCCTCATTGTCCTGTGCAAATAGAAGCAAACTAGGAGTGTCAACACTGAACACTTCAGAGAAATATGTGTAACAACATGGATGTGTGACACTGACCATTCCACTACACCTTGTGCTTACTTCTCTTTTATGGGAAACCGAGAACACATCAACCAGCTTAGTAACTTACATTAGGCATGGTCACAAAACTCAGCATTATAAGGAGCAAAGTTACTTTGGATGGTTCATCAGTCTCACATTTCTCATGTTCAATACTTGCCTGACTCACATTGCTTAAGTCTGTAGTACTAGACAAAGATTAACAAATACATTAATAAAAATACATTAAATAAATAGTGCTAGTTTTTCACTGCATCTGATAAGTGGCAGATAATTTCAAATCATAGCTCTTCAGCAGCTCTCCAGTTTGAAACGGAGAAATTATTCAGTTGCTTAATGGGGTATTTTGGAGATGAGCCATGAGCACGGATGACTTCTTGAATTCCAGTGTTACTCTAGCTATAAAAAATGGGATACTTATGCTTGTATCTTATTTATTAAGCATCCTGTTTATATCTTATTCATTAAGCACAGTAATTGAAGTTCTCAAAATCCATAACCATTGTTGCTGTACTACTGTTGATGTCCTTCAGCGTTGATTTCAAGAAGAAATTAGTCTCAATACTAAATGCTTTTAAAATGCTCACTGTGGATTTATTCTGGGCAGACTTCCTACTTTATAAAACCTCTGTCTTAGTGGATCAACCTACAACCGTTTTTCCTCAGTATCTAAGAATAGTTACCTTCAATGCTATGTAGCTTCAATTTATGATGGATAAGAGGAAGTGACTGCTTCCTGAGCTGAGCTGAGAATGGAATAACTGGAAAGAGAGACAAATCTAGGAATGATCTATGGATCTGAAGAACAGAACCTAATTAATGAAGCAGAGGAGAATTCTAAGCTGAGGTTGCTTAACTGCATGTTTATTTGCCCTCTCATTGCTATTGTTATCCAGATACTTTGCAGATTCTGATAAAACTCTGAAATCCAAAATTAAATTATCCACTATTTTGGTGAACTAGTTTTCTGCCAGAATAGGCAGCTGAAGAGTTGAAATCAGCCTGTAGAGGAATACAACATGCATTAGAGTTCGCTTAAGGTAAAGAGTGAAACATGAGGCAAGAACTGAGCAGGGAAAAGGACATTGCCATTTTGGAAAATGGCAAGCTGTTAGATCTGCCTAAATCATCACACTTAACTGTACCCTAATATCTCTTATGGAAAAATCAACTTTTGAATCATGTCCCATAGTATTCCAGCCACAAAAACTGGCAAATTACTTCTGTGCTACCTGGTGGATATATTTATAGCACATGGTAGTTTCTAGCTAGTACATGCTTTTTCAAAAAATGAAACACAAAATGTGGGTCTTCAGAATTGAGATATAAGCATACTAGCAATATTCCAAGAGAAAGAGAAGAATACACTAGTTTAATTTTAGGACCTGAAAGTTCTTACAGCAGCTTATTTATTTCTATGAATTAAACAAAATCAGCAAACCAAGAAAAGCATTTATGGTGAAGTGACTATACTACAATAAAATGTTCCAGTATTCTAACCCTGTTATGAGTTTTCCTTACAATAGCTTGGGGATTTTTATCTGTAATGTAGCACTGTAATCTACCCAAAGGCTCATGTGCCACAGGTGACTATTTCTATTTGAATATTGAGAAAGGGACTGCAATAGGGGCTTGGCACCATGTAAAATACTTGTTCTAGGCCATAGAGAATAAAAAGCTTTCTGGATTCTAAGAAAATACACAGCGGTCTTAATGTTTCTGAAAGAGACATAGTGAGAGGCAAGGTAACAGTGTGATCTTAACCACACGATTAAACAGTGTATCTCACACTATTGAATACTTATATCTCATATTGCTGAAAGATAGGTTTTAAGACAGCAGAAAGCAGATAGCAATGACAGTTCTGTGGAAACAGCTGCCTCCCCTAGCGAGAATCTGCAATGAGTTAAGAGATGTGAAAACAACCATGCCTCATTTAGCTCCACCATTCACAAAATTATTTACTTAAATTATTTAACTGGTCACACCTGTAGTAATACATGGACACATAGATAAGGATATTTATTTTGCAAACACGGTGCTCTGGATTGCTTGGGACAGTACTCTGTGCAAAAAGTGGTTACAAGTGGCTCTGGTTCCCGCTGGAAGGGGGTGAGGGTGTCAGATTTGTTCAGAGTGGTGTGCACACCAAAGAAACAATTTTGGCTTTAAATACAAACCCCTACATTCAGGAAGAAGTAAACATATTAATCAGTAATATTAACCACTCAGTCAATGAAGAAAAAGAACTTCCCTATTCCTTATATCTCAGCTCAAGCTTTAGGGACAATTTTTTCATCTTAATTTAAGGTTGCCAGCCAAATGATTCACCAGTTCCACACCTGAGTCTGGGCTACTTCTGACATGTTCTAGCAAGAGTGATGAACCCTCACCTTCCAGCCCCTGGAGGCCTGGCAACTTCCCTGCTACAAAACTTTACTGTGTGTAGTTGCTTCTTATGTGCAGATCTGGTTTAAAACAATTCAAGACTTTTCACTGGGTCAAAAGCACTCAAGTGTCTACTGACACTTGTACTGTTCATGAAATCTCTGTGCTTTCATGAGAAAAATAAACCGGAAAAAGACAGCCTGAGTCATGTTTCCAGGTGTCTAAAAGCTGGAAGATCTAAACCATTCTTTAGAGGTGGTTCTTTGTCCTCAAAGTTAAAAAAGGTGCAGGGATGCTGGAAAACATACTTCAACCCAGGAAAAAGCCTCATTTAAGATTTTGCTGAATGGATGCTACCAAACTAAGGCACAATATAGGTTATTGCATTTGCATATGAAAAAATAAATAAGGACATATTTTGAGCTTTCAGCAATCAGAAATGTTTTATTCTGCATCTTAGAAAAAGAGATTGTGGTAATAGTTGACTTAAAATCTGAAGAAAGAAAGAATTTAAAATTCTTTACTTCTACAAATCACTCACAAGTTATTGCTAAAAACTTTATTTATTTTATAGTTGAAAGGACCAGTAACTTTTAGAAACTTTTTTTTTTAAATCATATTGGAGAAATTCTAGCTTTTTACCAACACAAGTAAAGATGGACCTTCAAATCCATTCTATTTTTTTCTGAATGATGTTATAAAAAATTACAGCAAAACCCTTATTCTTCTACTACAGTACAAACAGTGCCACTTTGAAATATGCCTGTCTTACTCTGTATGACTAATTCCCATTGTACTATCATACAACTTGATGTTAATAAGAAAATCTGGATATAGAAATCTCTGCACATATTATGAAGCACGATCTTATTTTAGCTTTTTAGCTTCCCAAAGATGTATCATACTAATTAAGGATTTTTGATTGGCAGGAATGAAGAATGGTGAAAGCAAGTGAAGAGGTTCTCAAAAAATACAATTCAGGCCTCTCTGCAGCCTCTGCATAACACTGTGTAGAATCCCGGCAAAGTTAGCTACATAAGTATTGTTTCTTTAATATATTTAAATATGCATTAACCCAGACAGGGTTAATGCTTTGAAAAGAAAGCTCTAGAAAGTTGTCATCCTATTAAAAGAAATTATTTGATGATTTAATAAAGAAGATTTTCTTTTGAGGATGGGCTGTTGTAATTTGTTAAGGGGTGTCTGAGAACATGTAAATGGTTATTAAAACTCACTTAGATCTATGCCAACATTAGGGCCACTGTTAAACTCCAAGGACTTAGTGTAAAACATGACTTTGACCTAGATTATGCTACAAGGTTGCCACCATAACTAAATCTGTAAAACATGATCATGTGTGAAAAAGTGCACTTCTAGGTTTATGAAACACAGAGAAGAGGTACAGGGCTGCACTAGCCCACTAGTGCCTGGGCTCTTGTGGACTCCTGGCCATTGTTCCTTTCTTTACCAAAGAACTTTTTTTTTTTTTTTTAATTTTTTTAAAAAGAATTTAAAAAAATAAATATGGGGTATTACATTTGTGTTCTTTGGGAGTAATGAATTTTCACTTTCTCCTTTCCTAAAAATCAATGTTTAAAAATCTCCTGTGTTAAGAAAAAAAGTTATACAGTCAATCAGATGATAGAAACATAGCTGTCAGGGAGCAGGGGCAGAGAAGTCAATAATGAGGCTATTTGACGTATTGAGGCTATTATATGTAATAAACACATATAATTTATATATGTTGCTTTTCCAGATTAAATATAGATGGCCTGGCCACCTTAATCAATATCAGAACAATTTTGTCCCAAATTGATGGTATGTGACATATCACACCACGATTCCTTTGTTATCTCTACATACAATCCCTCCATAATGCCAAAAGGATTGCAGTGGCTGTAGGTTCATGGTGTTCATCTTCAATCTTATGGCTCTTTTTTGATGTTTACCCATAATCAAAAGCTCTTGTCTCTCCTGTCCCAACGCCTCTGGGGGTACAGGGGTTGGCAGCAGGTGTTACTATCACCTATCAATACTTCATTATAGGTATTAATAACAATTACACAGTAGTAGAAGATGTTATGTAGATATTAAATATTACATAGGTTGATAAAATATTATGTGCTTTACTAGCAAACACGTACTACTAAAAATGTCCACAGAAGTAAAAACCAAAGAATGGGCAGTCCTCTCTCCTCAAACTGGAGAGATCCAGGGCTTTCAAAAGTTCGTGGTTGCCACAATGATGCTGCTTCCCACGTGTGCCAAGTGGAAAATTCATAAATACAGTATTTGTAGAATTTTTTAGTCCGTGGATTTGGTCTTGAAGATGTTCATACTTCTCTACTTTTCCCACAGCAGCCACTTCTAATAATGTTTCAATACTTTCATATTTCATAGTGACATCCACCATGGATGCCTGGTTCTCTTTAACAAATACCAGGTCCGGTTTCTAGAATTCACTGTTTTGATCTCCTGTGTTTGGCTCCTGGAACTCTATCCAGTCTTTATTTGTAGCATCATTTGATCGCATTTCATGCAGTCGGTTGTGCCTTTTGATTCTTGAGTCACGCACAGCAGCACACTACCGGATAACAAGGGAAATTTTTATTTATTTGTTTAAATTAAAAGTAAGATTAAATGGCGAGGGAAGGCGCACAGCAGAGGGACGCAGGCAGAGCCGGCCCGGCCGCACCACCACGGCCTGCGCGGCCGCTGCGCAGCGGGCCCGGGCACGGCCGCGCCCGGCTCACCGCGCCCGGCGGAGCGGCCGCAGGGCGCCACATCCCGCCGCCCGCCCCCGCGGCGTCCGGAGCCCGCCCCGGCACCCCCGGCGAGAGGCGGGCCTATGCGGCGAGGAGGCGGTGCCGCGGGGCCCAGCCGGGGACGAGGAGGAAGCGACCGCCGAGGCAGCGGCGGGCGGCGGTTGGGCGGAGCTGCCTCTCCCGAAAAAGGTGCCGGCCGGGGAGGGAGCCGCCGGCTGATAGCGCTGCGGGCCCGGCGGGGCGGTGCTGGTGGTGGGCACGGACTGAGCTCGTCCGGGGAGCATGCGGCGGCAGGAGGAAGAGGAGGAGGAGGAGGAGTGAAGAGCTGTGGCAGCGCCCTCCGCTGAGAGCGGACTCCGGGAGGAAGATGGAGCCCTTTCCCAGCGGTGAGTACCCGAGCGGTCGGCCGGAGCCCGGGACGGGGCCGCGGGGCCTCCCGGCGGAGCCGCGTCCAGCGGGAGCTGCTTGACCAGAGGAAAACGAGAGGATTCTTAGTCTTGCTGCCCCCGTGGTCCGCGGCTTGCAAATTGTCTCAGGTTAATTGGGAATAGGTGTCTTGAACGGCAGCGGTGAGAGGCGCTCCCTTGCTTTTTCGGCGCTGTTGCGCTTCTTACTCCCTGGCCGGGGTCACACTGACGCTGAGAAGCCGGGTCCACTTGTACACCAGTTGTACAACTGTGTGGCACGACTGGAGGAGCCTTGTAGGCGTCTGGAATTCCAAAGCCATCATGATTCTGACGGGAAGTAGGAACCAGAGCCGCAGTTCTTGGCGTTTTCCTGATCGGAGCATTCTCGCCAGAGCGTGCCCCCGCGCCTCCCAACCCCACCCCGAGCGAAAGGAGAAACAAAATACAGAAGTACCAGCGGTGTACGAAATAGTGTTTCAGGGTGTTCATGTAAGCCAGAAAGCTTTCAGAGCTGCCTGTGCATTTACAGAAGTGCTTGGAATACCGACGTGGTTGCATATGCTTAGAGATAAGCATACCGGGAGCGTTTTCTGGCATCGTGATATAGCAGTGTGCGTTGCATCTTGTGCTTGTGCCTGAAATGAAGCCATGAAAAGTCCTTGTTGTTGCTGCCTCTACTAATAGTAACACATTCTGCCCATCCAGGACAGAGGAGGAAATGAAGCTCTCAGGTCAAACTGAAACTAAAGTATGTTTGGTTAGATTCACGTCCATGGCCAAATATGGAATTAGTGGGTAAAACAGCAGCCTTCCTGCTGAAGACACAGCACTTCTGTTACAGGTGGGATTTGGTCTGTTAAATGACAAACATGTTGAATAGCCATTTCTAAAGTATCAGGTAGAGTTTTTGGCATCGTATTTTAACTCCTCAGTGACCTGCCAAGTCAGAGTATGAAACTTAAGTCAAATTCAGAAAAAATCCCGTGCACTAAAAAATAAATTTCCAATCTCATGGCAAGGGGGTTGGAGCTAGATGATATTTTAGATTCCCTCTAATCCGTTCTATGAGCCATGTTATGAATCTTTAAATATATCTTAATTGCCTTGCTTTTCCCTGTTTTCAAACACATTAAATGTCCCCTATTATTTGCAGTTGATGTTTTGGTTCTCTAGTTAATCCTGGCCTTAGTACAAGGTCTTTCAACTGCAGCCTATTTCAGTCAGGGGGTTGTATTCTGCATTCTTGTATGCGTTGTAAAAAGAACATGTCTTTAATAGTAATGCAGTTTGGGGGAAAGTTTTATTTTGAAGTCATCTTGCTAAAGCCATTCCCTTTGAAAGACAAGAAATGTTGTTTTTAAGGTCTGTTTGACATAATACTATACTGCACAGTGCAACAAAACATCAAAAAAATTCTGCTCCGTGCCACTGAAAGAAATGGACCTGTGGGCTTGAGCATGTCACTTAAGGTACTCAAAACCAATGTTCATGCACTGAGCTTCCTAATTTTGTTCCCTGAAATGAAAAGCCTGCAGATAGTGGTAAGATTGGAAGAAAATTTGGAGTTGAAGTTGGTCAATAAGTTTCTTCGTGAAAGCTGGCTCTGCTGGAATGGGCACCACAGAGAATATGCAAATATTAGAGCAAAGATGTTACTCCTTATTTCTGATGATCTTGAGGCATGTTTGGTGCACAATGGCAGCTGCAAAAATCTGAAATGCAGAGGATGTTTACATTATTGGCTTTTTGAATAGAATTTTCATTTTCATGCCTGGTGGTCTGGAACTTTTTGTGGGCATCAAATTTTTCAAATAAACTGGGGTTTTGTATACAATAGTTATGAGTTCTGTTTGTGAGTCTATGTTGACTTCCTGTGCAAAGTGCTGTTTAAATTCAGGAGAAAGGATGCCTGTCACAGGCAGCTTACAATATTATACTTGTAGATCTCTCAGTTCCTTGCGGGATTTACCCTTTTAAAACATGGGGAAGAGGGAACAGGCTGGATCTTAAGATTTTGCAAAAGCATTTTAGTTTGATTCAGAACTCTGATGCCCATTGGGCAAACCAGCAATGAGACAATTTCTTGGTTTAGTTTATGGAAGTAGAGCTATGTCAGAATGAGTATGCCTCTTAAAATAGACTTTAAGGCAGCAAATGGATTAAAGTGGATATAAATCCCAGTTTTTCTAGTTCAGTATTTGGTGGGATTTTTTTTCCTTAAATAAAAGAAAAAACACAGCCATAATGCATTTCAAAAGTCATAGAAACCCTTATCCTTTCCTTGAAATCCTAGTGGGTGTGCTGAACTCTTTACTGTTTGAATCATTTCTCCAGTGGAAATGCTTACATAAACTAAATAAAGTTAAGATTTTTTTTTTTTTTTTTTAGCTTCACCCCTCACCCCTGCACTGTAAACTTAGTTTTCCACCTCTTTGACGAGATTTAGGCTGTGTCTTCCCCCTGCCTAGGAATTTAGGTGGAGATAATGCATGAGGTCTGTAGTTCTGGAAGAACAGATAATTTCGTATTTATTTTTAGCGCCTGGAATAGCTGAGTTAATCATAGAATATCTCAAGTTGGAAGGGAACTATAAGGATCATTAAGTCCAATTCCCTGATCCTCTCAGGACTACCCAAAACTAAACCATATAACTAAGAGTAGCATTTAAACATTGTGTGATCTCTGGCAGGCTTGATGCCATAACCACTTCCCTGTTCCAGTGACCAGCCACCACCCTCTCAATGAAGAACATTTTCCTGATGTCACATCTGCACTTCCCTTGAAAGTTAAGAATGCTATAAATTAGTAAATGTTCTAGAAATGGTTACTGGTAAGATTTTTTTTTTTTTTTTTTTTTTTTATTTGAGATGGATTCCTCTACTTTGCATGACATGACCATTCTTAATTTGAGATTTTTCGTGGGAAACTAGGACATCCTTCTGACTGTCTTGGGAAGATTTATAAGTCACAAGAATTTAGAGAGAATGATAATTAGTATGTCACACGGTGAAAAAGTAAAATTTGTGGATTTTAGATGAGAGATCAGGGAGCAAAGATGGAGGAAATGGAGTGTGTCTCTGAGCTTCTTCTTCATCCTCTTGTTCTCTATCTTCTGTAGTGGTGTGGCACATTTGGATTGGTTTGGAACAAAAGTACACTGTACAACATAGTGGATAGATATTGGAGAATTGTTATAAATAAAGTACACGTAATTTTCAGTATAAAAGATAGTGCCCTCCCAAGGGTGAACAGACCAAGACCAAGGGCGGACAGACGAAGACAAAGCAAGGACAGACGATGGGGGGAGAGAGCACTGGCCTGCAGAGAAGACCGTGGCAGGCCAGGGAACAAATATGAGATAAGCAAAGAATAAACAAATTCCTGAGAACGAGAAAACAGACTACTCGACCTCTTCTTCAGATGCAGGGCTGGGGGAAAACAGAAAGCCTTCACAGAGACACAGGCAAAGACAGAGAACAGGAATAAAAAGAAAAAACATATATATATTTTAGTAACCCTAACAATTTTTCCCCCAAGGATGATAATCCAAGTTTAATTAAAAGTTCATGTAAGTCTTCCTTATTGTTGTACATATTTTTTCCCCCTAAGTCGTATGATCTCATATTCCTTTGAATTCTGCTCTGAACCAATGAGAAGAATTTATTTATTTTGACTAGTCATTTGTTACCTAAACAGTTTCACTAAAATCTAAAGAAACAAACAAACAAAAACCCACCAAAAAAACCCCAACTGCAAGAAATGAAATACAGACTAAAGGAAATATGTAATGTAATTTTGGACATCTCTATTTTGGATATCAATATAAATTATTTTGCAAGTTTTTTGCTTATTGTTTAGATTGTATGTTTCTGAAAGGTCATTTTGTCATTTCTTGCTTAATACATTAAATATGTAACTTCTCTACTTAAGATGGTAAAAAGAGGTAGAAGTGAGCTATTACAGAGTTTCTTATTTAAGACAGGTGACATGCATGAACTTGAAACAGCAGATGAGATTACTTGTGATGATTTGCTGAAGTGCAAATAACACTCACCTTCACTGACATTCCTGAATTATTTTTATCCTTTTCATACACAACAGATGCAATCTCTGTTAGTAGTTACATGACTAAATTGATGAACAAAATAGAAAGACTCTCATGGGAAAAAGTTAGGGTAAAGTATTTCTGCTTTCTGGAAAGTAGAAATAAATCAAGTTAGGTAATGTTCTTTACAAAATGAAAATGTCATTTGCCAAGTCTAGTTATTTCATTTAGTTCCTCTCAATTCTGAAATATTTTTGTTCTTTTTGTTAATTTTGTTCAGTGCAGAAATGTATTGGAGCTTGCAGGAGCTTGTTCTTGTGTGCATAGCTTTAATTCCCCTGGTGACAGCAGGCATGGCCTTGACTGCCAATGTTTTACACTTGTGTCACGGAGCAGAAGGGTTCCTGTTCGTTTTAAACTGTTATTCAGTCCTAAACAACAGATTGAGTAATCTTTTTTTTGTAAGATAGAAAACATCAGAGAGGTCTGTTCTTACTGTCTTTTTTTCTGCCCTGACTTTTGCTGATACCATCAGTTATTACTGAGAAAAAATGCTCATTTAATCTGTTCTTGAGTGTGAGTTTTATGTTGTCCGGGTGCATGCTGCTCTGTAGTAGCTTTCCACAAAGCCATGTTGTAGTATCCGCACTTGTGTTCCTGTGTCAGTGTCCTAGTTTGACCAGCCCAAGGAAGGGAGCTGACTAGGTTTGAGATTGGCATTTTATTGGACCAATGGGAAAGCATTTTCTAGTTCTTACTCCCGTTGAACGAAGCCCGGGAAGCTCTCTTCCCTGCCGGCCGTGGGCAGGCGCACCCCTCTGCCCTGCCGGCGCTGCCCGGGCTGTGCGGAGGCGGCGGCGGGCCGGGGGCGGCCGGGCCCGCTCGGCCCGGGGGCGGAACCGGGCTGGAACCGCTCGGCCCGGCCGGGATTCTCCGCTCCTGGAGGGGCGGGAGCGGCTGCCGAGCCCTCCCCGAGGAACCCACCGGGCCCGGCCCGGCAGGGGCAGAGGAGCCGGCAGAGCCTGCAGAGCTTTTGTTCCAGTCGAACACCAAACCACGCTGGCCTGAGGCTGTGTCGGCATCGGGAGCGGCTGAGCATGGGGACAGCACCTGGATGGGCACCAAAGGAGCTGAGCATGGGGACAGCACCTGGATGGGCACCAAAGGAGCTGAGCATGGGGACAGCACCTGTATGGGCACCAAAGGAGCTGAGCATGGGGACAGCACCTGTATGGGCACCAAAGGAGCTGAGCATGGGGACAGCACCTGGATGGGCACCAAAGGAGCTGAGCATGGGGACAGCACCTGTATGGGCACCAAAGAGCTGAGCATGGGGACAGCACCTGGATGGGCACCAAAGGAGCTGAGCATGGGGACAGCACCTGGATGGGTACCAAAGGAGCTGAGCATGGGGACAGCACCTGGATGGGCACCAAAGGAGCTGAGCATGGGGACAGCACCTGTATGGGCACCAAAGGAGCTGTACGTGGGCACCAGCACCAGTGGCCCCCGTGGTTCGTGCTAAAGGCGGCCCCAAAGCCAGGAGCAGCCCTGACCCCCGTTCCAGACTGAGAGCAGCTGGCACAGCTCACATGGAGTCGGCAAAAAGAGCTCATGGCCAGCAGAAAGATGCAAAGAGAGAGAGCTTGTTTCTGATACAAGACTTAGACGAAATTGACTTTTTTTTTTTTTTTTTTCATCGTTACAAAACTTTGTACTGGAAGAACACTAATTCTCTCTTAGGCTAAGAAAAAAGGGAGGTGAAACTTTGTAAGAACAACCACATGAAATTGAAGTCGGTAAGGAAAGAGTTAGATTTTAGATTGAAGAGATTTTGAAAAGTTTGTCTTAAGCTTAGGTTGTAAAATTCTTTTGTGAAGCTATGGTAAAATTATATTTGATGTTTCAGACTTTGAATTTTCCCAGTAAGTTCATGGAATGCTTTGGGGAGGGGAGTTGGTAGCATTCTAGCCACAATCAGGAACAGAGGCCCCAGTGTTAGAAGTTTGATGAGAAACCTTGCCCCGGGGATAAAAGGGAAGACCTCTGTTCCCAGAGATGGGTGAAAGGATGCTAGAATGGCTCATCCTTAAAAGAATGCACCCCAATAGGCTGATATAGACCGAAAGCACAGTTGTAAGGAAAAACTGTGAAAGATGGGAAAGACTTCACAAAAGCAAATCTCGGGCACCTGTGATTTGTGAGAAAATGAAGCCACAAGAGTTTTTATTTTGTGGGGAGCTTTCCATAGTATTAGCAAAGAATACTTTTCTCTCTAAATGAACCAAAGAAAGACTATTTGTAGAGGCGAAAAACTGACTGAGATTTCTGAGTGTTGTTGTCTTTACATTGTTGGTTAAGAGCAAAAAAAGGGTTGTGGGAAAGGAGGAAGAGTGTTTTGAAGGTTCCATCCTCGTTCTTGTTGTTTTTTTTTTTTTTTTTCTTTTAGTGTTAGTTAATAAAGTCTTATTACTTTTAAGCTTAAGCCTGCTTTGCTCTTGATTAGAACCTTTGAAATTGGCAAAATTAAGCCAAAACAAAAATTGGTGTTTCCACTCGGTTTCGAATTGAAACCTCGACAGTCAGCTCAGCTGAATGGGAGCCTGTTTTTTCAATGTGTTTGGTATGTGTTTGCTTTTACTGCTGTACTGTGAACTCCCTGCCAAGCAATGAATGTTCAGAAGGGGGATTCAGTAACTTAAAGAATGTCTAAAGGTGAGAGTATAGGGCTCACTGTTGATCATTTGTTAGTGTTTTTCCACTAAGCAGTTAGTTTTCCCACTTGTAGAATGAAATCATGGAGTATCTGTGCGTGTCTCATAACTAAAAAATGATGAAAGCTTATGCTGACCTCGGTATCTACCTGTAAAAGGATTCCAGGACTGTCTTGTCATCTTTTTTTTGGCAGATAATGTTAAGTTGAACAATCACGTTTCACATTGTTGAGGCTATGAGAACATGTGGTGGATAAAGCCCTGTAATGGCTGCCCTAAAAAATGGTAAAAACAAATAGGGTAAAGCCACCTCTGTCTGTTTCATTAGTTAGAATACTTTTTTCATGTTAGATGGGCATTGGTGTAACAATTTCATAAAAAGGATATGAATTTATTTAGTGTATCCTTTGCTTAAAGTGATGAATTCAGAAAATTTAAGTTTTTCTTTTCCTCCTTTACTCAGTAGTTTAAGAAAGTTCAGTGAATTTGCAGTTCTCCTGCACAGTATTTTTTTCCATGAAGTACACAAGCAAAGATTGTGTAGAAGAGCAAAAACATTGAGATTTCTTTATGATTGGGATAAATATTATTCTTTTGTCTGTTCAGACAAATGCATGCATGGCAGCTGCTGCTTAGACTTGTCCAACAGTACCTTAAAATAAGATCATACGAACTTTTAAAATAAACCAGGATTTTGTGTCATCTGGGTTTTAATTGCCTCAAAGTATTATAAAGAGTACATATATACCTTTTGAAGTTGTCTTTTGACTACTTACGATACTGCTTTAAATAGTGGAAGTATATTAACCTTAAATTGTATAATCACAGAAAGATTGTGTGCCTTCTTGCACACAGAAAGATGAATACTCCTGAAGAAAATCTGGAGTAAGGAGGGGAGGGAACATGTCTAGAAAACTCATCCGTTTGATTGAAGAGACAGGAATTTCAGGGTAATATGGTGTGTTGGGTTCTGCAGTTTGTGTCCCTAGGGCACAGCTGATCCTTTATTGTTTCATGAGTGTTGTCTTAAAATAGATGTTCAAGTAAGACCTCAGAGCCCAGCTCTTCTGATTTATTCTGGGCATGTAGTAGCTTATTGGACCAGTGGTCTTCTTTACTTCATCTGGTGGAGAGTGAAGAAGTGGAATCCTGATTCCACTGAAACACAAGATGCTTTCAATCAGCTGTTTGTTTGTGTGGAAATAAGGTGCGTTTTGATTTTGGGATTTGTTTTTTATTCCAATCAAAACTCCCACCGAGATGTTTGGAGGAGTGTTTCGGTGCTCTTTAGTGAGCATAACTGTGTGCAGAGAGCTTTCCTTTGGTTGTGATCACTCTGGCGTTGAAGGAATATATTCTGTTAACTGGAGTTCATGTGTAACAATACTTCTATCACAGAGCCATTGATTTTAATGGAGAATCGATTGCATTCAAATCTCAGAATATGCCTAATTCATGTGCTGTTCTAGGACCTAATAGTGGTTTTTATTTAAGCCTTTCTTTTGTATAAAAAGTGACAGTTTCTTCAGTGAGTTACAATGAGTTGGTAGCACATTAGTAGAACCACTTTTACTGTTTTTCATGCATGAAAAACAAAAGTTCTGGACATAATAAGACTTGCATTAGTGGGAGACCAAACCACTTTGATATATTTTAGAGGTCTCATACTTCTGACCTGTAAACCATTGTAAGAGAACAACAAAAAAAATGGGACTATGAATACAACACGTTGGCTGGTTTTGAGAAAATGGGACTGTGGATACAACATGTATAAACTGTCAGTTGCCATCAAAACTTGTGCTTTTTATCATTGGTGGAGATATTAATGAGGCTTTAGTGTCTCATTTGGCACAAATGAATAATCATAAGTGTGAATCATTGAATTATTTAGTTTTCAAGGGATCTTCTGAAAAGTGTCTGGTATCTGAGCTGCCAACACCCCCATGGTGATGGTTGTTACGATGATAATTTTAAAGCTGATATATGATATGTGGATGGGTTTTGGAGCAATTTAGATCTCAGTACATCTTAAGCTATGAGGCAGACACACTGCCACTTCTTTCTTTATCAATCCCCCTTTGTCATGAGACTGAGAAAAATGTAGGTATTTTTGCTCCGTTAAGATGGTACAAAACGTAGTACATCGGGAGTCATAGGTAGTAACCTCTAGACATTGTTGTGTCTTGCTTTCTGAGAACTAGACTACAAGTTATGGAACAGTGAACACATAATGTGTGCTTTTGACCCCAAGTGATTTGGTGCAGTTGGAGTTGTCAAGTGTGTATTAAGTAACAATAGTAATCCAGAAGGCACATTAGGTGTTTCTGTAGAGAGTGTTCAAGACAAGATGATATCACGCTACTAATTTATTGCTAAAAGTAACCAAAAGAATAAAAAGATTGGTCAAGCATCAGTCTGTATACAGACTATCAGGTTCTATACCTAACTCTTAGATGTTTCAGAAAACTGAAATTTTTTTCTTCAGAACAACTGGTACCAGCAGAAAGATGTTTTGTATCCTCAGCTGTGATGAGCCCGGTATTTATCAGACATTAAATTTATGGATGGATGTTGTGAAGAGGATAGTCAGCAGTTCTGAGTATGGGAATTGAGTAGCTCAAGAAATTTGAGACACAACTTCCTGTGTGTCTCTTAAGATTCAGGACCCTTTCATTAGACCCCTGTGGTTAAACACTTTGTGATTTTAATTGCAAAATGTGCCTTTGATAAGATTTGAATCGGGAAACTAGAACGACCATATTCTATAATTAAACATATTCTATAATTAAAGACAGAAGCTTCTTTCTTACCCTGTTTGTTATTCAACCAGTGACTGAGGATTGAATACTGCCTCAGCATTGTTGAAGGTTTTCCTTCTCAGTAGTATCCAAAGAGGAAAGTGTCATTTAAAACCACTTCCTCTTTCTTTCACTCCCCTTCCTCTGCATTTTCTTGTAGGAAACCTAACTTGTACCAGATTTAAACTTGAAAATATATGGTTAAATGTGAATGAACATCATATATATCTGTTGGAAATTAAAATCTAGGCTAACCTTGGTTTGGTTAGCCTTAATTTCTCCTCTTACTTCCTCTTAGCTCCAAATAAATAATTATGACAAAAATAAGTTACAAGTTTTTGCCAGTTGTATAGGTGGAGTGTTCAGTAAATGATCCACTCACTTTTTCCCATTCTGAGGTACTTTCATTTTCTTGCTAAGTGAAGATTTGGAAAAAAGTCTCTATAGTAGCCTGGCTATTTACATATAAATCTAACTGGTAAATGGCGAAATGTAATTAATCCACGTAGTTCTTCAGCCTAAGGTCCTGCCAAAGAAAATGCAATACTTGCATAGGTACTTTGCTTAAAAGTCAGGAAAATCTAGTAATTTTCAAGTTAGGGGATTTTTTTGTTTGTTTGTTTAGTTTGAGAAAGAAGGGTTTGTGTTTTGTTTGTTTGTTTGTTTTTTTTCCAAAACCAGCATCTGTTTTGAAGAACTTTTGTCTGTCCAGTGGAAGCTATGATATATGTTTAACTATACCGAGTCTTGTAAACTTCTACCAGTTATTCGTATCTTGAAATCAAACTCTTGCAGCATGGCATATGTGCTTCAAGTCATGAACAGATGTTAGATAACGACTGCCTTTTGATAAGAGTATTAAAATCATTAAGAGTTATCGTATCTCTTTGCATGTAGATCTAACAGGCCCTGTTTTGTTTTACTGAAGTCTATGTGCCTTTTTAAATTTTTTTTAAAATTTTTATTTTGTATGATTTTTGTTTTAGTTGCATTCAGCATATAAAAGTATATATATGCACGTGTATATATGTATATGTGTGTGTATATATGTATGTTCCAGTTTGGGTCTATTAAAAATATGCAATGCATATATAATCTTGCTGCATAGTGGGAATTAAGAATATGCTCTTAGCCTACCTGTTGCTTCTGTCTCTAAAAAGCAGGCATATCCCATGGATTATTCAGATTCTCATAGCAATGCTTCATATTGCCTAATACTTTTTCATTTGTTTTTTGTTTTTCCATTGGATTTCTTTTTTTTTTTTGTCAGAATTCAGTAATAGGAGAGAGAAGAACGGTGGCATTTATCTTACAGCAGCCTAACCTTTTTTTTTTCTCCAGAAATGTTGTTCTCCTGTAAAGGTTCTTAAAGATTTTACACATTTAAAATAAGTGCAGGCATGAAAGTTTTTGTTCCTAAGTGCAAGGACATGTGCCTTCTTGTAAGTGGCTGTATATTAACGCTTTACACTGACTATACCACTAAGTAAAAATTCTGCTTAAATGTTCTTGTTGTAGGAAAACCCTGATAGGCAGCTAATCCCCACGTAGCCACATGCTTAATTCCATGCAGCAGGGTGGGGGAGAGAACCAGAAGGGTGAAAAAACCGGAAAAGTCAGGAGTTGAGATGATGACATTCTAATAGGGAAAGCAAAAGCTGAATATACACAAAGAAAGAAAAGACCCAGCTCCAAAGTGATATGTGAAACCATGGTGAAATGAAGGCAAAGGGCTTTCCAGTAGGACTTGTGATTTCCCTGACATTCCAGTGGCTTGTTAGGTCTCTGTTAGCTGAGTAAAGGTTATAACTGTTTTCTTATTGCAGATAGATGCAGATTTGAAATGACATGAATGGCATTGTGTACTGTCCTGCTTTAGTAAGAGCAAATAATTTCTCTATTATTTTGAATATCTGAATTATTTACTTGCTCAGAAGGAACGTATAATTTATGGAATTATTAGGGAGACACAGTAGAGAAGAAGGAAATCTTTAGTTAGAATCTTAGCATAACTAATGTGTTTGTGGACACAGGCTTTGTTTGCTGAGCAAGCTTGTTGGAAAAGATAAGATAAGCTTTTCTTCATTCCCTCCAAACACAGAATTTTTAATGGATGAGTTGGAGACAGACAAAGCATAACAGTCCAGGAAGTAATTCACATTATAGAAGGAAGAGCTAAATTGATGTGGCAGGGAATAATAATCATAAACAAACAAGTTTTTAGAGCATGCTGAAAAAATTATAAAATTAAAAGGCAGGCTTGTAAAAATCACTGCATTCTTCAATTCTGTAATTTTTAATGTCTGATGTGATATATCTGTTGATACTTATCCACAAGAAGGAATAGTGTAATGCAATATTTAAGTGTTAATACAGTGACCTTAATCACTGCTTCTACAAGACTCAATTTTGCAGAAAGAGTTTTGAAAATACGAAAATTTTTACTTGATCTACTCTTTACTTATGTTTTACTTACACACTAACAAAGTACAGTATCTTTCAAAAATTAGATTTCATAAGTAAATATTCAGGGTTTTTTTTTGCCTGTAAATGTGTGAGCTCGAATTTGAATTTAAGAAGTTGGGCTTGTCTCCTTTAAGATCCATGCAGGCAATCTTCAGAGTTTTTATGTTGAGTTCTAGGTCCAGAAATGCCATAAGATGAGTAATTTGCTTTCATGAAGGCTTTGAATAAATATGCCTTTTTGCTTGATGTTCCTCTTCACACTTCCTTTCCTCTGGGGAGGGAGTATAGAACCAGAAACATCACTGCTTTCCTGACCCTTGAAAGTTTGCGATTTTAGTTAGGATTTTGGTTAGGTTTCCCAATATACTCAGGCATTTGGCATGTGAACATCAAGAGCCTGTGCCAGTACTTTTACTCTCCTTCTGCATGTTCTGTGTTCCAAAGAGCAAGCAGGTGGCAACAGGGATTATTTACTGACTATGCTGTAAATCAGTTGTCTATAGCAAAATTCAACAAAACTGATATAACTTCTGTTGGGTGATGTTTTAGAAGAACAGAAAAGCAATTTTTAATAAGTATGAATAAGTATTTTTTCTACTTCAAGGTTTGTTTTTTTTTCCAAATTGCTTCCTCCAGAATTTGAGGCATTTCTTTTCAAGCTATGGCCAGACAAGACATACAGGTGACTGACAATTGACAGAGCAGGGAGAGCTGGCAGTTAGAAAAGCTAAGTGAGTCCTATATCTTTGCATGGAAACCAAGGTAAGGAGGGAGGTAGTTAAGAGTTTGTGACTGTCCCAAGGTTTCAGAATAAGGAACTATGCTAATTCCTATGTTAACTGCTCCTGAAAATAGGTGTACAGTCCTGCAGTGAATCACTGAATGTAGTGGAGTCGGAGGAGAAGTAGGAAGAGCTTGCTCACATTTTCAGTTATTTACTCTTCTGCTGGATTGCAGCAGCTGGATGCCCAGAGCTGTTACTCTGAAAAGAGAAAAAGAGCAAAGAAGAGGATGAAAACAGAACAGTGTCTGCATTATCCTGAGCACAGGTGTCTGGGAAAGGATGGTGGGATGTGGTGAAGGGGTGATGTACCTTCTGTTAGAGAAAGCAGTGGGTTGGATGAGTTAGGTGGAGGGAATAGTCCCAGTAATGTTCATTGTGATGTTCTTTCAGTTTTAACAGCTAGGAATACAGTTTGGCATCAGCAAATAAATTGAGATAGGCTACAGATTATGCAATTTACTTAATTAGATCAGATTTATAGGATTTTAACCTAATATTAGAAGTACCCATGCTAAGCAATTACTTATCAAGTCATAGAATCATTTTGTTTGGAAAAGACCTTTAGGATCATGGAGTACAACCATGAACCTAATGCTGTAAAGTCCACCACTAAACTGTGTTCCTTAGCACTGTATCCATGTGTCCTTAAATACCTCCAAGGATGATGACTTCATCACTTCCCTGGCCAGCCTCTTCTAAATCTCGATAACCCTTGTGGTGAAGAAATTTTTCCTAATACCCCATCTAAACCACCCATGGTGAACTTGTGGCTGTTTCCTCTTGGCCTGTCACGTTCTGCATGAGAGAAGAGACCAACACCCACCTCACTAGTCTTTTTTTCTGGTAGTTGGAGAGAAAATAAGTTGGAAAATTCCTGTCCTATTTAACCGTGATTTTGTTTTGTGTTTTGATGTGGTTTCTGGTTTTCTCCAAAATGTGTAATTGAAATTTGGTGTATAAATGGAAATTCTCTATGATGTGTGGGAACTCGCGTACCGTTAAATAACCTACAGCATTTCGCTGTAAATTTTTCCTTATTATTTCAGCTCACTTGGATTTAGACTAATTTACCCATTGATAGAGCAAATGAAAAAGAAATATCTCAAACCAGATTTAACCAAATGAGAATTAAATTTCTGGATAGTAGACATTAAATCTATATACTGACATGAGTTCATCATGAATATTCAGCAGTGGCTCTGTGAGTTGATGAGGTAATAACTTGGATTAAAGTTCTGCTTTGTTTTAATTCCTGTGAAGAGAAACTGCTTACTGATCATCCTTGTTGTTTTTTCAGAAGACTTTTCATTACAGTAACTGAATGTTTAAGTTACATTTGTGTAGATGCTTTAACCCTAAGCCTGTACAATAACTCAGACTCTCTGAGAACTAGGTATGGAAATGCAAATGGCAGTGTTGCCTGTCAAGCCTCTAAGTTGTGGCTTTTGTTTTTCAGCAAGAAATTAATTTTAGACTTCTGTTCGCTTGTTTCTTTGAAATAACACACTCTTTACCCCTATTTGATGTATTTGAACTGCAAAAAACTCTATGAACACTTCCTGGGTATTTTTATGCAAGTTTTAAATTGGACAGCTACAAGAGCAGAACAGCTGAAAAGTGGAAATGCCAGTAACAATTAATTTTCTAAGCATTTTTGTTGGTCTTAGTTGGAGTTTACATATAATGAAATCATAAAAATGGCTCTATGGGCCAGGAAAAAAAGAACCCATGAACAGAAGACACTGCATGACTGTTTTGTGAGAAATTTGAGGACATTGAAGTATCTGCTGCATAGAGAGCACAGATGAGATGCTGTTTTCACTTGGACAGTTGAGATTTAAAGTAATTCATCCCAGAAAAGATCATTGCTGAGCTATCAAGTAGCATCTTTAGCTCTTTTTTAAGCCTCTGTTTTATAAAAGAGGAAAGAGGCCTATGTCTTGAAGAGCTGGTATCATTAGTTATTGTTAAGTATAGCCTGCAACAGCGATTTCGGAAATCAGACTGTCGACACCTGTGTAAAGACAAGTTTGTAGTATTTATTCTACAACTCAAGACATGTTGAGCCACTAGATGCCTTTTGTGTTCAGTTAATTTTTGCTCAAACATCTAAGTGCTGCTTCTGACTCAACAGCTGTCACTGAAGGTACCTACTCTTGCTGCAGCCTAACCTACAGGCCACACTAAACCTTTAGGCCAAGAGCTGTGTTGCAGCAACCTACTCTAAATGCAGCTAACAAAAGAGCAAATATCTTTAGAGGAATTATCTCAGTCCTAAATAGGTTAGAGAGTTTGTAAACTAGTGAAAGCAATTTTAAACCTATCTGAATTTTTTTTTCAAAATTTTATACTCTTGGACGCAGATTTATAAGAATGCTCCTTGCTGTCCAGAAGAGCTTATCAGTAAGCAATCAACAAACTTAAAACTAAGTTCTTTCAAAGGTAAATACCTCTCAGATGAAATGATATAGCAATTCTCCTAATTGTTTATAAGCACAGGTCTGATCAGCTGTTATTACCATGTTCTGCTAAATGTATGAAATGTCTGCCTTTCTTTTTCTCAATTTCAACTCTTTGGTTCCTTTTTCTTTTTTAATCAATCTACAGTAACCACTATGTGCTGCTTTCGACTATCCTAATATACACAATTCATCAAGGAAAAATAAGACACTAGACCACAGCAATTAACAGTTCATACAAAAAGCAAATCTAATCCATAAAGAGTGGTTGCTAGGTAGAAGCAGGGAACCTGCAGTGCTGGGAATAATTGCATGCTTAGCATGGAATATTGCTAGCAAATGAACAACAGAAAATTTCTAATACTGTCTGTAGCATTACTGATACTACTGAGTGCTTATTTTTTAATGCACCTTTTTTTTGCATGCTGAAGACCTTTTCCTTGAGGTAGTTGAGTAATCAGTGAAATAGACAGAAGGTAGTGCTAAAGCAGTGTAAAAGGTTTTGGGATATGGCTTCGGATTCATATTTTTTTCACTTTTGGAGGGGGAATAGAATTGTGTGTAAAGTCTGTCTGGATAGACCATCAGTTGTTTTGGCTGTCTGTGGCAACAACTGTATTGCATAGCTCCAGTCTGGGTCCAGTCAGTACTCCTACTGTTAAATTCTCTGAGCAGAGATGGGAGACAATTCTTCTTCTGAGGCAACTTTGGAGGTGGTTTCCTTTCAGATGTCAAAAGGTAATCAAGCTTCTATGTCCCCATGCTCAGTGTTCAGGTAGATTGAGGCTTCAGCATATAGTTCTGGACTGGCCATGAATATTAAGATGACAAGCACTTCTGCATATGACTGGGTCTGTTTGTTTATCTGTTTCTTAACTGACTTTAAAAATCTAGACTTCATATTTTTACTCAATGGTGAGAAAGTGTGGCTTGCCTTTCTTAGCTGCTGATGCTTCATTAACAGTGAATTACAGTTTAAAGGTTAAATACCAGTATGGTTGCTTTCAGCCAGTTGATTTAAGTGTCTCTTGTATAATTTTTGTTTGGATTTTGAAGTGCTTGCTTGAGCAAGCAACTTGTCATAAGCCTTATGACAGAGCTGAGCTTATTCTGATTTGACCAGTAGTAGGTTTTGAAATTGCAGTAACACAGAAAACAGCTCTGAATCTGCATCCAAACGTAACACAAGGCTTTTGATAGCAGGAGGTTTTTTTGTCTTAAGCACTTACTTATAGACTGAGTATTTACTGGCATATACTGCCAGAGATCAATCAATGCCAATTATTTGTGTTCTTTGAGAATTTTGTGGGAAAAAATTAGATGTCACCTAAGTGATGAGATATTGTCATCTATGTGTTCAAATCCTGTGCCAAATATCTTATAATACAGCATATAAATAGGACATAATAGATACATATGGATTTGAATGATGCCTTAAATATGGAAGTGGAACTGTGAAAAACAAAAAAAACCCTGTTGCAGCAGTAACCTCTGTTGAGGGTTTTAGTCTTAAAAATATTTATCTTCCACAGAACTATTGATATAAAATACTGCCAGTTTTCCAAGTTGTCACTTCTGTTTCTTGATCTTTGAATTTTTCTCATTTCATTGTTGAAGTGTTTAAATAGGGTAGAATGTTGCTTCCTTCCCTGCTGGATTTTTGAAACTCATTTCTGCCATATTTGGTTATACAATTCATAGACAGCATTAGCTAAAGTTTCCAGCCTTATTTCACCTTTAGATTTAGAAAAAGACAAAAGTTTGTATCTTAGAAAATGTTAACAATTAATGGTTTAAGTATGCATTTTCAGAGTTTACCAATTCAGATGTTTAGTTGTCAAATAAACCTCTTCTTTGCTGGCCATTTTATTCCTCATCTGTTGGAAAAAAAAAATCAGATAGGCATATCATATTTTATCTATACCCCTGGTTGTTCTTATTTCTGTTTACTTAAACTCTAATGCTGATTTGCAGTAATAGAAACCCTTAATGATTTTTAGTCTCCACTGAGGAAGTGATTCCACTTTCCAAAATATTTCTCACCTTTTGGATTTCCAGTGTTGTATTTTGAATCAAATTTTCTTCAAAATGCATCTGTATGCCAGTTTGAGTATCTCTGACAATGAATCTGTTTTGGCACTCCCCTTTTGGCTACCTGTCTGTCTTCACTCAGACAATATAGAAACAGTAACCAGGACAATAGTTTTGGGTGAGATTAGGATGTGAGATTTGGAGCAAGTCTTAAGCAATGAGTCTGGCATGAGGTGCACAAATAAAAGTGAATGTTCCCTTCTGTCTTCTATAAAAATATTCATGTTTGGCAGTTTAGAATTTGGGTGATTAATCTGCTGCTTCCTGTTAAGTAGAATTGGTGAACTGCCATTAGTAAGAGTAGAGCCCAGGTGTATAGTTTTCGTTTTTACAATTCTGTTAAAATTTTATTTTTACTAACTAACTTGGCATAAATAAATAGATTTATGGCTTTTATTAGGTAAATGTGGAAGTTGGGCCCAGGCTGAATTAATTTAAAAATTCCCCAAACTTAAAAAAGGTAATTGAATACTAGTATGCTTTGTTGCTTTTCCATAGTAGCACTTCTGAAATTTTAGATAGGCCAGTTCAGAGAGATGTGGTGTATTTAACATTTATCTGTCTCTACCCTCCCCCTATTTGAGGTTGAAGATGCAGATTTGCATCAGACAGTTCAAGAGGAAAAGTGTAAACCTTACAGTGTGTCCAAATCCTTAGTGCCTTAGATGTCCTTAAACACATTTTAGGTTACTCTTTGATGTGAAAAATCAGTTTTGTTTCTGCAGTCAAGTCTAGCGTTTTTTAGGAGAGAAAGGACCATTAAGATTATTTTTTTTATAGTGACAGCCTTAGTGGTTTCTGCATTTAAAATGTTGAGTTATCTTAAATTTAAATAGAAACTAATAATAGAAACACATTTCTGAAAGCTTGCTGAATATTCGTTTTACTGTTCTCCTATAGCTTGTTTTGTTCCTTCTTGCATTCAAACTCTACAATGCAAGTACATCTGGTTTTAATTTGGTCTATTATTTCATCTTGTTCTGATCACTAGCTTGGGCTGATCGAAGACAAGATACATGTGAGAAATTTCACTAAGTAGGCATGTTTTTGGTTTCCTCTCTAATAAGTATAGATGAGTACTGTACTGTGAGTAATGTTTTCATCTTTTCCCTAAAGTAGCAGAATCTGTAGAAGGTACACCTATTATTTGCAAGTCTTTTTAGAGCCATGTCTGCACAGATCATATTGCCTCTTCAAGACAGTTCAATTGTAGTGGAAAACTTCAATACATTTGTCATGGCTAATAGGTTATTTTTAATTTGTGCAGTGTTTCTAATTTTTTTTAGATACAGTGAGAAATTATTCTTTCACTGAAAATCATAAATTGTAAGTTACAGTGAAAACGTTTTTTGATATATAATTTTCAACCTTTGTTTTTTCTTCTTTTTCTGGGAAATAGTTACACTGATTTTACTGCTTTCGACAGGAGAGAGGGCATAGACTCCATCCATATGTGTCATTATTTCTGCAGAATTCCTTCCTTGGCTTTTCCATGTGACATAATGTTAGTTACTGACAAGCACTGAATAACTTAGAGAGCAGTGGCATTTGTAGTTTTGTGTCCATGGCTATTTATCAGTGACCTGCTTTAGTCATACCTACCACATTCTTTTCCTTTGCTGCTTGTCCCATAGACCAAGGAGAGAAGATCAGATTCCATGTACTGTAACCAGTCTTATTATTTTTACAGTTGAATTAGACATACATACAAGCAAGAATCTCTCTGCTTGGAGCATGCTTGCATGCCATATACAAAGTATTTGCAAGTGCTTATAAGTGCTTCAGATAATCCCTCAGAGACCTGGAAACAAGGAATTTTATGCTCTTTGCTAAAACTTAACAGTGTAGACCTAGTTCTCCAATTCTTAAGTAAGTGTAGCCTTTTTTCTTTTAGTTTTAGACTGTGTGACACAGTATTTGTGCCTAATAGCATCTTCTCAAACTCATGTTACCATCCTGGTAGCAAGGTCATTCATGAATTAGGATTAGCATACTCTGTACCTGTGCTGAAATCTTGCACGTGTTTCAGCACTGCTACTAGCTGAGGTGGCGGTTGTTTTTTGCCCTGCCTGATGGCTTTAGCCAAAGCAACCAGGCTTTTCAATGGGAGCAAATTTATGTCGTTTGTCTATGGAATTTGCTGTTTTGTCAGCAGCTGCTTCTGCCAAATAAAAAGGCACATGCTTTCAAATTTGGATAAAGAAGTTATGTATGCAAAACAGTATTATGGCTCTTAGTATCTCCTAGATTATTTCAGAATTAAAGGTTCTCACTTATCCACAGTGGGAGTTGGGTTGCTACATCGTGTCAGGTGTTATTATAATTCCTCTAACATTTTTTTCCATTAAAATATTATGTGATATCTACTCACTATTTAAAGATCGTATTGTGCTGAATTTGTCTCAGAAAGCGACAACAGACTGTCTGAATTGAATAGGATTTTTTTGTTTTTAGTTTTAGCCTCTTAATCAGAATTGAGAAATTGAAAAATAAAATACCTTTGAGCATTTTCTGCATATCTTTTAAAAAGGAATTAACTCAATTAATGGGTCAGTTAGGTTCATAGAAGAATTTTGAATATTGAGATTACTTCTCTGAGGTACAATACCCAGACGTGATAAACATTGACAAGAGATTACTGACTTTGTTTTGCAAGGGAAAACTGCATAATTCTAGAACTAAAGAGAGGTATCAATAGCATTACAGGAAGATACTGTCTCTGAAATATAAAGTAATAATTTCTTCTTGTATTCTACAGAATATTTATAATGGATTTCGAAAATGAAACATCATGAGATAGTTTGTTGTTGCATGCATTCATTAATATTCAAAACATTGTATTGCTTTGTTAAACTTCAGGGAAAAGCTTACATTCCCCTCCTTAAAGAGATGGCACCTCTTTATACAAAATACATACTTGGAGCAAATGCAAGACTGCTGTTTTACTCTAACACCTGATTGTTGGTATAGGATCATGTTTCATACTGAACTTGGGTATTGTGGTAAAGTTGCTTTATAAGTTTAAAGGCTAATTCGTGAAAGGGTGTAGAAGTGAAGGTAGGTCTTGTAGGAACAAGCTGTGTGGCTAATTAATGACTTGCCTTTGTGTCCTTAAGTCATGCCACTCTGTGCCACCTAGGTCACATTATCAAAGCCTATGGAGATTACATTGTCAAAGACTGCAGTACATTTAGCAAGGTCGTTGTAATGTTGTCTTGGTGCATTTGAAGTTCACGTCTAAGCATTCTGTCGTCTTAGCAGAAAATAATAGACCTGCTTGTTATGATCCCTGAATATTGTAATAAGGAGATACCTCGCAATGGGTTTTTGGGAATCTGTGCTGCAGGAGGCAGCTCTAAAGAAACTTTCAAAACCATCAGTTTTGAGAAAATGTCTGCCTTCCTTCAGTTTTTCAGAATGAGGAAGATTTTTCTGGATTTATCGATCATATAGTAGATAACCTCACATCTTTTCTCAGGATTGTTTCTAACTGTATTATTATTCACCATTAAACATGATAATAGGTCATGTATTGGGGTAAATTTTTAAAAGTCTCGTTTTCAGAATAAAATTTTGTAGAAGAATTGTGTAAAATCACTTTTGTTTGTGTGTGTTTAAGTTTTTAGCTGATGTAGCTAAAAGCTTAAACTTTAACCTTTAGACTTAGCATTTCATTGGTACTATTTAGGGAGCAACAAGACTCACTTCAAGGATGTTTTTCTTTTACTTTTTTCTTTTTCTCCTTGTTTACTCTCACACTAAACTCGTGTTTAGCAAAAATTTAGATTTGAATTGCCAGGCTTGATGGCAGATAAGTTTTGTAGTGCATTTTAGCAGCTCAGATCTGTACTTCCATCATTATAGACTGGTGTTACCACAAATGTCTCCAGTTCATCTGCAACTGCAACATCTGCAAGACAGTGGTAATCCACTGGAATCATGCAGCTTCTTTCCAGGTTAATTTTCCTACTTCTGCATTTATACTAATTTGTCCTGTGTTATATTTGGAATCTTATATAATCTGTCTTGTAAATGTTTTAAAATGGGAGTGTTTGCTGCTTGGCCATATGTGGTATGAGAGCTGACAGTGAAATGCAATGCTTGCATGCTCCTCAAGGTACTCGTTATTCCTTGTGACATATGTCAGTTTAAGAATACATTTTTTTCCCCTTCATGGGGCCGTTTAGCTGATATTGTAACAGCTCATGGGGTTAAATTGAAATGTCATTCACACTATCATGTTATCAATGCCAGTGAACGAGCAGGAAGCAAAGAGTTCAGAGTTACCTGAGTGCTGAAGTTTTAAACAAAATTTCCATGGTTCATGTCCAAAAATGTGAATAAAGAAAATGATAAAAAACTTTCAGGTCAGCATAAATAGCTGTAGTAACCTTTTGATACTTGGTCTATATTGTTTATAGTTGAGAGCAGTAGTCTGGTGATGCTTTTGATATGCAGTAAAGTTTTGATGTTATAGATTTTGATTACTTCCAATTTGTGCAAATATTTATGTAAAAATTTGCTATAACTGTTTTCCTATAAATTAATATGTCTAGGTATTAAGACTGTGAATTGTCTTGATGCTAACTTTTCTTAGTTTCAGTTTGACCTTTTTCATGTAATTCTTGACTGAAAAAGTTAGTACCTGCATGTGACTTTGAAAATACTGTCTTTAGAAGAAACTTATTAGAGAAAAAGCTCTTCAAAAAGCAAACTGTTCTCTAAGAATCAGAGCTGATTAAAGCTACTTTCTGCTAGATTTACGCATTTTATCTTTCTCCTCCTTCCCTCTGCAGTGCCTCCCCTGTCTTCTACCTCTTTTGCTGGCCATGCAGCTGCACATGCCATGGCTGGGGTTGGAGCTGTGTACTGATTGACTGCTACCTTTTGGAGTGGTTAAGATGTGAGTCTTAATACCTGCCTTTTCTACATAGCAGATATAGATTTGGGTGTCTTCCACCAGCAGCTGATTGTTTTGGGGTGGGATTACATTGGAACTTGAAGAAATATAGTCTTTAGTCTGTTTTCAAATTTGATTGAAGCTAGTCAGCAGATTTCGAAAGCAACCAACTGAGGGGACTAATCAAGAACTTCTGTTAGAAGTAGTATAGTGAATTCTTGATAAACTGTTCTTGGGGAGAGAAATTATAGAAGAGTTTCTGCCGAACAATACTTTCTTTCCACGTTTTTTCTTCCACTGGTTTGCCTGTGTGTTTTCATTTGTAATTTATCTTTGCTTTCTGTCCTCTCTATTCTGTGTGGCCTGCAATCTGACATGTAAGTGCACATACTCCAGTGTAGAAATCATAGTGCCAGACCACTGAATGCAACCACAACCTGAAGGCTGGCACATGAGCACTGTGAAATGTTACTGGGAAATGCCATAAGAATAGAAAATTCTGGAAGCTGCTTTTGCCTAGAGGTCGCAGCAGGTGACCTCCTGAAGTCTCTTCCAACCTCAGATATCTTGTGACCCTCTTAGAACAGGTAGATGAAAATTTCACCAAACTCCCTGCTTTCATACATCACTGTGTCTCCTGGTCAAATTGAGTAGTGCACCTTTCTCTTACTAGTTTTCTGGGGAAGGATTTTTTATTTTCTTTTTGCCTTATTTTAAGGCCTTTTCATTACTACAGCTACTGACATTCCAATTTTTTGGAGTTTGTGGCCTTGGAACAGGAAGTCTTGATACATTAGAGTGACTGTTGAGGAAATTAATACATTTGTTTTGAAAATATTCTTACCATCTTTTCTTTAAAATGTTTTATTTTCATTTTTGAGATTTTCAGACATATAGAAACTTGACTTTAATAAAATGAAAAGTAAAATAACACATTGAAGTTATATTCTAGGTTTTTTATAGATTGGCAAAATGTACATTGTTGCCAGAAATTAATAAAAGTTAGCCTATTTTACAGTTTACATCCAGAGGAAACAGCATCTTTCTTCTTCTCGAAGCAAATTATGTGGAAGATAGAGGTGTGATGTGAATGTTGTTCAGTTGACAGTAGACGTGCATGTCTGAAAGAGATTACTGAACCCTTGTAGCTGGGCAAGGTCTAGTCTAGTCCCTTGGATAGAACCTGTGATAGAAGACTAATTAGCTAAAAGATAAATATTGGTAGATATGATCAGATGTTTCATTAAAATGTAACTGCTTGCTATAAAAATGCGATTTTAAAATTTGGTATGAATTTCAATTCCTTATTTATATTCACTAGTCCATTATCTATTAAGGACAAATTTTATGGAGGCAAATAATCTGCTTGGCACTGATTTGACTTTTTAGATGCAAGGATTGTTTCAAGGATTGTATGAGCTAGATCTTAAATTGATGTCAATTGGAAGTATAATTTTTATACTGCTATTTTTGTGTGAGAATTATTTTTATCTTTTTTGCGATGTTTATGAAGAATTAAGTTTAAAAATGTCAAACAAATGTTTTATCACATTTATCATGGATTTTTTCCTCTGCTAAAGAACTTAAAAAGTAGCATATTTAAAACACTTCTAGAACTGTATTAGCTGCCGTGCTTTACTGTGCAACATAAGAAATAATCCAACTTAAAGAATTTAACTGAGTGCAAATATACTTTACTGGAGTTGAGAAAATGCAGCCAAGCCAGTGACATCAGTGGACTGGGACAGCAATGCAGTGGCATAGCTGACCTTCAATTGTGGTGTCAGATGCTTTTGATTATGCACAAAGAAAGCATCATTTTGAAGATACTTAAAGCAGAATTAGAGTAGGCAGAAAAATATAGAGATATTTCTAGGAAACAAATTTAGGAGGGAAAATGGAAGAGATCTTGACGGAATATACTGTAAAGATGTTTCCCATTCTGTAATTCAGTGACATATCTTTGAGGTGTTACACTCAAGCCTGTTGTTCATGATGTAATATATGGTCATTTCTTTTTCAGATCGAGTCCAGTTACCCAGGAATATGATTGAAAACAGTATGTTTGAAGAGGAGCCTGATGTGGTTGACTTGGCAAAAGAGCCTTGTTTACATCCACTGGAGCCTGATGAAGTGGAGTATGAACCAAGAAGCTCCCGTCTCTTGGTGCGTGGCCTTGGAGAGCATGAAATGGATGATGATGAAGAGGATTATGAGTCATCAGCAAAATTGTTGGGGATGTCCTTCATGAACAGAAGCTCGCGTCTGCAGAATAACATGTCTGTATATAGGCAAAGTCCAAATGGATCATGCTCAGTGCCCTCTACGAGGACCATGGTGGTTTGCACAGTTGTTTTTGTGATTGCATTTTCATTAATAATAGTGATTTATCTTCTTCCCAAGTGTACATTTACCAAAGAAGGCTGCCATAAAAAAAATCATACAATGGAACTAATATACCCTTTGGCAACCAATGGAAAACTATTTCCATGGGCAAAAGCTAGACTTCCTACTGATGTTGTACCACTGCACTATGATCTTGTCTTGCAGCCAAATTTAACTACTCTGAAATTTGCAGGCTCTGTGAAAATACTGGTCAACATCCTCCATGTAACTCGGAAGATTGTACTTCACAGCTCCGGACTTAATATCACCAAGGCAACAATTACTTCAGCACCAGGGCATCAAGCAAAGCCAGTTGAATTCCTGGAATATCCATTGCATGACCAGATTGCACTCATGGCTTCGGAGGCTCTCCTTGCAGGACAGAATTATACTGTCAGCATGGAATTTTCATCTAATTTATCAGACACCTACTATGGCTTCTACAAAATTTCTTACAAGGATGAGAACTCTAAGCAAAGGTATGCCCACTAATACAGCTTCTCTGTTTTGTCACTTCTAGATTGTGCTTTGATAACAGAAGTAGAAAAGTTGCTTTTTTTATTGACATTTCATGCAACTTATTCCTGTTGAGAAAAATCAGTCTTTAATCTCTTGATTAATCTAGCTGAAAAATGTCTTTCATGGATGAGTTCCTTAAGTCAGGGCAGCCTCTCCTACAGTGAAATGTACTTCAGTGTGGAGGTTGTAGGTAGTTGTAGTGTGGCTTTTTCGGTTTGTTAAATTTTTAGTTTCTCTCTTTGGAATTCTTCACACATTTCTTGAACCCTTGACTCTGAAGACAGGGTCTGAGGAAACTAAGTCCTGTCATCATAGGAAGATGCCAGGTTCAGGACCACCAGAGGAACCCAGCGGGGCCCAAAGAGGTGCATTGCACACATGTCATTGTCAAGACACTCTCAACTATATATAAAAAAGTCATGGCAGTCAAAATCTCATGTGACTGAAAAAAGGGAAACATCACACTTATTTTTACAAAGAGTAAATTACTGCTTTTTATCAAGAAGATTATTCAAAATCGGCCCTCCCTCTGCACTTCAAATGGGCCTTATGCTGGTTTGAACTCTTATACTTAAGAGTGTTTTTGCCTTTGTGGGCAAGTAACTATCCATGCAGGTCTTGTACAAACAGTGTGGTGCAATAAAAAGGAAGAAAAGCAGTATAGGTCATCTAAGCAACTTATTGTAAGCATTAAAAACACACATTCCCATAAAGTAACCAGGTATAAGAGTGCAGTGTGTGTAGAAGGCAAAAAGCACCTAAACAATTGAAACTCAGTGGGTTTTTCCCTATTCTGATGTAATTGCAGCTTTCTTTTCTTTTTGTATTTACTGTAGTAGAAAGAGAATGCCTAATTGTTCACAGAAAAAAAATACGATCAGTAGGTAATTTTTTGACGTTTTGTCCCTCTTTAGTCCAGTGCTACCTGCATTTGTTGAGGAACAGGATGTAACTCTTGTTTTAACCTATATGATTTTCAGTAAATCATTTTCAGATAACTCTTTAGTGATTTCATCATTTCCATTGCATTGACTGCCACTTCTTTTTGCTAGGGCATTGTCTCTGTCTACCTATTGTCTGTAGTTTCACTAATGCAGATTACTCTGATAACCTCTGTTGTTACTGCACTTTCTGTGTAAAACTGAAACTATCAAGCTGATTTTGCAAGAAAAGATATTTTCTGTAGTTTCATTTTACTTTCTTTGAATATTTTTTATGTCATCACAAAAATACAGAATTACCAAATGACAAAATAACTTACTTGTTGCCAAAAGCAAAATAAAAAATAAATAAATTTGGCCTCATTTATATTTTGTTCAGAATGGTTCTTTATTCTTTGTTTTTCTTCTGCACAATCTTGGGGTGAAACTGTATTAATTTGTTAGGGGGAAGTAAAGATTAAGGAGCCTGAAAGCAGGCTTGCAGTTTAAATTTGTGAGTTGTCAGGGCTGTGCCTTCTCAGAAAAGTTGTGTATTCAAAAATGTTTGAATTGTGGTGCAGAACAAATAAACCCCCCAAACACTTGTGGGTAGCTTGGCAATAGGCTAAAAAAAAAAAATCAAGGAAATAAAGCATAGTGTGTATCATCTTCTCCTTTTAGCTCTAATAAATACTTCAATTAGTAGACTTCTTGAACTCCGTGTTATCTTGCAGGTACAGAAGTCAGAGATGCTCTCCATCAAAAGCCGTAATTTCTGTGGCTAGTTAGTATAAAAATAGTGCAGAGGGAATGTAGACTCCTGAGAAGTCTTCTTGTGATATGAATAGCTGTTGGATTAGAGACAAGATAGTACATGAACTTGGACAGAATCCATCAGCTAGCCAGCACAGGGATCAGGCATACAGTTAGTTGAACTGTGGGAACGTCTGCAGGAAATGGCCTGGCAATTAGATGAAAAAGCTTCCTTGCAGTCCTGTCTACTGCAGAGATTTCCAAACTCTTTGTTTAGTACGCATGATCACTAATTTAATTTTTCAGTCTTCTTTTTGTTCCCTCTCTCTGGAAACTGGCTGGCTTATATTTTGGTGATTGTTTTATGTGTTATTCCAGGTGCATTCTTCTTTGTTCAGAAAGCAAAAAATAGCCAGTAAGAACTCCTCTAATAAATATGTTACTGGATTTTAAAGAAAAAATTGTGAATGAAACTTTTATTCCCACTGGCCCAGCCCTGTTATCTACTGTTCAAAAAGCTATTCACATAATAAGTTCTTAAAATGTTTGGGATGGAAATGACTGTTCTGTCCTAAATAAACTGACATTTGTGCTTTTAATAATTTTCATTTTACTTTTCTCCATTCTTCCTGTTAGGTGGTTTGCAGCAACTCAGTTCGAACCTCTGGCAGCAAGGTCTGCTTTTCCATGCTTTGATGAACCGGCACTCAAAGCTACTTTTTTAATCAAGATCAAAAGGGATGAGAATCTTTCCACTCTGTCAAATATGCCAAAGGTACCTGCTTTTGTAGGGGAATTTTAGTAGAGCTGCTGCATAGGTAATCTGTTTCTGTGGTTTTGATTGTGACTTTATTGCATTAATATCCAGGGGATTGCCCTGAGTGGGTAAGGCATAAACTATATGACTTTATGAATTTTTATGCCATTATGCCTTTCGACAAACTTTTATGGTAGAGCTAATTCATGTAGACAGATGAGAAGGACTAGCATTACCTAGTCTGCATCTGAACTAGGTATTATCTCATCAAAACATTTCCACCATTTATCACACAGCAGAAATTCAATACTGACATTGGTCTAATCAGTAATGAGAAAATTATGCCTTTGGTGTTGCTGGTACATTTATGTACACTGTGTAGCTTGGGTTCCAGAAAGCTGTCTAAAGCTCAGGTGCTGGTGTGATGCCTTGTTTTTGAAAACCAAGCTAATAAATGCAATCTTATGAAATAGTATCTTTTCACGGTGTACAAACATTTATTTGTATTTTAGTGATTCTTAGCAATTACAAGAAGAAATGGACTATGCTGGACCACTCTTCTGTTTTATGTAAACAAGAAAGGGGGCTCACTCACTCTCCACTGCTAGTCAAGTGACCAAGGCATATTTCAACAGCTTCCCAAGTTCTTCATCTACTGAAAGTAAATGATGGTTTAGCACTGCTGCTTAGACCTACAATTAGCTCGGTTATTCAGAACAGAGTGCTAAAAATGCCGACATTGTGGGTTAAAACCCCCTATGGGCCATTCACTTGGACTTGGATTCTATGGTCCTTGTAGGTTCCTTTCAACTCAGAATATTTTGTGATGTGTGCAGCAGACATTGCTGAAATAATCTATACCTATGTGAGCAAGAGGTCTCAGAAGCAGGCCTTGTCAGCTAGTGTGTATATCACTAACTTGGCAATATATGGCATGGATTAAGGCTAGAAATAAACTGTGTATTTTGGGCCTGTGGAGCTATCTTTTGTGGTTTCATTCGTCATATTTTTGGTTTGGGTTTTCTTTTTTTTCCAATGAGGATAACTCATTTTTAAACCAATTCATCTGCAACCGTAGCAAATTTTCTCAAATAGACTGTTACATCATTACGAAACAAAAGCTGTAATAAAGGCAGAAATTTATGAATGCACTGGAGGATTTCAACAATGGCATTCTGCTCATATAAAATGGTCAGATTAAATTATTGTAGTGGTTATGTCTTCAGGTTTAAAAATCTATTTCACTTTAAGGCTGACAGTTACATTTTCAGTGACAGTTAAACATCGAATCACTGTTTGGTTTCAAATGATCTTGTCGGAAACTAAGATTATTGTTGTTGATTTTTAAATGTTTGTGGTTTCTGAAAGCAAATTCATATATAAAGTTTCAGAATTTATGAACTACCATCTCTCTCTCCAGACCTTCAGTATTCTGCACTGTAGTGGTTTTATTTTGCTTTGTTCTATTTGTATGTTATGTTTGTTAAGCAATACATAGAAAAGTACTTTAAGGCATATATCATGCTTTTCTAGGACTAGTATTAAAGAAAACTGCACAAGAAGTAAGTTGAGATACAGTATTGTTGTCCTTAAAAATAAGCCTTCTAATTTGTTTTAGTATAATAAAGTCAGTTCTCATGAATTGTAAGATAAACAAAAATCATGTTTACATTCCTTTATAAAAAGATATAATCTAATAAACTTCTCAAGTGACCAGTAGAGAGAGAGAAGTAATAAAATCTCTATCCAATCGCTAGTCACTATCCAAAAACTTACATATACAAAGTCAACAATAAACTAAGAAATTTTCTTCTTCTCTACCTAAACACCTATTATGTGTGTGTTACTGTGTTCCCTCTCTGCATCACAGTAACACAGTATAGTATCTTACTTCTGTACAATATCTTACTGTGTGCTCAGAAAACTGGGCAGACAGTTACTTTTCTCAGTGTGTGTTTAAGATGGGCATGTTTCTGCTTTGAAGCAACTGAGATCTTAGGTTTTCTTTAAAACGCATTCTCTTTTGATTTGTAAATATGCATCTGAGGAATATTTTGTTCTATTTTTAATTAGTATTTTAATTAGTTACTTAGTTTTGCTGAGACTTATGGAAAGAGGCAAATATTTAACTCCCGTAACAGCAGGAGTTAAACAGTATTTTTAGCAGGCTATACTGAACTGTCTCTGGTCTAGCCTAACACACCTTTGAATTAATGCTGATCTATGTGTTGACTTGGTATACTGAGGCTTTAAATGCAGACCAAATTAGATTAGTTTCTCCAACAGAGTAGTTGTTTGGTAATACTACATAATACAACTTGACAAATAATTTTTGTATATCTAAGCATAAATGTTTCATGTCTTCTTAAGTTTGTTACATGGTTGTAAGTATCATCAGTCCCACTGAAATATCAGAAAAATGTAAAGATAGTATGTAAGCATGCCTATCAACTGCTCATAGCATGAAATAATTCTTTAACCTTGCTTTATGTCTTTGTGTTCTTTTGTCTGCATTAATAATACTTCATTTTCTCTGCAGAAAGCCACTACACATATGACAAATGGAATTGTTCAGGATGAGTTTTTTGTGAGTTTGAAGATGAGCACCTATCTAGTAGCTTTTGTTGTTGCAGATTTGAAAATCATCAGCAGGGAAACTAATGGGACTCTGGTATGTGTTTGTTTCACTTTAAGTTCTGTTTCACTCTTCCCAAGCTGACCAGGCTACTAAACAAAACAGAAAGATCCCTAAACCAACAAGCAAACTCTGTCTCCTAAATGTATTTATTTTCTTGGTTTCATTATACTCATCATAGGTAGAGGACAAAATCCATATGCTATGAAGTGGACTGAGGCAATGCCAGACTGAATATACTTTTACAGCAAGGGACTCTAGATCAGGTCTTGTAAACAGTGGAAATTTACAAAATGTAAAATTTCTAAGAGCTTTCAGAGCTGGAAGCTTTAAATTCTTCTTTTTACTGTTTCATATGTGAACAGTAATGTCATGCAAACCAGGAGTTGTTCTGAGGATGTAAAGAAATGTGACAAGTTTCCAGCAACACCTTCGTGTGGTTTCAAGCTGTGCCACAAAAATTTTCTGTACCTGCCAAGATAACATATCTAAAAATCTCATTTCCTACACTAAAACAAATTTAAGCTGACTTTAAATCTGCATTTAGTCACTTAAGTACAATTATTTAATTTTGTTTTTCCAAAGGTTCTAAACATCAAAAAGTGGGTCCTGCTTGTGCTTTGACCTCTTGAAGGGTGTGGCTTGTTTCTACCATGTGTGCAGTTAGAGCAAGTAAAGGATAAATGTGGTAATATTAGTAGATTCTCCTTAATCTTGTTTTAGAAAGTGCGAAAGTTTCATGTAAACAACAAGTTTCATGACCCTAGCAGAAACTGCCCCTTTGTGGTGAAATGTCAGAAGTGCCTATGTACTTAGAAAAAGCCAGAGGGAATAGTGCTAGTAGCGTTGTAGAAGAAGTCCTCTCTTTAATCCGATAAACAAACACAAGTAAAGATACTAGACAGGCTTTGATTCTGATCTAGACAAGTATTTCTAATGAAAGCTGAATAGAACAGATTGTTACGCTTTTTTTTTTCCATGTGGCTTTTATTCAGGTCTGTGTTTGAACTGTACTCTGGTAAAACCATACGCTCAATTCTTTTGAGGCAGATAACTTTTTAGCTTAATTAGAATACTTCTTACTTATCTTAAATTTATTATTTTTAATTTCTTCTTTTTTAAAATAAATTATTAGAATTTTAACCTTATTAAGAGTACTTGCTACTTGAAGGATGAAAGCATAAGAATACCAAGTAAGGCTAGAGCTTTGGTAGGTCTAAAGCAGTCTCATCAGCGTCTAGCAGGCCAAGGAAGTCAGCAGAAAGGAAGCATATATTGACATTTCCCAGGAGATACAGACTCAGAATGCTTCCAGGAATTTGTGGCTGGGTGTCGTGGTTTCAATTTGAAACCGTGCAGAAACACCAATTTCTGTTTTGGTTTGATTTTGCCAATTTTAAAATTTCTAATCAAGAGCAAAGCAGGCTTAAGCTTAACAGTAATAAAGACTTTATTAAAAACACCAAAAGAAAGAAAAACAACAAGGTGAGGATGAAACCTTCAAAACACTCTTCCTCCCTCCCCACACCTTTTTTTTCTCCCAACCGTCAATGTAAATAAAACAACACTCAGAATTCTCAGTCCATTTTCCACCTCTAAACAAGTCTTTCTTCAGTTCACTTAGGGAGGGAAGCACCTCTTGTTCGCTATGGTCAATTTCCCCACAAGAAAACAGTTCTCTTGTAGATCCATTCTTCATGAACATCAACAGCTCAGATCCTTTGTGTTCATGAAACTCCTCCCATGTTCACAGCTGTGTCTCTGGGCCACATCGATGTATGGAGTCTTATTTAAAGATAACTGTTCTAAACAAAGGTTCTCTTTATTTGTCTTTGGGACCACCTTCACCTCCAAGGAACAGAGATTCACTTCTTCAAGGGCAAAGAGTCTTTATCACTTCATCTCTCTGTTCAACTTCTCATGAACTCAACAGTCCCCTCAACATTTCACTCCTTTGCTCAGGTCTACAATTTGAACTTTTATCTCCCCCATACTTCTTTATGGTTTAAAAGAAACATTTCAATATGTTAAAACCAACCACCATAGCTTGCAAGAGTCTTTTACAGCTCAGAAGCAACTTTCCACACTCCTTCCACCTGGACTTTCACTCTTTCTTGACTGACTGTGATACTTTATGTGATCTTTACACGTCTGCATTCTGATTTTCTCTCACTGGAGAGAGGATGGAGCCTTTCCAGGTCCCGTCTGCACTGATGCCCTGAAAGAGTTAACATGAGACAGTGTCCAGCTGGTCAGTCCATGGTGTCAGATTTCAAAGCCGTGCTGGGGGTGCAGCTCTCAGAGGGTCCAGGCTCAAAGGCAGCTGCTCGCTGGTTGCCTGCAGCCAGGAGGGAGAGTTGGACAGATCCCAAATTCCTTTTCCACCCCTCGGTCTCATCAGGTGTTCCGGCCTTATCGCGCCTCCCCCCCTCTCCCCAGACACAGCAGAGGCAGGTTCAGCTGGGGCCAGCAGCAGAGCCAATTCCGTGCTGGCAGATGCTCCCCAAAATCAGCTGGGGCTGCCTGGCCCTCGTGGCCTCCCTCTCCCCACACTGGGCCCAGCAGAGGTGTGTGCTCTGACAGCTGGGAGGAAAGAGACCTGCCCGGGCTTCCTTTCAAAGGGAATAAGAACTAGAAATGCTTTCCCATTGGTCCAATAAAGTGCCAACCTCAAACCCAGCTGGCTCATTTCTGTGGGCTGGTCAAACCAGCACACTGGGAGATGCAAAGAATTTGAATATCACACAGAACAAGTCTATTGTCATAAAAGCTTTAGGATAGCGTAGAGTTGAAGTAAAATTGCTTCATGCTCAACTCCAAGATTTTTCTCAACTCCAGATGATCCTAGGGGACACTCTCTTATGTTTTGTTTTTGAGCTTAAAATTTGCAGCAAATAATACTATTGTACTCCAGCAACACTAGAATAGATTCTTATTTATTACGTGCTTCATTCAAACCCAAAAATTACAAGGTGACCTTTTCCATTTGTTTGAAATATCATTTTTTTAACTAATTTATAGCACAGGAAGAGGGACTCCTTTTTTATAGAACCGGAATATGGTTCTCCATGTATTTTTTTCCTTTGTGTAGGAAAGGATTTCCTAAACGTGAATCTACCTACAGCCTAATTGAAGATGTTTTCTTGATAGAGACAATTCAATGTGATTAGGGGAAGACTATAACCTCTCAATTTTTATAAATGCTTCTTACATCATGTCTGATGTGGCTATACCTTAGATAGGAATGAGTTGTATGCCAATTAGTTTTTGAGAGAATTTCTTGCAGATTATGCTACTGCTGTCAAAATATACATGCTGTCATAGCCTAAAGATTAGTTGAAGTGTAGAGGGAGGGTCACTTAATAACTCAAGAGGAATTTTAATATTTGTCATGTAGACCCTTCTTCAACGTGTTCTTAATGTTGTCATCCATGAATTGTTTTTGCACACACACAAGTCCCTGTATTTTGACTAGTTAATAAGCTCTGTTAAGAAAAATCATATTTTTATGAGTGGCTTCATAGCTATAATACATAATTTGTGTATGTGCTCACAAAAATGTGTCTTATCTCTTTCAGGAACTCCTGCCAGCTCCTCCTTCCATTCTAAGTCTTCTGTAGCTATAAGTTTCAAAATATTTTCTCTTCTCTGTTTGGACTAGGTATCTGTCTATGCCATACCACAGCATCTAAACCAGGTTGGGTATGCCCTAGACACAGCAGTGAAGCTTCTGGAATTTTACCAAAAATACTTTTTAATGAAATACCCTCTTGAAAAATTAGGTAAGTTCTTTAGGACTTCTTTAAAAAAAATAAAAACCCCCCAAAATCTGAAGAAGCTCTGATCTGAAAAATGCATGGGAATTTTTGTTTATGAAAAAAGTTCTGCAATTCTTAAACAATTTCAAAAACTAATTACCTGTTTGCCTGAGCGCAAGTATTAAGGGAGTCCCAAGTTGGAAAGCTTTTGTGAGCTTTTGGGACCAGATTGCTTATATTTTTATGTAAATCTACACAGAAGCATTTCTTTGGTGTTACTTAGCTTGGTAGTGAAGAAATTCTCAGTCTATCAACCATGTTCACAACTGCAAGATCTGTAGCCAGACTCCTCTACATGCATTATTTTGACTGGAAGATAGTGAAATGCAGTTTTCTGAGACACCACTTTTCAGTATTGTACTTTTCAGGTCACCTCATTTCCATGTTACTTATCTTCATTCAGGATCCATAGGCAAGGTCTCTAAGTTCTTTGTGTCAGTGTACTGCTAGAGAAACATCATTCTAAATCTGTGGCCCTTCTGTACTTGAGACTTGAGTGTATGTCCACAGCATAGGATTTAAATAATTAATTTTTTAATGATTATATCATAATAGGTAGGCTTGAAAATCAGGATTGGTTTAACTAGCAGTTTTCAAAATCTTTCAAATCTTTTCCAGATCTGGTAGCAATTCCTGATTTTCAGGCTGGTGCAATGGAAAACTGGGGCTTGATCACCTTCCGAGAAACAGCACTCTTATTTGACAATAATACTTCTTCAGCGAGGGATAAAAAGCTCATAACTGCAGTGATAGCACATGAGCTTGCCCATCAGGTACTAGTCTGGGAAGGTTATTGTTTTCTTTTTTAGTTTATTTGTTTTTTAAGTGCAGTTCTGTCCTTAAATTCACCCCTCCCTTCACTCTGAATCAGCTGTGCATTGTTTCTGTTCAGAAAACCTGCAGGTGTATTTTCTACAGCACAACAGTCAGAGTGCAACTTTCATGCTGTGCTTAAGGAGTTGTTGCTGCAAAGGCTTTACTGTGGTTTTGACTGACCTTCATTTTACAAGATAAGGTGGAGGATGGATGGAGTACTTCTCATTTGCTTTTAATTCTAAGAAAATAATGATGGTTTTGGTCTTTTGCAGTGGTTTGGCAATCTGGTAACTATGGAATGGTGGGATGATCTCTGGCTGAATGAGGGATTTGCCACATTCATGGAATACTTTGCCATGGAGGAGGTTTTTCCAGAATTACATTCAGTAAGTAATTTCTGCAGTTACACTCACTGCACCTTCACTGTTACCTATTTTTAGTGCTGCCTATAAATGATTGATACTTATAAACTGATATTGAAATTAATTTTGGGCACCGTTGAGCTCATGCTGCATCTCTGCTTTGAGATTTTATTATATTGGAAGTGTCTTTGAGAAGGGTACATTGTTTCTGTGGGTTTAAATTTTTTTTTCTTTATTTTGATAGTAGTCTGCATGCAGCCTACTGTGTTTTGTGAAGGTTAAAATATTCTGTGCAAAATAGCAGGTGTTAAAACTCATAGATGTCTGCATATCAAATTACAACTTTAAATCTTTCTAGAACAAGTCCAGACATGTTGTTCAACAAGTTTGTCTACTTCTGCTTTTCCTAAGAGGAAAAGACAAAGGAAGCTTTAGTTTATTGAATATGCCTGAGGTTGCAGGCACATGATAGAAACACGGTCCTCAGTCATCGTATAACCAGAGACATTTATTTAAAGTCTACATAGCTTTTATAATATTGTCACCATTGGGTTAGAATAATGTGAGCCTAGCAAGCCAAGAGTATAATTGTTAATAGGCTTGCTAACCAATAGTATCGGTGATCAATTCCTTGATAGCAGCTTCAGAGTTTTCTCTTAAAGATGAATGCTTATACAATATTTCTTTTGGCAAACTGCTGTGCACCTGCTACTTGTTACATTTTTCAAAATTTCATTACATCTCTGCTGCCTTGACTGAATAGTCTTTTCTTTCTAGCTAAACAGTCTTTGTTCTCTCAATTACAAGTTCCCTTTGTTTTCTTTCCCTGTATCTCCGTTTTTCTTTTTTACTAAGTATTGCAAAGCTAGTACAGTGTGTATCTGCATAAGCATTACCTGCTTTACATTCTGATGGATAAGCTGATGATTATAAGAAAATACACATAGTAAACATGACATAATCATCAAAAGCACTAAGAGTCCTACTACAGTGAAACCAACTCCATGTTTGACCCAAACTTCAAAATTAAGTCTTCCCAACCAGGAGAAGGGCCCAAAGGATCCAATCCCTGTCTCCTTCAATTCCTGGATTGAATGTGAATGGTTTCGGAGCGGTCATGAACTCAGGTTCATACAGCACATTCGCTTGAAGTCTTCACTTCCAGTTAGTCCTTGGGCTAACAATAAAACATTTATTGCTGCTGTTTTGCAGTGTTCCATGACACACTGAGTCAACATCTGTTAACAATACTGTTAAAGTGTTACTAGTAGCATTACTTTCTTTTGAAAGCCAAAAACCTAGTTTATTAATTGTGTTCAAAGCATGTGTAGCCTCAGTAGAGGCAACTGTAGAATTAAAAAATCTCTTTGCTCTATTCCAGAATTCAGCCTCAGAGTTACAGTCAAATTAGGGTCGAATGACTTAGCATCATGTTTATTTCACCTATGTCATAGTGTCCAGTTAGAGTTTCAAGAGGGGGATGAAACACAGTCAAATCACCAAAATTACATCTGCCTCCCACTGCATTACTTGGAATGCTTTTCCATGATCTGTCACCACATATTAAAAATATGTTATCAGGCAGGCTTATTGCATTGGTCTCTGTTGCGATTGGTGAGGGAGCAATAAAATTGCACCAGGCAGAAGCATTATGATAAAGGCCAGTGTCACTTATGTCAACCCCTGTGTTGTCTGCTTTTGGATCATTCGTATAATTAAAGTAAAAACACACAGGAGCTTTTATAGAGCTTAGTAGGTCCAGCTCTTGAGGCTGCAGTGAGAGAGCAGGGAAGTTACCTGCTTTTCTCATGCCTCCATCAGTTTGCCCATATACCATCCCACAGAATGGCCAGCATTGGACTGCCATGATCCCAAACACCACAACGATCTACATTTACCTGGAATTGTATAATCACATGTAACTGTTGAACTGTATAATTTGTTCCATTTGTCCTCCAACAAAGGATTGCAACCAGACATGTCTGAAATGGATCACCAGGACTGGTCATGGCTATACAAGGGGTAGATTGGTTAATTGCTTTGGCAAATTAACTGAGCCAAACATTTGTCGTAGGCTGTGGGACCCATGCTTCATTCGCATTCATTGAGAACACACTGAGGATGGAAAAAAAAGGCTACGTGTGTTGTACCCAAACCCATAGTAGCTGATTACCAAAGTGAAATTGTGATGCCTTCAAGTCTTCCTCTCTTCTGTAGGTTTGATGTTCTTTGCAGGTAGCAAATGAGCTCTGTGGATAGAGAAACACAGCCGTAACCATGCCCCCATGTTAGCAAAAGCACAGGGCCTAGCCCTTGTCCAATCAGCAAGTTTTTAAAATAGACAGGTGGTTGAGAATCTGTTAAAGCATCATGGGAAAGCCTTCTTTCACTTGCTGTTTTGTTATCAAATCTGGAAATATTTTAAAAAATTAAAACAAATGTTGCCTTGTCCAATTGTTTCTGAGGTTTTATACCAAAAGGATCCCCCTCTTTTGTTTAAGAAGCACATTTTTTAAAAGGGCCTGTGTTCATTCCACAACAACTTGACCTGTTGAGGAATGAGACATACCAGTTAAGTGACGTATACCCCAACAATGAAAAAAGGTTCTTCTTGGTTGTGAAACATATGCTGCACCATTAGCAGATATTCAGTTTTCACTGCTTTTGGGACTCCTAAGAATGCAATAGCTGTAACACATTTAATGACATCTCTTGCCTTTTTCTCTTTATGAGTGGAGGCAACAAAAAATTTGGAATATGTGTGTCTTGGTTTAAGGCAAATTTGGGAAGGGACCTCAAAATAGATCCCTCCAGAAAACCAATCCAATGGCCCCTTCCCCCAACTGGTTCAGGAAAGGAGAAGAGGAGAAACAAAACAAAACAAAAAAAAAAAATTCCTTAGAGGAAAGTGGAAAAAATGTATTTATTTAACAGGCCAAGCACAACAAATGAACATCAAGGAACAAAACCTCCTGCTTCTCCGCAGAGATGACCAATCCAGCCAGTCTGTGCCGTGGGTGCAGCTCGGCTCGCTCAGTCTGTGTCAGTCCCTGGCACTGGGAAATGCCAGGCCCAAGCCAGGCCCGGTGGGCCACAGGGATGAGCTCTTGGTGCTCTGCTGGGGGTTAGTCCAGAGTAGGTTTGAACAGTTCCAAGGAAAAAAAAAGGAAAAGAAACTCACAGTCCGGAAAACTTCTCTGCTTCAGCTAGCCACGAACTAACAGAAAGCCAAAGAGAGCTCTCTCCTGCCGTCCGCACTGCAGCCAACACTTGCTGTGTCCTCCAAAACTGCAAATTCTTATCTTGATGTTTTGAAAACACCCGCCTCAGACATTCCACTGCTTCTTCTTCACTCTTAGATCCAGTCTTAAAGTGCAGAACTCATTTTTGATTTAAACAGACGAATGGGGATACAATTCAGCAGTAACCCAGGACATTCCACCCCTTATCCCCATATCGTCAACTTATTACCAACACTAATACATCTTTTAATTCTACACACACATATATACAATTTATCATTAGATACAAACAATGGCAGTGACATTCGACAAGTAATGATATTTACACATAGTTCTCACCCAACAGTCAGATCTCCCTGAGGTACACATTGTATTGTGCCATCTTTCTGCATTATCCACCATGTACAACCTGGTCCCTGAGCAAAGACAATCCCACGGATGAGTTTGCCTGTACTGGGGGCAGAATTAATCCAAACTGTCTTCCCTAACAAACCTCTGACATGTACCACTGGGACTTTATCTCCATCTACTGTATGCAGGGGCTCAGACTGGGCAGGGCCTGCTCGGTTGGTAGAGCCTCGGGTGTTAACTAACCAAGTGGCCTTTGCTAAATGCTGCTCCCAATTTTTGAATGATCCCCCACCCAATGCTTTCAAGGTGGTTTTTAACAGTCCATTGTACCTCTCCACTTTGCCTGCAGCTGGTGCATGGTAAGGGATATGGTACACCCACTCAATGCCATGTTCCCTAGCCCAGGTGCTGATGAGGCTGTTCTTGAAATGAGTCCCATTGTCTGACTCAATTCTCTCAGGGGTACCATGCCTCCACAGGACTTGCTTTTCAAGGCCCAGGATGGTGTTCCAGGCGGTGGCGTGAGACACTGGGTGGGTCTCCAACCATCCTGTGGTGGCTTCTACCATTGTGAGCACGTAGCGCTTGCCTTGACGTGTTTGGGGCAGTGTGATGTAGTCAACCTGCCAGGCCTCCCCATACTTGTACTTAGACCACCGCCCCCCATACCAGAGGGGCTTCACCCTTTTGGCCTGCTTGATGGCAGCACATGTCTCACAGTCGTGGATAATCTGGGAAATACTGTCCATGGTTAGATCCACCCCTCGGTCTCGTGCCCATTATAGGTGGCATCTCTACCCTGATGGCCCGAGGCATCATGGGCCCATCGAGCTACAAACAACTCTCCCTTGTGTTGCCAATCTAAGTCTATCTTTGACACCTCTATCTTTGCAGCCTGGTCTACCTGGTCATTGTTGTGGTGCTCCTCATTAGCTCTACTCTTGGGGATATGGGCATCTACATGGCGGACTTTCACAGGCAGCTTCTCTACCCGACTAGCAATGTCTTTCCACTCTTCAGCAGCCCAGATTGGTTTTCCTCTACGCTGCCAGTTAGCCTTTCTCCACTTCTCTAGCCATCCCCACAGAGCATTTGCTACCATCCATGAATCAGTGTATAGGTAGAGCTTTGGCCACTTCTCTCTCTCAGCAATGTCCAGAGCCAGTTGAACAGCTTTGAGTTCAGCAAATTGGCTTGATCCACCTTCTCCAGTACCTTTATGAACTTCCTATAAATCATTATCACTGAGCCCAGTACAATAGCTATTCTAATACATGCTCCTCTACAGTAAAAACTACGTGTTAGGAACAACACTGGAGCTATTTCCGAATAAGAGAATAAACCTAAAGACCAGAAAGGTATTAAAACCTCAAAAAAGCCTAGGGAACAGAAAACCCAGAAAGGCCTCCACCGAGAGAGACATTATGAGTTCAAGCAACAACATAGCTGCTGACTGCTTTATCCCAATACAAAGTACAACCAAAATACAATCAGTACAATTTTTCCACTTTCTCCAGCCCCACGTTGGGCGCCAATTAACTGTATATGTCTTGGTTTAAGGCAAATTTGGGAAGGGACCTCAAAATAGATCCCTCCAGAAAACCAATCCAATGGCCCCTTCCCCCAACTGGTTCAGGAAAGGAGAAGAGGAGAAACAAAACAAAACAAAACAAAAAAAAATTCCTTAGAGGAAAGTGGAAAAAATGTATTTATTTAACAGGCCAAGCACAACAAATGAACATCAAGGAACAAAACCTCCTGCTTCTCCGCAGAGATGACCAATCCAGCCAGTCTGTGCCGTGGGTGCAGCTCGGCTCGCTCAGTCTGTGCCAGTCCCTGGCACTGGGAAATGCCAGGCCCAAGCCAGGCCCGGTGGGCCACAGGGATGAGCTCTTGGTGCTCTGCTGGGGGTTAGTCCAGAGTAGGTTTGAACAGTTCCAAGGAAAAAAAAAAGGAAAAGAAACTCACAGTCCGGAAAACTTCTCTGCTTCAGCTAGCCACGAACTAACAGAAAGCCAAAGAGAGCTCTCTCCTGCCGTCCGCACTGCAGCCAACACTTGCTGTGTCCTCCAAAACTGCAAATTCTTATCTTGATGTTTTGAAAACACCCGCCTCAGACATTCCACTGCTTCTTCTTCACTCTTAGATCCAGTCTTAAAGGTGCAGAACTCATTTTTGATTTAAACAGACGAATGGGGATACAATTCAGCAGTAACCCAGGACAATGTGTTAACTGATATATGCACATATTTTCAAGTGCCAAAAGAGAAAATGTGTGTAAGATCCGTTTTCCAGAGTTCATGGCACCCAAACCTCTTGGATTTGTACCTACTGTGGTAGGTAAGGATACTAAACGAACGCAATCAGGGCAAGAATGAACAATTTGTCTGGCTTGAAAAGGGTAAGATCAAATTGTTTACTCCAAGCTTTTGCGTTCTGATGATAAGAGTCGTGTGAGAACTTTGCTTGTGTAATTTGATTCAGAACTGTTGCTATTATCGTCAGAGCATCAGCAGCTGCATTGCCTTCCACCAGAGTTCCAGGCAATGATGAGTGACACCTGAGTTGCATAACATAAAAACAATGAGGTGGCATCAAACATAATCATACAGCCTAAATAACAGCATAAAACAAATCCTTGTTGAGTACCTGCATTGAAAAGTAGTTTTCAATATGGTTTAAAATACCTACTACATACAAAGTATCTGATATTAAGTTGAAAGATGCATTTTGAAACAATTAAAAAGCTTCTACAGCATCTGCTAACCCTACTAGCTGTGTTGACCTTGGCTGAAAAATTAGTTTTTCCCAAGACCCCTGTAGATTTTTGCCCAACAATAATTGCTTTCTGAGTTTACCTAGAACCATCAATGAAAAACTGACTTTGCTCCAGAGAGGGGCTATACTGATGTTGTAAAACATGGCTGTAAAGAAAGATCTTTTAAACATTGCAGAATATTTTTTTTTTGCAAAGAACTAACAGTGTTTCCCAACAAGTCTGTCAGGGAAGCCTGTAAAGATAATGATTCTTGTAACATACCCTGAAAAGTGTTTGCAGGAAATGAAATGTGGATGTGAGAAAGATCTTGTGCACTTTGGGTCTAGCATAATTTTCATCCTATGGAAACAAGTTTAACAATCCTGTCAAACAGTGTAGTTACTGTTTTTGAAAATGTGTGAGGTAGAAATACCCACTCTGTCATCCACAATTGTTTATACACCAGTGTGCTATTAGTACCTGTGGTTGGAATTCAGTCAGGATAAGAAGAAGCCTCAGTGGTATCTCTGCTTGTCATCTGGATCCAAAAGAGGTCTAAATATTGGTTGTTACAAGTTGCAATGCTTCACGTGCTTCTGCATCCGGCTTGTGAGGAGAGGAGATAGTAAATCTGTGTTTCCCTTAAGTAAATTAAAGGGTGACAATTCCACAGTGGAGATACCAAGGGTTGGTCTGAGCCAATTAATAGTTCCTAATAATTTTTGCAAATCGTTTAGTGTTTTAATACAGGTCCACAGCACAATGGGCTGAGGAACAATTTTCTGTTCAAATAATAGAAACTTTGGGTATTTCCATGGTGGGACAGTTTGAATCTTGTCTGCTGCAATACCAAGACCAAATTTGTCAAGAGAAAGGCACAAAAAGGCAAAAGAGTTTTGCAATACTGCAGGGTCATCTGCTGCTAGCAGTATATCATCCATATAATGATTCAACCAAACCTTTGAAAAGTGTTGTCGGTTGTCAAGTGCTTGCTGCCACAAACTGATTTATTGTTGGACTGTTTTTCATTCCTTGTGGTAACACATTCCAGTGATGCCTGCACATAGGTTCACTGTTGTTCAAGGATGGTAATGAAAAAGCAAAACGAGATGCAGCACCAGGGTGTAACGCAATTGTCAAAAACAAACTTTTAAGTCGATGATTAACAACTCCCATGTTTCAGGAATCATTTTTGGATTAGGAATTCTGGGTTGCTGAGTGCCCATCAGGGCTATTAGTGCACTGATAGCCCTCAGATCTTATAAGAGTCTCCATTTGCCAGTCTTTTTTGAAATCACAAATATTGGGGTGTTCCACAGGCTTGTAGAAAGAACTATATTTCCCAGTTCCTTGACCAGTTTTTGTGCTTGTTGCAGCCTATCCTTTTTGAAAGGCTGCTGAGGGACCCGGACAGGAGTATCCATGTTCCGTGTGAGTTTGTCTCAGCTGCACATCAGTGACCCCTTGTAAAAATTAGAAGTCAGTCCCCACTGTGATAACAGATCTCTTCCCCACAGTGTGTAAGTAGTAGAAAGTACAGAGGGTTTGTGCTGTGCTTGTTTCCCTTCTGGCCCTTACCCCCTGAGTGCCTTGCTGACTTCTGTGCCATCTGCTGACTCCCGATGCCTGTGAAGATTGGTGGCATTGACAAGGGGCAGGTAGGTGGCCATTCGTGTTCAATGATGATGGTTTTGTCAGCTCCAGTATCTGTTAATCCTCTAAAAGACTTGCCATCCACAACACAGGTTAGAAAAGGTTGCTGTACAGAAATAGGTTTAGACCAGTAGATGTGAGGAGTGAGTGCCTGTGCTCCCAAAACCCCCAGTGCCTCTGCAAGCACTGACAGATGGTATCGATTACAGGTTTGGTAGTATAAGGAGTGGCATCAGCTGAGCAAGGCCTGATCCTCCTGCTGGAATAGTACAAGGTGGATTAGGAGTCCAAGCCACAATTTTTATTCCACCCTGAGAATCAGAGTTGGTGATTCCTGGTAAAATGAAAAGTCCATTTTCAGATGGTGATGATGTCCCAAGTAACAATGCATTAAAAGGAAGGGGTCCATTAAACCTGTAGGTATAAGATGAACCAGTGTGTCATTTATTGTGGTTGTGGTGGAAACTGCCAAGTCTATCCCAGCACTGCCTGGGGTCCCCACGATGTTCCTCGAGCTTGAGCTGTGTGAGTTTGCTGTAGCTGGATCCTGTTTTATTGTGGGGCACAGGATTCTGAGCCCATCTTCGAATTTCCCTGCTGTGGCAGAGGTTTGCCATTTTGTCATGCTTAGAATGGCCTTCATTGCTCCAATGGTAACCTTTCTTGCATCTTGGGGCACATGGTTTACTAGGTTGTTTGCTCTCTTGTTTGTTCTTCAAGCACTGCTTTTTCACATGACCTTCATCTCCACAGTCAAAACAGTTGACCGTTGCCCAAGCAACCTGTAGCTGTTGCGCTAAGGCGGTTGCTATTAAGTCTGCTTTGTATTGTTTTGTATGAATATGTGCACAAACTTTGATAAAGTCATGTAAGGAAGCATCAGGTTTATATTTAACTAGATCAAGTGCCTTGATATTAGTCAGGATTAGCATTTTCATAAGCTAAGGATTTGAGTAGAACTTCTGCTGCATTTGCAAATCAATCTGTCACAGCTCTTTGTAAATGATCAGTATAAGTGATGTAGGGCTCTTGAGGTCCCTGCCTTATAGTAGAGAAGCCAGGTTCAGTTTTATTAATGCCTGACACTCTTTTCAAAACTATTAGAGCCAGTTATGTTTCTGAGGGCATTTTTAAACTGTTATCATCACCTGATCTCCAGTCCCCATAAAATGATCCTTTGTTATCACAGCATTAGCAGTGTTTGTTAGCCCACGCTTGATCTTACAAAGCCCATTGTACTCTGTCCACCACATAAAATATTGTGCTGCTGTGATAATCGATTTAAAGAAATCTTTCTAGTCAGCAGCTCTCTGCAATAGCTTCTATAAATCTATAATTCTATAAATAACATAACACAGCTCTCTGCAATAGCTTCTATAAATCTCAGTGTATAGGAAGATTGCAAACCATTCTCTTTCTCATAGATTTTCTTAATTTTTTAACCATTTCATAGGAAAGTTGCTCATGTCAAGGCTGATTGCCTTGATAAACCACAGGCAAAGGATGGAGCAATTCAACATCCCTTTGAAGCAAAGCTGTTTTTCTACAGGTATCTGAAAAGTCTCTTTGCTCAGGGAGCAGCAAAAATTCCCTCAGTCACGAAGGGCTGTTTTGGCACCTTTATGTCAGTAGATGGTGATGTAGCCATAATTTTCAGCTGTTGCAGTGTTATTTTAGAGTACAAATTGCAGACTTTTTTCTACAAGTTTGCATTTTTTTTCCTCCCACGTGGTCCCCTCCACATGCAAAGCAAGCAAATTAGAACATGAAAACCTTACTCTGGGTGCAGGGGAAGCATCTGCAGGAGAACTTACAGCTGGGAATACTATGTCTTCGGAATTATGAAACACTTGCTATGAAGACATGTAATTTTCCATGTTATAAATTCATCTGCATTAATCTTAGGTGTATGTGTTTGACATGCTTTTAAAGTGTCCCTCACTTGCTTCCAGTGATGAAGTTTGTAGAAGCCTTTAGGGGAGTACCAGGAACAGTTAGTTTTCATAAAAGTATCAAATGTTCCATCACAAAGGATTCTGACAGCATTGAGTTACACTTAATATAAAGCACTGCTCCTACAGGAGCATTTTACATATAGGTAAACTTCTGTTTACATATATGGCTGAAGGATAGAGTCTTTCTGATATAATAGCGTAGTGATTATTCACAAACTGGCTTAGGTACTAAGTGACCTAGCTTTTCAGACTCTGGAAAATATGATGGATTCAAATTTGGTCTGTCTTCTCCAAGGAAAGGATGTCAGCTACTGCTATAAAACTTTCTTGCCACTAATAATGACAGGCAGATAAACAGAGGTTAGTGGAAGTAAATGTAGAGGGTAGTGGAGAGACTAATTTTGCATTTTGGATACAAATGTCTCCAAGGAGAGGACATATCTAGCCCTAAAATCAACCTCTGTGAGTTTTTATGTGACTTGCCTTAGTCCCGGGATTAAACACCTGATTTGTACTGACTGTTTCCTGCCTGATAGATTGTATTCTTCTCAGCATTCTGGACAAGGGTGAGTTTTGAGTTCTTAAATCACTCTTAATAGTATTAAGAAACTTGAATTGCTAACCTGGTCCTGTAGAATTCTTTTACAGCACAGGATGTTTCAAAATTCATTTGGCCCAGCTTGGTTATTCAGTTGGATTCAGTCACCAGAAGTATGTAGCTGTTCTGCATGTTGGGTGCGCATGTGCTGAGGGTGGGACACAAAAATAGTGTCCTTTTTTAGTAAGGACACATCTAACATATATGTACTTGATTCCAAAAGCTGTCTGATAAGCTGCCTTGACCACTATTTCATTTCACTGTTTGATGGTGCCAGAATGTGTTTTGGTGAAAATAGAAGACATCACCAGAACTTCTCCATTCAAGAAGAATAGCCTTAACATTATAAACTTTAACAGTTATTTTTATTGTATTTCACAGAGGGGTTTTGTGAGTTTGTTTTTTTTGTTGTTGTCATTGTTGGGATTTTTTAACTCTCTATTCTATAGAGAATTGTTTGCTTGCCTTGATGAAATAAAATGGATAAATACTGATATGATCAGCTTCTTTTCGGTATTTGGGGTTTTCTTGTTCAATGTATTGAATTTGAATATCCTCATTCTAGAAGAAAAGAAGTAAGAGACTTTGGTCGTGACTAGATAAGGAGCTGTTTACATTCTCCCAAACATTACTGTAGTGAATAATTTCTCTGGACTTTATGCTTAAAACACATGAAAGTAATATTTTTGTATTCCCTGCCTCCTGTAAATGAATTGAAAACAGTGGTGAGCCGAATGCGAAATTAGACACACACTGATTTAGAAAATGCATTTTTGTCTAGTGCCATTGACACGCTTGCCTGAGACAGGGTCTTAAGGATATGTGCAATGATGTAAACTCAAAAGTGAGATTCCACTGCTAAAATGTGGCAGGAAAATAGTAGTTTTTATAAATGTTACCCTGACAGTTCTTTTGCTGCCTAGAGCAATGGAGGAGCAAAGCAGAGACGACTTCTACTTTTCTGCTTATCATGTATCTTTCAGCTTCCTAAACAGTTAAAAATGTTTCTCTTCTAGGATGAAGATTTCCTTACTTTAGTATTCAGGGCTATGATGAAAGATGCTTTGAATTCTTCACATCCAGTCTCTTCTGCTGTTCAGTCTTCAGAGCAAATTGAAGAAATGTTTGATGCTCTTTCTTACATCAAGGTAATCGTAAAAATATTCCAGAATATTTGAAAAGTGTTACATTAGCTATTTAACATATGCATGTGGAATCACAAGTAAATAGGCATGTATTGACAAACCTTTGGAGATTTTTTACACCCAACTCTCAAGCAATGCAAGATTTCTCAATAACCTTTTTTACCATCCACATAGCATTTAATTAGGAAAATATTATGCATATGTATTTGTGGCTTTACTTACCATCTTGTCGAATGCTTGAGCACAAAATATAATACTAATGAAGGTGTAAGAGGGGAACCAATAGATGAAGCAACATAACCAGTTAGGCATATATTCTGATAGCAGACTGTAACAAGTGATTAAAAAAGAGGAGAAACGAAACACCAAAGTAATCACTCCATTTTATACTCTTCCTGGTTAAACCCCCCCCAGTATTTTAGAGATATCCTGAACTGGAAGATTGCCTCTGAATGCAGATTATTTTGCTGTATATCCTAGTTGTCTGAAGTGTGACTATTTCCAGTGTTTAGTGAGAGTTGTGTGTGAGGCTTATGCCATTAAAGCATCTCAGTGCCTTGCTTAAAAACACATGAGTGAAGAAATACCTGTATTTGCAAAATTTGTATTCACATTGTCTCAGGTTTTAGATACCAGGTTTTGGTAGTGTTGGAGGAAAGCCTTTTGGTTGTTTATTTTGGATTAGCTGACTTTTTTCCATCACTGTTTTGTACTTTCATCTAATTAGAAATCATGGGAATAGCTATTCTCTGCTAGAAAATAGTCAAGTACTACATCTTCCTGTGCTCAGTGGAATGCAGTTCCCATGACAGTCTTGGTTTGTTTCCTCTGACTTCTTTTTGCAAGTCTCCGCTGGTCAATACACATTGTCTGGCATCCTTGAATAGTTTGGGATGCCAAATAGACCTAAGGTAGTGATGTGCTTTCCATTTATTTTGGACTCTTTTCTCAACTGCAGGAACAGATGCGTGTTATTTATAGGTTACCTTGGTTGCCAAATGAATTTGGATTCTCTCCTTTTGTCAAAAGGCATGACTGTTGTTTCATGCTTTAGAGATGCTGTCTCAAGTAATTCCATTTTTTGTGAGCTTGTGGAAGCTATGCATTTGGCACAGTCATGTCTGTAGCCAACTAACTTTAGAGATAGAAATTCTGTCAGTCTTTGACTGATTGAAACTTCTCTATATAATTTTAATGGAAAAGTTCCCTAAGTGATTGGATTGGAGTTTCAATCAATTAGTATAACATTATATTTAGAGAATTGTTTTATTACTTCATTGCTACTAATAAGTATGTGCACATTTTTAATAGAATTGTACCAACCTACACCTTTAAGAGGTTTTGCACATTGGCAGAAATAGTGTTTTCATGGTTGCTTTCTTTGTTTCAGAGGATTTCATTGCATAGCTTCTCATTCATTCATGAAGTTTTTATATTCCACTACTCTTGTCCCTGTAGCTTAGAGTTTTTGTCGATTCATATGAGAAGACACTCGCAATGTAGTCCCTAATAAGCAAAGGGTAGTCTGTTACTGAATTTGCAACGTAATTTGTTTTACTGGACTGCCAACTGACACAGATTAGTAGGTGACCTCTACATTGTACTGTCTGGAATAGAAATAATTGTACAATATTATTTTTTGTCTGACTGTTTTAGTCTGTTTTGCAGACTGTCAATAAACCCAACACCCGTGGGTGGAACAAGATCCACCTGCAACAACAGAGTGTATGGAAGGATATGACAGTATAAAATACAAAGGAGGTTAAGTATGGATGCATACAAGAGAGGAAATTGTGGCCATGTTATTGAAGACTGTAGTAAGGGCTATTCCTGATGTTCAATGTGTAGCGAATAACCAGGCAGCCTTCAGTTTCAGTTAAGATGTTACTCGGATTCCAGAACTTGAGTTTGGAATGTGTGAGAACAATGAATTATCTCTCTAAAATCTCCTCCTTTACTTCTTGTTTTTTCTTTCCTAGAAATAGTACCAAAAATATAAAGTGCACCTTTAAACTCTTCTTGGTCTAGGGCTGCTCATCTGTGTTCAGTTCTACAGTATGCAAGTACTCAGGCAGTTCACTTATTGGTGGCTTTTACATAGAAACATTCACAGCCCTTTTGATACTGAAACTACTCAGTTGCTACTCTTTTATTTTTCTTTACAAGACATGGCTGTATTTAAACACATCAAAACATACTTGTTCTTCTGCTGTCAGTTCCAGGCTACCAAGTGTTTCTCATCTTTTTCCTCTTATGTTTAGGCTTTTGATATAACTGTACATCATATGACTGTTAAACACTGACTCACAAGTGCAGTACCAGACAGAAACTATTGGTAATGAAAAATGGCATCCAACAGAGACACATCAGTAAGAACACAATTATTTTTCAGAAGATGTTAATTGGAAAGAAGTGTCAAATTCTACTAGTCCATTTTGCAATTGTAGTTTAAGCCTTTAAAATATTTTTTTTCCAAAGCAGCAGGGAAAAATTTTCAAACTGCATTAGCCTTTTCTGTACCTGTATTTGGAGTTTATGAAATAGTAAAAGAATATTTTTCCAAGGTAACTGAGTATGAAGGTAATTTTTTGAAGGATATTATTTGGAGTCAAATCTGCTAGTTTCTGACTTACTCGTATACTGTGAAAAAGCTATAATATGCATATGCTTAAAAAAGTTCTTGTAACTTCAATTTATTGATTCATTTTCTTCTTTTTTTTTTTTTTTTTTTTTTTTTTTTTTCCCTAAAGGGGGCTTCACTTCTTTTGATGCTGAAGCATTATCTCACTAAGGATGTTTTTCAAGCTGGCATTGAGGTATATTTGCATAATCACAACTACAGAACTGCCCAGAGTGATGACCTGTGGGACAGCATGAATGAGGTATCCTTCTGTTCTTATTTTCTTTTTTTTTCTCTCCACTTCTTTAAGAGAATCATAAGTTTTAAGTTATTTCCTTGTTTATGAAAAAAATAGGATAATGGACTGCAGGTAAATAATCTGAATATTTTGCTCATCCTGTTCCAAAGTTCTCTTGTATAGATAGAGAGATTACTGAAGTTGCTAGGGCTACATTGAGTATCATCCCAAAAAATCGCTGTGAGTGGGTATGTACTGCCATGCATGTCCATCCAATATGGACATACCCTCTCCGGAATTACATGGGTAGTATGTTAAGACCAGAATGAAAGTAATAAAATTCAGGATAAAACATATTTTCAAGGAATGGCTAAATCCAGGCACACAGAGGTCTTGGGTTTACTCTTTACTCCTTACTAGTGTAACTTTGTGATAGCTTCAGTTTTAAGAAGTGTGATAAAATTTTAGGAAAGCAGACTGCATACAGGCGGCTCTCAAATTATAAAGCAGGTGTAAGGCTGTGTCTAATTTTAAAATGAGAGTGAAGGGCTCAAGAAAGCAAGGGCTTCGGCAGAAGAGAGTGAGGGCTAGAGTCAGAAAAGCTATTGGAGTCAGAGAGGCCAGGGAAAGGAGGGTGGAGGGACAGCAGGAACAACAGGGGAAGGAGTGAGGGCCCAGGGAACTACAGGCCTATTGGCCTGAGCCGAGTGCCAGAGAAATTGTGGAGCAGATCATGCTTAGTACCATTACACAAGTCATAGAGGACATCAAGGGAATCAGGCCCAGCCAGCATGGATTTAGGAGGGTCAGGTCCTGCCTGACCAACCTGATCTTTTATGACCTGGTGACCTGCCTGGTGGATGAGGGGAAGGCTGGGGATGTTGTCTGCCTGACCTTCAGCAAAGCCTTTGATACTGTCTCCCATGGAATTTTCCTGGAAAAGCTGTCAGCTCATGGCCAGGACAGGTGCACTCTTTGTTGAAAACTAGCTGCACGCCCAGGCCCAGAGAGTGGAAGGAAATTTATGAGTTCGCTGTCCAAGTGATTGTTTACAGAGGCAAAATCATCGTGCTACCACTCAGTTGGTAACTTAAGAAGAAAGTTAAGTGTTCTCCATTTGCCATTTTCTTGTTATGATTGTTTTTACAGATTACCAATGGGACACTAGATGTAAAAAAAATGATGAAGACCTGGATTCTGCAAAAAGGATTTCCTTTAGTCACTGTTGTCCGAAAGGGAAAGATTATTTCAGTACAACAAGAGAAATTTGTATATTGTGTTGAACCAGAAAATTGGACGTCAGATGCAAGGTGCATACCTTCTTAATATCTTTTATTCGTTCAAAGCAAGCTGCTGTCATAAACGTTGTACGTCTTTCTCACTTGTATTCAGGCCTTTTAGTGTTTCCTTTGAAGCTAGGTAGTAGTAGAGAATTCAGCACAGTAATTTACACATCTAGTATCTGCCTGAAGGTCCATGTCTGTTTCACTGAAGCAACTGGTAAAAATCGGTGACCCTCTTTGTAATCTGAATTTCTTATGTGCATTGTTTTCCTGAAGCTTTTAAGCTTGACATCATGAGTTGGTTTTCAATACCAAAAGGCAGATCTGATAAGTAAAGGTTTCTTTACATTTGAGAAAGTTTTGTATGTTTAACAAGACTGAAGAAAGGCAGGTTGCAGACATTTTACAGAAGTTACACATGCTAGTATCCTACTTCAGAGCCTCTGCTTCTTACTTCCAAAATTCAGTGTATACCTTGGGCTTTGCCACAATAAGGTAGAGAAGCTAGAACCCGTTTTTTGGCTTTGACATTTTAAGATGACACTACTGCATGACAATAAATGACTGAATATATAACAGAGGCAATGTCCATTGTACCAAAACCTAAAAGGAAGTACGTATATAAATACTGAAGAAGCAAAGATGTGGCAGGTGGTAATTATAAAATTTTGTTTACTGCAAATGTAACTTACCTTATAACCTTCAACAGTGTCTTCTAACAAAAATACCTAAGTGTGAATTCTTTTGAGATTTTGCTGGTTTTATTCAGTTGTTTGAAGTTTTAACTAGAAGACTAGGTCTGTGAAAGAAATATGTCTCTTGAAAGGTAGGACTTTAGAGGGCTCTGTTTTATTTTTGTTATGCGGAGAAAGAAAGGCAATGTGGAGCTGAAAGGTAAGGGAAGAAGGGAAGGATTTTTAAGCAAAGTAATTTCTGTTTCTTGTTGATGTAAATTTGAGGCATGTATGAAAACGTTTTTTGAAAGAGTGCTCTGTGTGAGTCATACATAGAGAGGGTCCATGTCAAAATCAGATTAATATGTGCAGCTTTTCATCCCACTCAGATTCGTGTTTTTCTCTAAATAGCCAAATCCCTATCATCGTTATCAGCCTCCTTAGCCATTATTCTTACAGCTTGCAGTTCACTTAAGAAAGTCTTTGCAGTATGCAATTAATTGTGGTTTCTGTGCCATGATTTGGAATTTGAGTCTTGTACATGGATAATTTTTTAATAGTAGAATAGCAGAAAAACAATGTTGGAGTCAGGTAAAAATAATACTAGATGAATTTGTGATGCAGCCAGAGATTTACTGTCTGTATGATTTTGGACAAGCTACCTAGCCTGTTGGAACTGGGAAAGAAGTACTAGGAAAAGTGGAGTCCATCAGAGACTTAGTGGAGATTAAGATCTTTGTCAGTGATGTACACAGTTGGAATCAAGTGCCCCTGCAGAGAATTTATAGATGACACCAAGCTGAGTACTGCAGCTGGTGCTGTCTGGGGGAAGGGATGCCCTCCAGAGGAATCTGGACAAACTCCAAGCAGTGAGCCCTTGTTCAGGACAACTCCTGGTACCAACACAGGCTGGGAGATGAACAAATCAAGAGCAGCCTTGCACAGGAGGACTTGAGGGGTGTGGTGGTACTGTACACAGGCCAGCAGTATGCATTCATGGCCCAGAATTCCAGCTCTGTCTTGGGCATCCAAAGCAGCACGGGCAGCAGGGAGGGAGGGAATTCTGCCCCTCTGCTCCCCTCTGGTAAGACCCCACCTGGAACCCTGCACTCAGCTCTGGGGTCCCAGCACAGGAAGGACATGAACCTGCTGGAGTGAATCCAGAGTTCACAAAAACAATCAGATGGACAGACATATACAAGGACAGACAGTTTGGGCTGTTCACGCTGGAGAACTAAAGACTCTTGGGAGACCTTACTGCATTCTTTCAAGTACTTAAAGGATAGATGGAGACAGACTTTTCAGCAGGTCCTGTCATCACAGGACAAGGAATAATGGTTTTAAAATAAAAGAGGATAAGTTTAGACTGTAAGATATATCTATATATATATAGATATAAGGAATAATATTTTTACAATAAGGGTGGTGAAACAGTGGCACTGGTGGCCCAGAGAGGTGGTTGATGCCCCATTCCTGAAAACATTCAGAGCCAGGTTGAATAGGACTCTGAGCAACACAATCTAGTTGAAGATGTCTCTGCTCATTGCAGGGCAGCTGAACTAGAGGACATCAAAAGGTCTCTTTGAACCCAATCTGTTCTATAAAATCTACCCATTTCTCAACATGGTGGGCTTTAAAAAACTAATTTCTGTGCATGCTGTGCATGTGCATATGCATGTGCACATGCATGTGCATTTATTCTTTCATCACATTCTGATTATGAAATTTATACTTTATTATTTACACAGCATTCAATGATTCTAGTATTATTAGTATACAAAAACACTTGAATTAAAACAAAACAAACCATTCAAGGGAGATAATATGTATATAACGTGTGAATATTTGTTTTCCTTTGCAGTTACCTGTGGCATATTCCTCTCACTTACATAACAAATAGGTGCAACTTTACCCATTGTACTAATGCTTATTTACTGGATCAGAAGTCAGGTACGTGACTAAAAGCTTTGGTACCAAGTTACTTAAGTGTAACAAATACATGGTTTTTCTGAGAAAACTCTTCAGTAAGATGTGAAGCTGAAAACATACAGGGTACAAAATGATTTCAAAGATCAGGAGCAAAACACTGCTGGTGTTGTCATGAGAGGGTTGGTTCCCTGTAGTGTTGTGTATATAAATACATGACAGCAACTGGAACAGAAGCATAGGCTTGAAATTTGTAAAAGCCTATGCTTTTCATCACAGTGCATACACACAGTCTCTCAAACTGCATGTTCTTTAGAGAAGAAGTGATGTGAAAGTTGATCTGCCAGTTTGCTGAAATGTCAGGAAGTAACTTTCCACTGAAATGTTTATTTTATTTAATTGTGTAGGAAAATATTATATTTGGAACAGTAGATGGGCTGTTTGAAAGAATGACTGGACAAAAAGAGAGAAATTAACTGATGCAGCTTGGGGCAGATTGTCACAATGGGCATTCACTCGGATGTAGGAAGAAGGATGAGGAAGCACAACCTGGGGTTTTTGAGCTGTCTTTTGAAACCTTCATACTGGTTTTTCCTTCTTCACTGTAGGGGGAAATAGTATGAAAAAATTTACTGTCTCTCTGAACTAGTCTAATTCATAAACTTTGATTTGAAAAGACGGTTGTTAAATGTTGGCTTCTGCTGATAACTTACTGTCTGTCCACTAGCTGTCATTGAACTTCCAGAAGAGGTGGAATGGATGAAATTCAATGTGGACATGAACGGCTATTACATAGTACACTATGCTGAAGACTGGAAAACACTGATTGATCTGTTGAAAAAAAACCATACTGCTCTGAGTCCTAAAGACAGAGCAAATTTGATCAACAACATCTTCAACCTTGCACGGTAAGACTTCTGTATTGGAAAAGTATTTAATATATGGTTCAAGTTTTTTCCAAGTCAAAGAAAATAAGATTTAGATTTTAAAGACAACTGCTTTAGCGAAAGTTTAATTCAGTCTTCAGTAGTCTTGTTAGAATTGTTCACTGATGCTCTAGATGTAACATCCTTCTTTTTTAGTAACATCCCTCTTTTTTATAGCATCACCTATTTATTTGGATCACAGAGAGCCACATGATAGTTTCCATTTCTGGAAGACACAGTTTTCTTTAGTGTACAATAATCTGCCTGTTTTCCAGTACTCTAGTGCTCCACCTTAGAAAAGTAAGCTATTTCCCTCTTAAATTTTTACTGGTGCCCTCTCATGTGTTTCACCACCACCATCAGGGCTGTTGAGGCTGAACATTATGGAAAATCTCTTTGGAGCTGCTCTTCTATCTGCGCACACTTCTTTATGATAAATATTTTCATGGATCCTTGCCACCCTTCCTTACACATTTTCAATTTTTGTTAACTGAAGGCATGTTAGTGGTCACTGTTGCTTTGTTGTAATCTTACTGAAGTTAAAATATGAACATTTCAACATGCAAATTGTTCCTTATATAACTCCCTATTCACTTATCTCTCTCTACTACTGTAATGGAAAGCATCACTTCTGATTTGTTTCAGGGAGTGCTTTTGTGTTGTAATCCATTTTAATGTTTGTGTTCATTGACCCATAGTTTAGGAAGAGAGTCTCTGGAAAAGGCCTTTGAGTTGATTGATTACCTCAACAAAGAGAACAGCACTGCACCACTTACTCAAGCTTTGTTTCAGCTGAGTCTTATATACAGCCTTTTAGACAAAAAGGGCGAACAACAGCTGGCAGCCCGAGCCATGGTATGTCTTAGTTTTTCATAAATTATAATTTTAAATCATTAGCTGTAATGTTCTTTATAATTGCATTCTCTTTTTACATGATGTCTGCTGAACAGATTCAATAATTTCACTAAGTTGGGTGGGGATTTGAGAGAGTTGCCGGTCTTGCCAGCTTTTTCTAATGATCTCTCACCAAAAGGCTACCTTTTTTGGACCAGCTTCTTCCCCTCTATTTCTCCTGTTTCCATACCATACACATGCCCCAAAATGTTTTGTAGGGAGTGTGGCAGAATGCAGTGATGTCTGAGGCTATCTTAAAGTGCCCATACAGGTCAATTTAATTTAATTATGAAATTAAACGGATTCCATGTACTTTCCTTGTACAGCAAAGTTATTTTCAAAAGTTAGAGTGCATAGAGTTCATAGATCTAATTGCTTTGTAGAGAGACAAGAGAAAAAAACCCAGAACTTATTTCTGTAAAAATAGAAACACAAGGATGGTTGTCATTGTCCTGTTCCAGTTGTGTAATAGAGTAATACAATATAGTTCTGCAGGCTTAACAGTGAAATCAATACTGTAGGTTCAGTTCTTGATGAGCATATTTCTTTCATTTCTCTGTTTACCTTATTATTATGCAGCTTCCTCTCCATAGCCATCTACTGTTTGAAAATTACCTTTGCTGCTTTACAGTGTAAAACATCAATAAGGGGATTTATTCTACAAGAAAATTATTAAATGATGAGATAAAATAGCAGATTTTTTTCTTTGTGCTAGGTAGGGATAATTAGTGAGAGCTTAAGGAAACATAAGGGAAGAAAGCGTACTATTTTAATTTACCCAAAGTTGTTACGTGTCTACTGTAAAGAGGCCAAGTTTTGGGTTGCAATGCAGTGTCTGTGCAGTTCTATTTAAATTCAAAAGTTTCAGCTGAGATGTTGCAACTGATCAAGCATCCAGCTGTGGTTTTGGCAAGCTACAGAACTACAAAACTGAAGTGTGTTCAGGCTATAAACATACAAAAGTTGTTTCCTTGTGCTAAATGAAGGCATAATTACTGGTGAAGGTGAAGTTAAAAGCAGTTAAGCATATAGAAGTTGTAGTATGTGGAGACTATAAGCTTATTACAAGCAAGTCTGAGCCGTGGCTCAAGGAGTAGTCTTCAGTTTCCATGTCCAGTTTAAGATGTAACCTGGCCTATCTTTCAGATTTATGTGGTATCTGATACTTATTCCTACAGTTAAGAAATAGTATCTGTAAGTTGGAATAAATAGATGAAAAACTATGTTTTGCTTCTATGGTTCGAAAGCTCAACGTTTTTTTTTTTTTTCTTTTCTTATTTTAAACTAATTTTATATATAGAAAATCCTCTTGAAAGGAATTAGCTATTGCTAGTAACTTTTTCCTCCTTTAGCATAGGATAGAGCACTTGCTTGGAGATAAAATAGATCAACAGCACTGGACAGATGATGGGACCCTGTCTGAACGAGAGCTCCGGTCAATACTGCTGGCTTTTGCCTGCACCCATGATATAAGAAACTGTAGAACAACTGCTGCTAAGATGTTTGAGACGTGGATGAAGTCTAACGGAACAATTAGGTACCATAAAAACTGAGCTTCCACTTCTTTTACCCATCTGTTTTCCTGTTACATTGACACCACTGTATTTGGTGGGAAAAACAACCCAACAACAAACAGAACAATGACAAAAAAAAAAAACCACCACACCACCAACAACAACTTATTATTGATAGAGTGTGATTCTGTCTTTAACTGTTCCGTTAGAAGTGTGTAGAAGTAATTGCAGTTTCACGATGAGAGGATGACTGTGCTAGGCTTTGTCTCCAGTCTCATTAAGTTTAACTGCAAAAACCAGCCATAAATTTTCTTTCATCTGCACTTCCTGAGCTGCAGGCTGAAAGAAGATTACTTAGTGGCAAAGCCAAAGCGCACCTTTTGGTCATGCAGAATTCATTCTGCTGTGGATTCATGTGCATTTTAAGCCATAGAAAATTCTCAATTTTGTTTACAATTTACTTTGTTTTCATGTGGCTAAATGATTTTCTTTCTCCTAGTGACTGAAAGTATTAGATTGGCATGAATTCAGTCATGCCAAATCTTAACAATTGCTACAGAATCAAATTGCTCCAAAGAGAGGCACCTCCTTCAAGTTAATCTTTTAATTTTGTGACTGCTTTCTTCTTTACTCAGGTGAGCATTTTTGTGCCCCCTATGTTTATTTGTTTTGTTGCTTTTGTTTTTCCCTGTAGTCTGCCTAGTGATGTTATGAAAGTCATATTTGCAGTTGGAGCCAAGTCTAATGATGGCTGGGAATTCCTCCTGAAGATGTACTTCTCTTCAGTTTCTGAAGCAGAGAAAAGCAAAATGATTGAAGCCTTAGCCAGCACAGAAGATGCCAGAAAGCTGATCTGGTATGAAGGAGTCAAAAAGTTGTATGCTGTGTGAATTACAAGTGATAAAATCTTCTTGGAAAACTGCATTGCCTTTTTTCTACTGTTGAAAAAATTTGTGATTGCTAAAGAAAATCCATCCAAATGTTTTGCACAGGCTTCCATATGCATGAAGAACCTGATACTTTTCACTTAAAAATAACTTACATAACAGACCAGCACAAAAAACCAAATTCTGAATGTGTGTAAAGAGAAAAGAGTTGAACATAAAGGCTTTGCACTACTGGTAACACAACGTTTCAGATTTTGCAGTGCAGGTAACAAAATTGCAGGCCGTTCTATAGAACCTTAAAAGAATTGATATATCTTTATAATCAAAATCGTAACTAGTTGAGATTTATTTTTGTTTGGGTTTTTTTTCCTCTTTTTTCCATTTCCTTCTTTGGGTGAAAATTTGACTTTATATTGTGTTCCTCTTTGTAGACCTAATCTTAATACTGCATGGAGAACACAAACTTGTCCTGCTAATTTAGTCTTCAGCTTCCCTCTCTTACCTCTTTGATGTTTGCTTTTTTTTTTTTTTTTTTTTTGTTTTGTTTTGATTTTCTTTTACAAATTACTAGAATTTACTTCATCTTTTCCACCACCACTGAAAATGCAGGTACTTGGATTAGAGCTAAACTGATTTCTGGAAATTACAGCTAAATAAATACAGTCTTTATAATAAAATGTAATACTGATGTGTTCCAGATGCCAGAAGTTGCTTGCTTGATGTATTATATCAGCTCTTCCATCTAATTGAAGACTTTCAGGAATCCCATGTGGACATATAAATAGATGTTTTTTTCCCAACTCTTTGCATATGCTTTGTCTCCTAGGCTAATGCAGAACAGTCTTGAAGGAGAAATCATCAGGTCACAGGAGCTTTCACGTATCATAGCAACCATTAGCCAGAGTTTGCCTGGATATTTGCTGGCCTGGGACTTCGTCAAAGAGAACTGGGAAAAGCTTACACGGAAGTAAGGCTTTTGATGCAGCTGTAACTTTAAAGCTCACAGTGGCAAAAGCACCTGTTTGTTTCTTTCAAACAAGAGAATAAATAGTAGTGTTCAAATAAGAGTACTCATATTAAAATTCTAATTCATGTTTTTAAATCAGAGTTTGCAAATATAACTTGTTACATAAAATTTGGAGTCTCAACAGTTGTCCTAGAGCCTCAGAGTAACTTTAAACAATCTTGATGTTAATTTCTCTAGGAAGGTTGCTGTCTCTTAAGATGACTGGTTCAGTTGCAAGATACTTATGTGGATCAAATGGATTCAAAAGGACATCCAGGGAATTAATTCAGTATTTATTTTTTCTGAATTGTCACAACACTCTTAAAACCAAGTAACCAAAATATCCCACTTGCTTCAGAAATAAGTTATCTTTCATTGGCCTTGAAGGGTACCCAGCAGAAAAGCTGGCCCCCCAAGTCTTCAAAAAGCCAACAGTACTAGAAACCTCTGTTTCTAAAAATCCCAGCTTTGATTTTTAAGCAGTTTCATGCTGCTGAAAAAATTTCTCCTCTGTGAAAACTTCTGCTCTAGTAAGCTCTTCATAACCAATATTACAGAGTTACTGCGCTTGAAAGGTTGCAAGTTCAATTCTGGTAGAGCTTTAGAATACATAGGTACCAGAACTACAGATCTTGATAATCACTGTGTGGTGTCCTCACTTACTATTTAATCTGTGATAGAAGTTTGAAAATTTTCCATGGCTTTTGCTCTGATGTTACGTTTTTAGAGGGAATAGGGAGCTAGAGGCTTGGATTTCTAAGGCCATATGTTTCCTTTGAAAAATAAGGTGTGCAATCGTCATGTAAGGTATTGAATTTATGTGCTTTTAATATTTTCCAACTACTAAAAAAAAAAAAAAAATAGAAATAGCAGAAAAGAATGCATACATAAAAACTACATCTTACAGTGTCTCCAAGCTGAAAATATTTGTTTCTCTTTCAGATTTCACCTAGGCTCATATACTATCCAGAATATCATTAGCTGGTCAACTTCTCAGTTTGCAACAAAGGCACATCTGCTTGAGGTTAGTGGCTTAGTCCACCAGAAAGGGGCATTTTCTAGTGCCAGTGCTGTTTTCATTTAGTTGAAGGATGAGGAAAACACATGTTCACATGTTATTTATATCCTTGACACCGTGTTGCGAGTATGTATATATATGTGTGTGTGTGTGTTATATGTATATGTATGTGTATATATATATATATGTGTGTATATCAGTTGCTTTCCCTATTTCACACATGGCAAATATTTGCATAGACACTGGGAGGTTACATACGGAGTCTGTGACAGAGTTGCATTACAGAGTTTACCTCAGTTACTGGTTTATACTGTTGTGTTTTCCTGTGCACTGGAGCACACTGTCTCACAAAATAATGATTTGATCTATATGTAGTTTTGGTCTAGATTTTGTAAACAAGCTTTGCTTTCCGTGTCTCTGAAGTGTGATACTGTGTCATAAAAATTGCTTTATGCTGTTTTTTTCCCATGAACAATCCCAAAGAGTTATTGTGGAGGTTGAATATCAGCCAAGAGTTATTTAATAGCTTTTGGAAAGCTCTATTTTCTTCCCTGACCAGGCCTTGAAGTTAATGTATCAAGAATCATTTATGGTTTAGTCTAATGTTTTCATTTGGATAATTTGATAGACACAGGTGTTAATGGCTTGATCTATTATATTTTAAATGTTAGCATTGACAATTCTAATGATGTGTGTTGTGGTGTGGGGGCTGTTCCAGAATGCTCAAGAGGGTTGCTTGCAACAAGAACTTCTTTGTCACAGAATAGGACTCCTTTTCCAGAACTCTTTGTGCTCTCTGTTGGCTTCGTGATATGGCAGATAAATATGGTGTATGAATGTCTGTTTATTGATGATATTATATATTGAAACCCAAGTTACCGCCTGAGTTATTGCTGCTGTATCTGCGTAAAATGCTTCCCTCACATTTTGGGAACTCCTTTGGGAGGTTTGCTTATTGCGTAGATACCAACAGTTCTCAAAAATGTATTTCCTGCAACACGTGTATAGCCTTTGCTGCTGTACCTATTTGTCTGTCCAGTGTTGGTTTTAATTAAGATTTTCTTTTTCTTTCTTGCTATGCAGGTGAAGTCATTTTTTGAGTCAAAATCTGAGGAGAGTTCTCAACTGCGTTGTGTAAAAGAGGCAGTTGATACAATACAGCTCAATATCCAGTGGATGGAGAGAAACTTGGCAAAGCTACAAGAACTGCTCTAGCGCATATAATACTGTGCTGTGTCAGCCATTTAGGAGCTCTGTGAGCAGTTACTGTGTTTCATTTGCAAAAGCCGGGGTGAAACCAGGCATCACTGCAACATTGCACTATTAAGGAATCTAGATAGCTCAGGGCATGTCTCAGATAAATTTTTATTTTCCTTGAAGCATTTTGAGCAATGTGGAAGTATTTACCCTGAAACTATTTTCATCTATAGACCAAACGTCTACACAAATGATGAAATATAATTTTATATGTGAAACTTATGCCCTTTCCTTTGCAGTTGTGTTATAGTTTCTTGGCAGTGGGTTAATACTGACAGTCAGGTAAGAAAGAGTTACCGTGAACTGTTACTGCTTTGCAGACTGCTCATTGAGCAGTAGATTTTTTCTTAAAGCAAAACTGTATGTGGTTTCCACACTTGTAGATATAGAAGCTGTTGGGAAACAGAATTATATTTCAGATATGTAAGCAGTAGTGAATGTTATGAAGTTCAAGAGGCGAAATAAATACAATTACAATTTGATTTAAGTTTGGATTTTTTATTTTCATGGTGTTCTTTAGGAATTATATATAAAAAAGAAATCTTCTGCTAATAGTATACAATTTGATATATAAAAGTGGCTGGATGGTAGTACACAATACATGCAAGAGTAAACATACTTGTTTTATCTTTTCATTTCACTACCAATGTATCTTTTGTGGATTCATGCAAGCTGATTTAGAACTGTTGTTAAATTATGGAATGAGAATTGCAATGAAGTATTTTCTTGGAGTTTTTATACTGTCATGTTATTACTTTGTTGCCTCCTTTATTTTAAATCTTTAAAGTTCTGCAGAAATATTATTTTCATCTTTGAATATTTGTGTATATGTGTGTGTATATATATATATATATGCATATATATACGTCATCTTTTTCTTCCTAGTCACTTCTAAGTTAAAAAAGAAGTGAGTTCTAAACTTACACTTCTCTATCCCTGCTGTCCCCTCACATGTGTTTTATTTCATGTCAGTATTGAGTCTTAAAAAATTTAAAATCAAAACTGTGGAAGAGGATCCCATCTTCCTACGTTGGCAGCTGCACTGGAGGTGACAAGCTCTCTCTCCTTGCAGCTGACTTTCTCTCTGACAGCAATGATTTTGTTGTGCCTTCTCATCCTACTGGCTCTGTGTGAGCCTGCACATGGTGCCTGTGGGTAAGTAGCCTGAGGCTCTGAGTGGGCCCAGGCCAAGGCTTAGGGGGTTCCCTGAGGATGCCTGCTTGCCACCTGTGGCCATACCAGTTTCCAAGACCCTGGGTAGGAGCCTCAATTTATCACCAGCGCCCAGGTGTGGGCACCGCTTATCTACAAAGCAGAAACAAGGCAGACTTATGCAGTGCCCAGGCAGTTCCCTGGCCCTGCTAGCTTTGCAACCAAAGCCTTGTGGGGAGGGAAGCTGGCTGACCTTCAGCCTACACAGCAGCAAGCCTTCTCACAGGACTGTAATGACTTTCTGCTTACAGGCAGATCTGTGGGCTCCGGCCCATGGCTACTACTGGCTCAACACGCGTTGTGGGTGGCACAGATGTCATGCCAGGTATTGGAGCCTGGGCTGGGATTGCCAGTCTCCGTAGCTTCTGGGACCCATCAATATCTGTGCATGTCTGTGGAGGGACTCTCATCACTGCCAAGTGGCTACTCACAGCTGCCCACTGCTTCAACAACATGACAAAGTAAGGAGGACCTGGGCACAGGGATATCTCCACACCACCAGTGCATGCTATTCCCATCCATTTCCTTGCAGTGTCCCTAGTGCCAGGACATTGCAGGGCCCAGTTGAGAGACTGCCCAAGGAGAAGACTGGGCTCATGCCACTTCTTCCTAGCAGCCTCCAGCTTAATGTAGCTCAAGCCTACTTTTGCTTTCTGTAGTGCTGTTTTCTTCTCTGCCTCAGGAAGCAGAAGGCAGGGAAGTGCTGTCACAACATGATTCTAATCCCTCTCACCTGTCTCTCCATCTGCCTTCCAGTCCCCTCAGCGAGTGGGCCGTCGTGCTTGGGGGCACTTCCTTGAGCCAGACTGGACCTGATGTGGAAGTGCGCCGGATTAAGCGGCTGATCATGCATGAAAGATATGATCCTAATACTGGGTATAATGACATCGCCTTGCTGGAACTGGAACGGCCAGTCCGGTGCCGCTCCTCCATTCAGACTGCCTGCCTGCCTGGGCCTTCAGTGAAAGTGTCGGAGCTGAAAAACTGTTACATTGCTGGCTGGGGCGACAGAATTGTAAAATGTGAGTTCCCATAAAGCACCTGTGCCTTGAGGGCAAGCTTGGCACACCAGGGAGAGATTGCTGGGGCTTCCTGACAGCAGAGGCCAAACGGAGAGTTGGGCTGTGGAACATCTGCCTCTGGAGAGATGGGCCTGGCCTGCTGCCCAATGCCAGACAGTAGTGACACAGCACTCCAACAGCTCTCTAGAGGCAGAGCCAAAGCCTAGGGAAGGACTTCAACAGACAGACAGGCCAGGAAAATGGGATAGGATCTGCTGGGAACTCATTCCTTTCTCTGCTCACAGCTTCAGGTAATGATATCCTGCAGCAGGCAAAGGTCGAAGTTGTGGATAACCAGCTCTGCAACAGTAGTGACTGGCTGGATGGGTACATCTACGACTTCCACGTGTGTGCTGGGCAGGGCGGTGTGGGCACCTGCCAGGTAGGAGCATGCTATGAATCCCCCAGTCCCCAGCAGTGTGGGTATCCCCATCCCAACACCCAAGCATGGCCCAGCACCTGCTTTGCTGGCCAGTCACTCTCCCAGCCCCAGCTCTGCATCGCCACTGGAGCTTCTTCCCCCTTTCCCATCCGTGAATCCAAGCTCAGGGAGGTCCAGATGCCAACCCTGAAACATCCAAGCATAGGGGAGACAGAGCCCTACCTTACAGGCCCCAACCTGTTCCCAAGGTAGATAGTTTCAGGACTTTTATTGAGTTCATAGTGAGGAATACAGCTGCGGTTATGAGGGTGTATAGGTAGAAGTTCAATAGGGCAAGTTTTGGGCTGTATGTAATGATAATGGCTATTCAGCCTAGGTGGGAGATGGAGGAAAAGGCTAGGATTTTTCGGGTTTGTGTTTGGTTTAGGCCTATTCATCCGCCTAGGGCTGTGGATAGGATAGCCATAGTAGTTAGTAGGGTTGAATTTAATGATTGAGAGGTTATGAATAGTAATGTAATTGGTGGAAATTTTATTGCTGTTGATAGTAGAAGGCCTGTGGTGAGTGGGGAGCCTTGAAGTACTTCTGGGAATCAGAAGTGGAATGGTACTAGGCCTAATTTGATTGCAATGGCTGAAGTAAGAATTAAACATGAGGTGGGGTGTGTTAGTTGGGTAATGTCCCATTGTCCTGTGTGTCAGGCATTGGTCATGCTCGAGAATAGAACTAGGGCTGAGGCTGCTGCTTGTACTAGAAAGTACTTGGTTGCGGCTTCGACGGCGCGGGGGTGGTGCGATTTTGAAATTAGGGGCAGAATAGCCAGAGTGTTGATTTCTAGGCCTGTTCAAGCTAGGATTCAGTGGTTGCTTGAGATTGTAATGGTGGTTCCTAGGAGTAGGCTAGTGGTGAAGATCAGTTTTGCTTGGGGGTTCATTAGCAGGGGAAGGGGTTAAACCATCATTTTCGGGGTATGGGCCCGATAGCTTATTTAGCTGACCCTGCTGGTGTAGAAAATAATATAAGGGAAGTATAGAGGGTTTTGATCCCTCTGGTGTAGGTTCAACTCCTACTTTTCTAATTTGGTAGGAAATGAGAGGGTTGGTATACCTCTATGTTCACTTTATCATAGTGACCCTTTAGGGTTCAGGCACATTTCCTTGGGGCTATAGATGTGGAGGGAGGCCTGCATAGGAAATTGGCATGCTGGTGTGTCATAGGCATAGTGCCAGTGTTAGGGGGAGAAAGTTTTTTCATAATAGGTGCATTAACTGATCATATCGGAATCGTGGGTATGAGGCACGAATTCATAGGAATCCTGCGGAGAGTAGGAGGGTTTTTGTGGCAAGGATTATGGGGAATAATTCTTGGGGTGGGTTAAGTATGCTTGGGTTGAAGAATAGAATGGCGGTTAGTGTGTTTATAAGTATAATGTTGGCATATTCTGCTAGGAAGAATAAGGCGAATGGTCCTGCTGCATATTCTACGTTAAATCCTGAGACTAGTTCAGATTCTCCTTCTGTAAGGTCGAATGGGGCTTGGTTTGTTTCAGCTAACGTAGATACGTATCATATTATGGCTAGGGGTCAACAGGGGAAGATGAGATATAGGGGCTCTTGAGCGATTGATATGGAGTTGAGGGTATAGCTTCCGCTTAATAGGATAATTGATAGTAGGATAATTGCTAGGATAACTTCATAGGAAATGGTTTGAGCTACTGCTCGTAGCGCTCCGATTAGGGCATATTTTGAGTTGGAGGCTCATCCTGATCATAGAATGGAGTAGACTGCTAAGCTTGACATGGCCAGTAGGAATAGTAGGCCTAGATTTAGGTCTGCTAAGGGGAATGGGAGGGGAAGGGGGGTTCAAATTGAGATTGCGAGTAAAAGAGCTAGTATTGGAGTTGCAATAAATAGAATAGGGGAGGATGTTGATGGGCGGATGGGCTCTTTGATGAATAGTTTTACCCCATCGGCTAGGGGTTAAGGTTCTGCAGGATGCAGCACTTGAGTAGAGCCTTGCTCTGCCAGGAATCCAGTTCTGGCAAGGGCTGGGAGAGTAAATGAGCCAATTCTAATGGCTGACGGGCATAAAAAGTCACCTTGATCCTCTCTGCTCTGCTTCAGGGTGACAGCGGGGGGCCTCTTGTCTGCCAAGATAAGCGTGCTGGCTTCTTCTGGCAAATTGGTGTGGCCAGCTGGGGAATAGGCTGTGCTAGACCTAAACGGCCTGCAGTCTCCAGCTCCACTCAGTACTATTACAATTGGATCCGGACCAATCTGGGAATGAGACCAGTATCAGCAGTTACTCCAGCACCAGCACCAGCCTACATCTCAACTCCTCTGCAGACAGTAACTCCAAAACCAGACGAACCCTGTCCATTTCCACGTGAAAAGCTGCTGCAATTCTTTAGTCTGCTGAAAGAAATCTTGCAGTTGGGGTTCTACGAGGGTGGTTTGTGTTCAGATGGCTCTTCTTCTCAATTTCTCATCTTAGGGAAGAGTAACAAATTGTTTTAAGGTTCGTGATTCTCAGAGTTGACTTCACTCAGTTGATCTTCCTTAGAAGCTGTTGCAAATTTTGTAAAGTATTAATGTCTGTTTGGATTTGTATCTTTTGTGGTCTGATTGTTTGTTCTGTGATCCTCCATCCTAAATATTTCCATGGAGTAACTTCTTGGATTTTTGAGGTGGAAATTTTTAGTCTTGTCTTTTGGATTTCTGTAATCACACTGTCACGAACTTTTTGCAGTTCTTCGTTTGTCTTCGCTGTAATGAGCAGATCATCCATGTAATGGATGATTCTTGTTTCTGGATGTTCTCTTCGCGGTGGTGACAGAGTTCGTGCCACAAACTATTGGCAAATTGTCGGTGAATTCTTAAGACTTTGTGGAAGGGAAACTCAGTGGTATCTTTGTAGAGGTTTTTGTCTGTTGATGCTTGGGACGGAGAATGCAAATCGAGGAGCATCATCTGGATGAAGTGGAATGTTGAAAAAACAGTCTTTGAGATCAATGATTACAAGAGGCCAATCTCTCGGGATCATGGAGAGAGATGGAAGTCCAAGTTGAAGAGGTCCCATGTCTTCAATGACTTCATTAACTCTTCTGAGATCATGAAGAAGTCTCCATGAGCCAGAGCCTTTCTTACGGATTACAAAAACTGGACAATTCTAAGGACTGTTTGTCAGTTTTATGTGTCTTTTTTGCAATTGTTCTTTGACTAATTCTTTGAGTGCACTCAACTTCTTCTTTTCCAGGGATCACTGATCTACCCAAATTGGGTTGTTTGTTTTCTAGGTGAGTTTCAGGGTGGCGAGTGCCATAGCGGTCCTTATGAAAAATCTAATTCCAGTTTTGCGCCTCATGGTGCTAAAATGTCTCTCCTCCACACAGTGATGGGTTTTCGTACAACAAAGGGACGGATGATTGTTGTTCTCTCTTCAGGCCCTTCGACGACAACGGCATCTTCGCTTTGTAGACAAAAGGAGCTTCCTCCAATGCTGGAGAGAGTGTTTGCAGAAGTGACCAAATTTTATTGTTCTGGTCAGAAGAGATAAGAAATGACTGTGACATCAGTACTGGTATCTATCATGCTTTCGATTGCAACTCTTTGTCTTTTACACAATAATTGACAAACCATGATGGGTCGGTTTTGACCTATTTGTTTCACCCACATGGCGTGGACTTTAACATGATCTGTAGAAGGAGGAAACTGTTGATACATCACTGGTATAATTTGTTCTGTTGTGGGAGGTGGCAAGGCAATGGCCTTTGCTATGGAAGTGTGTGCTGGAAGCATCATCGGGGGATTTAAAGCTTGAGCTAAAACTGTCAATTTTTCATTATGATCTGTCGAGATGACTGACGGATGAACAATAAGTCTTAAAACACTGTTTCTGTCTCTACCTATTATCAAAAAGTCTTGTCTTTTCTAAAATGTCTTAGTTACTCCTGTGGATAAAACTGTGGGACTGTCATTCAGGAAGTAAGTCATTTTGGAATTTGCCAGGTTGTATTGGGCGCCGGGGGGAAGTAAGTTGGGATCGCTGGGGATCCGGCAGATGTTCTTGTTGAGGGAATTTGACTCGCGGTCCTCGACGGTGGTGCCCCCTGGAACTGTTGAGCTGGAGCCATCGTCACCACTTGTGTCGTTGTGCGTTGACGACCCGCGCTCCTGCGCGAGTTTCTCGGAAGTCTTAAAGGATCTCCATCCACATTTGTACTTGAGTGACATTCTTTGGGAGTATGTCTTCCTCTGTGACATCTTGAACAAAGCTCTGTTGTTGTGTGTGTCTTTTGAAGTTCTGGACAATGTCTTTTAAGATGTCTTTGTTTGCCACAATTGAAACATTGTCTTCTTGTAAATCTTGTCGTATGAACTCTTGGTGCTTTATTGCTTTGCAATGCCTCAACTGTTTTTGCAAGGAATTCTACTTTCAATGCCATCTTGTGTTCAAGTGTTCCAATCTTGCTACATGCTTCTGTTATTTCTGCCAAAGTGGGCTCGCCTGGCATGGCAGTGATGACGCGTTTACAATCTGTGTTTGCATTCGAGTAAGCGAGACTTCGAAGTAGGTGTGGCTTCGCTTCTTCTTGATTGACTTGGCGGTCTATAGCTCTTTTAAGTCTGTCCAGGAACGACGTGAACGCTTCTGACGCTCCCTGCTTGATGTCAGTATAAATACAGTCCGGAATATCTTGGGGGGTAATCTGTAAAAATGCTCTTTGAGCTGTTTCTTTAATTTGATGAAGTACACCATGATTCAAATCTCTGGCCTGATCTTCAGGTCTCTCATGAGGAGGGTCTCTAGCTAGTTGAGCTACAGTAAGGTTTGCATTGGGCTCTCTTTGGAAAGACTCTCTTAATTCTGTGAGAAATCGCTTCTACTTCTGCTCCTATAGAATGAATTGAGTATCTGTGAGAAGCATCATGGCAAGCATTTTACAATCAAATGGTGTCAGGTCATAAGCTGTAAGTGTACCAATTAAGTATTGTCTAAAATATGGTGATCCGATACTTGTATCTTTCATCGCTTTCATGAGATCTTGCACGACACCATGGGGTATACGGTCCCATGCTGGGTTTGCATTGCTTGGCCCATAGGTCACCGGCAGAACAATGCTGTCTGCATCCCTTGTTGTCGGGTGATCTTCTTTCACTTGTTCTCTGTGCATCTGTTTCCAATCAATCCTACTATAAATACTCTTTGGGATTGGTCTAGAAAGTTGCCTTGAATTATCATCTCTTGCTAAGGGTTGTTGTAAATACAACTGATTCTCCCCACGGGAAAATCCAGTAGGAACATTAGGTGGAGGAAAAAGCATCAGAGGGAAATATGATTTTAAATATGGATTGCGAGTAACAGCAATGTCCGCTAGTTGTGAAAAGAGGTTTTCTAAAAATCCTCTTGAGAATGGAAGAGTAACATCTGTGGCAGGCCTTCTCTGTGATGTTGTTATTTTAATTATATCTTCATCGTCTGAGCTTCCTGTCTTTGATGAGGATGAAACAGGAGCTGTTTGTTGTTTGGATTTTTTAGAATGTCCATGATGTCCTAAAATTGGAATTAATTCCTTTTTTTTTTTCGAGCAGGCTTGACTTTGTGTTTATATGTTTTCGAAAAGAATTCCTCTATTTGTGGAATCCTGTTTTTAACTTGTAATTGGGATTCTCCATCACTAGGTGGCGCTCGTGATTCACGGATGGGTTTTTCAGGCTGGCGAGCTTTTGATTTTGGCCGAACCACAGGTTCTGGGGTGACAGGAACGGGTGAGGCACTCCAGGATCTACTGTGCTTTGAGGAGCCGTTGGAATCTCTCGACAGCTTTTGCTCTCTTTGCCGTTTGGAACCATTTGAACGCGGTGGAACGGTTCGCCCGGGCCGGGCGTCTCTGAGAGACTTCTGGGTTGTGGACCCGCCCTCCGACTGTTCGTCAGAGGAGGACCACGCCCTCCTGGCCGTCCGTCCCGGCCGTCTGCCACGCCTCTTGCGTTCCCTGTTCCGTCTTCTGTTGTCACCGCTTCCCGAAGACCACGTCCTGTCTTGGCCTCCTCCGTGACGTGTACCGGGGCTGGGAGACCCCGCCCCGCGCCGCGCCTCTCGCTCTGGGGTCTCTTGCCTTCTTTCCGGGTTGGGAATGGCGGCCGCGTTGCCGTGTCGCCACCCGATTGTGTCATCGGTGCGACCGCCGGAGCGCGCCGCGCCGGCCCCGCTCGGCGAAAGCGCGGGGGGGCTCTGACTGCCCTCGCTCTCGTTCTGCCGTGTCCGGACCCCCGCGGAACGCGTCACCATCTGGCGCGGGGGTGAGGGCTCACGGCTCGCGGCACCCCCGCTCTGCGAGCGTGGCTCGCTCCGCGATCCGCGGGACTGCGTTTCCGGGACAGCCGCCGCTTCCTGTGAGCCGTCATTACGTGACGCGTCCGAATGGCGCGCGCTCCGCGGCGGCGGCGGCTCCGGCCCGGCACCGTGCTCGTCGCGCTGGCCGCACTGCCCGCTGTTGCCAGCCTCTTCCGCCCCCCGACTCTGCGCGGGTGGCGGCGCCGGACTCGCCGTGGGATGCCTCGAAGCGGTGACTCCCGCCGTCCTAAGTTCGTCCGCCCGCCGCCTAAGAAAGAGTTCTTCCCCCACCCGCGGAAAATCCGCCTCTGAGATCCCCGCCCTCTCCCATGCCCGCTTGGTCGTGGGAGAGGGTGTGAATGAAATCTCCCCCTTCTTAACATCTTGGGGGCGTTTGAATAATAAATCTAAATTTTTCGTAGAACTCATAGGTCTTACTGAAGTTAAAGCTTGCGCGGGGGTGGCATTAACCTCATGACCTCCCCCCGCCTCTGGTCCCGCTCCCGGCTGGGGAGTCGGGAAAGGCACGTCGGAGCCTAATCTTACACCACAGGGAGCTTCGGGGCCGAACTGGGTTAACTCTAAAAAGGTCCGTGCGAGAGGTAACAAAGTGAGAACAGCGGTTTCCCCGCGCGTAGACCTATCATAAAGAAGAATATTAACGTCTTTCCAGAGCCTATGACATGTGAGTGATCCAGGCGTCAGGCCAGGATACTCACTATGTATGAACTGCCTTAATTTCTTAACATGTTTCTTTGGAGAATGCCGTCCTGCTTGGACAAGCATACCCTTTAAAACTAAATAAAAATCTTTGTCCTTCAGCCGCGAAGGCGTGGACATCGTGTCTAGTTTCTGAGATCTCAACTGACTTACCAAAGCCGGCAGACAGGGGGGAAACGGGCAAGTTGTGTCCAGAGTTCGCTGAGCTCTTCTCCTGAGAACCGACTAGCGGGAACGGGGGGGTCACTGGGCGCGTACCAGTGCCCCGCAGAGCAGGCGATGAACGGCGTCAGGTGGAGGGAACTGAGAGGAGAATTAGAGCATCTGTGCCCACCCAGGGACGCCAAGCTGTGGAGACCCGGCTGGGGTTCCACGAGGGTGGTTTGTGCCCAGATGGCTCTTCTTCTCAATTTCTCATCTCAGGGAAGAGTAACAAACTGTTTCAAGGTTGTTTCATGGTGTTTATTTTAAAGTTATGGAAGGGTTAGGAACACAGTGTTACTACTGGTCTTCGGTGTTAAAAATGGCCGTAAAATGTACAGTACAGAGAGTTTATATAAGGTTTATCATCAAATAGAAAAGTTCTACGTACATTATTTTGTCTTTAAATCCAATAACCATCACTATTATTAACAAGTCTTTTCCAAACTAAATTTCCTCTACCAATGGCTACATGATAGGAACTGAGGTGACAGAAAAAGGAAAAGAAGGAGAAAAGGGAGAAGGGAAGACCGACTCTCTAAAATCTCCATCTTGGCCCCATAGAAATACATGAGGCATTTTCAAAACTACAAACCTATCTCTCTACAACACATCAAACATTCAGCTTCTCATTTTTTTGGTGTTTGCTGTTCACCCAGGAGTGGAGGCAGCTTTTCCCAAGGGCTCATCTCGATGGCAAAACCTTCTTGTGGAGCTTTGGGGGTAAATTTGGTCTCCAAGAGAACAGACAAGGCTGTAGAGCCTTGCTGACCCCCAACACCACTCATTCTGTATGAGGCAAGGCCTCCCTGTGCTGGGATCTGCAAAAGGCACCTGTGGGCAGGAAAGTAAGACACTAAGGGAAAGGGTCCTTCCAAAGGGCCAGAACTGTGCCCTGTCAGAGAGGAGGGCAAGGGTGCAGTGGAATAAAGGACCACAGGTCCTAGAGTCTTCTGTGTCTTGGGGATGGCAGCTGGAAATGCAGTGTCTTAGACTGCATCTGATCCTTCTATTTGTGTGCTGGACAGCACACCAGGGAACTTGAAACTGGACTCTGGATATCTGGGCAGGAACCTTCCATCTCCTTGGTCCTCCCTGAACTTCATCAAAGAAAAGCTAGGAAACTGGAATTTGGTAATCAAAGAGAAGAACTTGTTGGCAGTAACCTAAACAGCAATCCAATGCACAGTCCCTGCTGTACCTCTCGAAATAGGGATATGCTGTTGAGTAGTCCAGTGGAAGCAACTAAATTAACTGTAAAGGCTTAACTGTAAAGGGACTCTGGCTTCTGGAAGGAAAAGGACTTTTAATTAGAGTTCTTCCTAGTTAGTTTCTAAACAACAGCAAACGAGCTTAGCCTTGGGATGATTAGATTTGTTTAGCTGATTTTTCTGTCTCAAACAAAGCCAAGGAAAACAATGTCACAAATTGTTTTTAAAAATCAGAACGTGTATTGCTTTTAATTGTTGCTGCAAATTCTGTAGGAGTTTTGGATGACAAGCAAAATCTTATATCATTGTCACAGTACTGGCACAGGTTGCCCAGAGAAACTGTGGATATCCCATTCCTTTTCCCATTTGAGGCTAGCTTGGATGGAACTCCAAACAGCCTGGTGTAGTGGAAGGCATCCGCGTTCACGGCTGGGTTCTAAAACTAGTTGATCCTTAAGACACCTTGCAATCCAGACCTTTCTGTGGTTCTATGCCTCTATGTTGCCCTTCCGCCTTGCCTCCAGAGGCCAGCACCAGGCCCACAACATGGAACCAGTCCCTCTGTGACATGAGCGCCAGGGCTAAGGGCACTGCAGCAGTGCAAATTCTGTGGGCACTACGTTGGCAGCTGCACTGGAGGTGACAAGCTCTCTCTCCTTGCAGCTGACTTTCTCTCTGACAGCAATGATTTTGTTGTGCCTTCTCATCCTACTGGCTCTGTGTGAGCCTGCACATGGTGCCTGTGGGTAAGTAGCCTGAGGCTCTGAGTGGGCCCAGGCCAAGGCTTAGGGGGTTCCCTGAGGATGCCTGCTTGCCACCTGTGGCCATACCAGTTTCCAAACCCTGGGTAGGAGCCTCAATTTATCACCAGCGCCCAGGTGTGGGCACCGCTTATCTACAAAGCAGAAACAAGGCAGACTTATGCAGTGCCCAGGCAGTTCCCTGGCCCTGCTAGCTTTGCAACCAAAGCCTTGTGGGGAGGGAAGCTGGCTGACCTTCAGCCTACACAGCAGCAAGCCTTCTCACAGGACTGTAATGACTTTCTGCTTACAGGCAGATCTGTGGGCTCCGGCCCATGGCTACTACTGGCTCAACACGCGTTGTGGGTGGCACAGATGTCATGCCAGGTATTGGAGCCTGGGCTGGGATTGCCAGTCTCCGTAGCTTCTGGGACCCATCAATATCTGTGCATGTCTGTGGAGGGACTCTCATCACTGCCAAGTGGCTACTCACAGCTGCCCACTGCTTCAACAACATGACAAAGTAAGGAGGACCTGGGCACAGGGATATCTCCACACCACCAGTGCATGCTATTCCCATCCATTTCCTTGCAGTGTCCCTAGTGCCAGGACATTGCAGGGCCCAGTTGAGAGACTGCCCAAGGAGAAGACTGGGCTCATGCCACTTCTTCCTAGCAGCCTCCAGCTTAATGTAGCTCAAGCCTACTTTTGCTTTCTGTAGTGCTGTTTTCTTCTCTGCCTCAGGAAGCAGAAGGCAGGGAAGTGCTGTCACAACATGATTCTAATCCCTCTCACCTGTCTCTCCATCTGCCTTCCAGTCCCCTCAGCGAGTGGGCCGTCGTGCTTGGGGGCACTTCCTTGAGCCAGACTGGACCTGATGTGGAAGTGCGCCGGATTAAGCGGCTGATCATGCATGAAAGATATGATCCTAATACTGGGTATAATGACATCGCCTTGCTGGAACTGGAACGGCCAGTCCAGTGCCGCTCCTCCATTCAGACTGCCTGCCTGCCTGGTCCTTCAGTGAAAGTGTCGGAGCTGAAAAACTGTTACATTGCTGGCTGGGGCGACAGAATTGTAAAATGTGAGTTCCCATAAAGCACCTGTGCCTTGAGGGCAAGCTTGGCACACCAGGGAGAGATTGCTGGGGCTTCCTGACAGCAGAGGCCAAACGGAGAGTTGGGCTGTGGAACATCTGCCTCTGGAGAGATGGGCCTGGCCTGCTGCCCAATGCCAGACAGTAGTGACACAGCACTCCAACAGCTCTCTAGAGGCAGAGCCAAACCCTAGGGAAGGACTTCAACAGACAGACAGGCCAGGAAAATGGGATAGGATCTGCTGGGAACTCATTCCTTTCTCTGCTCACAGCTTCAGGTAATGATATCCTGCAGCAGGCGAAGGTCGAAGTTGTGGATAACCAGCTCTGCAACAGTAGTGACTGGCTGGATGGGTACATCTACGACTTCCACGTGTGTGCTGGGCAGGGCGGTGTGGGCACCTGCCAGGTAGGAGCATGCTATGAATCCCCCAGTCCCCAGCAGTGTGGGTATCCCCATCCCACCACCCAAGCATGGCCCAGCACCTGCTTTGCTGGCCAGTCACTCTCCCAGCCCCAGCTCTGCATCGCCACTGGAGCTTCTTCCCCCTTTCCCGTCCGTGAGTCCATGCTCAGGGAGGTCCAGATGCCAACCCTGAAACATCCAAGCATAGGGGAGACAGAGCCCTACCTTACAGGCCCCAACCTGTTCCCAAGGATGTTAAGGTTCTGCAGGATGCAGCACTTGAGTAGAGCCTTGCTCTGCCAGGAATCCAGTTCTGGCAAGGGCTGGGAGAGTAAATGAGCCAATTCTAATGGCTGACGGGCATAAAAAGTCACCTTGATCCTCTCTGCTCTGCTTCAGGGTGACAGCGGGGGGCCTCTTGTCTGCCAAGATAAGCGTGCTGGCTTCTTCTGGCAAATTGGTGTGGCCAGCTGGGGAATAGGCTGTGCTAGACCTAAACGGCCTGCAGTCTCCAGCTCCACTCAGTACTATTACAATTGGATCCGGACCAATCTGGGAATGAGACCAGTATCCGCAGTTACTCCAGCACCAGCACCAGCCTACATCTCAACTCCTCTGCAGACAGTAACTCCAAAACCAGACGAACCCTGTCCATTTCCACGTGAAAAGCTGCTGCAATTCTTTAGTCTGCTGAAAGAAATCTTGCAGTTCCTGAAGGGAAAAGTATTTGAACAGCTGCAGTTCAGGCTGTAGTGGATCACAATCCTTCCCTTCTGAGTTATATTAATCTGAATTTCATTAAACTGAATTAAATTTTAGATTGCAATAAATAAATAAATAAATAAATAAATAAATAAAAAATAAAAAAAGAGACCTGTATTTTCTGCTCTGAGAATACTCTGCACCCAAATTCTGTAAAATCCTTCTGGCTTGATCATTGCCCAAGCAGCCCTGAACTCAGGGATCCCTTCATCCTCATCTAGGAAGAATCTGGCTTCACCCTCCCTTCTGTAGAGATCAGTTCATTCCCTACAGATACTGATACATCTATGGCAGAAAAGTAGCATCTGCCACCTTAAGTCTGTAACAACAAGAAGTGCAAGAAACACAGCACTAGGAAAAGAAGAGAAAGGGAAAAAAGGGTGCAGATGCTGCCATGTCATTAAGAATGTGAAGCCCTTCACTCTCCTCTGTTCCCTAAGGAGGATTTTTGTTCCTATCAGATGCTAACTGTGTTTGTTGGCCAATGTAGATACCTAAGCAGTAAAGAGTTAATGCACTGCTATGCCCTAAACACCAACAGCCATCAAGCAGGCAAGTTATAACAAGATGTGCCTGGAAAGGGAAGCCATATGAAGGTAAGGCAGCACCATTCTGGAGCTGTATTTCCTGTTCCAGTTCATGGTGACCACACAACATAAAGGACAGCTGAAGTGCATGAGTGGGGTCAAGGAGAAAGCAAGACCAATAGAGGGAGAATCAAGACGACCAAAAAACCCACAAATCCCCCCAGCCCATTTCCAGAAAGGTCCAGAATACTGGGCTGCACATGCTCACTCATCTGTGTGAAGAGGGAGGAACCTAATCCCAGAATGGGGAAAACTTACCTATAGAAATTTACCACCCAGAGGCTGGATGGCACTCTCTCAAGACCCTGGACACCTGTTGGCTAGATCAAAGCTGGACCCAGGACTGCCATCTTCTTTCCTCTCCTACTTGATTTCTCTTCCCTTCTTCCCTCTTTTCTTTTATTCTTTTGTTTCTCTTACTATTAGAAGATAGTGACAAAACATATACCAATTGCCATGCTGGGTGTGTAGTTTGCTAATAAAAATTTATGAGGCTTTTTTGGACCCTTTTGGATTTTGCCATTCCTTTTCATCTGTGAACATCTACGAATCTTGGTTGCTCCCTTCCACACAGGAGTGGGATGTAACACCAATGCACAAACACTCCAGGGAATAGAAGTGCTGCACCTGCCTTCTCCATCTGCGTAAAATGCTTCCCTCACATTTTGGGAACTCCTTTGGGAGGTTTGCTTATTGCATCGATACCAACAGTTCTCAAAAATGTATTTCCTGCAACATGTGTATAGCCTTTGCTGCTGTACCTATTTGTCTGTCCAGTGTTGCTTTTAATTAAGATTTTCTTTTTCTTTCTTGCTATGCAGGTGAAGTCATTTTTTGAGTCAAAATCTGAGGAGAGTTCTCAACTGTGTTGTGTAAAAGAGGCAGTTGATACAATACAGCTCAATATCCAGTGGATGGAGAGAAACTTGGCAAAGCTACAAGAACTGCTCTAGTGCATATAATACTGTGCTGTGTCAGCCATTTAGGAGCTCTGTGAGCAGTTACTGTGTTTCATTTGCAAAAGCCGGGTGAAACCAGGCATCACTGCAACATTGCACTATTAAGGAATCTAGATAGCTCAGGGCATGTCTCAGATAAATTTTTATTTTCCTTGAAGCATTTTGAGCAATGTGGAAGTATTTAGCCTGAAACTATTTTCATCTATAGACCAAACGTCTACACAAATGATGAAATATAATTTTATATGTGAAACTTATGCCCTTTCCTTTGCAGTTGTGTTATAGTTTCTTGGCAGTGGGTTAATACTGACAGTCAGGTAAGAAAGAGTTACCGTGAACTGTTACTGCTTTGCAGACTGCTCATTGAGCAGTAGATTTTTTCTTAAAGCAAAACTGTATGTGGTTTCCACACTTGTAGATATAGAAGCTGTTGGGAAACAGAATTATATTTCAGATATGTAAGCAGTAGTGAATGTTATGAAGTTCAAGAGTCGAAATAAATACAATTACAATTTGATTTAAGTTTGGATTTTTTATTTTCATGGTGTTCTTTAGGAATTATACATAAAAAAGAAATCTTCTGCTAATAGTATACAATTTGATATGTAAAAGTGGCTGGATGGTAGTACACAATACATGCAAGAGTAAACATACTTGTTTTATCTTTTCATTTCACTACCAATGTATCTTTTGTGGATTCATGCAAGCTGATTTAGAACTGTTGTTAAATTATGGAATGAGAATTGCAATGAAGTATTTTCTTGGAGTTTTTATACTGTCATGTTATTACTTTGTTGCCTCCTTTATTTTAAATCTTTAAAGTTCTGCAGAAATACTATTTTCATCTTTGAATATTTGTGTATATGTGTGTGTGTATATATATATATATATATATATATATATATATGCATATATATACGTCATCTTTTTCTTCCTAGTCACTTCTTAAGTTAAAAAAGAAGTGAGTTCTAAACTTACACTTCTCTATCCCTGCTGTCCCCTCACATGTGTTTTATTTCATGTCAGTATTGAGTCTTAAAAAATTTAAAATCAAAACTGTGGAAGAGGATCCCATCTTCCTCTTGATTTCTGCTCTGGAATTTAAAAAATTTACTATTCTATTGAAAGGCTTTAGTGACAACTATGAAGCAATAACATAGAGCTGACTTTTAGATAGGAAGGTGTACCTAGAAAATCTGGTAAGTTGGGAAGTCTTTTTTTCATTTTTCCATTTGTCGCATATGCATACTTTCGTTATGTCAGTTGCAGAGGTTTTAAAATTATTCTTCTGTTAGGGAGTCTCCAGCTCTATTAATAAGCTGTACTGTAGTCAATTCCTCCTTCCATGAGATATGCTTAAGTATAATTCTTCTCTTTTGAGTGTATTGGGTATTGCTGAAGACTGAAATGGCTACCTTGTGCAAGCCTTTTCTGGAAGGGCTCCTGTTGGACTTGGACTTAGGGCAAGAGGGAGGGCCACGGATAGGCTGAGGTGTCAGTGCAAGACAAAGAGCAGAAACCCAGTGCTAGGAGGGCTGTGAAAAAGCCTCCAAGGGAAGCTGAGGACTGCCATTCCACCCTGAGAGCCAGAAAGAGTTGGATGTGCCATTAGCTGGATTCTGGCTAGGGTCAGTGTGAGTATGGCTAGCTAGTATGGCTAGTTAAGCTTAGTCATAGGTGCAGGATAAAAACAACCTGAGTAATGCAGGATTATGGAATTATTAGTATAAGTAAGTATACTTAGTGAGCGAGACCACCAAGTGTAGGACACCAAGTATTAAGGGCTGTACAAAATGCAGACTAATAGGCTGAAGTGTAGTAAGCAAATGTTTCCTTGGATGCCTTTGAAATTGACTTAATGAGCCAGCCTAGCAATGCTAGAGGGATGACTACAGAATTTAAAGATACAGTGGGACTTCTGAAAGAGGATGTGTCATTGGGGCAGGCTTGATTTGGGAGTGAAGGGCCATGTGACCAACCAGGCTTGGCCACTCCCCAAGGGATGTGGCTTCCACAGTACCTTCAGTGTCTTTGATGCTATTGGCACAATTGTCTAGCAGCATCCTTTCATTGGTAGTGCAGCTCCTCGGCTCAGAGGCTGTGCAAGAGTGGCCACACAGGGCTCGATCCTGCACTTGATACTGTCTTTCAGCTCCTCCTCAGCTCTGCATCTCCAA